>OX235279.1:68815848-69429423 GCA_944472155.2 Trichobilharzia szidati
GGTATATTTTCTTATTGATCAGGAGTAATTGTAGTTTTGCAAAGCAGAATAATTCGAGTTGCAGACAAAAACAGCCACTACTTACGAAGAAAAAACTACTTGTTTATACTAAGCTTTTGAAGAAGATTCATCACGATTGTTCGGAAGGCAACCTACAACAAAGCGCTGCTCCGCATAACCCTCTGAATCCCAGACTGCCATGTCAATTAACACTTCCTTCGGTAGGTAACTCTATTTCAAGAGTCTTGTTTTACTTTGGTGTATCAGGTGAAAACCATGATGAAACATTTTAGTACGACAAATGTCAAGAAAGTTTCCTTCATAATGACAACACCAATTCCCTTATCAGGTCTCATAATAGATATACCTTCGTTTCCATAGGCCAAGCGAGTGCTTTCCTAAGTTTTGTCAGAGAGGATGTACGGATGATTTCGAAAACACGAGATATTGATTGAATACATCAGTCAGACTATGTATGAATCAAATATTTATTTGACTGTCAAGTAGCTTCACTTCGGACAGTTTGTATTAAAAATATTGAAACTAAGGTGCTATACTGACTTGACTAGCTTTTGAAAAGTGATATAATCACCCAACTCACAAGGGCCATGATTCTTCAGTAATACATGCAACTTTTCCGCTTAACTGTCATCCAATAACGTAAAACGCTAAAAATTTAGGGTGAAAAAGGTTGCCGTTATCTGAGGCTTCTCTTCAGCTACAGACAGACGTGGGTTACGCGTAACACATCTTTGTGAGAGTATACAGTATGCAATTTAACCTATAATTTCAAATAAAATATCTCACCACCGGCTCAGAGAAGTGTCGAATTGTGATCAAAAACAGGGTTCATCTGAATACTCGCTCAAATGAAAGATCGGATTATACTGCAGGTATTGAAATTACAACGCATCTTTAGAATTTAATTTATTTATTATCTATATTTGCACGAAGCAGATATAAATTCGACAGTCACAACGATTACGAAAACATTTATCAGAAGAAAAAAGAATGAGTCGAGTACAAGATTTTAACCAAGAGATTGAATATATAAATACACACATATAAATATATATTTAAAATGTGGTGTGGAAGAACTTTAAGACAGACAATCAGGAATAAATAACATATTGTTCATATGAATACACCTCTGAAAAAAACTAGAACTACCAACAAACCTGCAACAAACTGAAAACGCTCTTCACATAACAGTTAGAATAAAAGTGGACAATAGTCAGCCGAGAAAAAAACAGCAATTTAAGGAGGTAGGGCTTCCCCGAACAAAAAAATTTGCAGATAAAAGCACAAAAGGACAACAGAAGGAAAATCACAAATAAATTTTTAAAACTAAACCGAAAAAGAGATGACATTACAACGAAAGATATCAAATTATACTATACAAAAAAGATAGTAAGAAAAAAAATAGGAAAGTTCACATCAGAAGCTGACAAAAGAGCACACGGAAGATATCCACACAATATCAGGAATCCAGGAGAAACAAAAAGTCAAATCGAAACGAAGACAACAATTTTTCATGCATCACTACTTTGGCCTAAATAAATCATAAATGTGAATAAGTGACTTCAAAGTTATTCAACCGAAATGTGACTGTGTCAGTACATGCATTCAAAAATGGAGAACAGATTATGTAGAGAAATGAAAGTCAATTGAGCGTTGGTTAGAAATGTTAGGAATTGAAATGCAGCATTACCAAAACTCACTGGTTGTCATCCTCTTAAACTGCTTTCACCGCTTCTTTTCCTCCCGACGTGAGTGACTCAACTCCAGAGATTTCATTTTCCTCCTAGGAAACAGAACCAGCCCAAACTCTGAAAGGAAACCAGCTTCGCGAATTCTCCATGAGTAAAATAGCTGCCTTTCTTGATCACCTTGACCACGACCACTCATCCCTGAATATTTTCTTATCTTTGTGTCGACATATAATGATGCTGGCCTTTTCTTTGATTTGATGTTCGTCATTTTAACCTTTCGACTACTTGCTTTATTCTTCATTGCACGATTAGTGGAATTTACAGACCATCGCTTAGCACTATACATACAACAGCGGTCACACTGTAGAGATTGATCTTTGCAACCATAGCATTTCTACACCAGGTCACTCGTGGATCCAAATAGCTTAGTGGTATTGTCTCTCACCACGGCATCGGGTGGTGCTTATTCGTTTATCAGAAGGGATACTGGATTCTTCAAGTTTCTAGATACACCTTGCTGACGGGTGCCAATAATCACGAAACACAAGTCCGGGTCTTCACACTGATTTCCTCGAATCGTTTAACATACCCATAAAAAATGTATATATATTGCCGATTCGTCTGATTTCCAGGCTTCCAGGAATTCTCAGACATTCTTATTGTCTCCTCAAACTGGGATTTACACATATGAAGGACAAGACACCATATTTTTGACTGTTAGTTTATCTTTTCGGTTGAGAAGCTGCAGTGAATGTGCAATCGGACCAATATATTGTTGATGACTAAGCAGACATTTTGATTTGTAGTGTACGAAATGCTATAGTTCAGAAAGATGCAGAAATAAGCACTAACAGACTTGCATTCTGCAGCACACACACACAGTGTCAACAAACATTTAATTCCAAAGTAAATTTGACACAAACGTCAATGTCGTTGAGCTTCTTGATGAAACGTCCAAGAGCCAATATCAAGTATCAGATTACACGACATATACATGTATATATGTATATGTATATATTTGTAGCCACTCCCTAAGCCTAATTTTATGCGAAACAAGCTTTTACTTTTGACTCATTCTTTGTAGTGCAAATTCATGAACCACTCCTTGTTAACCAACGAACCATCTACTACTTGTTATTAAGAACTCCAAAAAATATCGATCCACAATTCTCCTGATTGAAAGGAAGTTTAAATTACCATATGAGATTCTACATGATCACATGCTGTGCATATAGGTGTAAGAAATCTAGTTCTCAAAGCCTGTTTCCTTTTACTTCTTCTATTAAGTAATACAGATGTCCTCATCACTATTTATGACTCAGTGAATCACTCATGTTATCTTAGAAGCTTTGATACTTTGATGTGAATAGTCAGTGGCAAGTATCAGGTGAGCAGTAAGAAGAACTTGTACACCGAAATACAGCAAACTCAGTCGCTTTTTCTAATAATACTGAGTGCCCGTATGAAGGGTATTCAAGAGAAGATATTGTTTAGAAGAATTCCAGATAATACCTTGAAAAGACAGAAAAGATAATAAGATATTGAATACAACTTGAAAATAAAATGACCGATGCTCAATATCATCTAAAGATAACGATTTCTCCAGACACACACACACATACACAGACGCGCACAATATGGTCTTGTTTTCACGTGGTAATATCACCCGATGCTGTGTTTCACGATGCTTTTAATTGAAACAACTGGGTAACAGTTCTTTTAGACACAACAAATATGCGCCTATCTAACTCTGGAATCAGGTCAACCATTTTTCTAACGATAGTGTAGTGAAATTTTGGTTACAAAAATATCTGAATGACAAGTCTACGTCGTAACTTAATTAGTTTCTAGTGTGTCTCAGTGGGTGTAGGAACATTTTGAAATAAGTGAAATGACACAGGGTGCTACAACGATACACTCACCATGGCTCTTACTGTTAGATACTTGTACAAATTGTGAGGACTAAATTTAATTGGACTGGAATTTATGTGTATGTGTAAAGTAGCGATTTGCTGTGTCGACCAATACAACTTCATCAGGTGCATACAGATACATGCATAAATCCTTGTACATTAGGCCATTATCAGCATCATCATGTGGGACGACTGAATTGAATCTAGTGAAGGCGTGTGTAATTAGAGAGGACCGGTAAAAGTGCCGGTCTGTAACCAACTATGTTCGCTAAATTACAGAAGACTTATACACATAAACTGCTAGAAGGTTTCACAGATGGCACACTGAGCAACGTGGCGTTTTAAAAATTACAACATCTAACCGTCCTCAATTTAACAATATAAAACGTCGTCGATCAAATATTCCCGAATGGAACGCCAGCATAAATTATTACAAAACTTATGCACCACGATGTTTTCACATTGTTTAATTTTGCGTACACACACTGTACACCTATTGGTTTATGTTTCCGGATAGCGAACTATTCCTTTAGTGTCATTCAGGGCATCTGACTGAGATGACTTTAACGCGGTTTTCGACCAAGAATTATCCAGCAAGCACAGTTTACCGAACGCATATCTAAGATGAAAAGCACTCCTGAATGTTCGCTCCACTGCATGTGAAATTCTTAACCAACTCATTTTCGAACTTTCTCTGAATAGCTTCACATCTCACTTTTCTGGTAAATTTGTAAAATCTCTCCAAGAGCTATCGAGTCCTTCTCATAATATTACCAGTGGCCACAATTTTGAACAGTGCTAACACTGTTAGTACATGTCACGTATTCTTTTATCAATGTAATTCTACAACATTAGTAAACAGATGTATCTGCTCTCCTTCGATGTTTCGACTGAAAATCTTCCCAATATGTTGAGGTAAAATGATTTGATCAGATGAAGAGTACTCTTTTATTTGCAATTCCTTGCATTACGCTGCGTTGATTCACTGATCACCTAGTCTTCCATTTCTGATCTTCTGGATGCTTCACATGATGGTCCCTTCCGAGTAAACGCTGGAGAATCATATCCTACTGGGAATCGGTGCATCTGGCGTTTCTGAGGTCAAAGTTGCTCCTAAGATTCAATCACACTGACAGTCTTATAGATGGCGACTTATCATTCAACGTATAACCGTAAAATGAATTCGCCATCTCCTAACTCGGCATCACTGAACTAATAGAAAACACTTTGTATATCATAAGTAATGAAATTTTGTGAGCCTCTACGGAAAATGAGCTATAATAAACTGTGACTTGGATATACAGTGAAAATCGACTGCCAGAATTTGTAGAACGTATCGTATCAGTTCGAGTGTTCATAAAGCGAGGTGAGTGATATTCGTCATGAATCCATTCTTCGTTACGAAGTCTGTTATCGTTTGGAAGTAGCGTTATCTGACAACTTCTCACAGAATCCTGGCCCTAGTAAGCCTCGAGAAAGATTGGGAAGGATGGAAGACAAATGCTACCGTATGTATTGTCTGTTAAGAAGTAGTGTCTCGAAGGTACTGAAGTTTTTGATTTGAAAACGTACGGTGTTTACTGCAGGCCTGATTCTAAACTAACTTACATCATAGTTGAATGCATAGCAAAGGCTTTATCCTTTAGAAAGTGAAGTTCTAAACAGATGAGAGACCATGATTTTATTTGGTTGGCGGTGACTAGTGGTGCAATCAAGTAGGCACGTTTTGTCCTAATTGGGACTCGTCATGTGGATGCACTTGGTGGTGTTACGCTTGAGGCTCGAACCTACTACCCATCTTTCCAAATGCCAAAGCGTTATCTACTAGGTCACCGGTTCGTGAGAGCTACGTATAGTGCAACAACGAGAGTTGAAATAATTCTCACTAATAAAATACCAGATAATCACTCTAAAAATATGTTATACATGGTATCGAAAACAAAGTTCAAATATAACGCTCCATACTATCATTACGAACATTAAACATTGTCAAATGAACACTTTTTATTGCTCAAAAATGTCGAATGAGGTCACATTTTGCAGTGTCTCATCACTGTGTCACGCCATTTGAAGCGTAGCTAACAACAAAAAATAACATTAACTTATTTAAACAAAACTGGAAGAGAGAAATATACAGATACATATTCTCCTGTTTCCTAACTGCATACAGACTGACTAATCAAAAGCTAACGTGTTAAGAAGACATTTAATGACCGAATCCAGGAAACACTATTCTCGAAGACAATGACAACCTCACCGTATAGTATCGACCTTGACAGGCGTGCTACAACTTTTAGCAAAAACAGAGAGAGAACAAACTATCTACCTGTACCAAAATACTCACAATTATGAATAGGACGCTCAGCCACGTCTCAAGTCAGTGAATAAAGTTGTCGTTAGAATAGTGAAGAAGATTTTGTGGCTCAACATGAGTATGATCATTGTGTGGTGTAGATGTTAAAATCTCAAGTGACAGATGGTGTCCAACTTTCAATAAGCAAAAAAAGATTCATAACGATTCATTTTCCTGATGGATCGCCAAGACTACATCGATAAAATATTATCATTCTTGTCAGATGAAAACAAATTTTCAAAATAAAGTAGCCAGAAAGACCAAACGGAACAAATTGAAAACAAGCTGACACAAATGCTAAAGAACATGAAGAACGAGTCGATTATCAGCTCTGAATTATTCGAGCGACTACGACCCTCCGGTTCCGTGATTCCCCGTTTCTATGGTCTGCCGAAAGTGCACAAAGAGAACGTGCCACTACGTCCAATCTTGGACATGATAAATTCTCCATATCACGCTACTGCCAAATAGCTCGCAGATATCCTCCTACCCATCAGAAACAACCTCTGCAAGCATAGTGTTTCTGATTCGTTTGAATTCGTCGACTCAATAAATGATGCTAATGTATCTGGGAAGAAAATGATATCCATGGATGTCACTTCGCTTTTCACCAACGTTCCCCTCACTGAAATTATCTGCTTTATATGCAAATTCTTTGAGGATAATAACGTAGACATATGTGTTCCGATCCACTACTTAAAGGAACTACTATTGAGGTGCACTCTAAATGTTCAGTTCAAGTTCAACAATACGATTTATAGACAAAGAGACGGAGTGGCAATGGGGTCACCATTGGGTCCTTTACTTGCAGACTGCTTCTTGGCCAGTTTGGAGAATAATATTTTACGGCCTACTATCGACAGCTTCCATCTGTACCAAAGATACATGGATGATACTTTCATCATATGTGACGACAATACTGACATCGGATTGATAACCAAAGAGCTCAACAGCTGCCATCATGCCATCAAGTTCACGTCAGAATCAGAGGATAACTCGGAATTCCATTTTTTGGATGTTTTTCTAAAGAGGAGATTGGATGGTTCTCTTCAAAGATCGATCTACAGGAAACCAACATGGAATGGTCAGTACACAAATTTCCATAGCTGGGTCCCTCTGAGAAGAAAGAGAAATCTGATTCATTCCTTATCCTCAAGAATAAGGAGGATATGTTCAAGTGATACAATCGTTGGAGAACTGGAGCGACTCAGACAAGTCCTCATAGAGAATGGATATCCTCCAAGATTTATCGAGAAAAACATGAAGCCAAGGGAAAAACCTGAAAGAATACAGACGGTGCCGAAGAAACTACTGTTTATGAGTGTTGAATTTAAAGGTAATACAGCAGCGGAGATCCTGAAGAATCGCTTATGCAGATCACTGAGGAAAGCCTTCTTTATGGCCGAGCTACGTATCAACTTCTACAGCCGACAAATGATCAACGTGTGTGTGAAGGATAAACTACCGCTTTGGGCCACCTCAATGTGTGTTTATAAATTCACTTGCTCGT
This sequence comes from Trichobilharzia szidati, assembly GCA_944472155.2. Lineage (NCBI taxonomy): Eukaryota > Metazoa > Platyhelminthes > Trematoda > Strigeidida > Schistosomatidae > Trichobilharzia > Trichobilharzia szidati. The sequence continues at coordinate 68,823,337 of OX235279.1, forward strand.
GTGGAGCTAGTTATATTGGCCGCACAAAGCGCACGCTTTCCAAACGCATCTCTGAACATTATCCGGCATGGTTAGCAAAGGGACAATGTAAGACAATTACTAGCTCAATTCTTGAGCATTTGGTGAACTCAGGCCACGTAGCTCCACCAGAATCGTCTTTCAAGATCATCTACAAAGTGAAGCCAGATGGTACAAAGGGCGTCAGGTTTCGGCTTTTGTGTATGGCGGAGGCTCTAGCAATTCATCAATACAACCCTGAACTCTGTATACAGAAGAAGTTTGTCCAGTCTCTTATTCTACCTTGGTCTTAACCTCTTCACTAATCGTTCCTTGTAAATAAAATATTTTGATTTTTTCTTTTCATTCTAATTTCACTTTTAGTTAGCTTTTGCTTTAATAATTAATTCACTATTATCACTCTCATATGCTCCTTTTGTATATTTTCACACCCTCTTCACACTTGTTAAATTGACACTCAAATACCCTTATTCTCACTTAATAGCAATTTTAACCTTATCAAATTTCTATCTTTTTGCCGTTGAGTACCACGTAATTTTCAACTTCTAATTTTCACTTCTAAAGCCACTTCTGAGTAATTATATCAATTATGTCACCCCCTATTACTCAATAATAGACTACTATATATTTTTGTAAGTATAAATACGATTGTACAGACTCTGAAGATGATTTCGTCGATAAAGAAAATTTTCTTCGCTGAATCTGTCTTTTATTTTCTTCATGACTCAATGGGTATTTTCGGAGATTCATAAAGCTTCCACAAAAAGTCTGAATACGTCAAAACTTTACCAATCACAGGCTTCATATCGACGTGTTTCATAACTGAATGTATCTGAAATCCAGAAAGACTTTTTCAGAATATACATCCGTGACTTTGAACCTCGCTGCACAGTAAGATGATTTATGTGTTTCAGTCTTAACTTCTGATCATTACCAACTGGTTATCACTGAAACGGGAGTCCTCACCAGCCAGAACACTGTAAAGGAAGACCTGCATGCTTATAAATTCTAACCAATATAGTACACTATGGATACAAATGGAAAGATTCGAGTGGTACTCATAATGGATTTAAAAACTCACTGGAAATTTGATTGAGCTTCCACTGATCCTGCCTTAGACAAGGGATTTCAATATATCAGAGACTGAAGATTCCATATTAGATCAGTTTATTTTAAATTTTCACAATTAGTCTTATATATATAAGACAAATTGTGAAACCGTGTGACTAGATTGACAATGATTATGAGCAATAATTTATGCTCGAGAAGTCACCCAGTTGTTGATACTGCATCACTGTGTGACATTTGAAATAAACTGACCTAATATGGAGTTACAATCTATCACAGTGCTCAAGTTCTACACTTACATTAAAGAAACTTAAGATTTTTGGAAGATACAACAATTAGGCATTCGGCAGGTGGTGACTAGCAGCGAAATCCAGGATGAGCATTTCTTCCTACTTGGGTGTCATCAGACTAATGCACCTGCATCTCCAGTGAGTGATAGCCCAGCAGCAACACCATCACTCACTGGGGATCCAGGTACATTCATCTAACGAGTCCCAAATAGAAAGGAATGCCCGTCCTTGATTTCGCTGTTGGTCATCATCTAACAAATAACGGCGTTTTATTCTTCAGGCATCATCGAAGCGTTCTTACTAGGGGCCGACATGTCAACAGACCAAAGATTTCCGTTCAGTGTGATGAATCAAAGGGAAACAAAAAGTCAAATCGAAACGAAGACAACAATTTTTCGTGCATCACTACTTTGGCCTAAATAAATCATAAATGTGAATAAGTGACTTCAAAGTTATTCAACCGAAATGTGACTGTGTCAGTACATGCATTCAAAAATGGAGAACAGATTATGTAGAGAAATGAAAGTCAATTGAGCGTTGGTTAGAAATGTTAGGAATTGAAATGCAGCATTACCAAAACTCACTGGTTGTCATCCTCTTAAACTGCTTTTACCGCTTCTTTTCCTCCCGACGTGAGTGACTCAACTCCAGAGATTTCATTTTCCTCCTAGGAAACAGAACCAGCCCAAACTCTGAAAGGAAACCAGCTTCGCGAATTCTCCATGAGTAAAATAGCTGCCTTTCCTGATCACCTTGACCACGACCACTCATCCCTGAATATTTTCTTATCTTTGTGTTGACATATAATGATGCTGGCCTTTTCTTTGATTTGATGTTCGTCATTTTAACCTTTCGACTACTTGCTTTATTCTTCATTGCACGATTAGTGGAATTTACAGACCATCGCTTAGCACTATACATACAACAGCGGTCACACTGTAGAGATTGATCTTTGCAACCATAGCATTTCTACACCAGGTCACTCGTGGATCCAAATAGCTTAGTGGTATTGTCTCTCACCACGGCATCGGGTGGTGCTTATTCGTTTATCAGAGGGGATACTGGATTCTTCAAGTTTCTAGATGCACCTTGCTGACGGGTGCCAATAATCACGAAACACAGGTCCGGGTCTTCACACTGATTTCCTCGAATCGTTTAACATACCCATAAAAATGTATATATATATATATACATATATATATTGCAGATTCGTCTGATTTCCAGGCTTCCAGGAATTTAAACAAAGCAACAACTACAGATTTTGCAGAATAAAATGGTACCATATTTTATTTCGTCGCCTTCTCTTCAGCTTCTTACAGGGCAAAAACATTATTAAATGTATCTACAATAACAATTTATCATACTTACACAGAGTTCATTTTAAACAGAAATCAATCGATCGATATACACATACACTAATAATATATACATATATGTATATATATGCAATCTTGAACACTATTCCGAGCATTAATAATCATACAAAATGAAAACTTTTTAGTATCTCGCATTAGGATGAAAAATATCCAGTTACCAGGGCAAAGAAAGACTGATAACTGCTTCTTTCTGAACGCACAAATCATGTTTTAGGCGCTTGATGGAAAAGGCTTCGGCAAACTTAAGGAGCATTGAACTGTTTTGCTTATTGATAATTTTGAATGACTTTTCCACGTCCACCTCATGACCCATGTCAAGAAGATGCCTGGCGATGGCACTGCCTAAAGCATTTGTTCCCTTTAGACGTAAGCTTTTTGGTACATGTTCAGAAAATCGTAGATATGCTCTTCTTTCTGTTCTTCCAATGTAACTGCTCCCGCAGATACATGTAAATTTGTATATACAGTTGGAGTTAACATGAGAAGGATATCTATCGATTTTTGATTGCACCAGAGAGCAAGTTGTTCGAAAGACGGGAACGAGCTTAGCTGCAGGATAGGCTATGGTTAGTGATGTACTCAGCCTTCTGTTGATCATCGCTGCAATGTTTTCGCCTTTATAATCAAGCTCAAAGTAGATTGGCTTTTTTCCAGGAATTCTCAGACATTCTTATTGTCTCCTCAAACTGGGATTTACACATATGAAGGACAAGACACCATATTTTTGACTGTTAGTTTATCTTTTCGGTTGAGAAGCTGCAGTGAATGTGCAATCGGACCAATATATTGTTGATGACTAAGCAGACATTTTGATTTGTAGTGTACGAAATGCTATAGTTCAGAAAGATGCAGAAATAAGCACTAACAGACTTGCATTCTGCAGCACACACACACAGTGTCAACAAACATTTAATTCCAAAGTAAATTTGACACAAACGTCAATGTCGTTGAGCTTCTTGATGAAACGTCCAAGAGCCAATATCAAGTATCAGATTACACGACATATACATGTATATATGTATATGTATATGTATATTTGTAGCCACTCCCTAAGCCTAATTTTATGCGAAACAAGCTTTTACTTTTGACTCATTCTTTGTAGTGCAAATTCATGAACCACTCCTTGTTAACCAACGAACCATCTACTACTTGTTATTAAGAACTCCAAAAAATATCGATCCACAATTCTCCTGATTGAAAGGAAGTTCAAATTACCATATGAGATTCTACATGATCACATGCTGTGCATATAGGTGTAAGAAATCTAGTTCTCAAAGCCTGTTTCCTTTTACTTCTTCTATTAAGTAATACAGATGTCCTCATCACTATTTATGACTCAGTGAATCACTGATGTTATCTTAGAAGCTTTGATACTTTGATGTGAATAGTCAGTGCCAAGTATCAGGTGAGCAGTAAGAAGAACTTGTACACCAAAATACAGCAAACTCAGTCGCTTTTTCTAATAATACTGAGTGCCCGTATGAAGGGTATTCAAGAGAAGATATTGTTTAGAAGAATTCCAGATAATACCTTGAAAAGACAGAAAAGATAATAAGATATTGAATAAAACTTGAAAATAAAATGACCGATGCTCAATATCATCTAAAGATAACGATTTCTCCAGACACACACACACATACACAGACGCGCACAATATGGTCTTGTTTTCACGTGGTAATATCACCCGATGCTGTGTTTCACGATGCTTTTAATTGAAACAACTGGGTAACAGTTCTTTTAGACACAACAAATATGCGCCTATCTAACTCTGGAATCAGGTCAACCATTTTTCTAACGATAGTGTAGTGAAATTTTGGTTACAAAAATATCTGAATGACAAGTCTACGTCGTAACTTAATTAGTTTCTAGTGTGTCTCAGTGGGTGTAGGAACATTTTGAAATAAGTGAAATGACACAGGGTGCTACAACGATACGCTCACCATGGCTCTTATTGTTAGATACTTGTACAAATTGTGAGGACGGGAATTTATGTGTATGTGTAAAGTAGCGATTTGCTGTGTCGACCAATACAACTTCATACATACAGATACATGCATAAATCCTTGTACATTAGGCCATTATCAGCATCATCATGTGGGACGACTGAATTGAATCTAGTGAAGGCGTGTGTAATTAGAGAGGACCGGTAAAAGTGCCGGTCTGTAACCAACTATGTTCGCTAAATTACAGAAGACTTATACGCATAAACTGCTAGAAGGTTTCACAGATGGCACACTGAGCAACGTGGCGTTTTGAAAATTACAACATCTAACCGTCCTCAATTTAACAATATAAAACGTCGTCGATCAAATATTCCCGAATGGAACGCCAGCATAAATTATTACAAAACTTACGCACCACGATGTTTTCACATTGCTTAATTTTGCGTACACACACTGTACACCTATTGGTTTATGTTTCCGGATAGCGAACTGTTCCTTTAGTGTCATTCAGGGCATCTGACTGAGATGACTTTAACGCGGTTTTCGACCAAGAATTATCCAGCAAGCACAGTTTGCCGAACGCATATCTAAGATGAAAAGCACTCCTGAATGTTCACTCCACTGCATGTGAAATTCTTAACCAACTCATTTTCGAACTTTCTCTGAATAGCTTCACATCTCACTTTTCTGGTAAATTTGTAAAATCTCTCCAAGAGCTATCGAGTCCTTCTCATAATATTACCAGTCGCCACAATTTTGAACAGTGCTAACACTGTTAGTACATGTCACGTATTCTTTTATCAATGTAATTCTACAACATTAGTAAACAGATGTATCTGCTCTCCTTCGATGTTTCGACTGAAAATCTTCCCAATATGTTGAGGTGAAATGATTCGATCAGATGAAGAGTACTCTTTTATTTGCAATTCCTTGCATTACGCTGCGTTGATTCACTGATCACCTAGTCTTCCATTTCTGATCTTCTGGATGCTTCACATGATGGTCCCTTCCGAGTAAACGCTGGAGAATCATATCCTACTGGGAATCGGTGCATCTGGCGTTTCCGAGGTCAAAGTTGCTCCTAAGATTCAATCACACTGACAGTCTTATAGATGGCGACTTATCATTCAACGTATAACCGTAAAATGAATTCGCCATCTCCTAACTCGGCATCACTGAACTAATAGAAAACACTTTGTATATCATAAGTAATGAAATTTTGTGAGCCTCTACGGAAAATGAGCTATAATAAACTGTGACTTGGATATACAGTGAAAATCGACTGCCAGAATTTGTAGAACGTATCGTATCAGTTCGAGTGTTCATAAAGCGAGGTGAGTGATATTCGTCATGAATCCATTCTTCGTTACGAATTCTGTTATCGTTTGGAAGTAGCGTTATCTGACAACTTCTCACAGAATCCTGGCCCTAGTAAGCCTCGAAAAAGATTGGGAAGGATGGAAGACAAATGCTACCGTATGTATTGTCTGTTAAGAAGTAGTGTCTCGAAGGTACTGAAGTTTTTGATTTGAAAACGTACGGTGTTTACTGCAGGCCTGATTCTAAACTAACTTACATCATAGTTGAATGCATAGCAAAGGCTTTATCCTTTAGAAAGTGAAGTTCTAAACAGATGAGAGACCATGATTTTATTTGGTTGGAGGTGACTAGTGGTGCAATCAAGTAGGCACGTTTTGTCCTAATTCGGACTCGTCATGTGGATGCACTTGGTGGTGTTACGCTTGAGGCTCGAACCTACTACCCATCTCTCCAAATGCCAAAGCGTTATCTACTAGGTCACCGGTTCGTGAGAGCTACGTATAGTGCAACAACGAGAGTTGAAATAATTCTCACTAATAAAATACCAGATAATCACTCTAAAAATATGTTATACATGGTATCGAAAACAAAGTTCAAATATAACGCTCCATACTATCATTACGAACATTAAACATTGTCAAATGAACACTTTTTATTGCTCAAAAATGTCGAATGAGGTCACATTTTGCAGTGTCTCATCACTGTGTCACGCCATTTGAAGCGTAGCTAACAACAAAAAATAACATTAACTTATTTAAACAAAACTGGAAGAGAGAAATATACAGATACATATTCTCCTGTTTCCTAACTGCATACAGACTGACTAATCAAAAGCTAACGTGTTAAGGAGACATTTAATGACCGAATCCAGGAAACACTATTCTCGAAGGCAATGGCAACCTCACCGTATAGTATCGACCTTGACAGGCGTGCTATATCTTTTAGCAAACAAAGAGAGAACAAACTATCTACCTTCACGGGCACACCCTCATTTATTTTTCGTTCACTCTGCTTTATTACTTCTTTCTATTCCGGATTTTAATAATCCTGTCCTTCTTTTGTTAACTTGTAATTGCTTGTGCGAGTTTAATTTTACCATATATTTATTTTGCTCTTGTTAAGATAATCCAACTCCGCGAATTACGAAATCATCACTTTTCACAGACTAATTAATTATGTGGATGTCTTCTGTGCTTTATTATCAGATTAAAATAAATCCATAATGTAAGTGAAATTGGTGTGGTTAAATTTGGTTTATGTGTTATTGACGACACGTACCAAACGATGTTTAAGTATGTCTGTGTATCATTTGTCACTTGGATTAACATGCTGTCAGTATTTGATTGGATAATTATCAAGACAGTTAGTTTTCAGCATATTTCTGTTCAGATAAATAGACGGAAAATACAAACACTGATAACTCACCAGTCTACTTAAACAGGTCTCTGCACTGAAATTACTTTATTCACAATGCACAGTTTGGAGTCGTATCGTCTGTCACGAGTAACTGGGGCAGTGTTGGAAACTCCATTGGTTTGTTGGGCGTACTACTATTACTATTACACACCGAATTCTAGCAAAGACTTCCACTGAAATGGGAAGCGTGGAACACAATAGTTGGACAGTTACCGGAGCTTTCAAAAAACAGGAAATTGAGAAGCGAAGTAGAATCGGTATGCACTTATTTGACTACTCATTTGAAAATACTTTATAATTTTATTCTATGAAGTCATAGTTTCAGTGATTAGTTAAGCCAAGTAATCTTGTTAAAGCACTCACTTTGTCATTGTAGAGTGAAACTATATTTAATGACTAGACCTTTGTAAAATACGACGGGACTTATGCAATTAAACAGCTGAATGAACAGTTTATCAAACAAACCTTCATCCATCATTGTAATTGTATTCATCGTCCTGGATATCTAGGAGTTTCAAGACAACAAGAAACAGAAAACAGGAAACAAATTTCGAAAATTTCAGCTATCTTACGGAATAAGAACTATGAAACCTGTTTCATACACAACTAACCAAATGAAACTATATTACTATTTGTCACTCTATGAAACTGACACATGCTTATGACAGAGGTGAAGTAATTACTGTAAATTGTGCTATCATCTCAACTCAGTCATCAGTTTACTTCTTGATTTCTGGTGGAATTTCTAGTAATTTCACTTAAATTTGTTAGAATAAAAATGATTAAGGCACGCGATTTCCTGAAAACGTTATCATAGCTAACGGAATTCAGTCTCAATTGAACAATGACGCTAGAATATTAGTGAGCGTTTGCTATTTGTTGGTTTGTCTGCTTACCAATTCTGTTAATTTTTTAGTTTATGTGTATGTCAGCATTGGCGTGACATCGGCAGAATCTACCTTCAGTATACTTCTTCGACCGATTAAACTAAATGGAAGCCAGTTATTTTTACCGAGCGCCAAAAGGAAGGCACTCATTACCAGTGAAATATCTGTCAAATTTCACACCAACGTACTAAGTACTGAGAGCATCAGGCAGCCTGTATAACGTCTTTACATATCGTATTCTGAACAATAAGGAACGATAACCAGTCTACAGATGTTTCCAGTTTTTGCCTGAAGAGCCTATTATGAAGTGCAGTATGCTCCACACATGCAAATGCAACTTGTCAGGATGTTCTTCTTGCTACCAAGCCATGACACAGGTTTTAGCCATACTCTATGTGTTTCGAAACAGACATGGTGGTATTGTCATTAGCTCTTGATAATCATTCCCTCTTCAGAGTCTAATGTATCTAAAAGAAACCTGACCTAAAGCACTGATAGTTAGTTTGTATTTTATTTTTCACCGCTTAACTGTTGCATAGCTCACTATCTTTTCCGTCGTCAAGCAATATTTTCTAATTCTGGATTGCCCATTGGATTGATAGCTTTGTCATTTCATCACTGATCTTCATTGAGGCTGTCCAATGTGCATGGTGCTTTAATTGCACAGGGCTACAACCATAAATTTACTGGCAAAATAAATACATGGACACAAATAGTTTTAATCAGATAAATGACATCAAATTACTACAATTCACAACAGTCAGGTAAGATATCAACAAGGAAAATAATATGGTGTCATAAATAAACGAAAAGAAAGAAGTCGATGATGACTGACACTGAGTTCAAGATGGTGGGTTGGTTCTGAAACAAACGCTTTTTCGCTACAGTGAATCGCCACGCTTAGTGTGAACGACGGTTTAAAGACCACGATTGAGTATTCTGTCAGTCCCACGTCCGATAAACGATTTTATGCTGCAGAGTTTCTTTCGTTCTAATGACATTTCATGCCTCATTAATTCAAAAAGAGTAAGTGAAAGTCTTACAAAATCTGTGGCAAATGGTGCAAAACCACACTACTGGCAGAACTCACTATGCGTCGGCAATATTATTTAGACACTTGTGTATTATATCAACACACAGCCACTAATTTTACTGTCGTCGATGGTCTCATGATTTTAATGCACAGTTTATTTTTCAGCTGCCACTTTTAGATGTAAACGGTTTGGAAAGTCATGAGGAACTAAGGCTGGCGCACAAAGTTCTTGCTTTTATAACCTCAGTCTATGTATGGCAGGATGGAGAAGGTGGGGAAGTCGAAGCAAGTAAAATCTATTTCATTTCATTTCTCATTCCTATTCAACATTTAAAATGTTAATAACATTAACTTGAAAATGTCAACAATGAGCTGCATAATATAGAAACAAATAGAAAATTATTCAACTGTAATTATATAAAAAAAACAATATCGTAAGTAAAATGCACTACAGTTTCTCGAAGCTACAGAGCACTTTACGCATTAAAAGTAGGTGCATGAACTCAACTTGATGTTAAATGTTGATTTACAGATTGTCATGTTTAAAATGTGTTTTACTCTTGCTACCACGCCTCAGTGAGGCATGCTGACGGCCTTCGAAAACTCATACTCCCACTACGATTCGAACTGGTACATCATTCTGATCGGGGTCGGTCAGTTTGGTTGTTAATGCTCTAACCCTTCCATACCCTATAAGAGAACACAAAAGAAGTTTACAGGCATTGCAATAAGTGTATGAATGATACAAGAGCTGCATAATTCAGTGTTACAGGCCAAATGATATGAATACTAAGGACAAGCATTCAGACCCAAATACTCTGTTTACTTAGTATGACGCAGGCTTACTAAATTGTCATTATTATTATTTATTTCAATAGCCCATCCAAATCATTTTCATTTTCATTTTAGTCACTACCAGTACAGATCGCACAGCCATTATTAAGTGTTTCTGAAAAACTGGGTTTACAACCCATTCTGTCCCATGCCGACCTTGTTTTGTGCAACTGTATTCCATCAACGTCATCGAATGAATCAAGTTGTGGCAGGTACTCCCCTTTACCTTTTGTTCTTCAATTAAATGTATTTTTTAATTTATAAATAACAAATAGCTTACTATTTTCTTCAATAAAATTGAGGTTTCACAGTCACACTAGTGGAGAAGAGAAGTCAAATCTTCTAGTTGAATTTTTAAAAATGCTGAAACTTGATATACTAATTTCAACAGTAACCTTTCGATCAGTGCCACAGAGTGTGTTCGACCCGCCTCCATTTACTTCTGCACATTCGTTGATATTCTACAGATATCAAGAAGAAACAATGTGGATGAGCACACAAATTATTGTAAAATAAAATTGGTTTAGGAAGTCTATAACAGTTAGGATGACTGCATTGTAAACCAGCAGTGTATAGGCTGTAAACCTGAGCTAAATCGACTGTTGCAGTGTAACAAATTTTTCTAAATAATTCAATAATATATTGCATGTACCCATTCCGGCTTAAACAAGTAAGTAGTGAACGGTTTAATTGCATCATTCCTATGCGGAAATCCAAGAGATTATGACTTGTCTGAGGTTACTATTTGTGCTTACAGATAATTGACAACAAGTGTGAGATCTGAGTCCGTAGTTCCCTTCCATTTCAATCTAGTTTCCAACATCGGATTACGGTGTATGGCATCGTTGTGTCCGTTTAATCGGATTGATAATCACATCCTAAAACCACTTAGTAACAGTAAATACACATAGCACTGCCTAACAGCATGTTATGAACACAAAGATCAAAGAGTGTTGTAAGGCATTTTCCGGGAATGAATCTGGGAATACATGTTTAGAAATTTGGAACTCACATTTCTGTATATCAGTTATAGAAAGAAATTGCACGATATTTATAATCTTCAATTTATGCGACAATACGCATACACGCATATTTTGATTGAACATTCTCATACGGCTGGTCCTTCGTTTGAATGCAATAGTTACTACCAAGCATTTCATGAAAATATCCATTACAATCATACAGGAAATCAGTCACGAGTCCAAATAGCTCAGTCATCCGGGTTCTAATCGCAGGAGGAACATGAGTTCCTTCAAGATTGCAGATAAGCCTTGCTGAAGATTGCCAGGGATTGCCATGTCCAGGGATTCCTTCCGATTGCTTCCAGCCACTAAACATGCATTTTAGGTGAATACTGACAGCGCTTTGAAGTTGTCGTGAAATAAAGATGACTCAGTCGGTTGGAATGCACATCAAATAAACATAAGCATGAAAACTGACCGCACAGAGACCATTCTATGTATGACTTCCTTCCAGACAGAAAATTCAGACAACCACACTCACACGCACACAAACACTATTCTCTATGGGATCTAGCCTACGATCTCAAGATAATGAGGCTACTGATCTTCGTCAAATAAGTAGGTTAGTTCTTTGATAACAGGTAACAGCCCAAACTAAGTTTATTACACCTTCACAAATATTGCAGTGTATAAACTATGACTTAGAAATCGGAATAGAATTCCTCGATCGGCTCATATCAGGACTTTAGAATACAAGTGAAATAATCAATGTAGACTAGATCATTTGGCAAAATAGCCTTTGAAAGAAATCTTGTTATTTCCTCCATAGTCTGAAATACAAGCAAGAAATTTTATAATTTAAGCGAACGTAAACGAATATTCAAATTTTTCATTGCCTAATTTACAACTCAAAAACTACCATTATTATACTAACCTTCTTTTTGTAATTTGATTCGGTTTTACGAAACAAATATACTCATAGATTGTTAGTATTATGTGTTCTGTAATAAGAATAACCCATCTTTCAATTGGACCGAAAGTTATGAGTTTCTGACTGGAGTAGGTGCTGCGCTGAACAGACTCAAAATGTGTTACGTAATATTGTCACAGACATAACAGAAGGATTCATCTTACTGTTATCTTGTCTGCTGAAATGTGCACGTGTGTCTAACACTGTGACGGTGTGGTTCCTCAAAGAGTCTACAGGATTGGCAGTAGTATGAATTGGACTTGAATGACATTTGCTGAAAAATTATCTGAAAATGAAGTGGGTTATTAATTAATCTGGCATATCGCGTTTTTGGTTAAACCAGATACCTGCTATTTCGGGAGAGAGAGAGAACCAGCCTCAGAACAAAAGTACTGTTCACCCCAAGTAAACAAGAGGATGTCAGTTACAAAATGTCCGCTCTTTACTATACTCATACATCTTTACTTAAAAAGTAATTATGGAAGAATTGATCTCCTCATTTGATTTTACTGACATACCCCCAAGCCAGGCTGACGTAAACAGATTGTCCTACTGTGTCTGTAGTCGTTCACTAACGACAAAGTACTCTAACAAGGCGAATGAGTGTTCGTAATTCATAAATAAGCTGACACATATTTATAACACGGTTAGTCATAATGACAGGCCTGAAGACCAAATACACAGACAAGGAGGATGTAGAGAATCACAGAACACCCAGTACACGCAAGAAGAATAATTTCGCCCCACCATAAATAAAAGGAATTTCTACCAACACTGAAATTTGGGAACTTGCAATAATACAACTATATTAACAAAGCCATTAACTTCTGTGGTGGACTGAGTATAGTTACGATCAATGATTTGTTCCTGAAACAGCCAATAGGAGAAATAAGCTAGGCTTCATTGATCAATTCTGAAAAAAGATAAGAGTGATTAAAACAAGGAGTGTTGCCATTCCATGGTCTGATATATGTTTCAAAATTCAGATTTGACTTCAATGAACATATTTTTCATATTTCTGTTTACTCCATTGCTTTTTTGCCTTCGTTGACATTTTTTACTAACTGTCTTGGTATTATTTTCACAACCCGATTGTTTCTGTACTGGTGTTTTACCCTGATATGCTGATATGAGATGTGTCAAGTGGAAACATTGAAAAAGTGTATCCACTTCCTTTGTTGTCTGTTCGCCATAAGATTAAAATCTCTTAAACATGTGCTTCTTCTTTCCCCGTTTTTATGTTTTATTGATACATTCGTGTTTTCCTCTTTAGCTTTTTGAAAAATGTACACACGCCTACATTTCACCAAAGTTGGGAAGCATTTATCACACTGACTGGAGAATGTGAAATATACTTTGCACCAATACTACAGGTATGATGAATGATATTTTGGCAAAATAACTCAGATTTTCTTTTTTCAACTTCCTGCTCTCTATTTACTGTCTAAACAGATTGGTCAACTGATAAGCTGGAGAAGTTCTTATACGTTCAGTCTCACCGTTAAAAACTAAGTCTCTGCTCCCTGAGCTTATAGAAAAGCCTGTATTAATGACAGTTCTAATATAATATTGCAGTTGCTTGTAACCGATTCTTTTTTTTATCCTTCACGTTCCTCAGTGGAACATAGGGCTTCAAGCTAGTGGCTTCAAGTTTCTGTAGCAGTGTTTATTTTACAGGATGGGGTTGCTAGCCTCTTGCTCAACCTTTCCTCTTCACCAGCATTATTTCTGGCTTAGCGAGGTAAAGGAGTGCGTCGGCCGGGGTTCGAGCCCCGGACCATATGCATGGTTGGCGAGTGTCCTAACCGCTATGCCACCAACGCATTTAAATTTAGACTTTAAGGCGGTGGGAGTTTCACAGCATTTAAAATATGTGCCTGGCTGACTGTTAGTGGTTTGAGCTTTGACTACCATGCCTTTTTATTGATATCTACAGATAGTGCATCACACAAATTGCTAATTATAATGTAACCAATGTAGCTGTTGATTCACAAATTTGGTGGTCGGAATCTGTCTACTAGTTTTACAACTTAGATTGCACACACTGTCACTCAATGTCTGCTACCCTCATTTAGGCACGAATCCATCAGCAAGCGAGAATTCCCGTCTATATCATAATACTCTACTCAGGATAAAAGGATAACGAATTTAATATGCATTCTGCATAAAATGCAGTCAGCAGGCAGGGTTGAAAAATCTCGTTCAGCTAGAAGCACTCATGAGGCACATGGATTGTCATACCATGGCCGACTGATATGCGCTTTAATCTCCGTTGAACTTTTACAAGTTTTCAGAATTTTCCCGAGATGCTTGTTCACAAAATGCTGAGTCCTTGAAAATCAAATGTATTGTTTGTACAAATGTGCACGTCGGTTTACTGAGTTTCAAATATGCTCGTTAGTTGCGTGTTGGAAACTACTTCCGAATGTATTCAAGCATATATTATAGCTAAAGTGTCTGCGACACTTCACTTTGAACAAATGGATAACCCTTGGGACAGTGAGTTGATAAAACTCCCAATGAAATTCTGACTCTCCAATTGGTGTTTTTCTGACAGGAAAGTTTATGAGATAACTCTAATAGTTTTCTGAGACAAGCAACTGAAGTTTAACTTAGTGACAAGGCGCACACACAGAATAAAACTATGGTATGGTATTGAAACCTGAAATTCATGAGGAAGTGCTAAATCACAAGTCACTCCCGAATTCGAAGGGAATAAACATGAGTTACATAAACTATCGTAAAAGTGCTTCCAACGTCTGTTCGCTTGATTTCTTCTAGGAAGTAATGAACGCTATTGAAGCTCAAAATCCTTTGGATGAAGAGAGAATTGCAGAAAGCCTAGAAAACATAGTTCAAAAATTTTTACCATTCAGGAAATCACTTACGAAGTTTTACGGTGAGTTAGAGTAGATCATACAAAATATTTATATTGTAATCATTAATCATGCATCTATTTCTAACTGAGTGATCGGAGAAAAGCAAACGAAACTCGTAGCTGTCTTTCCCCCCCCCCTTGATGTCGGTAACATTTTAATTCAGTATAAACAATCATTTTATCAATCACCTATATGACCATTTCCAGGAGTTTAATTCTAGCTGAAATTAGTTATTCTTCTGAGAACACTACGTATTACTATAAATACTCGTCTGAGCTAGTATTTCTTTCTTAAGCATCAGACTCTAAAGAAGGGAGTCAATAGCAGGATAGTCGTATGGATTCATTTCAGTGTGACTAACCCGACTCATTGAGCACTCACACCAAACGCGATTTTCTATGCTGTCATGAGACCAACACTAAAGTTGGAAGTATCACCGGAACTTTCTGGTCTGACCTATCACGCTATCTAATCAGCTTTTTCTGTATACAAAGAACACTTCGAAATTCTGAATCAGGCTTTCACTGTCCTTCTGTAAATGCTGTAGCTCTGTACGTTTACATTCGATTCTGAGACAGTGGAGAAGATATGCATCAATATCTCGGCTTATTGCAGATTTGTCTGACATGCATTTATGCATCCTAGTCGCTTAGCAACACCTTACTACTTCGGCGATGTTCAATAACCCTGTCATTTTATGACTTTGATATCTGAATTCTCAGTTCATTATGAATATGACAAGCGATAGATGAAAACAAATGTCCAGTACTCCCTGGTTTTCAATGGTTCTCTAACTGATATCAGTCCATGATCAACTCGTAAAACATAACTAACCCTTACAAACCACACTTTAGAAAAAGAGAGTATAATTTAATGAAGATTACTGAAAATGCTCAGAACTCCGAAGATGTTAAAGGATGTTACCATGTATGTTATGTATTCTATATCAACAGTAGTCCCAAACTATTGACTATAAACGCTCCCAATGCCTCATTCAAACAGTCTATACCAGCCAACAATCAGTGAATTTATGTATTGGTGCCACGTTTTCTTTTGACCACCACTAATTCTTTTCCAACCAAATTGAACGTCACCCAAAACTGGTGATGGCTCAGCATGTGGTCCACTTATTTACCATCAGTTTGGCACATTGGAAGCATTAAAATACTATCCATTGGATTTAAAGACTAATTTGTTTACTTTGAACTCACTACACTATTTTTCTTTTCACTGGCATCTTCCTTACCAATACTTACCACTAATAGTAATACTAATACTACTACAAATAACCATAATCAAATCCTGATTCTAATCTTGTAAATTCCCGGGAATTATTACCTATGTCATCTTCAGGTAAATCAAAGCCAAACGAATGATCAGTACTATTCTGTGACTAGCAGTTGCGAGTGGTGCGTGTGAATAACAGGCCGATTATGCATTTTACTTTATAAATCACAAGCTTTTAACTTTTATGGATTAAAGTATTGAGAAAGTAGTAATAATTAACTGGCTACTATTGCAAGTCAATAGACAATGTGATGATACAGGATATTTCATCTGTAATTATTCAAGTATGCATTTACAAGACTTAGTAATGCAATCACATACACACACATACACACCTGCACAGTAATAATAATAATAGTATTTATGAATGTTAGTTTAAACAATCGTTCTAATGAACACTTATTTTATTGAACAGGTAAACTATACCCGGAAGAATTTTATGTGCAATTAAGACCTATTCTCTCTGGGTAAGCCTTATTTCACTGATGGATTTTGTGGATATTTACACAACCTTATCAGTTTTCATTAGTTAAGACAAGTGTATGGAAAGGAGATATACTTCCAATCTTCAATACTCTGCACATAGGATTTAACTCTTGTTATAAGAAGGGATTGGTAAAAAGATTGCCTCAATATCAAAATGTCCTTATCTTGAAATCACAGCTATGGATGCATAATAAGACCAACCAGTCAGTATATACGACCTAATTGGTTCACATTACGTAACTTCAGTTGAGAGTAGATGCAGGTCACTCTAAAGCTCATACTACAACAAATATTACCCAGAAGATTTAGTGTGTTATTGACAGACTTTTAAAGTGCTTGACGAGTCAGACTTTCTTATCACGAAGAGATAGTGTTATTTCATCTCTTCCTACCTAAATTACAAATCTGACTTTGATGATGAATCGTGTGGTGCGATAGTACTAAACAGGGACTGATTATGCTTCATCGATAAGTTCCAACTGCAATGAAACCTCAGTACAGGGATTCCCGTTAATTGACCGTGAAATTAAAACATTGTAATTTAGTGTAACACTTGGACGTCTATATCATAAGAGGCAAATAATAATACTCCTGCTATTAATCAGAAGGAAATTAGTCAAAATGCGTAAATATCACAAGGGATTTGGAAGTAAATTCTGGATTAATCAATAGCCAAAATCAATATCCTATGCTTAAAATTCTCTTTTCGATTAGCAAAGTAGTATACTCTGAGGTTTTACAACTTGATAAAGTCTTTTGTGTACATGTATGCCTCACTACTAAGTAATGAATGCATTTCACTTATCAAGTTCATCTGTCTAACAGTCGTGCATAGATAACTGGCACAAACCTAAATTAAAAGCAAAAACCAGTATACAAGCACCTGGCGTTTTGGCTTCGTGTTCTATCCTACCTCTTGATCAAGTGATTTTTTACGGGAATAACACCTTTTTCACTTACCAACACACGTGGGTCTAATATTTAAACAGTAGTTTGCTTAAATTTTAGCTGGACATGTGGAAGGCTTAAGGACAAAGGCTTGGTGTACAAGACCAGTACTCATCAGGGGAACATCAAAGATGGAATGTCTGTTTTGAATGGTTGCCCATTCACTAACAACGAAACTTGTGCGAAAAGTGGTATTGGACGCACTTGTCTCGGTGCCAGTGCAGCGCAGTCAATATCTCTTCAAACATGTGATGCATTTCTTCAAATTAAGCATAACCCAGGTAAACAGGCTTTTTTCTTAACTGACATTGATTTTGATTTCTACCATTCACCAACCGTGTATTGTTTGTTATCTCAGCCGAATTCTGTCTCTTGCCTGGATGGAAATCAAACGTTACCTAAATTTTTAAGTGAATGACGTACTATTGAGTTCGCTGACACCAATGAATTCCTCGAATCTTTCGCTGACACGCTCGCACGTTAAATTTGAAAATGATAATACGAATTTTGAAACTATATGCACCAGCACCACGTTTTCGTATGATAGCGCACCTTGGAGTATAGGGCTTCGACAGCACATTTTCATTTCATCCTGTTCTCTGCAGTCCTCCTTAGCTGGCTCCACAATCGCCCACAAACTCTCATCTACTCCTTATACGATCTCCGCCATATCACCTTCGGACCCATGTCCAACTGATCGTTTCCCATTCTGGTTCTACTCCTGCTATGGCCTGGCGTGCGATGTCACTCAATGGTCTCTTCAGCGTGTGTCCAAGCCATCTCAATTTCCATCTCTTAGGCATATTTTTCCGCAGTAGGTTATTGACTGGTCTGTTGCCGGAGTTCCGTGATGTTAATCCTTTCTAGTCATCTGATCTTCAATATCGAAGAAGGCATCTGTTGATGAAATTCTGAAGCCTGTTCAAAATGCTTTTCATTACACAAGCACCAAGTGCTGACCCATAGACACGTACTGATTTGACACGTACTGTCGGAAATCTGAACCATTTTCTTGATACTAAATGAACAGGTTTCCACACGACTTCAGATTAATGCAGGTCTGTCTCGCCTTTCCAATCCTGGCCTTGACATCCTCATCCGGGCCGCTCGTAGTTGGAAGAAGTGACTTCCTTCAAATTTCTGTCATTTATAGTGACTGCTGTTCCCTTCTGTTTTTGTTTGTTTGTTTGTTTGTTAGGTATCTTCATGACCTTTGTCTTCTCAATGTTCCTATGTGGTCCGCTTCTGTGGAAATTTGAACAGGTTACCTAAATCCCAATCAGTTTGTACCTCCTCCCAAACCTTCTCCACCAGTTTCGCCAATATATCCACTGAGGTCCTTAGGTCGGTTTTCAGTGGATCCGGAGGAATACCGTCTGATCCTGCTGTCTTCCAGCAACTTTGTGGTGTTCAATACTTATGCTTTTGTCAGAGGATTGGTGTTCCCTGACAGTTCTGTGTTTACTGGTCGTTTTTCTGGGCCAAATTTAGGTGATGGTCGGTTCGGGAGTGCTTTGAAGAGATCAGCCCATTGCTTTCTTTATTCTCTTCTTGGGTAATTAGGCTTCCTTCACTATCCTTCATTCGTTTCATCTGTGTTGATCTCTTCTCAGATGAAGACCCTCTTCTATGATATAATATGCTCAGGTCCCCTTTACTTGCAGCCGGTTCTACCTCAGTTACCAATGTGTCGTAAAATTGCCTTTTGTGTTCCCTAGCACTCTTCGTCTCTTCTTTATTCAGTGCCCTGTACATTGAAATCAGCTCCCTCTCCGTTTCCCACTTTTGCACTGGTTCTTCTGCTTCTTCTCCCACTGCAATTCCATCCTTCTCTCTCCTCTATTGACTTCCACGTGTCCGTAGGAAGCCATTCGTTTTCCTAACTCTTCTCCATTCTCAAGACAGCTAATAGGTTCCCTTAAGCATCACTTTCAGAGTTTATGTTCTCCACAAATGTTTTTTCGGTGATACCACATAATGTCTCTCACTTTGCTTTGATGACTGCAATGAAGTTGTCCTTTCTAGTTTCATCCGTGGGGTTCTGAGTGTTGAACTTGAATTTCGGTCTATCCCCTGCTTGTTTGAGGGCTATCAACTTGGCCTTAAAGTTTCCTTGCACTAGATAGTGATCTGAGCCCACATCTACCCCTTCTCGATTTTGTGTACAGCAGACTGTCTCTGCCTTCTTGAGACTAAGATGGAATTCGTCTGATTTTCGGTGTGCCCATCTGGTGAAACCCATATTGCTTCTTTTATGTCTTTGTGCTCGTACACACTGCCTCCAGTCACCGAATCGCTCAGTGCACAGACGTCTGTGTAGAGTTTCTCCTACTGACTCTTTTCACCGACAGCCTCTCGACTCATGATGAATTCCCTTCCAGTGTTGTCTGCACCCAGTTTAAGAATTCATATCTGGCATTATGATTTCCATGTCAAAACACTGTTTGTATCTGTGTGTTGAAATCTCCATTCTCCTCTTATTCTGCGTTGTTTGTAAGGGCGTTACATTGAGCAATTGTAACATTCCTGTCTTTTGAACTGAATCATTCTGTCGTTATTCCGGAGGAGGTTGTTTCCCACTACATAAGAGCCTTTGATGCTTTTGATGACATTATGATATCTACTTCCTCAGTGCCACTGTCTGAGCGACTGGAGTGGGTTATTGAATCTCCGCTTAGTAATTTTCAGAGTTCACACCCATCCCGTCTACTCTCACAAATTCTCAGCACTTCTCTACCATATCTTCTCATCTCTTTGCCAAAGTGGTTAGTCTCCCAAACTCAGAATATCATGTGGACCTTCCATGTTCCCATGGTTATTTTCGCTTTTGTCGAAATAAGGCACATTGGCTGACTGGTTTGCCACAGGCTTCCACAAATCCACGTCATTCACTCTCTCTGATTCCAGAGAAGAATAAGTTCACACTTTTTTGTTTACTATAGTTTCTATAGAAACCGTGTTGATTTTCTGGGTTAGGATCGCTGGCCCTATGCCCAACTTTCGATCTGCTTCCAGGCTTAGACCCGGCTGGTTAACTAGGCGAGGTCAACAACTATAGTGCTACAGTCTATTATGTAACCCATATCATTTCATCACAAAGAAGGTAGTCAGCAAAATAATGTCACCTCGAAGCTCTGAAAGAGTTAGGAAATATATCTGGTATAATCACTTCTCTGTTCAACAGACTCATTATCCTTCCCTTACATTTTCACCTTATAAATCTATATTTGTAAGTTCCTGTTGATTTGTTTTTCATTAAACTGATAGGCTCCATGCAAAATTCGAACGTCACAAACGAAACCCACGATAGGATTTTCACTTTTGCTTTCGCCTCAGTTGTTTTCGGTTGTGGCTAGCAGTCTAATACATAGTACGCTTCCAACAATTGTAAACTAGATAAACATGCACAGCAGTGAGCTGTGATGTTTCTATGGTACGCCGAACCCAGTAGCCACCGTTTCTACCATAAAAATGCAATGCAAGAAGTGACTCTTGTGTCCTAGTAGCCCAATAGATCATGTCATATATAATCCTGCTGGACGCTTTTATACTCCTATCCCTTTATCAAAGTAGCCAGTTCCTTTTGGTTTACAGGCAGTAATAAGAAAGTATTTCCTATTCACAATATACCATTATCCATATTCTTGTAGAAGATGAAGAATTCTTGCGTAAAATGCAATCATACATGATAAAGGAACATCGGCAGTTTCTTCAAGATCTAGCAAATTGCAGCCGAATTCGTTTTATAGGTGAGTATGAGTTTATACATAATGAGAGTTCAATGTTCACACTACTCGCCATACACAATTCACTTCTTTTGGTATATAAACTCTTTGAGCAGATGTTTCCTTGTTAATGAGATGTGAAAACCGTGTTTCGTCCTAACCAAGATGCTTCATTTATATTTTCCGTAGCACTTGAACTTATTACCTAACATTTCAAATACCTGATTTCACAGACCACCCTGTCTAGTGAACACAGACACCACCTATTTTCAATATTCGTGAACATTTGGGAACAGCAGCCACAATAACCAAAGTTTTAAAAGCAATCATGAGGGATAAAACGGTAGTTTTAAGTCAAGTATTATCTGAAACAGGAAAGCTTATGACGGAAGAAAATAAATAAACATGCATTTAGGGACTATACATTCCTCGGACTATAAATGGAATCATGTAGTAGTAGCTTTTCACCCAAATATGTTGATTCCACTCTCTGTCAGCAAAGACGAAAGCGATAATTGTCTCCTGGTATTTTAAATTGTTCAAATACCGGTTTTAATTCCACTTTTCCATATTCTTTCCATATTCTGCTTATTCTAAAAAAGTTTAGGATACATAAGTATTATCACAGCGCACATGAATGGAGATGTGACTCGTGAACTTATACCCTCGACTTCCACTTAATGGATCCTGTGTTCTAATTTCTTTCCAGCCACGCCAGTCTAGGCTACTGAGTTGTATCATCAGCCCTCACAAAATACACAAGGTTCATTGAGCGAAAATAAGTTTGAATACGGTAGGCGATAAATAGCATGCAGAGTTCATGATTGCCCATTGTTTCTAGAGTAGTCTACTTCACAAATCAATGGTAAATTACCGGAAAACGTGCAAACATTACTAAGTATTAATACTATTCACCGGCCAAGAAGCCAAACGCAGCAACTGTCAAATGTCTTGAAGACTAAATCAGCTCTTTCAGAATAAACAATACTGATTGAAGGGACAATATTTTATCATACGCACTTTTTTCTGAGTGATACTGTGTATTTTAAACTACTTTCATTTAAATGTGACCTTAAGTAATATTCCCATTTTGTTTACCTTGATATGTAGCAAATGAAAGCAAGTCTCCTCGTCTCAAAACAGCCTATAATGACTGTTTACAATCATTATGGAATTTCCGAAATTCGCATATATCTTTGGTGAACAGGTAAAATTAGTTGACGCAAACTATATTTAACTAAATATTATTAGGTTCATTATTGAGCCAGCGAAGACAGAGGCAGCTAGGATAAAATCACTCAAGTCTGCTGGGACAGGTGGTCAGAGTAAGTTAGACGATTTTTATCTCAGTCCCATTTTAGATTTGCGTGTTTTTCTTCAAAGAGTTCGAGATGCCTCATCGTCGTCGTCGGTATGATGTGTAATAAAGTCGTGACAATGACTTCATTTATTTATATAATTACTGAATATACTTCTTAGTGTCATGTGATGAAGGTTTAAAAATACAAAATCCACGCGTAAAACTGTTTTCTATGAATGCGGAAATAGTACAGCATTTATGCAGACTAGCTGAAAGGAAAGCAAAGCAAAATGTTTTAACCTTATTCCTGTTATTATTCTTTGATATATGCTTTGATAAAGCTATTAGCATTAAATAGCGAAACGTCAGTAAAAACAATATCGTTTTGTTTTCCATTCATTGAGAAATACAAAAACCTTTATTATAATTAATTCCTGTTAGTTGCTAGGCTTATTAATAGTAAATTTAATCAGCTGTAGTTGTATCTCAACATAAGCTAACTGGCATAATAGCAAGTCAACATATTACAAGTTTCTGATTTACAAAGATAGGCATATTTTTGGAAATGTAACATCAGTGACCGCTAAATTATAACTTTGACTGTAGTTCTGAACGCGAATAGCAGGAGACCAATAGAAGTGCGACTAGAAAATGATACACTATTGCTATTACCTCAAACGTTACATAAATAACGTGGTATTTCTATGTACACGATCCCGTTGTTTAGATGGAATAGCATATGCAAGATGAAAGGAAAATTGTAACATCTGATAGCCTATCAGAAATTCTTCGGACACACTGCGCTACAACGAAGTTTGTGCACCTTACAAATAATGGTATTTTGAACAAATTCTTAATCACAAAAATAAAATATGTCAAAAGAAGACACTGTTGTCTAGTTTCATCTAAATGTTGGCAGTTGATGTAGAGCTCCACTTAGAGTTCACTTGGTTATAACCAACTCCCAGTTATTAACAAGAGAAAAAGACTGAAAGAATGAGTTATATGAGCTGAATGAATGCTGAAGACAATGAAAACATAGCACTAACTGTATTAAAACAAAAAGACAGAGTATTTAGGTATGAAAATGTTAAATAATTCCAACTATTAGGTAGCTTGATTGCTATTAGTCTTTACAGAACATCTAAAATGTGCCAGTACATTGCTACATAATGGAAATTCATTCTTAACCCAACCGCTGGCTTTTATGCTCAACCAAATTAAACATGATGCTTGTGACAGAAAACCTCATAACTCCATTCATCTGAAAGATGAAAAACACAAGTGCATGAAAATGAACGCAACTGAAGTGTATTCTCCATAAAACAACTAAATGAACAAGGAAATAATTCTCTTTTTATCAGTACTTTATCCTCCTCTCTACACTGATTTATAAGTTTTCTTTAAAAAATACGTCAAAATCATACCAATCAAGTGGTAATCCATCAGTTAAAAAGTAACAGTCAGTATCATGGTGCACTATTGATGGAAAGTAACCACAGAAACCAAGATAACAGTTAAAGGAAGGCGTGTTTGATGTAAGTGTAGAGATGGTTTGTAGTTACGATTAACAGGTCACCACATAAAGATGGGTGATTGCATTCCTCAAACTGGCAAATGGTAACAATTATGCAAGAACCTTTAGCGACGAAAATATCAGGCGAATCATCTGAAATAGTAATACGAATAGCAATACGAAGGCAGCGATAGATTGTAAGATGTACAGAAGACGGAATAGATTCAACAACTTGTGCATGTAATGCAGACGACCATGGTTAGAAAAAGGACGTATGAGTATCTTGTAAACACAGGTTTAACCTATCAAGGTGAATTCTGATTACGTATTCTGTACTTAATTATTAGTCCTGTGAATGACAAGTACAAATGCGTGAGGTGTGATGAAAAGCTGTAAGAGCTGTGTTAATGACGACCAGAGGCCCTACATCAACAATAAATGTTACTGTATTGCTACGTATCACTTCCATCTCCCCTTCACTAGACATTGATAGCTTATGCTGGCAAATTTGACTATGGGCTGGCCTATTCATAGGGTTTGGTATCGCTTCGTGTTGAAGAAGAAATGTAACTTCATCGTGCACCCTAAAAGAAAGTTGTAGCGTAGTGTTTTATCAATGAGCTTCTCCAAATATCTACTTTTTCCTAGTATTTCAAAGAGAGCTTGATACGCTCTGTACCTCGCAACCTAAGCAAAGGCTAATATTCGGTCTTATCAAAAAGAACATACAGACAAGTAACGAGGAATATATAGTGGTAAATAATTCTCCAAAATTATTGGCCATGGACCATGTGCATGATCGGCGAGAGTCCTAACCTCTGTGCCGCCGACGCAGACAAATCCAGTGAGTTCGTTCCATTTAGTATTTGTTCTTGTACTATTTCTAAACTACATATATTTCGTCATGTGTGATCATACTCCTAAGGTCGTTCGTATTAGATCAACTGCCAAAACCATACAGCTCGAACTATATTGGCCAGATAGTGCTGAATCATGGTTTTAAATAGCTGAGTTTGATGTCAGTGAACATGAGATAACTGATCAACATTCACAGTTCTTTACAGTTGTTCACACCCTACCACGGGAATTCAGCAAGTGCGTAACTGTGCAGATGTCGAGTCCAGAGCTAAGTAACTCGTACGAGTTGCTCAAAACGTCCATCCTAAGGAGAAACCTTCTCACGGATCGACAGCATTTCGATGAATTATTCTGCAACGTCGAGTTAGGTGATCAATAAGCCGTGAGCATGCTCACAAGGATGAGGGAGGTAATTGGCCAACGTCAGTCTGATGAAGGACTTTTCAGAGAACTTTTCTTATCCAAACTGCCACAGTCAGTACAGACTGTACTTGTGACACTTCAGGGTGTTATTATAGATGACTTAGCTGTTTCTGCAGATAGAATTTTAGAAATAACCAAACGACCAGTCACTGAAGTATGCCCAGTTGCCGAACAGACTTCGAGTAGGGACACTGCAACGAAAGAGTCATGTAACTCCGTCCAACAGCTACTTAGGTCAAATGTACCCTGTAATTCCTCCTATCGTCATCTGAACTCCCCTCAACGACCAAACCCACGAGGTTGGTCAAAATCCAAACCACGTTCACTTAAAAACCCTGACTGGTGTTTGTGTCACAATACCTGTGGCCAGGAAGCGAAATGTTACAGAAAACCTTGTAGTTTCGGCAATGTCTCAAAGTCTGTGGGAAACTATCCCGCCGGCACGCGTTAGCGGCAAACGTCGCCGGTGGCACTAGTCACCTACTTTACATTCATGATGAAGTCAACCAAACCCGGTACTTAGTCGACACAGGTGCAGAATTCAGAGTCCTTCCTGATACAGCAGCAGATCGACAGAAGGAACCTACCTTCAACTTATGAGCTGCGAATGGGAAACCAATTGCAACCTTTGGTAGAAAATAAATCTATCTGAACGTAGGATTTTCCTTCTCGCTGACGTCACAATGACCATCATTGGCGCAGACCTACTTAACCAGCGTAATTTACTCGTAGACGTCCCCTGAAAACGACTGATAGATAGTACTACTAGACTGTATGTTAAAGACATCACCTACGTAGGCCGTAGCTTGTCACTCGTCAAGAAGAAGACAATTTTTGATCCAACTTTCCAGCCAATTATTGATAAGTATCCGGAAATTAATTGCCCGTCTAACGACCTACCGAGCATAACTAGCAATGTTATGCATCACATCACAACCTCAGGACAACCCGTAACATCTAAAGCACGAGGACTTTCTCGTGACAGACGACGACTCGCTAGAAATGAGTTTGAACATATGCTCATATTTGGCATCATTTGGTCATCGAAAAGCCCATGTGCATCCCCACTGCGTATGGTACCGGAAAAGATAGCAACGATTGGCGACCCACTGGTGATTATCCGCGAGTGAACGCCAAAACAACCCCTGATTGCTACCCTTTGCCTCACATACACGACTTGACGGCAACGTTATCTGGTGCATCTATATTCTCTAAAATCTACTTGGTTAAAGCGTATAACCAAATCCCGATGGCAACGGAAGATATCCCAAAAACGGCTATCATCACGCCTTTCGGACTTTTCGAATTCCTACGTATGCCATTTGGCCTCCGGAATGCGGCCCAAACATTCCAACGCTTCATCGATGAAGTATTTCGCGGTCTCGACTTTGTATACGCATACTTAGACGACTGCCTCATTGCCAGTCCAGAGAAGGAAACTCACCTTAGACACTTGGACTTGGTATTGGAAAGGTTACGCCAACATGGTGTTACCATCAATATCCAGAGGTGTCAAATAGGCGTTGACTCACTCGATTTTCTGGGTCACACTATTGACTGTCAGGGCATTCGCCCACTGGCTACTAAAGTCGAAGTGACACTGAACTTTCCGGAGCCAAATACAGTGAAATGTCTTCGCACTTTTAACGGCTTGGTAAGTTATTACCGACGATTTATTCCTAACTGTGCTTCTCTGATTCAGCCATCAACCGACCTTCTTCGAGGGAATAACAAGTCCATTGAACTTGAGGCCTTTGCTCGAAACGCTTTCACTCAGGTTAAAAAAGCTATTGCGGATGCCACACTTCTAATGTATGAGCATCCAATGACACCGTTAAGTATCTCAGTTGATCCATCAGGCACTGCATTCAGCGCAGTTCTGCAACAACTAGTCAGCAAAGAGTGGCAACCACTCGCCTTTTTCTCGAGGCGCCTTCAATTAGCTGAAACGAGGTACAGCACATTTGGCAGAGAACTTCTGGCTATATGTTGTCCTATATGCCATTTTCGACAATCAGTGGAGAGTCGTGAATTTATAATTTTCACTGACCACAAACCTCTGACATACTCCCTGAACTCAACTTCAGATAAGTATTCACCTAGAGAATCACGACAACTGGACTGCGTTTCATAGTTTACGTCAGATATTCGCCATGTATCTGGAGTGAACAACACTGTGGCAGACGCTTTGTCGCACGTAGACCTTGTAAAAATGGCTTGTCTTCAAAAAGGAGACACCAAGCTTCAACATGAGTTGTCGGAAGCAACACTGCAATTAGCCGAGAAACACTTGAGTCACTGTTCTATGTGACATACCCATGAGTACTCCTCGCCCCACCATGCCTAAAAGTTATCGCCGTAACGTCTTCAATAGTTGCATGGCTTATCACACCCAGGTATTCGAACTACCGTCAAGCTCGTAACTAGTCGGTTTTGTTGGCCTGGTATTACTAAAGAAGTAAGGGAATGGGCTCACACGTCCTCAGCTTGCCAAAAGTGCAAGGCAGTGAGACACAAAAAGCGTTCTTCGCATCCTTATCCCTGATGCTCGTTTCGAACACGTTCATATAGATTTGGTAGGACCCCTACCAGAATCTCATGGATATACATATATTTTAACCTGCATCGATCGTTTCACACGACAGCCTGAAGCAGTGCCCCTCAAGGATGTATCTGCTGAGACAGTCGCAAGCGTCTTTGTCGGAAGACGGATCGCAAACTTTGGATGCCCATCCTCCGTAACAACTGATTGTGGGCGACAATCCGAAAGCGGCTTATTCTTCGCCCTGACTAAAATCATAGGTTGCGTACATTTTAGAACAACAGTCTAACATCCTCAAGCAAATGGTATGGTAGAACGTCTGCACCGACAGTTGAAGGCTAGGTTATCAGCTGCAAACTGCGCACTGTACTGAATCACTACCGTTAGTTCTCCTAGGGATACGAAACTCCTCGAAAACTGATGCTGGTTGTACTGCTGCCCAGCTAGTTTATGGCTCAACACTACGACTGCCAGGTCAGTTTATTTCTCCCTCTATCTTCCCACCAGCGGTAGATCACGCCTCATACGTCAGCAGAGTTACAAACGCAATGCGTTCAGTTAAACCTGCTCCCTTTCCACCATAGTCCATAGATGTCTTTGTTCGCCCATGTTTGAAAACTTCACATGTATTTGTTCGTCGTGACTGTGCGTCGCCCGCTGGAACCCCCATACGATGGACTATATAAAGTCATTAAACGTATGGATAAATTCTTTGACTTAGACAAAAAAGGCCGCGAAGACACCGTTAGTATCAACCGTTTGGAACCGGCCTATTCAGAAGGCAATCCCATGAGCCTGGAAGTAAGCATCCCAATACTACATAAGTAACCGGATATGCGTTAGTCCTCGTAGAAGTCGCTATCATGGCGAAAGCCACTGAACCTTCTGTCGAGCCTTCGAAGAAAACGTGTTCCGGATGAAACCTGAGATTCACAGAATATCTTCACACTTAAATCACATAACTAGGTGATGCGATTCACCCAACTCTTATTCGTTCGTGGTAATTATTATTTTTTCCTTTCAGACACATCGAATTTTTTATATTGTATCCCGAAACCCAAGTAAAAACTTTTCGATAACCGCATGTGTTACATACATAATTAGATATATACCTTTTCCGATGTTCAGTTTTTCGCATCATTTGTCTGTATGGTAGATGCATATCATTATTCAAACGTTATTTTTGGTACATCTTCTTAGCATTCTTGTTTTCTTTTCCAGGTGTGATGGGCACTGGGCAAGAAGCAAACCAAGCAGGAGATCCAACGGACAAACATAAACAAAGCGATGTACAGACACCCTATTGGCATAGGTAGACGACCAGTAGGCACTACATCAAGTTGATCGGGAGAGTTTCTACCGATTGAATAACTGCTAGGTTTTTTATTTCCGGGTGGTTTTGTCTTAGATTCCTCACTACCCCACTAGGGGATGAGTGAGCTGTAGTGGTAGGTAATACCCCAGAATTACTGGCCACAGCATTCATTACTGACCATTGGATGCTGACCCTCACTGTTTGAGTCAACTTGTTTAGCTGAAGGCTTCCGGTGAAGCATCCGTGCCATTTGGTACTCCGTCGTGTCACGTTCGTGCACGGTCACTAGCCAGCCAAGCATTCGTCTCCGTCTACAATTTGGTCCCGAAATATATCTCTTCATTTGAACGATCAATCGTATCTTTTGCTCTGCCTTTGATCTACGCGGAACGAATACTATAGAAGTTGTTGGTATTAGATCTTGCGTTAGTATACTCCGTACAATCCGCATCAATATCGTGAGCCTCTAAAAAGTCTTCAGAGAAGGTACGCGAAATTTCGTTCCCCGGTCACCATCATATAAAATCTTCCTTCAAGAATATCATATACTTACCGGTTAGATTTTCTATTTCTCACTGTGTCCACAAGACAAAATTGTTTTTGTCATCATGTTTTACACAGACAAGAGTGACACAACACTATCTGTGAACCAGAATTTTTCGATAGCTACAATAATGTCAATGGTGACTCGGAAATTCCTCTAATAAGGTCTGGACTGACTGACTGGTTTCAACATAGAAACTTGCACCAATAAGCAACAGTTCAATTCACCACACTCCATGTAGCACACAAAGCAAGAGGAGAAAGTAAAAAGGAATTCAAAAGTAGAGACAGTAAAAAGAGATATAGGACAAAAAGAATAGTAATATCAAAGAATAATAAAGTTTTATTTAGTATTATAAGTCACAAAGAGTTGGTGCATCTGTGCTATTGAGAACGATTTAGAGCCATATCACCGATTGTCTTCAGCCATCCGGTTTTACCGTCTCGAGGACCCCAACAAGTCAGGAAGTCTACACCTGCCTACCTGGCTGGATTAAACTAACTGTTAGGGATTTCATTGACTAACAAGGCCATGTTTTGTTTTGACCACCTCTGGCTCTTTTCCAACCTCACCCTGTGTCAGCTAACATTGTCCATCGAGGAAGGTGGTAGCTGGGCATACGTTACACATGTCCTAAACATCTCAGTCGATGTAGCTTCACAGCCATGTGGATTGATTTCCCCTTAGCACTTGACCGAAGCCTAACCTCAATATTGTTCACCTTATTATACCACTTCATACGAGAGACAGACCACAGGCACCTATGATCAAAGACAGCTAGCCAGCCTTTTCATGTCTTCCACTCTCAATGCCCAGGTTTCACAGCCATAAAGGAGGACAGAGCGGAATTCTGAGCAGTACACACGCCCTTTATTCGACAGCCAGCTGGATATCACTCCTACGCCAGAGACGGCGTAAACTGGCATACACGAAACTAGCCCTCAGTATCCGTGTTGAGATTTCGTCAGCGATCAAACCACTGGCGCTGGCTGATGCAACTTCCCAAATAAATAAAGCGGCCAACGTGCTCCACCACTTTACTTCCTATTTCTAAGCTAGGAGTCAATGTAGTCTAGTCCTGTAGAATCATCTTACTTTTGGCGGGAGCGAATCGCACACCAAACATTCGCAGATCGCCACTCAAGGTGTTCAGAAGACTCTGCATTTTGTCAGTGTCTTGACCTAGAAGGACTATATCATCTGCATATTCTAAGTCGACGAGACTATTATACCCTGGTAACAAGTCAGTCCCTGAGTCACTGAAGTGAGTTAGGGTTAATTCCGTTAGTTCATCTACGATCAAATTGAATGGAAATGGGGATAGTGGGAATCCCTGCCGGATACCACTAGTTGTCACCAATTCAGATGACAACTCGCCGTAAGCTCTCACCTGGCTACATGAGTTCGAGTGGAGTACCTTGATCAGTGCAATGTATTTTCTCGGCATTCCATTTACATCTAAACATCACCATAGTACCTCTCGGTCGACTGTCGCCTTTACGTCAATATATATAACGATTGTTGGACGCCGGTAAGTATGCCAACGTTCCAGAACCTGTCGAAGGGTGAAGGTATGATCAATACACCCTCTTCCTGATCTAAAGCCTACCTGGTTCTCTCGTGTTTGTTCCAGCGGTGGACCGCTTAATCTACGCATTATTTAATTTTAATTCTTAATTTTTTTAAGTTTTTTTTTTTATTACAGCTTGATGCCACACCGTATTTTCAGTACAAGTATGGAACTTTCAGCATGGATATCGGTAGCCCAAATTTTACAGGCCGACCATAGATATCCGGTGTGCGTCGGCAGGAGATCGAACCCTGGACCATGTGCATGGTCGGCGAGAGTCCTAACCACTGTGCCACCGATGCACTGAGCCTAGAACTTTAGATACCACATTAGTCAAGCAAATCCCCTGTGATTATCACACGAAGACTTGTCTCCCTTCTTGTATATCGGGATGATCAATGACTTACATCAACGCGATGGGACTTCCTCTGACTCCCAGACGCTGCCTAGTATCTTAGTTAACGAAGACAGTAAACTGTCTCCGCCTTCCTTAAACATCTCCGCAGTCATTCCATCGGGTCCCACAGCTCTGCTTCGTTTCAGACTAGTGACAGCCTTAGAAACCTCAGTTAGGGATGGTGAACCTGTGTCTATATCCCGTTCAGAGAGGTGTTACATGTTCAGTAGGTTGAGTGTGGCTATAGGCCTATTGATTTGCTGCTCAATGTGTTCTTTCCTACGTCCCAGTCGTCTATCCTGGGAGCTAATTATCCTGCCATTCTTCTCAGAGATAGTTTCAGTTATCCTTTGATTTTACCATCTGTTTCCATGGTAAGCCTAAAAAGTTATGTGTTATTACCACTAGCCGCTGCATTTTCCACCTCTTTCGCTGCCCGCCAGTGAAAACGCTTGTTTCGGAGGCATCTTGTTAGTTTGCGTTTGAGCAGCTTTCGCTCCTCATAATAAGGTCTTATAAGCTGTCACGTGATTACATGTTTGAGGGATGGTGCTCATACTCTGGCTCACCACTAGGTGGCTTTTAACGTTATGATCCTATCTATGAATTTACTGAGTTACCACAGTCACCCCTTATGAAACAGTATGATTTGATGTTGTTTGTATTTGTAACTCCTGTCTCCTGAGCCCTTCACACACATTTTACTAAAATCTATCTCCAAACCAATGGTCGAATCATATTACTGCCAGCACTTTACCGATTGATTTCGAAAGCGAATACAGTAATAACGAAATGTGGACGGCTAATTTCTAAGTCCCACTGACTAGTATCACGGTGACTTTCATCTTTCCTGTGCTTCACTAGCCACACTTAGTGGATACAAATAAGGATTAATCGGGTGGCTTTTGATGGAATGCGGAAAATTTACTCCAAGGATGGATCACATGAAGAGTGACTTCCAAGGAAAGGAAACCTTTGATACAGGACATCTAAAGAAATGCTTGAGACGGTGTGGAAGCAATTACAGAGATGAAAAGAACGTTGGTAAGGCTGAGAAGAAGCATGTATATATTAGACCATCCTTCAAAGAAGTTGGCTCATTGAATCGAATAAATAAGAGTAAGAGTTGCCTTCGCTACGACATAGTAGGTAGTTACTGTTTACAGTGCTAAGTAAACTCTTTATCACTTGAAAGTAGATAGATACCTATTAAGAGTCACTCCTAAGAGTGTTTACGAATTTGCATTTACGTGCAACGGCAAGGGATTTAAGAGGACGTAAAATATTCCAAAAATCCCGAGATTTGAAGGACGCCAGTCCCTTGGGAGCTTCATCAGCCTACATCTCATCGAATAGCGGTACAAACAGGACATTCCAACAGCATTTGCCGTTACAAACAAGCAGAGAGACCCAGCTTTACTACGGCTGACTGAATGTATTGCTGTCAGGTGACTTCAGCCAAACTGAGTATACAGGAAGAGACTATGACTAATCTCAGATTAACTTGGTAGGAATTACCCCACCGATTAAATGATCTATCTTCGACGACTATTACTATTGTCATAGCTACCAGTATACCACTAAGGTTTTTTAACCCATTGACCTCAACTCACTTATTTGAATTCTGATCAATTTTAAATGCTCTCTCGGGTGTTACTGAACCTCCTTCCTGAATGTTCCTGATAAATATGCATTTCATAGTGAAGCCATTTAAAAATTTCCTGGAATCTTTCAAACTCATCATAGATGACCGGTTTCTTATCTTGCCATTACCAATCGGTCAAAAAAGGGGAACACACCGCTTAAAACTGCGACGAAAATGGGAAGCTCAATGGACAAGAAAGAGGAGATGAAGGAGACTTTGTCGTAGATTCCATTCTTCCTCCTGGTGACGCACTGAGTCCCCTTTCTTCACATTACTGGTACGCATTTTCTCGCCGTTATGTCTTCATTTGTCTCTCTATTTCGCCTTTATTGACTAACAGTTCCCCTCTACTCCTCTTTATCTCCCTCTTATTGTCTAATAATTTCCCAATAATCTCTCTGTTTTCACCTTGAATAAGCCTATTGACCGCCGCTTTCTAACTGTCGCGCATCTTTCAGAAAACATAAACGTGGTTGCTGCGAATAAAATAAATGTTCGCAATGGGAAACTTATATTTAGGTTGTTTAATTTAAATTGATAACAATTTAACATTTTCAAGTATTGGTTTTGTAGGGGTTTTGTTTGGTTGGATAGAGGATTTCATCATGAGCTGCTCAATAGTCTCAAACTAGGACGAAACAATTTAACAAACATTAGCCAAATTCATTGTTTAGGACTATTACACAGTTACATTTACAAATTATATGCACAAGTAGATCAACTGTTTTTTTTTAATGTTGGGTGAATTCCACATTACGCCTGACCACCATCATCCAGTAGATCCACTGAAGTATCCTGAAAACAGAAAAATTCATGTTCAGCAAGGCAGTAATCAACGACCACACTTAGACTAACGGCTTTACGGACAATAATAGTAATAATAAAAGGGTTATTGAAGGTGTAAAAAGTATGTTAATTACTAATTAAAAATCAACTTAATTATATACAAATAATTAGTCACACTTAATGTCTACAATTTTAAACGTAATTCCGTCTTCAACTCAACATCCAAAACTACACTACACACCTAATAACAATTTAGCGGTTGTAAATAAACTACTCACTGTCTAACCAACTGTCTACACATACATATAAGTCATGTGCAGTAGAGAACATTTCCTGGAGCTAAACTGGTACTCAGCTTCTCAACCCAACCAGTACTACTCGCAACGAGTCAAGGATAAATTTCCAAAGATGGCCTCATCAATGTGTATCTATGAATTGGACTGCTCATGTGGAGCTAGTTACATTGGCCATACTCAGAGAGCTTTACCCATGCGCGCACGTGGACATGTACCTGTATGGTTGAGTGAAGGGGTAACCAAATGCATAGACAGTGCAGTCTTAGTCCACTTGGTAGATACTGGACACTCGATAAGACCTGACCAGGCGTTCTCATTTATTTACCGCGTTCCTGGTAATCTATCTAGAGGAGCTCGACTACGTCTTCTATCAGTAGCTGAGGTGGTAGCAACCAATACCAGAAGACCGGCTCTCTATTGTATGCAGAAGAAGCATGCTCAACCACTATGTTTACCTCGGCCTACAATAAGGCCAACAAATCCTCCACAGCCATCAACACTTTAAATTCCTACCACAATTTTTCCCTTTTCTCTTCTTTTCCTTCGTTACGTTGACAAACGTTCATTTCTCACCTTCTACGATTTCATGAGCTTCCTTAAGGTAATAGAAATCATAAGTTTCAGTAGTGCCTTTTTAACTTGTCATATTTTCAAAATCCTATTCATTTCACTTCACTGAATTCATTAGTACTATTATCATTTGACAATCACTCACCAATAGTACTCCTTAGTTTACACATCATCGTTACCCGACCGAAAGCTGCTACCTTGACGTGGTGGTCGGGCTTGAACACCGCAATGACCCAACAAGCTTTACTGGCTGGAACTTATGTTCCTGCAGGTCTTACCATGCCAGAAAGGGTGTTTGGATAGCGGTTAGACTAAAAGCAGTTACCCAATCCAATCCTATGACTTCAAATAAATCACAAAATATCATGCCGGGTCGGTCGGGGCCCGGATTAACAACGAGCGCGCTTTCTGCTGCCGTGTCACAGGGCAGAAGTGATAAATACGCTACTGAGACACACCAAATGAAAAAACATCATCGTTATTACTTCACAACCATTACTAATATCGTTATTTTCACCCTTGAACTTATGTTTAGTCCACCCTATTCGTTGGTTTATCTTCTGTAGTATTCATATTGACTCACACGCCACCGACTACACTCACTCTCGAAATATGTACTTCTGTTGACTACATTTATCTATACATACACACACATAGATATCATTAAATTATTTCGCCTCATTTTATCTCATATTCTCATTGACCATGCATATTCAAAACAAACTGACTACTGTTTCACCCCAACTTATACTGGTTTAAAAATACACTCCTGACATGATTCTAAAATACCGTTACCGGATAGTGTGTGCTTAAATTAGTCAATTGCTAATTGTAAAGTCTGAAGAAGAATTTATAGATAATACTTAGCCTTAACTACTCACTTACGGCAGAGCCCCTCCGGTCAGTAGTCTTGCAGTATACACCAACCTACAGAAATGAAATCAGAATTTGGTTGAGCTGCATACAATGAAACACCTTAGCATATTGACTTAAACGCACCTAAAAGTGTACACTCACTCTTCGCCTGCTTTCCCTTTTGGTTATGTGATCACGGACGTCGTGGAAGTAGGCCTTAGTACTCGCCTTCAGCGTCTTCCTCAGTTCGTCTTCGGGTATTAGAGTAGAAACAAAGTGGTCAATAATGACGCCTGAAAGACATTTAAGTAAGGCGAGCTTACACGTAATGACATGATAGAAGCTGCTTTCGGTGAAAGCTGACTTTGTCGGTGTTCCGTATGCTGTGAAGCGACTTGACTGCTTAGGCTCCCAAGTCTAGTTCAGCATTTCTTTCAAAGAAGACTGCACATTGAACGATAACTTGCCGGCCATTTTGTCATCTGAACGCCATCAATGGTCAATTGACAACTTGCGAAGGAAACCCTGGATTTCGGGGTTTCAAGTGACGCCTCCAGTTGATTGAACTCTTCTTCAGTTGCCAATGGGAATTCCAGCCGACTTTTGTCAGTGGACCATTTGCTGTAGTAATGTGTAACCTTGAAATCCGCAAGTGAATTTTGCTTTCATTGTAGTTTTCAGGAACCATTAACAGTTTCCACCAACAAGGCAGTGCTGATAAACGCAGCACAGTGGAAGCCGTCATGCTTTCCACTCAACGTTGGTTCCACAACAGTCGTGACAGACTGAAGGCAAGAGTAAGTAAGCGACGACGTTCCCTTTGGTATTCCTCAATTTTTTCAACTCATTCTTAGATCACCGTCGACCACAACAAGGAGAACAGACCAGGTGCAGAAAGTACGCGGATGACTGCTTCTGGTGATTTATATAGTGTTTGACTCATATGACATTTCAGTACATTGTAAAGTGATTTTGCACGAATATTACACATATGTTTCATTAAATTCCACTGCTTTCTAAATCGTAGGTTTCTGAGTTGATGCCAGTAAGTTGTTTGTTGCTACAAGCTGTGTACATAGTGGGTTTCCATCCATGATGCCTATCCACTAAGGATTCCAAGCATAACCATAGCCGGGTAAATCAACCTTACAGTCAGTTGCTGAAACTTTCGGACAAACTGCAGATCACTGTCTCAAACTCTACACTTAGCCTGAAGGCTGGTATGGCGTTCGCCAATTTACAACATACCTAGCTATCGATCACCTTCCTAGACGAGAGATGTTAGCCGGCATAGGATTAGGTTGAAAAGGAGTTAGGAGTAGTCAAACCGAAACCTGGAAGCAGTCCATGAAGTCGTTGGCAGTTGGTTTGAGCTAAACACGTAGGGAAATACAAGCTACCTGGTTGAGATCATAGGGACGATTAGAACCCATGCCTAGAGACTAGTTGTGGTATTTCCGTTAATTGTATTCCTTTGAACCTGTCTATTTCCTCTCTTTTGTCTGACTTGGTGGGCTGCATGGAGTGTGGCAACCTGAACTGCGGAACCGCTGTGCTCAGTCCCATGATGAAACTCAGTTTGTTGATAAAAAAGCCTACTTCTAACAATGTACACCACATTCAAGCTCCGGCTCTGCATACTGCACTGGCGATTTGACCTGACAAGATGGGATAATCTGGTTCGAATAGGCGTCATTCACTGTATTTTAAAACTTACGTTTTGGTGAAGGGGTTATACAAACCTTCTTGACCACAACGTTAAGAAACCAATCACCAATGTTTGCAGCCCCTAAAAGTCGTACAGGATTCAATTGCCTTTTAGATTTTTATACCTAAATCAGATTTCTTCTTAGTATATCGTTAGTCGAGGGTATCGGATAACTTGAGTGTAGTGTGGTTGCGCATTTAAAGTTATATCAGTTTCAGTTTGTAAAGTAGAGTAGGATGACTTGTATCTCCAAATTGGTGAGTTGATTACAACTGTTGAAAATGTCAAATAGATAACGACCTGAAACTACCACGTAAGCAACGCCACTTACCCGTAAACAACGGTAGTTATAGACCTTCCATTGTCTGATGTAGTCGGAGGATGTGTTACAACACATACCTACTCAACTTGCTTTATTCGAGGAGGGTGAAACAGGAACTAAATGAGAAAAAGTTGCCGAACCCGAGACAAGATATCAGTTAACGAAGACGCCGGCAGCTAGTGCGAGCCGTGTGCTTTGCCGGACTGGAGCATACTTGACCACAAGCTGGAATGATTTAACAGACTGACTAATTGTCTCCATCTTAATTTATTATTCCAACTTACCGCTGAGAGACTGTATCCTAAAGCACCTTACTGCTTTCAACCTGATATGCTAATGTGAAGAGTTTAGCCACTGCACACTACCAAAGGGTTCTGTTGAAAATGTACCATATTTCATAATTTCCCTTGCTCTTCCCCACTATTGAAAATGCCCTGCTCAAGGCCACATGACCGGAATAGAGATCGCGGTGATACATATGCGCTAACGGAAACATCGAGCTCGTGACTATAGTCATGATTACGACGAAAGAGATATGGATGGAGACCGCTATCGACACAATAGAGAGAAGGGAGGTTGAGATGACCGAAGAAGATATGAACGCAACTACAGTGAGGAAAGGTGGAGACATCGTCCACGTCTAGGAGTCCTGCAACTAAGACAGAGGTTGTAGAGTATGTGGAAGCTGGTCAATTTTCGTTATATAACCACTTTATTTTTCGGGAACACCAACAGAACCTGAAACTGAGATGGTGAGCACAATAGGCTTCTGCAGTTTCAATACAACAAAAGGGAAGCGTGTCGTTGGTTTACGTAGCAAAACAGCGCAAGTAGCATCAATACATGAACCGGCGAGGAGGTTTCAATCGACCTCTTGACCCAGTTGCTTAAATGTCGTGATAATCGTTGTGTTGTATATATTACTATTTGCGTCTCAAGACACACCAGTTAAGACAAAAAAGTTCTTAACAAAAAGATTTCTTTGGTTACAGGATTTTCATCATGAGCTGACATTAGTTAGAGAACCATTGGAAAACCTGGGAGTACTGGACAGCTGTTTCGTCCTAGTTTGGGACTCTTCATCAGCACGCACCCACCGGGATTCTAACCCAGGACCTTCTGGTTACAAGGCGAGCTCGTATACCATTAAGCCACTGGGACCCGATCCAAAGGTCCATGAATTCCAACTTCTGCCAATTCACGACATAGCGCGACCCCTAGCCAATGTCTTCGGCGAGTATTTGTCCTCACGCCTGACCTGCTGCATCCTACTGGTCACGACTTCTCACTAGAACCCCAGGCAACTACCTACCTGAATAGGGCAAGTCACTAGTGAGCATCTCATTGATATTCAAGTGTTGGTTTTTAAATCAAACCAATCAAATCCCTACTAACCAACACTTGAATATCAATGAGATGCTCACTAGTGACTTGCCCTATTCAGGTAGGTAGTTGCCTGGGGTTCTAGTGAGAAGTCGTGACCAGTAGGATGCAGCAGGTCAGGCGTGAGGACAAATACTCGCCGAAGACATTGGCTAGGGGTCGCGCTATGTCGTGAATTGGCAGAAGTTGGAATTCATGGACCTTTGGATCGGGTCCCAGTGGCTTAATGGTATACGAGCTCGCCTTGTAACCAGAAGGTCCTGGGTTAGAATCCCGGTGGGTGCGTGCTGATGAAGAGTCCCAAACTAGGACGAAACAGCTGTCCAGTACTCCCAGGTTTCCCAATGGTTCTCTAACTAATGTCAGCTCATGATGAAAATCCTGTAACCAAAGAAATCTTTTTGTTAAGAACTTTTTTGTCTTAACTGGTGTGTCTTGAGACGCAAATAGTAATATATACAACACAACGATTATCACGACATTTAAGCAACTGGGTCAAGAGGTCGATTGAAACCTCCTCGCCGGTTCATGTATTGATGCTACTTGCGCTGTTTTGCTACGTAAACCAACGACACGCTTCCCTTTTGTTGTATTGAAACTGCAGAAGCCTATTGTGCTCACCATCTCAGTTTCAGGTTCTGTTGGTGTTCCCGAAAAATAAAGTGGTTATATAACGAAAATTGACCAGCTTCCACATACTCTACAACCTCTGTCTTAGTTGCAGGACTCCTAGACGTGGACGATGTCTCCACCTTTCCTCACTGTAGTTGCGTTCATATCTTCTTCGGTCATCTCAACCTCCCTTCTCTCTATTGTGTCGATAGCGGTCTCCATCCATATCTCTTTCGTCGTAATCATGACTATAGTCACGAGCTCGATGTTTCCGTTAGCGCATATGTATCACCGCGATCTCTATTCCGGTCATGTGGCCTTGAGCAGGGCATTTTCAATAGTGGGGAAGAGCAAGGGAAATTATGAAATATGGTACATTTTCAACAGAACCCTTTGGTAGTGTGCAGTGGCTAAACTCTTCACATTAGCATATCAGGTTGAAAGCAGTAAGGTGCTTTAGGATACAGTCTCTCAGCGGTAAGTTGGAATAATAAATTAAGATGGAGACAATTAGTCAGTCTGTTAAATCATTCCAGCTTGTGGTCAAGTATGCTCCAGTCCGGCAAAGCACACGGCTCGCACTAGCTGCCGGCGTCTTCGTTAACTGATATCTTGTCTCGGGTTCGGCAACTTTTTCTCATTTAGTTCCTGTTTCACCCTCCTCGAATAAAGCAAGTTGAGTAGGTATGTGTTGTAACACATCCTCCGACTACATCAGACAATGGAAGGTCTATAACTACCGTTGTTTACGGGTAAGTGGCGTTGCTTACGTGGTAGTTTCAGGTCGTTATCTATTTGACATTTTCAACAGTTGTAATCAACTCACCAATTTGGAGATACAAGTCATCCTACTCTACTTTACAAACTGAAACTGATATAACTTTAAATGCGCAACCACACTACACTCAAGTTATCCGATACCCTCGACTAACGATATACTAAGAAGAAATCTGATTTAGGTGTAAAGATCTAAATGGCCTGATTCAGACGAGGAGTGTACTTATGTACATATATACATATGTGAATATATATATATATATATATACATATATACATGCATATATCCGTAAATCAAATATTTAGTTGTTGAGACATTCTCAGCTTGTAGACAGTCTATTATATGAGACGATATTATATATTGTCCTGGCTGTAAAAATAGCATGCATTTTCTTGTAAATTTATATGAAAATATACATTATTATTATTGTTTAGAAAACAACGACATGTTATCCATTATTGTGGGTTTCGAGAAACTATATAGAGAACATCCGGATCAGTTCTATGGATAATAAGAAACTCAGTCTTAGTTTCCATGGATTTCAGTAGGATTATCGACAAAGCTTGTTCCACAAGATCGCTTGTGGAACTTGAACATTGTAGGGGAATTCTGCCCGCTCAAATGGATAGTGGGACTCCTTTCAGGCAGAAGAGAGGAAGTCTCAGGATCAACTCAGAATTCTTTCATCAGACAGCAATAAGTGTTTCTCTGCAATCTGCAACCCTCAAACCGCAGTAACAATAGAACTCACACACATTCATGGATCACTAGTTATAACGCTCACGTCAAGGCTTCTGTTAGTATTAACTCAACATCTTTGAAA
Organism: Trichobilharzia szidati; assembly: GCA_944472155.2. Lineage (NCBI taxonomy): Eukaryota > Metazoa > Platyhelminthes > Trematoda > Strigeidida > Schistosomatidae > Trichobilharzia > Trichobilharzia szidati. Next base: position 68,865,022 of record OX235279.1, read on the forward strand.
AATCCAGTGTTACCTTATCAGGACGCTGTATAACATCCTATACAAGCAGTATCCATGACCTAAAATGGTTTACAAATAGCTTTCTACATGTTAATGAGCCTACCTGCACGGAACATCTAAGCAGCGACAAATGGCGTCGCAGGAAAACGCAGTTAAACAAATCTGCCTGGCAATGACCAATATTAGTCCACATAGAGTACAATTCCCTTCTGGTGTTACTTATGATGGAAATGCTGACAAAATTATACAAATACATCCCTTATTTTCAAATAATACCCAATTCGGATATAAATCAAGAACAAGATTCTGTGCCGCACACAACAAACTTATATGGGGGAGTTGATCTCAAGCTTTGATTTTTCCCAAATGTTTTGTAATCTATCCAACACGTAATTGAGTTGTCCTTGCTAATGGGAAGACAATATTTCTATGTTTCTCGATGTGCTCCATTGAATGACTGGTTAGGAGATTGTTCCCATAAACTAAAGACAAGAGTGACAGCAACCATGTAATTTCACCATAAAACAAATTTATGTAATTTAAATAATACTTATCCATGCCTGTGAAACTGGTGTGTCCTACATGGATAGAATAAATATATATTAATATCAATATCTCCATAATTTGGTTTTTCACTCGCCACTCACACATTAATGGGAAATAGCGTACACAGAGCTTGTGCCGCTAGTAATTGCAGATCTCAATTGAATGATGTCTTACTCCACCTTCACGCACATTAAAATCGTGGAAAACACTATATTAGCGTCCCTCATTGTTGTGTGATTTCCGCAATAACTTTAGAGCAAAACAGTTTTGCATCAAGGCTGTTCATGTTGCCGCCTAAACCACACTGGTGGCCTACTTAGTTGTGCAGCCTGAAGCAATCCTTGTGGCTTTGTATTAAAATATAAAGTTCATTGGGTTATCCTGGGGACACCCAGGACATACCTGGTGCAAGTTGGTTAGAATGGAGCCTTATTAGTGGTTTCTCCTCAGTAGAGCTTGTAGTCTGTCGTACGCAGATGGGAATAACATCATGACGAACGTTCATTGGAAAACAATTGACTTACAATACTGAAGAGCTTACTTTTGTAATAGAGTGACAGGTCCTCATTTCTAGGGGTAAACTGTTCCAGATCTTAGAATACATGACTATGAAGAAGTTTGCACGGAGCGCTGTTTTACAGTTTTTCCTAGATACTGTGCACGTTTGGTTACGAAGTTTGTATGAGCCTTCCGGTGTTCGTCTCATCCAGAGTGGGTCGATACCTAGAGTTATACACTTTGATGTGTAGTCCTTTTCGCAGTCAAATCCTAGGAGTTTAGACGTGAAGTATCGTTGGACACTTTCTATTTTAAGCTTGTCACTCATGCGAGCGCTGCTGAGAATAAATGCATAATATTCTAGTAGTGGTCTGACACAAGTTTTATATAATATAAGTTTCGCTTTGTAGTTGTGGTCAGGTCACTAGAGTACCTGAGTCCCAGGTCAACAACACTTTGGAGTTTAGGCAATTCAATAGATTCAAGTACCAGTTTGATATTTATTGAGGGTGCACCACATTTTCAAGGTTGAATTTTAGGTTCCATATGGAGGATCATGCAGTTACTCTTTCTAGTTCTTTCTGAACAGCTTTCTGAAAGTATCCTAAGTCACCACAGTGGAACGTGTAAGCTGCTTTAAGATCATCTGCAATGATGAATGGGTTATCAAGTGAGAAACAGCTGCATATGGCGTTGACATATAGAGTGAATAGGAGGGGGCCTAAGACGCTACCTTGAACTACTCCAGAAGTAACTGGACTGGGCTTAGGATTTACAGATCCCAGTCTAACTACATGGGTCCTATTGTTAAGGGATGATTCAAGCCATCATAATAATGGGTTACGTATTCCCAAGGAGTCCAGCTTATTTATCAGAAGCAAATGGTCAACCCGGTCAAAGGCTTTGGATATATCGAAGTAGATGACTAGTACTAGTTGTCGTTTGTCTCGGCTACTGGTTATATAGTTAAAGAAATCAAGGTGACAGGTCATGCATGATCTGGATTCTAGGAATCAATGTTGGTTGGGACTTAGAATATTGCAGATGAGCATATGTTTGAGAATATCATCTTTAACTATTCCTTCAATAATTCTAGGTGCTATGGGTGTAATATTGATTGGCCTATAGTTGTTGACTTCAGTTTTCGATCCGGATTTGTGTTTGGGTATTATTAACATGGTTTTCCATTTATCTGGATAGGTTTGGCTTTCTAGGGACACTGCAAAGATCTTAAGTAATAAAAAGGAAATGTCAGAACCACCGTGTTTATAAAAATACGATGGTATACCGTCAATACCAGCACTACTAGAGTTTTTAAGAGTTTTAATGGCTTGGTTAATATTGGAGTAAGTGAAATGAACTGTAATGATTTGTTTCAGCGTTGAGGAAGAAGAAGGAAGTTCCACTGTAGGTTGTAAACCGAGAAGTGGACTTGTGGGCTTAAGGTAATTAGCTGCAAACGTTATTACCTCTTGTAGGGGTAGTGACAGTTTGTTTCCAGCCAAGTATATCCAGTGTGCCTAAGAACTTATCAAATTTAGTTGGGCCTGTGGGTATTTCCCAGTTGATTTCTGGTAAGTTAAAGTCTCCACACAGGATCTTATGATCGCAGTGTAGGGTAGATAATTGCTTCAGAGTATTAATAAGTTGGGTCTCGTAATTACTGAAGGTACCAGGTGCTCTGTAGTTGCATCCAGTTAATGCTATTGCATTATTTAAGTATAAGTTAACCCATAGAGTCTCAGGCATGTTAAATGTACTATTTTCTAGCTGTGATACAGTAGGTGCATTCAGAAAGTACATGAGACAACCCCCTCCCTTACCACCTTCCCTGTCACACCGAAAGTGTGTGTAGTTATCTCTTCATCTAGTATGTTCGAATTACACCAAGATTCAGTGATGACAATTATAGGGGGTTTGTATATTACCGTGAGTGCTCTGAGCATCGGTAGTTTATTTAGAACAGATCTAGCATTTATGAGGATCAGGTAAAGATGAGATCTGAAATAGCATTTGAAGTATTTAAGTTCGTTAATCAGCCCCGAATATGGTTCAGCACCCAGTAGTATTGTTTGACATGACGACCCTATGTTAAGAGGAGTTTCAACATCTTGCTCATCTATGTTTATCGAGTTGGTGTATGCTGCTTTCGGTGAGTAATTAAGGGTTGGAGTACTGGATTTGCTATAGGCTAAGGCATTTTTATTTTTAGTTAAGCTAGAAACGTGGGTAGAGATCTTTATTTGACCTAAACTTGTGCATGTATCAAGTGTGCTTAATGGATGCGAGTGCACTACAGTGTTCCTGTATTCATGCAAGGGGGAGCCAGCGCTAGTGGTTTAGGAGTGTTAACATCCCTACCAGCTGTTTTTCCAACGCTGACAGGGACGCAGGGGATAAAAAATGATTGGGACCTTGTGCAGACCATGGTTTATTATTCCACCTATTGTTGGGTACTAGTTGTGTCCTTGTATGGGTTTCGTGTGTACTGCTTTATGGGTTAGTTCCCAGCAGACTTGTACCATATATCCGATCAAAATTTTTGTTTTATTAATAATAATACATTCTCATTTTTTACATGAGGGACGCCAGTTTACAGGCATCATCAATATAATAAATTACATTTACGATTAGTAAGCATATTTAATAATAGTAATTTAATAAAATACATTTTTTCCTACCTGTGTAGGACACACCAATTGCACAGGCATGGATAAGTATTATTTAAATTACATAAATTTGGTTCATGGTTAAATTATAAGGCTGCAGTTATTGTGTCTATGGGAACAATATGATAACTAGTCATTCAATGGAGCACATCAAGAAATATAGAAATATTGTCTTCGCATTAACAAAAAAACCCAAGTATGTTTTGGATGGATTACAAATACTTGGGAAAAAATAAAGCTTGAAGTAATTCCTCCATATAACTTTGGTGTGTACGGCATCGAGTCTTATTCTTGATTTATATCCAAATTTGATAATAATTTGAAATAAGTAATACACTTGTATACTTTTGCCAGTATTTTTATCGCAACATCACAAGTGAATAGTACTCAAGGTAGACTAATAATAATGACAGTTTGTATTTTCTTATAAACGGGTGTTTTCAAGAAATGCAAGCTATTTTCGCAGACAAGATCAGTTACGTTGTAAGTTACAATCGTGAAGTATTATAAATCAATACTTTTTATTGTTATAAAGGTATATTTCACAACTGTAATCCAGGTTGCGTCGTTGGTGAAGGCAATGCGCAATTCACTAGGGAATTGTAAGATATGGGACCAATAATGTTTGCAGATCATTTGTCATTGTAAATGGTCAAATATCCACATTCTTCATTTTCATTCAAAAAGTTAAATGGAAGCTGAAATGGTGAGAGACAAAAGAAGACAAACAACAACAACGCAAAAGAAAGCAAGTGGAGTCCTCAAGGAGTGAATAATATGTATATATACATTTATATTCTGTTTAGTAATTATAGTTATTTTGGTGCACTAAATAACTATTCCCGTGATGCTAACTTTTATATTGTGTGAACTAGTACTATTCTCCTGTGTAAAAATGTCTATCATGTACTTCCACTAATATAAAAATTTATAATTGTAGTTTGTTGTAACTACACGTTTAATGAACCTAAAATTTCTATGTGGGGTGAAAAAGAGGGTGTAGGATTCAGACGCAGAAGTGCATTGTCATCTTCGAGCAGCTTGGTGACTGAGGAGATGAACACTGCGAGTGTGTTTGCATCGCGCACATCAACTGGTAGTCTATTCCAAATGACTGAAAACTTATATAAGAAGAAGTTGTACCGCATGTAAGTCTGACAATGCACTATAGCAGCTAGGTTGTTGTGATTTCCAAGATTGTGTAGCGGTAAATAATTCCCCAAAATTATTAACCACAGCAATCATCACTCAACATTGGATGCTGACCATCACTGTTTAAGTCGACTTGTTTAGCTGAAGGCTTCCGGTGAAGCATCCGTGCCATTTGGTACTCCGTCGTGTCACGTGCGTGCACGATTACTAGCTAGCTAAGCATTCACCTCTTCCCGCGATTTTGTCACGAAATATACTACGTACTTTGGACGACAAAATTTGGTCTTTTGCTTTATACTTGCTACTCGAAGAACGAACACTATAGAAGTTGTTGGTATAAGATCTTGCGTTAGTATAATCCGTACAACTCGCGAACGTCAACACCTGCAACCTCTAAACTGGTGAGCCCAACCACGAACTACATCTTCAATTCACACGCAGATAAGCCCGCTGAGTTCATTCCTTTTTGTGTTTGTGCTTGCACTCTTTTGTAATCGGCATATATTTCGTCATGAGTGACCCTAGCCCCAAGGTTATTCGGATTCGCTCAACCGCCAAAACAATTCAGCTCGTACCATATTGGCCAGATAATGCTGAAACGTGGTTTCAGATTGCTGAGTCTGATTTTTGTGAACATGGCATAACCGATCAACGTTCACAGTTCCTTGCAGTTATTCACGCCCTACCGCGGGAATTCAGCAGGTTCGTAACTCTGCAGATGTCGGGTCCAGAGGTAAGTAACTCCTACGAGTTGCTTAAAGCATCCATCCTCAAGAGAAACGTTCTCACGGATCGACAACGTCTGGATGAGTTATTTCGTCACATCGAGTAGGGCATCAGTCAGCCGTGAGCATGCTGGCAAGAATGAAGGAGATTACTGGCCAAAGTCAGTTCGATGAAGGACTGTTCAGAGAACTATTTTTATCCAAACTGCCACAGTCAGTTCAGACTGTACTTGTGACACTTCAGGATGTTCTCATGGATGACTTAGCTGTCTCTGCAGATAGAATTCTAGAGATAACGAAACGGCCAGTTACAGAAGTATACTCAATTACCGAACAGACTTCGAGGAAGGATTCTGCAATGATAGAGTTATGCAACTCCGTCCAGCAGATGCTTAGGTCAAACAAGCCTAGCAATTCCTCCTACCGTCGTTCTAAATCCCCTCAACCGCAAAACGCACGTGGACGATCTAAGTCCAACACACGTTCTCTCAAAAATCCTGACTGGTGTTGGTACCACAACACCTATGGCAAGGAAGCGAAATGTTGTCGAAAACCTTGTGATTTCGGCAAAGCCTCCAAGTCTGTGAGAAACTATCCCGCCGGCACGCGTTAGCGGCAACCGTCGCCGGTGGCACTAGCCGCTTACTTTACATCTATGATGTAATGAGCCAGACTAGATATCTAGTCGACACAGGCGCCGAAGTTAGCTTCCTTCCTGCTACAGCAGCAGATCGACAGAAGGATCCTAACTTCAACCTACAGGCTGCAAATGGAAAACCAATTGCAACCTATGGTCGGAAATACATCTATCTGAACGTGGGTTTACGCAAACCTATTCAGTGGATTTTCCTAATCGCCGACGTCACAATGCCCATAATTGGCACGGACCTACTTAATCATCATGATTTTCTCGTAGACGTCCGCCGTAAACGACTAATTGACAACACTACTAGTTTGTCTATCAAAGGTATAACTTACGTAGGCCCCAGCTTGTCAATCGTTAAGATGAAAGCAATCCTCGATCCAACTTTTCAACCGACTGTTGACAAATATCCGGAACTCAATTGCCCATCTAACGATCTCCCGTGTATAACCAGCAATGTTATGCACCACATCATAACCTCAGGACAGCCCGTGACATCTAAAGCACGGCGATTGGCACCTGATAAACTGAGAATTGCTAGAAATGAGTTCGATCATATGCTCACCCTGGGCATCATTCGGCCATCGAACAGTCCATGGGCATCCCCATTGCATATGGTACCGAAAAAGGATAGTAACGATTGGCGACCCACTGGTGATTACCGGCGAGTGAACGCCAAAACAACCCCTGATTGCTACCCTTTGCCTCACATACACGACTTGACGGCAACGTTATCTGGCGCATCTATATTCTCTAAAATCGACTTGGTTAAAGCGTATAACCAAATCCCGATGGCAACGGAAGATATCCCAAAAACGGCTATCATCACGCCTTTCGGACTTTTCGAATTCCTACGTATGCCATTCGGCCTCCGGAATGCGGCCCAAACATTCCAACGCTTCATCGATGAAGTATTTCGCGGTCTCGACTTTGTATACGCATACTTAGACGACTGCCTCATTGCCAGTCCAGAGAAGGAAACTCACCTTAGACACTTGGACTTGGCATTTGAAAGGTTACGCCAACATGGTGTTACCATCAATATCCAGAGGTGTCAAATAGGCGTTGACTCACTCGATTTTCTGGGTCACACTATTGACTGTCAGGGCATTCGCCCACTGGCTACTAAAGTCGAAGTGACACTGAACTTTCCGGAGCCAAATACAGTGAAATGTCTTCGCACTTTTAACGGCTTGGTTAGTTATTACCGATGGTTTACTCCGAACTGTGCTTCTCTGATTCAGCCATTAACATATCTCCTTCGAAGGAATAACAAGTCTATCGAACTCGACGCATCTTCTCGACATGCTTTTGCTCAGGTAAAGAAAGCTATTGCGGATGCCACCCTTCTTATGTATCAGGATCCAACGGCACCGTTAAGTATCTCGGTTGATGCATCAGACACTGCAATCGGCGCAGTTCTACAACAACTGGTTAACAACGAGTGGCAACCACTCGCCTTTTTCTCGAGGCGCCTTCAATTAGCTGAAACGAGGTACAGCACATTCAGAAGAGAACTTCTAGCTATGTACTGTGCTATACGCCATTTTCGACATTCAGTTGAGGGTCGTGAATTCATAATTTTCACTGACCACAAACCTCTGACGTACTCTCTGTACTCAATCTCAGATAAGTATTCACCCAGGGAATCACGACAACTAGATTACGTTTCACAGTTTACATCGGATATTCGCCATGTATCCGGAGTGAACAACACTGTGGCAGATGCCCTGTCACGTATTTGTTCCTTCACCCAAATCGACGGAACAGACCTTGTAAAACTGGCTTGTCTTCAAAAATAAGATACCGAGCTTCAGCATGAGTTGTCGAAAACGACTCTACAATTAGCCGAGAAACCCTTAGGTATAGGAAATGATACGGCTGAAATTATTACGCATGCTCAAGGTCATTGATGGAATGAGACGCTCAAATGTCATTTCCGTCCATGTTGGTTGGCCATGTTGGATTGCTGTTCGTTTACACATTGGTTTTTCCGTTTATCCTGCAGTTATTCACAACTTATCTTGATGCATATCGTTCACAAATGTTGCTTTTCAGCCCACTTTTGTTTCCGTTGCTGTTAAAATTAGTTATTTTGTTGGTTTCGAAAGTTTTTACCACCAGATCAGTGCATACATTTCATTATAGTTGTTTCATACCTTGCATTCATGCGTGGTTTCAGTGTTTTAGTCGTTTTTCAGCTAATAATGAAATAGTGCGGTGTGGAAGTTTTGGAAAATATGCACGTAAACATGTTTGGCTGGCAAAAGCTGTTGTTTTTAGTTCATTTGCTGGTTGCCGTTATTGTTTCTGGCTCAATTGGTTACTTAGTGTGTAGGAATCTGGAAAAAACAACGTCTTTCACATTCATGCTTACAGCATGCAGCAATCTACGAGTCAATCTGGTGAGGAGAATACGATCAGGGTTGATATGGGCAAGGTTTTCGAAGAGCATATTAAACCTGGAGATTTCAGAACGTGGTTTGAAGTTGAAAAAGCTTTTCGAGAAGCTGAGTATACCATCAGTGTATATTATCAGTTAAAAAAATTAGATTTATTGTCAGAGAATGTAAGTCAAACAAGGTTGGGCCACATGAGAAGTGTGAATCTGTTGTGCATGTGCGTAGTTTTGGAACTGAAAGAAACTTGAACGCAATGAGAAACCCCTAATTGGTAAGTGTTACCTGTGTTTAATAATGTCCAATGTACTAGATCCCAATACATGAACTAGGACCGCCTGTAGCAATGCCAGTGTTAACAGCCATTCAGTGTGTTGCAAAACGACTTAAAAAGCGGGTAACATGGTGATCTGGTGAGTGTACGAACTATCCCAGTTAAAGGTAAGACTTTAATTAGCAAGAATAACGTTTCGGGTTGTGGCCTACAATCGGTCGTTACAACAAGCTGAGAAGCTGATTATTATTTGGGGTGAAAATATTGGCTGAATACAGATTGCTTGTTTCATTTCAAATAATAAAATTCCTACTTTTTGGATGCTTGTGATTTCTCCGTGGCTATAAATAGGGATCACCATGATCTTTAAAAAAACTAAATAAATTTTCCTAGAACAATCGGTTTTCTTTTTCTTGGCGAAACATTTGTCAATATGGTTAGAAGATTAGGTAGCTGAGTAGGATGTTCTGTGATTGAGAATCGTAGTCGTCGTGTTTCGGATTAATATCGCGCTTCTAACTGTTATAACCCTATGGATATAGGCTTTCCCTCATGGTACATTATGATATCTAGAAGTCATAAGCACACTGTCTTCGGTAAATTTATTCTTACTTTTTAAGTGACTGCAAATAGTGAGTCATTTGAGATGATATGATGAATACCTGTAAACGCTTTCGTTGAGATTATGGTATATTTACTTTTTTCGAGTGAGAGACGATCTTTTTACCAAGAAGGTTCTCAGGGTGTCCACTTTTACTTTGAAATTCAAAGATAACGTTAAGTTGCTCACTAAGGTATTTGCGGAAACCACTTTAAGGTAACTACGTAGCTTTAGGTAATACGTTATAGAAATAAGCAGCATAGGTTAATTAAACGTTGTATAACTGGTCAAATCGTAGCTCTTACATACTAGTTAGTCTTATAAATAATGAATGCACGTACAAACGTTTACTTTGATTTGCATATCTAGCTCATAAGCGTTGCACCTGCATGTGGTATACATTTAAGGCTGGTACGCTGTGTGATGAGTTTTGCGAAACACGGCACTATCATGATTAAAGCAAGAACAGGTCAAATATAGGTAAGATGCACGAAATGACAAACTGTAAGAGGAGGGGATAAGTTATGCTTGAGTGCTTTAACTTATTAATGCGAACAGTCAGACGAAATATTATTTTAGAAATCGCTAAGACATGGGAAGACCAGGATTGGTCAGAAGAAAAAATTAATCCAAGATACTTAAGGTCCGACTTGATTTCTATATCACTATCATCAGTTATACGACGGTAATGGGAATTAACAGCTTCATTTAACTTTCTTTTACATTTGAAACTGAAATTGACTGCCTGACATTTGGAAGGATATCGTTTAAGGCCGTTAGACGAAGACCATTTGCTAATTCCTGATAGAAAGCAGTTCATTTTAGTAATGTCTATCTGGGAGTTGACAGACACTGAAATAGTTAGATCATCGGTATACTTAACAAAGTAGATATTCAAACACTGCAGTTGTTGATCATAGAAATGATGGATATTAGATAACATCACATGATTCAACAGCATATCAGAAATAAATAAAAATTGTTTCTTAGCTCGTCCCCAAGTAGACAGTCTATTTGATGATGCCACTGCATATTAACTGATTAATGAAGTAGCTATCAACTCTAATTTACTGCATTTACTTGTGATACATACTTGGCGTTTAGCAGTATACAGACTTGCAACTGGCTAAATAATGCGACTTTAGCGTAACGAACATTACGAAATTATAATCAAATATAAGCTGAACATACCTCAACTCTAAACAGCTATGCACAATGTTAATGGTATTGAGAAACACTTAAAATATTGTATGATACGCAGACCTGCTGTGTTGATGAGTATAAAAATGACATATAATGCTACCTAGACATTCAATCGTGACACCGCATCTGTACTGTTTCAGGTGAATGGAAATTTCAGAAGAAATTCATCTCCACTATTGGTGATCAAAAACATTGCAGTATTAAGTTTACAGTGTCAGAAGGTAGATTAATAATAATAGAGCTAACTAGATTCAGTTCTCGTAATCAACGCAAACCATGTGTATATTATTACTATACACTGAATAACTGCACTAAGTGAAACAGTGAGGAAAACTAAACGAGTTATTGCCTTCTGAAATGCACTGCACTTGCAACAGTCACGAGAACCATCTACATTTGTTAGTCTAGCAGTCAGCTAAGCAAAGAATGGCACAGTATTAAGAGGTTTCTTCTATACATTGAATTCACATAACCCATATTATACTGCGCTAATCAGTGTAAATATATATTAAGTCCACTTAGAGATAACCTTTCAACTTACCATAATTCCTGTCTAAACACACATACAGTGAGAGACACGGCTACATGATAACTTCTGTTCCCACAGAAGGTTCCGTTAGCATTTACAGGTGATTCCCATGTACTGATAGCATTCTTTTGTCAAATAGTACTGTTCTTCACACGATAATAGACACATTTTGACATTGTCTTCATTGAATGACACTATGTCGAAAGCTGCAGCTTCTACAAGAAGTAAACTATTTGTGTGGATGAAATTACACTCCAACTACCCCATCTTCTTCATTATAACGATGTTTCGACTCATTCCGCCTGAAACACTAACCATTGCAACCAATATGATAAGAGTGTGTCGCAGTCACATTACATGACGCGGACACCAACATAACTTGCCAGGAAATGAGAATTTCTATCAATCCAAAAAGCATATAACTAAATTTCATTAAAAATTATTGACAAAAAAATTTCCTGAGCGAAATTTCAACCAACATGCCGGATAAGTCCAGCCAAATGATACTATTCTCTGCGACATTTCCACTAGTACTCCTCGCCCTATCGTGCCTAAAAGTTATTGCCGTAAAGTCTTCAATACGTTGCATGGCTTATCCTACCCAGGTATTCGAACTACCGTCAAGCTCGTAACTAGTCGGTTTTGTTGGCCTGGTATTAATAAGGAAGTAAACGAATGGGCACAGACGTGCTTAGCTTGCCAAAAGTGCAAGGTAATAAGACACACTAAAAGACCCCTTGGCACTTTTCTTATCCCCGATGCCCGTTTCGAACACGTCCATATAGATTTAGTTGGCCCCCTTCTAGAATCTCATGGATATACCTATATGTTACCCTGCATCGATCGCTTCACACGATCGCCTGAAGCAGTACCCCTCAAGGATATATCTGCGGAAACCGTCGCACGCGTCTTTGTAGACAGATGGATCGCAAACTTTGGATGCCCATCTTCCATAACAACTGATCGTGGGCGGCAATTCGTAAGCGGTTTATTCTTCGCTCTAATTAAAATTCTTGGTTGCATGTGTTTTCGAACAACAGCCCACCATCTTCAAGCTAATGGTATGGTAGAACGTCTACACAGACAGTTGAAAGCTGGTTTGTCAGCTGCAAATAACACCCATTGGACTGAATCCCTTCCGTTATTTCTCCTAGGGATACGAAACGCTTTAAAAACCGATGCTGGTTGTACTACCTCTGAGCTAGTATATGGCACGACACTACGACTGCCAGGTGAGTTTGTTTCTCCCTCGAGCTTCCCACCAGCGGTAGATCACACCTCATACGTCAGTAGGCTTACAAACGCAATGCGTTCAGTTAAACCTGCTCCCCTCCGACCACAGTCCATTGATGTTTTCGTCCACCCCTGTTTAAAAACTTCTTCACACGTATTTGTTCGTCGCGACTCTGTGCGTTGCCCTCTAGAACCCCCATATGACGGACCATATGAAGTAATTAAACGTACGGATTAATTCTTCGTCTTAGACAAGAAAGGCCGCGAAGACACCGTCAGTATCGACCGTCTGAGACCAGCTTACTTGGGAGGTAAACCTATTAGCCTAGAGCTGAGCGTATCCAATAATCCACAAGTAATAGAATATCCTGTAGTCTTCGAAGAACTCCCTAGCACGGCGAAAGCCACCGAAACTTTGGTCGATCACTCTAAGAAAACGCGTTCTGGACGTCACGTTAGATTCCCAGAATACCTTCACACCTATTTCACATAACTGAGTGACACATCAAATTTTTTTATGTAGCATCACTCAACACAAGTAAACGATTTTTTCCTATAACCGTACATTAAACATGCACTTAAAAAAATAAAATTAGATGTATATTTTTTCGATATTTTGAATTTTACATTATTTTACTGTATAGTAGATGCACGTCATTTTTTGAAAAAACGCTTATTTGGTATAGTTTCCTTGACAAGGTTCTCAGCATTCTTGTTTTCTTTTCCAGGTGCAACGGGCACTGGACAGGAAACAAACGAAGCACGGGATACAACGAACAACATTGAGGAAGCTGTGTACAGACACCCTATTAGTACAGGCAGACAGACCAGCAAGCTCTCGATCAAGCCGCTCGGAAGATATTTTTCATCCATCAGGGAACCATCGAGAATTTTTACTTCCGGCTGGTCATGTCTTAGGGTCCTCACAAACCCACTAGGGGGGAGTGAGCCGTAGCGGTAAATAATTCCCCAAAATTATTAACCACAGCAATCATCACTCAACATTGGATGCTGACCATCACTGTTTAAGTCGACTTGTTTAGCTGAAGGCTTCCGGTGAAGCATCCGTGCCATTTGGTACTCCGTCGTGTCACGTGCGTGCACGATTACTAGCTAGCTAAGCATTCACCTCTTCCCGCGATTTTGTCACGAAATATACTACGTACTTTGGACGACAAAATTTGGTCTTTTGCTTTATATTTGCTACTCGAAGAACGAACACTATAGAAGTTGTTGGTATAAGATCTTGCGTTAGTATAATCCGTACAACTCGCGAACGTCAACACCTGCAACCTCTAAAATTGTAACTGATGACAGCGGTAGGTTTAATTATTGGCTCGGAGGAGTGCACGAGAAGATTAGTTAGCTTGTAGTAAAAAATTAGGTTTAGCTTAAGACGTCTTTTCCAGAGTGGTTGTAATCTTAGCCTGTCACAAAGCTCACAGGATTCGAGACCACTTTCTAAACCAAGAATTCTTAAGGTGAATTGCCGTTGCACTCCTTCTAACTTAAGCTTGTTATTTTCTCCTAGTCCGCTAAGAATAAACGGGCAGTATTCTAAAATAGGTCGGACACATACTTTATATAATAAAACCCTAGTTTCACAAGAAAAGAAATTGCGAGTTATGCATCCTAGGAGCCTTCGTGTTTTACGTCTGGCATAATCAGTTTGTTCAGAGAACGTTAAGTTACTAGAGTATCTGATACCGAGATCTACGACTGAGTTGAGCTTGACTAGTTTACGCCCATTTATTTCAAGATTCAGGTCAAGGTTACTGTTGCCGATACAAATCCAGCCGCATTTGTCAATGTTGAACTTTAGACAGGATTCAGTACACCATGTTGCGAGACCACTTAGTTCAAGATGTATTTTATTCACCATATCGCTTAATTCATGAGCGTAGCAGGAGTAAACGACTTTGAGGTCGTCAGAATACAGGAATGATTTACCTGAGGTGAAGCGGTTGCAAATGCTGTTAATGTATACTGTAAATAAAAGTGGACCTAGGACACTACCTTGCACAACCCCACTTGTGATCTGCCTAGGATGAGACAATACAGATCCAACCTTGGTTATTTGCACCCTATTGCTTAGAAACGATTTTAACCAGCTCAGTAATGGATTGCGAATCCCACATGAATACAGCTTCTCAAAGAGAATACTGTGAGATACCATGTCAAATGCCCTAGATATGTCAAAGTAGAGAACAACAACTAGCTTACGTGCTTCGCGACTACTAGTGACGCAGTTGAAAAAGTCGAAGTGGCAAGTAACGCAAGACCTATTTTTGAGAAATCCGTGTTGAGACCTTGTAACAAGATCTTCCTTAAGTAGATAGTCTGACAATTGATCTTTGACAACTTTCTCCATGAATCGCGAGACAACGGGGGTTATATTTATAGGTCTGTAATTGCGGACGTTTGCCTTATCACCGGATTTATAGTGTGGAATTATGAAGCTAGTTTTCCCCTCATTGGGGTAAGTGCCAGTGTCCATAGATATTGAGAAGAATTTAGGAAGTAGTAGGGGTATGTCACACCCACTGATTTTGAAAATTATAGAAGCGAGGCCATCTGGTCCCGTGCTAGTGGAAGGTTTCAGGCTTCTAACTGCTTGTTCTATTGATTGCTTGGTGAACACTATACTTCCGAGGAAAGAGCTAGTAAGAGGGCCGGTTTCACCAGGAATGCGCGTTTCCAAACTGAAGTTTGCAAACCACTCGCTGAATATTTCACAGATGGTGGCAGGCACATTGTAGATAACTTTGTCGTGAAGTAAATAGGGGATGTCCCTCGTCGACTGCATTCGTTTTTTAAGAAGTGCTGTTAAGTTATAAACTTTGGAGGTGCTTTCAAGTGCCCTTAATTCTTCGTCGAGGTCCTTTTGAGAGCGTTGGCGCTTGATAGATTCAAGAGACTCATGGATTGAGTGCAGTAGTGATATATCCTTAGTTGAATAGTACTGTTTCTTCAACTTCCTTAACTTATTGCGGCATGCCCTCGGAATGTAATCAGCTTGGTGTCTACTTAATTTAACTACCTTCTTAGGAGCAACAGTATCTAGACAAAGGATAACATTCCTGTAAAATAGGGACACTACAGCCTTCAGGGAGTTAGTGGTAAAGTATTCATCCCAGTGACAGAGTCGAATGAGTTCTTGGACTAATCCCCAGTCTGTATGTTTGTAACTACGACATATCAAGCTCCCTGAAACCTGTGTGTTTCCTGTGTTTAGTGATGAGAAAGGCAGAGAGCAGAGTACCACTCTATGGTCACTACTGGAAAATCTGTTACCAACATAGCTGGAGACTGGGATTGTGTCATGACAAAACACAAGGTACAACATGTTGTCACCACGTGTAGGTGTCTGAAAGTGTTACTGCCATCCATAACAATCGATAGTGGCAAGTAATTCGCCGAAGTGTTGGGGGCCGGAACTACTTAACCAATTGACTTCTGGAAGATTGAAGTCCCCTGCAATTATTTTGTATACGATTTGTTATCATATTTTGTTAAAATTAAAAATGAAAACATGATGTATTAGATGCAAATATGTAGATGTACAGCAAGGTTGCCCAGATGTTAAACAGGCCTCCCCGTTCGTCTAACGACCTCCAATATAGTTTGGGATAACATTTGGTTTCTACACATTCTTTAAAAATACCAACGATGTTTTCGATTCAGTGAACCTTGTACTAAACCTCAGGAACTCATTGAGCGCCTTGAATGCAATAGGTTCTCCATAAAATATCAAAATATTCCCACTGCAAAATTTAGAACGGTACATTCAGGCGAACAAAATTGTTTTCATTCCGATTTCGTCAGGCTTAACTCTAATATACATAACTTCACAAATAAATATTAAAATATAAGCTAATCGCGGTGTTTTTTCAACAGGACGATAAGATTGTGCGTATATAAGGCTTCCTGGATAAAAGTGATGTACCAGCCTAACCACTATACAACTGTCAGTCATACAGTGAAGGACCCCCTTTTATTTCATCATGAAAGATTTAGCCATTATTAGGCTAATTCTCAGTCGATATAAACTTGTGTAGGTTCTTAAACAATTGTCTAAGTCCGCTCCAAATAGTTGTTACTTTGCGACAATGAAAGTTCGGGACATCAACCGATTCGAATGTATACACTACAACTGCATAACTCAAGTTAGTACTAAACTTGAAATATAAACTTTTATGTCACGCTAATGCATCACGATAATTCCACGTCAGTAATATAACTACCTCTACTAGAGATATCACTTTCAAAAATTTAATTTTACCTTCTTAAGCTATTGATTTCAACTTTCCATCCTCCATTAGGTTTCGAACTGTCACACGCTATTAACGGTCCTCATTTTAGGCATGCATATCATTGTATAGATTGCCATATGGAAGTGGTAGGTGAATTGCAATGATTATACGTGGTGAAACAAAATCCTCCCCAAAATGCCTTACTACAATTCAATAATTTATAAAATATCATCGTACAACTAAGTCATTCTGAAAACTGACTACAGATGGTGAATACATTCATCTTTATGAAGTAGGTTGGAGATTAAGTGATACGGCGATCCATACTCAGTCTGCAAATAAGCCAGTCAGAATTGGCCTACGTAAAATAACTCCCACAGTTTTACTGATCATGATTACAGACTTACTGAAATACCTTTGGTGACCTTTTGAACTATACATTATTGTATAAAATGTACTTTCTCTAGGTCTCGTCTCTGATGTGCTCTCGGAAGATTTACCCTCTTCATCAACATCATAGTAGGTGCCAACATAATGCCCTACGATAGTATCTCCAACTCAACTCACGGTTCCCCTTCTCAAGTCCCCCAACGCAGAACGTTTTTGAGGATTCCGCGATCGTTTGAAGGCTAAAGATCTGTAAAATCTTTCAGGTACTCATCTTCTGCTTGCTGCTGACTTTCCGGAGCTTTTATGTCACCTTCGCTCTTATTCCACCAAGTTCAAGAATGATTACACACTAACGCTTCAACAATAGCAAATAATTGTCACCCATCTGTTTTTGGTTGATGCAAAACATTTTACTGGATAAAACTAACAGTACTTTAAGGCCATGATCTATAACAGAGAGCAATAGACGGACAAATAAGAGGGAGACAGATAGAGCTAATGGAAAAGGAAGACAATGGGGAAAATCTCCATATTTAACAATCTAATGTAGACTAATTTATGAGTAAAATACTATTGAGTGGAAATGAGAGGAGACGGAAAGAAATAAAATGCAAAGTACAGATTTTTCACTAAAGTTTATTAAGTGTTAGTAACTTATTTATTTAAAGAAATTTAAGTACAGGGTGAAAAGACAATAGAAACACCACAACAGCCAACCTTCCCATGCATTGTTTCAAGAGCAATCATAAAACCAGTTTGACGTAAGGTATATATTCAATCAGTTACAAGCGTGTCTTTTAATCAAAGTAGACTGACTGTCTATTTTTTATTCAGCAAATATCGATTCTCACATGACGAAGCAGACAGACACTGATACACATTTCTAATATACATAATACGCCAACTACGGCATAATTTCTGGAATACATTACAATGTTTCCATAAAAGGAGAAACAATGAATTTTGACCAATAAAATATAAGGTCAATGTAGTTCTATTAGCAGTTATCTTAGGTACACGCATCAGTCACGTTTCTTGTCACTTGGTGATGGAGTTTGACGACTGACCGCTTCCCTCATCCCCGGTGAATTTGCACTGTTCGCATTACTGTTGGCTAAACCTGGACTAGTCTGTCCTGTACCCGCACCAGTTGAAGAAAAGTTTGCACTTCCAGGCATATTCATTGTTGCGGTCGAAGCGGTTGTTCCACTAACACTTGATAGATTAGGTGGCACAGTCTCAGATGTTTTACTACGACTACGTTCAAAAGCACTGCGAATAGCGTCAACAGTGCCGCCAAACATGATTTTACATACAGCATTCTCAAAAGGTACAAATGGGTCCTTCAATCCTAGTAGGATCATTGTAATTCTGAAGTAAAAACAGACAGAATTATTTCAAAGTGTGCATGAGTGTGTGTGTGAACAGGTAAAAACCACACTATGAACAAGAACGTGATAAAAAATAAAAAACACTGAAATTTAAAAATTTATGGGATTCATGCAATTTGGTGACTTAGTATAAGTCCACATGTTAGAGTGTGGGACAAGTTTGGAGTGTGACTATATGCTACACCACCCATCTAATTAGGATTAAGTGGATGGACAGAGTTTTTATTCCCGCAGCACTCATCACACGAAGCCGACAAGCCACAACAACAAAGAGAATCTACGCTCATAAATTTAGACTTGCTAGACAAATGCGAAAGCGACTTTATCAATATCACGTACAGTATTTTAAAACACAACTCCGTGGTAAAGACCATGGCTTTAGCACCTAGTGAAGTAGTTTGCAGTCCACTTGACCGATCAGTTATTTGTTGTCGTGGGCCAAAGTACTTCTTTGTGTATAGAGATAGTTTGCTGTTAATAAACTCGCATCAATATTGCTAAATCCATCGATAGACGTTGTTCTGTACTCAGAAATTGAGGACTGATTGCATCAGTTAACACTCGATAACTAAGTAGATGCCTAAGATACAGAAAGCGATCTCAAATAATAACAACGACCCCACTAAAATATTTAGGCATCATACAACAAGATGGATCACAATATATAGGATAAAGACTAACATATCTCTTTGGAAATAAAATCTCGATGGTCAAATTCTTATTATTTCAGGATTTCCTAAGGAAGATCCATGTCAAACTGATTTAAGTTAAACTAAGACTACCAGCCTCCTTGTTCCAATAAATCTTCCGAATGACTTGATAAGGAATTATTCTCTGAAGAATAGCACGAGATTGCATCCCCCCACATGTTCCAATGATACACGTTTTTCGGCTGCTTGTAAAAAAACTGTATTAAGAGACATGATTTCACAATCTAAACAATAAGCTAAGTCGGAAACGCTTAGTTAACAAGAAAAGAAAGCTTACTTTACCTTGGTCAAATACACAGAAATACTAGTCGAGAAAGTTTGTAATGAACTAGAAGCCAGGGAACAACGACCTAGATTATATGCCACAAGTATCCATTCATACACTTACTAGCATGCCTAAAGAACTGATTAAGAAGTGACTAACTGTCAAGGAACATAGCTCAGTTGGCAGAATATTTTAGTGACATTCTGTAAGATATTGGATTTATATCTGGTGTAGATTATTTTTATTATATTCCCTGCTTCCATTATCTTCAAAAATAGCCTTCTGGATCAATCAATAATTACAAGGTTGTCTCCGAAAATTCATGGATGATCGATTCTAACTAGTTTGAAGAACATAAGTAAGCAAATGAATATCTTTGGGGATTGGTGTAACTCACTAGCTTATTAAATCCCCCATTATACACACCGAAGGATGAAATGGCAAAAGAAGACGAATCAACGGTCACCCACATAAATATCCCCTCTGTCCGCATGAACATCGAATACTAGTGTCGTATATCTTCATCCATATCAACACATGTGGACAATTGAGTAAGTAAAGTCGGCTGGAAATTAGTAGAAATCTAGAGGGAAATTCCTAGAGAACTGATGCTTAAATTAAGTAGCATATCGACATAGACCCAATCTATCAGTCAATGAAGTAAATGATAAGACCACTTTACCAAAATAATTTAACGAAATACTTGTCTAAATAGTGATAACACCATCGATGAAAACCTGATATTGTAAGTTGTTGGTGTGAAACTGTGGTAACGAATAATTCCATATTAATTTGTTGATTAGATATATCACAAAGTTAAACAGTATTATTTCCTGAATGATTTTTCGAACACAATTTACTAATCACAGTGCGTCGGTGGCGCAGTGGTTAGAACTCTCGCCGACCATGCACATGGTCCGGGGTTCGAACCCCTGCCGACGCACACCCGATATCTGTGGTCGGCCTGCAAAATTTGGGCTACCGATATCCATGCTGAAAGTTCCATACTTGTACTGAAGATACGGTGTGGCATCAAGCTGTAATCAAAAAAATATTTTTTATAAAAATGACTTTATGATCAAATAAATTTTTAGTTTTTCTTTGTTCTCTCCTGTTTGTCTTAGAGGGAGTTGTGCTTTCCAGATATCTTGGATAGGTATTGAATCATACCTATTATACGTGTTTGCAGTTGATTCGAAAAACAAAACTGCCGTTATCAATCTATTCCTACACTCCGTCACATAACATTTCATAACTGCCATCTTATCCCGTCCAATAATATGTATATATTTCCTACCGATGTAGGATAAGTATTATTTACATTACATGAATTTGATTTATAGTGAAATTACATGGTTGCTGTCCTCTCTGATATCAGTTAGTGAGTACATTCTGATAGTTAATCGTTCAATGGAGCACATAAAGAAATATACAAATATTGTCTTCACACTAACAAAAAAAACCCAAGTATGTGTTGGATAAATTACAAATATTTGGGAAATAATAAAGCTTGAAGTCAATTCCTCCACATAACTTTGTTGTGTGCGGCATCGTATCTTGTTCTTGTTTTATGTTCAAATTGGGTATTAATTTAAAATGAGTGATTTATTTGTATGATTTTGACATCATTTTTATTGCAAGTAATACCAGATGTGAATTCAACTGAATGCAGATTAATATTTGTCATTGTCAAGCAGATTTGTTTTGCCGCACCCAAGTCACGCAGAGACCGCCATTTGCCACTGCATGGTTGTTCCGTACGAGTAAGTTGATTAACACGTAGAAAGCTTTATGTAAGCCACTTTAGATCATTAACAGTGCTTGTGTAAGATGCTGTACAGCGTCTTGTTATGGTGACAGTGGATTTCATCAAGGATGCTGAGTCATTACTAGCCAAACCTTGAGGGATGATATATGAGAAAGTGACTTCAATTGTTTCTCAGCTTCAGTCGGAATGTAGATCTGTGCAACTTCTACTACAAGGCAAATACAACAGAAGAGGCGAGCAGCAAAGTATCAGAGGGTAGAGAAAAAGTATGTGGAGTGGGACATATATGTTTATATTCGTTGTACATTGTAATTTAGTGAACAACTATCTATTTCTACTAAGTCTTTTTATGCATCTGTGCGACTTATTCATTTGTAGTTTTTTAGAGTAGTAAAGGTATTTAAGCGTGTTGTTTAGGTACCGTAGTAGACTAATAGTTGATTCGTTCGAGGAATAAATAGTTTATTTATATAATCATTGGAGTGAAGCAGTCTGTACAGAGAGCGTTTGAAACTTATAACTGAAGAGCAAGTCCTGACATCTAGGGGCAGGTTGTTCCATATTTTAGAATACATGACTGTGAAGAAGTTTTCGCGGAGTTGACTTAAAGGCTTTTATTGTCACTGTATAAGTTTGATTACGCAGATCGTAAGAGCCTTCTTGTGCGAATTGTATGTCCTTACTGCCTGAGAATGATATTTTGTGAAGGAACTTAAAGAAGAATATTAGGTTTAAAAGAAGTTGTCTTGTCCAAAGTGGGTCGAGTTTTAGGATCATGCACCGTGAGATGTAGTCTTTCGTACAATCGTAGCCAAGTAGTTTGGAGGTAAAATGTCGTTGGATAATTTCCATCCTTAGCTTGTTACGTGTGGGAGTGCTGCTTATAATAAATGGACAGTACACTAGCAGTGGTCTTACATGTGTTTTATACAGAATTTGCTTTGCTTCATTGTCGTGAAAGCTCCTAAGTATGCATCCTAAGAGCATCCTCGACCTTCGGGTCTGTGACGCCACTTGCTCGGCGAGGCCTGGAGCTAAGCACTTTGTGCGTCGGTGGCACAGTGGTTAGGACTCTCGCCGACCATGCACATGGTCCGAGTTTCGATCCCCTGCCAACGCACACCCGATATCTATGGTCGGCCTGCAGAATTTGGGCTACCGATATCCATGCTGAAAGTTCCATACTTGTACTGAAAATACGGTGTGGCATAAAGCTGTAACCAAAATTAAAAAAATAAAAATAAATAGAATACCTCAGGCCTAAGACAATGACACTTCGGTGTCTGGTTAGGTTAGCAGATTGAAGCGTTAATTTCAAGTCAATTGAGGGTGCGCTGAAGCAGATCCAGCCACATTTGTTCAGGTTAAACTGTGGATTCCATAAAGACGACCAAGCAGTCACTTTACCTAATTCTTTCTGCACAGCATTCTAGAAGTACCCTAGGTCATCACACTGGAATGTACAAGCTACTTTTAGGTCTGAAAAGATAAATGGTTACCCATGAGAGAAGCAAGCGCATACGTCGTTAATATATAGAGTAAATAGGAGGGGTCCAATGACACTACCTTGTACTACACCAGAAGTGATTGGGCTAGGTTTCGAAGCTACAGACCCGAGTTTAGCTATTTGGGACCTTTTGCTAAGGAATGATTTAAGCCATCCTAATGATAGGTCACGTATTCCTAAGGATTTCAGCTTACGTATTAGTAGTAAATGGTCGACACGGTCAAATGCCTTAGAAATGTCAAAGTAGATGACAAGTACTAGTTGCCGCCTGTCACGACTGCTGGTCACAAAATTAGAGAATTCTAGGTGGCATGTTTAACATGATCTGGATTTTAGGAATCCATGTTGGTTCGGATTTTTAATGTTGCGGCTAAGCATATGCTTGATTAGGTTATTTTTAACTAGTCTCTCCATAATTCTAGATGCGATAGGTGTGATGTTGATCGGCCTGTAGTTACTGACTTCTGTTTTCGAGCCAGATTTGTGCTTAGGCATAATAAATATTGTTTTCCATATATCATTGTGAATATCTTAAGCAGTAGTAAGGGAATGTCATGGCCACCATATTTATAGAAATAGGATGATATACTGTCAGTACCAAAACCTTTTGAGCTTTTGAGGGTTCTTATCGTTTGTTTAATGTTAGCATAAGTAAATTCAACAGTACTAATTAAGTTTGGTGTGTGTGGAGATGGAGTTTGTGCCACATTAGTAGCAGGGTGTATATTGAGTAACCAGACTGTGGGCTTAAGGTAGTTACCTGCAAAAGTTGAGTTAAATAATTCACACCTCACTTCCATACTTCGTGGGAGTTGTGCTGCTCGTTGTTGCGAGCATATATGTACTATTAATCATCAGGCTAACAGGTGACCGAGGTAGTGGCTTTTTGTATGACTAACCATAACTAATTAGTGAAAGAGTTATTGGTTACAATTATGGAACTGGAGAAACACTTGTGCGAGTCTCACAGCAAAAATAGAAATATATAGCGAATCAGGCTAAAATGTAACGCAAACGTTGGACGTACCGCGTTGGGATTTGGTGACTATGGGAACAAAACAACCAAGAGCCGATCGCTCAACAAATGTGCAGGAGAAAGTGCAGATGGATCAAGCATACATTGAGGAAACTTTTGAATGACATCGCACGCCATGATGCTGAGTGGAATCCAAATGGGAAATGACGAGTTTGTTGTCCTAGTTTGACACGGGGCAGATCATTTGATGGCAAGTAGAATGTGACTGGGAATTCGTCGACCCAGCTGAAGAGGATGTCAGGAAATAGAAGTGGATATATGTTATTGAAGCCTCATGTTACACTCGGAACCCAAGAGAACAATAATAGTAATAATAACTGTATAACCAAGTGGTGAAGTATTCGAAAAGAATATTCCTCGTTCAGTAATCGATCATTTGAAATTTCGAACGGGCATCCTTATTCAATGTAATATCCTGCTAGGTTCTATTAACAACATAGGGTTTCTACAGCACATCTCCATTCCATCTTGCTCTCTGCAGTCCTATCAAGCTGTCTACACACTGGTCTGAAGCCCTCATCTCTTTGTCAGACGATTCGCTCCATTTCGCTTCAGGATGCTCAACTCGTCTCTTGCCATTTGGGTCATTTTTGAGAGTTGGAGAGATGTCTCTTCAGTGTGTGGTGGGTCTACCTCCATTTTCATCAGCGTGTGTCCGGATGAGGAACTAATTTACACATATCTAGTTTTGCAATTATTAATTAAAGCGAACGGATAAATAGTGAAGAGATCTAAAATGACGGAAGTGATTCAAATATTCGTTGACAATTCTTCAATTTACATCCTTTCTTTCAATAATAGAAAGTTTCACTGTCAATCCTTCACGCGTCTGTGGATTTCTTCACGTTCCAAATGTGACATTTTTATTTATAAGCTTCTCATTATGTTTTTCACAGAGTTAAGTCCACCAGTCGCCATTTACACAGTTCCACGGAAGAGATCATAAAAGTTTCCTGTGAAAGCCGAAACTGTTCAGACCGCAATGCATGATCTGTTTGACACCACAAATGACATTCAAAGAAGTGAGCGCAATAGTATTATACTATATACCGTTGATTGATGGCTGTGAGTAGTTAGAAACCATCCACGTCAGACAGAAGTGTTTACTAGCCCGATGGAAGTGATAATTATTACCTGTTATATCACTGTTTTGCTGGAGCCCGAACGAACAAAAAGACCACACAATGTATGGATCTGAAACCAGAAAAATCATTGTTTCTTCCCATTCATAATCCACAATGGTTAACCCTTCTCATAATTTCAAATCCAAACAATCCCCTCAAGAATCCTACACATAGAAATAAGGCCAAACTCCCCTGTCAAACGTGCCATTAGGAAGAACGCAGAGTGCCATGAAAGATGTATATTGTGATGTAGCAAGGTTTAAATTGTGCGGGTACAAGTTAATTAATCATTCATTAGAAGAAGCCTGGTCAAATGCTCCTCTTCTTGCTCCAATGAGTTTATACTGGCATTCGTTTCTGCAAAAGAAGAAAAGAGAACTTATTTAGTGGTATTATTCTAGTTTTTGTCCTATTACAAAGCTAAAATGTAACGCAAAAGTTGAACGTACTGCGTCGCGAATGTGTAGTTGTATGTACGTCACGTTCTATTCTCCAGATTTCTTATCTTATTCTGGTCAACTGATCTAGATTATGCTGAGTTTTCATTCTCCGCTAGTCTGGCTGAGCCTGTTCTACTACTTGTACCTTTATATTTGACCTGACAATCATTGAAGGGTATTAAGTAAACTAAAGTGTTTTGTTCGATTGGCTAAACAGGATCCTTTAACCGACAAAGCTTGTTTCTAATTGAGTTTGTGGGTTTGAGTGCCACTTTTATTCCTGCATTGTCAAGAATTCTCCTTAAACTTTCCGAGGTTCCTTCTTTGTCAGAAAGTACTATTAGTGAATTAAATTCCCTATTGTTGGTGTTGTCATTATCCTGAGCATCTTTGATATGCACATCGTCATTAATATAATTATTATCATCACAATGAACCTTGTCTAGTTAAGTAGCTTCCTGGTTTTTCAGTTGGTCTCAAGCACAGGTAAAGGGGGAGGTTGTGGCATAGGGATAAAAACACCATACCACTATACCTATCAAGTCGATAGAGAAACTTCAACTCACTGAAAATATACTAAAAGTTCAAAACTTCGAATAATTATCTTATTCTTTGCTTGAATCGGAGAGGCGAAATGAGACAGCAGGCTAGTGAAAGCCTAAGTGGAGCCAGTCAGCAGATCCGTCTTCTCTTGATGAAGGCGAGAAAAAGCATGGAGTGTGGAATGTCCGCACAATGAACGAGGCTGGGAAATCTGCCTAGGTAGCCAACGGAATGAGAAGAAATGGCCTAGAAGTGCCTAGAAGAAGAAGAAGCTGAGTTCAATGCACACTGCACTGAATAAACAAGTGAAGAAGAGTGTCAGGCAAGAGAAAAGACAATTCTGCGACAAAGTAGACGGCAAGTGAAGCAGAACAGGCTGGATGCAAGTGAAAGAGACCTAAGGACATTATAGGGACAACCAAGTCTCTATTCTGGAAGAGATCGACGCAGATGGTGAAACCAATAAAAGATGCTCAAGGGAACCTGATTACGAAGGAGGAGAAACAAATAAAACAATGGGCTGATCACTTTAAAAGACTATTGAATCGACCATCACCTGAAACTCTCCCAGAAATACCACCAACAACACTCAAGGAACTGCCAGTGGACACCAGTCCTCCAACGAAAGCAGAAACGCTGAATGCTATCCAGCTACTCAAGTGCAAAGAGTCAGCGGGACCGGACAGAATTACCTCCGAAGCACTCAAGAAACGGACCCAGAGATGCAGCAGATATACTCACGGCATTAATGCAAAAGGTTTGGAAAAATGAAAGTGCCTACAGATTGAAAGAAAGGCCAGCACATCTAGCTTGCAAAGGAGGGCTACTTAAGCCTCCGTAATAACTAGTGTGGAATCATGTCCGCGCCAAGTGCAATACTAAGTCACGTCATCCTGGGGAGAAGAAAGAATGCATTGGATACAGATCTCCGTCCCACCGGAACTAGCTGGCTGGGTTCAGGAAAGGCAAATTATGTGCTGATCATATTGCGACTCTACGCATCGTCATCGCTGAACAAAGCATAGAATGGCAGTTAAACCTCTACCCCAACTCCATCGACTTCGAAAAGACATTGGAGAGAGTTGACGGAGCTACTCCAATACTATGGAGTGCGGTAGTTAAGTCTTTATCAACCTCATTCAACAGCTGGTTATATGACAGTAGCACGTGTCAGGTGATCCATAATGGAAGTGCGTACAGGAGTAAGACAAGCCGGCTCTCTATTGTCATCGATGATATTCCTAATTGTGGTGGACTGGACTGTGCAACAGACTGTGCGTCGGGAAGGAGGAGTCAGGAATACGCTGGACGACCGACAAGAAGCTCTAAAAGATCTGAATTTCTCAGACTATATGAGTCTAATTTCACATGAACTTGAAGACTTGCAAGCGAAAACCAACAAACCAACACTGTTTGTTTGTTAATTTTTTCTGTCTTGCCTCCCACTTTCTTTTCCATTTTGAAAGCGTATAAACTGATGATGAATACAAACTGAAAATTGTAATGCTTACACATTGAATGAGTCAATTTTATAGTATTTCTTCTCTGCGGCCACTAAAACATTAAAGTATGTTATTATCACTAATATAACTAATATAATTCCAGGCAGTCTGAAGCTGATGAGGACCTGTAAAATAGAATTATATCAATTTGGACTGCAGATTTCGCCCTCCTTTCAGTAGCTAGGAAGCCTTATTTCAGTCACAGTCGGAACGGACGAAGACATCAAAGCCAGAATAAGAAGAGGAATTTATGCCTTCATCAGCCTTAAACCAGTTTCAAGATCATTTGCACTTGGGAGCATGATGGACAAGATTCGGATTTTTAATACAAGTGTGATGTCAGTCACTTCTCCTATATGGGTCAGAAACTTGACACGAGCGTCACGAAAAGGATTTCCAATAGGTTGCAGACTTTGTCAACAGATGCCTTTGGCGGCTTCATTCTGAAGATCATATGGCTGATGGAAAGAATCAGCAAAAGGAAACTTGGGCAATAAACCAACGGAGAGCCAATTGCTCAACAAATATGTATGGGAAAATGGAGATGGATTGGGAATACGTTGAGGAGGCTGTCGAATCACATTGCGCCACAAGCCATTGATCAAGTGAAATCAAAATGGGAAGTAACGAGTGCGTCGTCGTGGTGAGAGATTGTGCGAGGAGATGAGGGTCTGAAGGCAATCATGGACCTCAAATGAAGAAGGCAGCCGAAAACAGAACAAAGTGGAGATATGCCATTGAAACCTTGCTCCACTCGAAACTCAAGGGAATAATAGTGTAATAATATGTAATCAGCAGTCTGACCGAAGGTGGTCTCACCAAATTTGTGATAAAACTTCGTAATTTTCATACCATGTTGAGTAACACTGAATACGTTTATGGTTTCAACGGTTTGCCGGTTGGTAGCTGGAGCAGAAGTATTCGTTTGAGAATGTGGGAGAGGCAGCATGAGTTGCTTTAACATGCCATGGAGTGTTTTTTAGATGCACATGCTGTACCAATACCACCACATAAGGATAAACAGGAATGGTCTTCTCACGAACGAAAATCCCAATTCTGGATCGGATAGATCACAACTAATTGGGAAAAATAAGGCTTAAAGTTAATTCTCTCGTATAGCTTCTCTCGTAGCCAGGCAAATTTGTTTTATTGCACCGCAGTCAGCCATTTCCGTCATTCACAGCTGCATGGTTGTTCTGTGCGCGTAAGTGGATTAAGATGTAGAAAACTAAACCAGTCGCATCTTCAACTTAGGTCATCAGTACTGCTCGTATAGGATGGCAGACAGCGTCCTGATTTGGTTACACGGAAGTTTTTTCAATGATATCGAGTTATTGCAAGCCAACAGCTTAAAGTGTTATGTGATATATATAAGTGGATTCGGGTCCTGTCTAACTTCAATTTATTTTGTAGATCTGTGCAACTTCCACTAAAAAGCAAATCGAAGAGAAGAGGTGAGCAACAAAGTACCAGAGAGCAAAGGAAAAGTATGTGGACACGGATAGGAACTTAATGTTTGTATATATATGTTTATATTCGTTGTACATTGCCATCTAGTAAACGTAAATATTTCTTTATACTTAGTCTTTTTAGGCATCTATGCGACTAGTTTACTTATCGTTTATAGAGTAATTGGGGAATTTATGCACGTTTTTAGGTACTGTAGTAAACTAATAATTGATTCATTCTAGCAATAGTTTGTTAATGTTATCAGTAGAGTGAAACAGTCTGTCCAGAGGGCGTCTGAAACTTATAACCGAGAGGCAAGTTCTGTCTTCTAGGGGCAGGCTGCTTCATATTTTAGAACATATGACTATGAAGAAGTTTTCGAGGAGTGTTGATTTAGAGGCTTTTATTGTCACTCTACAGGTTTGGTTACGCAGATCATAAGAGCCTTCTGGTGAGAATCGTATGCCTGAGGATGATATTTTGTGTAGGATCTTAAAGAAGAGTACTAGGCATGCATTTCATGTAACCTTATACGTTTATACGAAATACATTATATCATATATTATCAGTCGTCTCGTGCACAGTGGGTCGAGATTTCGAGCCAAACACCGTGAGATGAAGTCTTTCTAGCAATCGACATGAAATATCGTTGGATACTTTCCATCCTCATCTTGTCACATATGCGAGTGGTGCTAATAACAAATGGACAGTATTCTAGAAGTGGCCTTACACATGTTTTGTATAGAATGAGCTTGGCTTCATTGTCGTGAAAGTTCCTGAGTATGCATTCTAAAAGCATCCTCCACTTTCGAGTCTGTGATGCCACTTGCTCAAAGAATATAATTTTTGCCTGCAGGAGTTACGTTTGTTTAATGAGAAGGATCAAGTCATCCACCTGTGTACTCTAAATCTTGTGTTCCTACCAAATGTGCCAGGTATCATTTTTTCTATGGAGGCTGGAATTGTCACTTTCTGAGTCGAAATTCAACCAAAATGTAATGGCACGCAGGGCATTTTCGGTACAGATTAAAAAACACTTGTTCTTACTTGAAAACAGGAGACATGTATTTTGGTTTTCGAAAAACAATAGGGGAACTCCCCCGAGACACTGAGTAAATTCATACATTTTGTTGTATTTATTTTGCTAAGTTTTCACTCCGCAGTTTTTCCAGAAATTTTTACGAGTGAAAGGTTCAACACATTTGACTGGATTGCCAAATGTAGTGTTTCTCTTATTAGTGTCCGTGCTGTCAACTGCTGCTCTGGGAGCCTTTCCACCTCTATGCAGTAAGAATTGTTGCCTAGATTGGCCCATTTTAATTCCTGGATATTAAAACTGTCAACGTTATTGCCTTTTGGATCACAGGACGTTTCGAACATCTTTCCATGACTCTGAAAAATGGACTCAGCGCGGCCGCCTCTTAAAATTTATGACACATTCAGGAACAGCAGTCCAAATCCCCGTGTATATAGATTGCCTTCTCAGTTCGCATAATGAAATCAGCCAACCAGGACAATTGCAGTCGAAGTCTATCAATATATATGGTTTGATCAAGTCTGTACTTATCATCAGTAGGACTGATTAACCCTCCACGTAATCTCAGGTTGGTCCCTAGGCTGTAAACTGAGCATCACCTTCGAGTGATGCTCGAATACCAAGCACCACAAATAAAAAGGGAGTATGTCCAGTAAATTAGACCAGAGCGAAATATTAATGCAGACTTCAATTGTCGGTGAAAGCGTTCCATCACCCAATTAGCGTGAGGATGGTACGCTGTGCTGAGAATTCTGTGCGAATGTCAAAAGTTTTTGAAAACCTATTATTCGAATTCAGCCCCTCTATTAGTTGTTATTGTTATACGCACTACCATCATGGCTACCCACCGTAGGAGAAACATCTTTACTACGGCTTCTGATGTAATGTCAGTAAGAAGTACAGATACCGAGAACCTTGTGAACCTATCGATGCATGCGAAGAATTAGGTAAATCTGTCTGACTGTGGGGAGGGACTCACCAAATCCACATGAACATGAAAGAAACGAGTATCCAGTATATAAAGCTGCAATCTACAGGAGGTGGTTATTGTTTAGGACTTAAATTATTTGCAGTGAGATCACGCTATAACTCTTCGTCGTTCTTTTGATTTTCATGCAGCGCACTTTAAACTCGTGCATGCTGTACAGTGCATCGGCCATACAGTTCTCCGTCCCCTTCATGCACCTTATATCACTGGTAAAATGTGATGTAAAATCACGGTTGCGAATGTCACCAGATGGGTATTTGTTCGTCTCCGCTGTGAGACTTTTGATCTGTGTCAGCCATGAATGGTCTGGCCTCTACCATGTAGCAAAAGTGTCCAATGGCTAAGTAGATTGCTATCACCCCTGTAGAAAGAAGAACACCTCTTTTCTGTACGATTAGCAGTTTAGGGAAAATTGCTGTCGGCCGCTAGTTATTTTCAGCCAACTGATTAGGAGCTGCTCCCACGGTCTTATATGATGTGTGTACCATTAATGCCAGAGGAGCAATTGAATTTGTACATTTCAGGGTTGTAGCTCTCGCCGACGCTTCTTACATCGGCGCGATTGCATCAGATTCATCCTGTGACACCTGAAAGTATTCCGGTCTTCCCCTTAATACACCAGTCAAGGCCTGTATCTATAGTGCACAATTGCGTATAAAGTGTCGATAGAAGTCGATCAACCTCAGAAAACTACTGAGTTGTACTAGGGAAGTGGGTAAGAGATACTTCTCAATGGTGTTCACCTCTTCGTGACTGTCAGTGACATCCTAGAAACGATGACCAATATTAATCTGCATTCAGTTGAATCCACATCTGGTATTACTTGCAATAAAAATGATGTCAAAATCATACAAATAAATCACTCATTTTAAATTAATACCCAATTTGAACATAAAACAAGAACAAGATACGATGCCGCACACAACAAAGTTATGTGGAGGAATTGACTTCAAGCTTTATTATTTCCCAAATATTTGTAATTTATCCAACACATACTTGGGTTTTTTTGTTAGTGCGAAGACAATATTTCTATATTTCTTTATGTGCTCCATTGAACGACTAACTATCAGAATGTACTCACTAACTGATATCAGAGAGGACAGCAACCATGTAATTTCACCATAAATCAAATTCATGTAATTTAAATAATACTTATCCATGCCTGTACAACTGGTGTGTCCTACATAGATAGGAAATATATATTATTAATTTATACATTTTGCCCCCGAAAAGCAATTACTGCGATTAGTTGTAATGCAGCTGTCTTCCAGTTTTGCGTAATACTGTCTGAATGTGATCTCTATGTGTGTTTATATCCAGGCGGGCGATGAGCAAGTTACCTGTGTACAATTTGGCGAACGGCAGTCCACGCAGCAAGTCATCCATAAATCTTTGGAGGATCTGTGCAGCATTATGGAGATCAAATTGCACCCGCACAAACTCATATGATCCTAAATGGGTTGTAATGGACGCTTTAGGTATATCTTCCTCAGCCACCAGGATATTGTGATAGGCTCCAGCTAAGTGTAGTAAATATTGTGGCACCTCGGAGACTACCAGTAAAGTTTTGAATTTGTTGTCCTGGGTAACCATCCTAGAAGATTTGCTTATGTAGAGCTCTGCGATCACCACAAGGACCCCAACCAATATGATTTTTCCTGGGCACCATGTGTGATGGCGAAACCAATTGACTACTCGAAGGCCAAACAGTCCCTAGCAGAGGCATGTGATCAAATTCAGCCTCTGCTACTTTTGGCTTGTCTGAGGCCAATCTTCTTGGCTTGGCTAACACTGGGGGCAATTTGTCCTTATTAAATGAGTAATTTCTGGGCGAGCTGTAAAAGTTTAGAGGTTGACTGCCATCAAGTTTGGAAATTCCGCTAGTATTTTCCGGGGCCATTTGGTTGATACTGGCGAAGAATGGACTAGATTCGACGGATGATGCTGGCTAGCTTTATCACTCGTACACCAGGAGGTTTCTTCCATTGCTCGTGACCACCAACATATGATTTCTCTCCAGGAAGTCTGTGCCGCGGATTTATTGGTCTAAATCGGCAACAGTGAGTACTCATGGAAACTGTCGCTTGCACCTGAGATCAGGCGTCGGTGTTTTCTGATCGAATATCGTGACCTGGGTTATACTGGCCGACTGCAGCTTGATGGAAGATTTTTCCACCCATGCTGGGTCTTAGTTTTTGATGCGATACTCAGTGAGGTTCTTGTTCCAACCAAGAAGTCCGTCCAATTTGTTTGACTGCTGCCTAGACATTCTCCAAATATTCTCTGCTTGAGAAAGTGTTAATCGTTCCTCTGTTAATAGCTGGGCACATTTGGCCAGGCGTATGGTTACGTGTGCCCCTTGGTCTTCCACAAAATCGCCATCAATACTGACAGAATTCTTCCGTTGATCCAGTTAGCATGGGTCTACCCGGTTGCCCTATGTTAGCTGCATTTGTGCCACTTTTCCGGCTAGTACTTTAACGTTGGCCACTGTTTACGACATTGTTGGGCTACGGCTCGCACTCGTATAGTTCACCTGTTCTTCCGTAAGTTGTTCCAACTCCAGCAACCATCCAGCGGTGCATACAAACTTTTGAAGAGTGAGGTCAGGAATGCTCAGTGTCTGTTGCACATACTCAGGCATGGCTTGCACCTAGACTTTCTTTGGTACAGCCCCTCTCACTGTGCTGTCCCTTACACGTTATTGTAGCTGGCTCAAGAACTGTGAAGGAAAACTATCTCCCACTTATCCGTCTGAAACAACCGTTGTATACGCTGTTATTCAGTAATATAGAGGTGCTTTATAACTTCGCACTTAAACATGGTGTTTCGCTACCTGTCGGGGAGGAGTTGATTGAAAGGTTCCGTGCCTCCCCACAGAGGCAGTTTGTCACCTGGAACTTCAGAAGTGTATGCAGTCACTCGGGTGCAATCCAAATCATAATTTCCTTGCTAATTTGATGAGGTAGCTCAAAGTACATCTCCGTATCCCAGGTGGTTATAATAATAATAATGTATTTCATATAAATTTACATGAAAATGCATGCCATTTTTACAGGCACGATCAAGTATGATATAATATCAAATCGTAGATTGTCTACAAGTTAATCGTATTTCAACTGTTAAATATTCGATACATATAATACACTCATTTTCTGAATTAGGCCGTATAGTTATTGAATTGTACAGTTGTCCTCCAGGTTGAGCGGGAAAATCGACTTCGTTCCGTTTTCATCCCGTGGTTGTAGGCATACGATAACCAACCAATATTGAGGTAAGTACACCTTTTACAAAGGATTGAAATCTGTTTTAGAAAAATTAAAGTGCTGAGGTGAATCATTAAATTGTAATGAAATAGGTAAGTGCAAGTATCATTAATAAATGCATTAATAAAGGAAACACCCTAGGGTAACAACATTCATTTGCAATGTATAATGATACAGATATATCACAAACTATCATGATATCCACTTTTGGTTTTAATACAATTATCCTCATGCCAGTTGTTTTTATTTTATACCTTTTTGTGCATTTAGTGCACAACCGTACTCTTCAGAGAGTAGGAGTATAATAAGTAATGAAGAGCTGTAAGATGTTAAGTTTAATGGAGTAAAATGAGGATCAAGTAAAGACGTTGTCAGAAAATAAATGAGATAAGACATTGTGGAGTGGTATGAAAAGATCTGACGATAGACAGTAAGTTAATTTATAAGATGCCCCATAAATCTGAGCAGATCCCACATGGTCGCATCTCAACAATAGGCTGGGTGAATGGTATATATTTAAAGGTAGAAGCATGATCTGTCAAGGCGTTCATTGTTATCTTTTTCAAGATAAAGATTTAAGCCCTCATAAAAATCAGAAATATCTCGAGCCTTCAAATTTTTTAATGCCGTTCCTGCAGAATGGGGCGATTCACCTTAGTGACCCCCACCATATCTACTGATCAGCTAACTCCACTTAATGTGATTCCTATCAAAGCAGTGGTGCACATGAGCGAACAGTTGTTCCGGATCATTCCGGTGAAATTCCTGTAAACTCAGTTTGTTAGATGCTAAACTATTCATTCGTGTAGAAGTAAAGTTTCAAATCTTGGTTACCGCGTTTGGAAAATGAGACACAGTAATGAATATAAAAGTAGAGACCGTAAAAATATGTAAATCCGCAAAACAACCAGAATGACAGATGTATACACTATAGTTAACTATATACAACATACGGACAAAATCTGAACGAACAGGGTAGCTAATCTAGAAACTAACTTCGTAATGTAAATAATTATTCAAATTGTCGACCTATAACTCATAGTATTGTGAAGATTAATGATGTTCACACTGCCTTACTCGTTATATCTTCCTGAATTCCTCAGTTACCTTCCACATCTGAGTGAACATAGCATAACATGTTTTAGGGCCCATAAAAAAATAAAATTAGGATTCTAGAGGATAACCAGAGAACGGAAAACTACGATATACAGAGGTCTGCATTAAAACAGGAGGATCCTTCTAAACGAAGCATGCTCACCGGTTTAGAAGCCAACGTTTTCATCGAAATAGTCGTGGGGTGAACCCTGTGTACTTCACGTTGCCCGGACTCTTGTGATGTAAGGATGCTTAAATAAGCGGGTGGATTTACGGGCGAAAGCTCCCAAGGAATAAGGAAAAAAATTTGTCTACCAAGAGTGAAATTGAGGCTTTTAATAACAATGATGTGTCAACAGAGTAAGCCTGTTAGCTGTTTTGAATAAACTTTTCTACTGTTATTCAGCGGATATGATGGTGTAGATTTTAGAGAACCACTCTAATCTGCGGGAAAGCGCTCTATTGCTAAGGTTCCTGAGTTTGAATAACTTCAACGGAAAGAAACATAACTGGTATGTGACACTGTAAAATTCGACAACCATAAATTCTTAGTAATGAAAAGGCAATGAGCCCTACGTTTATCGCATATTGTTTGTTTAAATTATTAATATTTGCTGGCTGCCTCTGCACCTCTCATGCCGTTTTCTTCAGTCTTCTCTTTTGGAAGGTACTGCATTGGAGCACTGCAAATTTACAGTAATGCCGCTCTTTACGTTCGTATTACCTGAACTATGTTTTGAATTGACTTAGACCTACAGCCGATAAATATCCAGAATATTGTTAACAAATACGATGAACAACGGAGCAAATTTCATCGTGAAATCTGTTTATCATCGCGGAGTTGATCCCTTGTATCTGCTTATACCGAAATAAAGCTGTACTTGCTGTCTACTGTGGAGTTTTATAAATTTTCAAACCCTTATTATTTGATTAAATGATAACTCTAAACTATAGTAGCCCAAAACGAAACTACCACTAGCTGCCAATCGGTTTGGTCAGAAGTAGAATTGAGTAATTTGAAATTAACTTCTATATGCAAGTAATGCAATGTAAAAGAATTGTTTACTTGAGATGATATTCTTGCATATGTTCCAAAAAAGTCCCTCCAATTTCTCACAGGCGTCCTCATAGTTAGGTTAAACCAGTTTCTGTAGATAGATTCACCAAGGTCATCAATCCGTTCATTAGGCAGTTTCGCTTTGGGCTACTATAGTTTAAATTCACCAATGAGTGCAAGCTCTGCATCCAATATCTTATAACTTTTACCATTAAAAGTAAACATTACAAACTTCTTATAAGTCTTCTAGAGTTTTTTCCCAATTTTCCCCATTTTTTATGTCGTAAAACAGTCCTCATTCTGAAATTACACTTGGCAAATATGATCATGCCTGTAAAAACGGCATGTCAATCATGTAAACACATAATTTTTGTGAATAAAATATTATTATAACTGCTCAAACAACGTACCGACAGCTTTTCTTATTGAATAAGAACATTTTATGTCCTGATCGTTTATTTTCGTGAGGGCAGTGAGCTCGTAAAGCAGTGGAGCCTGGCCAGATACATATAAATGCAGTCAAAGTGCAATAGAATTAGAATAGTTCATATATAATATGAAAGGTATAATCACTCTACATTTCCTTCTGAATAACTCAATCACTAACTATCCCTGGGCGGCCACCACCTCTTTTATTATAGAGGTCCTACAGTCGCGCATACAAAAGAGCCCGTATTAGTTGTCAAATAGATACAGGGGCTTCAGAGTTTGGTTCAAGCTTCTAAAACGTTCTGTCCTTGTCAGCATTTTATTTAAAACGTAAAGATGAATGGAAGAAGGTTGCTTGTCGAAAGACTATCGTTGGAGAATATTGGTTAGGTCAGGATGCAGTGTCACTCTTTCACGACGAGTTGTAAACACTGAGGTGCTGCATTATTATCTCCAGAATACTGGTGTTGGTATTATGCATGCTGCGAGTGGTGTTCGGAGAGAATCTCGGATCCCCATGTTTTGCTACACAGTTATAACAGTTCTTAGGTAACACAGTCCGTACAAGAGCCTTAACACTGAGACATGTT
This sequence comes from Trichobilharzia szidati, assembly GCA_944472155.2. Lineage (NCBI taxonomy): Eukaryota > Metazoa > Platyhelminthes > Trematoda > Strigeidida > Schistosomatidae > Trichobilharzia > Trichobilharzia szidati. The sequence continues at coordinate 68,902,333 of OX235279.1, forward strand.
CTCAGAAAATGGTTACAGTGTCAGAGTGCAGGTTAGAACCTCATGTACTAACATTTAGTGGCAACGTCTACTACATTAAGGCAGGCTGTTAGATATCCGGATAAGAATAATTAATGAATGATCTCATGACGATGTGTACACGAAGCTCCGATTTACTAAGTTCTAGTTACTAAAGAGGAGCAGGGCAGCATTGTATTAGATCTATCATAAGAACTTTGACAACTGTATCAGAGAGCATTGACAGATGAATTGCTAGAATTCATTCAGGTATAGTTTAAAAGCATCTCACAAACAACTGGCGTTCTAAGGAAAAGCTAACAGAGAGTTACCAAATAATAAGGATGTAAAGAAATACAGATTCGATATGGGTCAGGTGGCTGCTCGAATACCCCAAAACTTGTGCCGATTTACGTCGGAAAGAAAACCAACCAACCAGGGGGCATGCGCCTTAGTAGGCTCAAACGGTCAATATCTCACCAGTCTGGAAGTGGCTGAAACAACTAAACAGCAATGTGGGTGTTACCGTTACGGACCAAAATGGTGACACTACTATTTCACAGGAGTAAGACCTGGTGGCTACTTCCCAAATAAACCCTGCAATAGTACTAAGAAAGCTACAGCGACTCACATCTGGGAAGTCCCCAGGTTGTGACGACATCAGACCACCTGTTCTGAAACAGTGCACCGAAGGGAGTGGAAAAGAGGCATCGTTTCCCCTATTTTCAAGGGTGGGGATAGGCAAAATGCCGCTAGTTATACACCAGTAGCTCTACTCCAAGTGGTTTCAAAAGTACCGGAAAGTATTAGTGGCGATCACATCAGGGAAAATCTCGATAGGTCTAATATACTCCATGAAGCCCAACACGGTTTCAGGAAAGGCAGATCCTGCATTACTAACTTACTGTCAGCTTGGAACGATTGGACATCATGCTGGGATATGAATTTTCCAGTCCATGTGGTCTTCCTAGACTTTGAGAAGGCATTTGACACCGTTCACCATGATCTTCTCCTACAAAAAATAAGCCAGACAGGTATAGATAAGCCACTTCTGTCATGGTTAAGGGACTACCTAGCTGAAAGGCAATTTTGCACTAAGGTCAATCGAATTCGATCATCTGGGCACAGCTCGTCATCAGGAGTGTCGCAGGGTTCTATCCTAGGACCAGTGATGTTTTCGATTTTTATCAATGATCTACCATGCTGTCTAAGCTGCCGGCTCTTCTATACGCTGACGATGTATAGATATGGAGGGCGATAAGGTGTCCGGAGGACTCAGATAGGTTACAGGAAGATCTAAACCTTCTGAAAGACTGGGCGTGGCCAGTGGCATGACTTTCAACCTAAGAAAGTGCAGAGTAGTGAAGTTACGCACCTGTAGACTACAGAATGCAAGTTATACCCTGTGCAATGAATGCTTGTCCTACACAACGTCAGGACGCGACTTAGGTCTAGTTCTAACGGAAAAAATGAACACAAGCGTAAAGTACACGGGGGATGTAGCGAGGGCATATGCTGTCATATACTTTACACATAGACAGTTAGGTGCACTCACTCCTGAGCTCTTTCTCAGGTTGTACCAAACAAACGTCAGACCACACCTTGAAGTGCATAATATTATTGCAAACCCGCTGCTTAGAATAGACGCCAACCTCTAGGAAAGAGTCCAACGACGGGCAATAAAAGGAGTGGTTGGTCTCCGAAAAAACCATATGATAAAAGGCTGAAGAAGTTAGGCCTATTCACACTTAGTTACCGTCGTCTCAGGGGGGATTTTATTACTGCCTACAAAATAACAAATGATCAGAATCACCCAAACAAAACTGTTCTGCCATTGAGTAGGTATATGCTTCCTCGTGGAAATCTCAGCAGGATAGCTCACCAGAGGGCAAGGACTAGGGTGCGCTCCCTCTTCTTTCACTGCGGGTTTGTCATCCCTGGAGTTCCTTACAGGCAGATGTAGCTATGGCACCGTCTGTGGATGCCTTTAATCGAAGGCTGGACAATCATGCAGCGACACAAGGACTGCATCCAAATGGCCTATCCCCTTAAAATCGCATACACCATTCAGGGTAGACAATCAAACTTGTCGTTTTACTTCTTTACATTCTCTCCCGTCTTACTCTCCTGACAACTCTAACTACACCTATTATTATTATCACTATTACCGATATATATATATATTAAGCATATTATTCCCCAAATTTAAGTTTTCTTATTCTTTTTCTGTCCGTTAGTCTGAATAACTTCAATAATTATATCTATTATTATCTCTTTTCTTTTGAAGACGATACCGGAGGATTAACTGGTGAAAGGATCAACTCCATTCACAGTATTAACAGCCTAAACACACCTCATACTACAAACCATATATAATTAATCCTAGCACTACTCCATTGGGAGTCAACCAAAGCTACGACAGTCGAGTGGCGGGCAGGCTACGAAGACGTTTACCGAAGATCAGGAACCCATACCTCACAATCAAGAGGCGAGCACAAAACAATCAAATTGGTCTATACTAGGTCAGTATTGGATATTGGATATGTGTGACACAAACACACTTACAGTATTCATCTCCTCGGTCACCAGATTCATCAAAGATAACAATGCTTTCCTCCATCTGACTCTTACACATTCTTTTCCCGTGGTCACCACTGAAGATAATGTCAGTCCTTACCATTGGTCAAAGGGAAGTGACTCAATAAAATTTGTCCGTCTCTACAAAAAGGCAATAGTACAGTTATATAAGGAAAAACCGAGACATAATGGGCAGTGATACCGCGCAGAAAAAAAGTCAGGCGGATAACGCTTGCTGGTATATAATAAGGTAGAAATGTAACAGACGTGCGAATCATCCCAAACTGAAAGTCGCACAAATGCCGCAGCTTTGATTCGGAATAACAAATAGTGTTGAAGAGGCGTTTTAATCAACCATTGCGTCGGTCATTCAACCTTCAAGGTTTCACCGGTATTTCGAAATCACGAAGGTCTGAGTTGCGCATTTCGTTTCATTGAAATGAACTCTATCATCTTTGATGATGTTGCGAGTTCCATATTTAAGCTGAAAATGTACCCATATTTTGATATCGCCAACTATATTTTAATGAGTATAGCTGTGAAGGAAGACACCCCACAATCAGGTTTGTTTACACTTTGATTTTTTTTAACTTATTAGGTTCTGTGAGTTTTTCGAGACGTCATCCATTTTCGTGCTGGCTCGCTACCATGTTAATGTGTTTCGGCGGAGCTATACTCTCAAACTTCATCTGTGGATCGCCTTTGTTTGAGTGTTTTGATGACACAACATCAGTGTTAACTGCAACTATAGTATGGTATGTCACTAGATTTTTGCCCTAATTTCCAGGTATCTCATCAATTATCTTCCATTTGACCTTCTTTACCGGCTTTGTAAGGTGCTACCTATACGCTTGCTGGTTTGCTCACTAAAAGAAGTCCAGAGAGCCAAAAAGATCTTCATTGGCGTTCAACACGGGCTTCATGTGTTCCCCAATTCTCCTGTGATGTGCGTTCTCCTAGGTTTATTAAAAGGTGAGTTTATTCGGTAGGTGTTATACTTTTTGACATCAAAATCAATGTTTGTAGGTGCTGGTAGTCTTCATATTCGACCAGTCTCAAACTATGTCATGGGCATCTGGCTTCCAAGAAACAATCCATTTGTAAATATCAACTTGTGAGTATGGTCAAATTTAAAGTGTTTGTTAAGTTCGACCGAATGTCGATGTATCTACTGGTTGTAAAGTTTAGATTCCAGGTGTGGAAATCAACTAGTTAGAATGTTTAATGGGGTCTACGGGTATGAGGAGATTCTAAGTCTTAACAGAGGCTGTATTGCATTCTGCCGAAAGCGAAGCAGTCATACATAGCTTAACGAAAAGGTGTTTTTAATGTTGAAGTAAAGTAGTTGACTCATCCTGCAAGCATATTATCTACTGAATCCCAAGCTGATAAACCGACAAAAGTGAGTCTTACAATTTCGTTAAGACGGCTCTCTATTTTTGGCCAGGCCTTTCCTGGCGCTAACCGACGTCACACCGATAATGACATTTCGCTATAAGTGAATAGAAGTTCGGGAGAGGATTTTCACTCCTGAAATATGTGAACTCTGATCATGCCTTAGTTCATGCACGTGTATGCCTGTGACTGAGAAGCTGTGGATTCCATATATGTCTAGCGCATCGATGCAAACTTAATTTCTCTTTTCATTATTGTATATTAATATTATTATTCCTTACTTATGTCGAGCATAAGGCCTCGGCGACACTCCTCTGCCATCACTTTTGACTAGCTCCACGACTGTCCGCACTTTCTCGTCTCTTCATATGATCCTCAATATGTTACCCTCCGGGGCCTAACTCATCGACTCCCATTCGTGTTCCACTCGACAGCCTGTATTTAAGGAGTAGATATTTAAGCATGCATTTAGATATGACGGCAGTACTTGCCGGTTTGGTGTAAAAACAGTAGTGGAAACAGTCAGTAATTTAGATAGTTTAAATTGAGCAAGGAAGTAAAGGCAAGTGGATTTATTCAGCTTCGTTCAAATTAATCCTGGCATACTCCGAACTTGACGAGGTGTGGAAGTTGTTCAAGCTGACTAAAAGTCTTTCCAGAGACCAGGATCAACGAAGGACGATAAAAGCAAAAGGAACAGAAAAGACACTAACAATGCATACTGCCCTATAACCTTTTACGAAAGGGAATTTCGGGAAGTTATTACAAGTAAGACGACATCGAAAAAAGATGGAATTTTAGTAACTTTCCAAGGGAAACAACTAGAACATTGGGTAGGATACCTTAAGTGTCAGTCAAGTTAGTCTACGTATGGGCTACACTTGTACATCACTGTACGTTAGATGTGGGATGTAGACACGAGTCTTCCAACTGATGTTGAGGTTGAGAAATAAGTTTCTCATCCATAAGGGTCAAAATAGCAGGTTCGGATGGTTTTAACCATAGAGTGTTCAGTACTTCTGGCGTAAAACGTTAATCATTCCGGTTTATAACAAACAGGAGAAATTTCCCTGTCGTAAATAGAGGGTGTTCAGCTTGACTAATATACTACCTAATATCCTGATGTCTATAATCCCACTAAAACTAAGTAGGGTTTACGGAAAGGAACTCGAAAGGACGGGACAGGTGTCAGACTTGGACTTGAGTGTACTGATCAATCTTCATTCAAAATTTTCTGCAGCACAGACATCCGGTGCTAAAGACATTCTTTCACCCTAACTCTTCACTTTACTCTGTCATTCAAAAGGAGTTGCAATATATAGCTCTGAATAGAGTTTCAGGTAAGTATTTTATGTTATTCAAGGTACTCTGGTCTAAGTTCTGCAACAGCGTAAAAGTCTATGGAGACTTGTCATCCAAGGCGACAATAACGAGTGGTGTTCATCAAGAATATTCAGAATATCGCAATAAACACCTCCTACCTTTAAGCAAAACCATGTGGATAACTGATGGAACAGCTCATTTTTGTCGAAAACCTAAGGAATATATTTTTTGATGAATCTTTATCGCCGACTTCTTCAAGAATATTAAATAAGGCAATCGAACCCAGACGCGTACTAGTTTGTCTGCATATTGTTTCGATATACATGTATAATTCATTGGCTTTAGCATTCGACTTTCAGTTGGTCGGTCAAGGGTCCGGAAATTGCTCCGTCTGCTTTAGTTTGGACAACTGGACATGATTATCTGCTCACAAATTGAGTGTGGCTGGTATCTGAACACAAAAAATTTTTCCCAGAGAACTGATTTCTTCTGATCTACTCACTTGAGATCATCTTGCAAAAGCATAAAATATACGTCACTACTGCCAAATACGTTGGCAATTCGTTTATTTATGAGTTACAGAAACTCTATTAGACCGTTTATTATAATAATAGAATTCGGGCTCTGTGTTAGTGTATAATTCCCTAGGAGAACAATCTTATTTGGTAGAACCAATACCACTTGTAGTACTTTATCACTGTGCTACATCAAATAATTTTATGCATTTATGGAATTAGATCGATTTTTGGCCGTCTTCGTGCAGACATACATATAGTGTCAGGGAAATCTCAGATGAAATAATGAAGGTCAATTGTTCTGTGCAACGCTCCCCACTCTGTCCTACTGAAGATTTGCCAGATGTTGCTGAGTTGGGAACTGGTAATACATCAGTTCCCTTGAGGTTACGGATATGTCTTGTTGACAAGTGGCAACAGTCATGAAACCTAGGCAATGGGAATCCTGTTAATTGCCTCCAACCATTCAACATCAATGAAGGGTTTAACGCGTTGACAAGTCTCCTAGTTTGGCTATTGCATTGGGAATTTGACTGGCAGAATTCAGTCAACACTCAGGACTTTACAACATAGAAATGGTTACTCCCTAACTATCTACTGCTTACACGCTCCTTTGGAACTTCTGGTTCCTAGATGTGTGTTGAGTTTGGTTAGAATACAACTTGTCGTTTCTTTTTACTATATTTTCCCAGACATTTTACCTCTGTGACATTTCCTATCTATGTTAGCTTACAATTACCAAAAGTATTTATCATTCTTACCACTTATTTCAAAGTGGTCGTTGGCCAGAGGGTCATATTCTGCTTAAAAATATGCAGTATGGAAACCTTTCTTCATTATATCTGTGGACTTGCTCCATAAAATACTGCCCTTTATTTACTGCTTTTTCTTTGCCTACTTTTCATTTATCAAGCACCTCTTTTTAATGATTTAGGTGCGGGCTATTGTGAGATGAAACTAATACAGCGTCTTGTTCGTGGTGTGTGGCTACCAGCGTCTAATGAATTTCTCCACCCCACTTTGTAAGACATTGTAGTGTGTTTAGAATACGCATGGGGTTATGCATGCATTTATATTTGACTGCAAATACGTTAATTTCTGGTACTTATTGCGTTTGTGCATGTCTCCGCTTTTGTGCTGTTGGTTAGTATTATCTCATTGTGTATCTGTTTCTGTAGCACAACAAAGATCTCATTGCTGGCGGCTATCGCATACTACAGTCATCACTTGGAGTTAATACCTCTACCGGAAAATCAATTATTCTTGGTCATAATGGGTTTATTTGTTTATCTTCGGTAAGTACATTGTATATAAGTTTAAGCTGATTGAAGTTATTGGCTGTATCGAAACCTTCGCTACTGTTTATTTGTGTTATTTCTAAGACTATTCGATATTTAACTGTGATTTTCTAGATAGTTTTTACATTCAAATAATATAAATTGTTTGCATCTTAGCCTTTACCTATCAATAATGGAACAATCAGTTACATACGGACTGTTGTTCTGCTGTGAGAAAATCCACACCTAGTTTCTACGTATTTCCAGATGTTGAAAATTTTGTTGAGTGACAAAATCTCATTTTATTCTTCAACCAGTAAGTTTTATAAATGGAAAGTGTTTTGTGAAAATTGTGTATGCAAAGTTTGCGTACAGGTGCATCATGACAGGTTGCCGCACTTCGCCATATTACATGAAAAGAGAGCAAAAATAAAGTGAATATTGACGTAAAAGGGCAAAATAAAATTTATGAAAATGTCCGGAATACCGACGACTCTAAAGGTTGAATGCCTCTGTGGCATTTTGTCCGATCTTAAGCAATACCACCAATAGTCTCAAGCTACTGATTCTTAGCATTCTGAGTACCAGAATCAGGCGAATCACGTGACTGTGAGGGGCAGTTATAGACTTTATGAATTGGGACCATGTTTGGACTCATTTACCTCAAACGGATCCTTCGTGTACAAGGCTATGAGCCACACCTACTGTGTACAGGCCGATGGTACTACCCAGTTTCCTATGCTGAAATAAGTGGGGTGGTATTAAGACCGTGGGGTTACTGACTGAAAGATATATGTCAAAGCTAATAAGTCAATGGAATTCTTGGCGGCTCAATATGTGTAACTTACACCAACCCCCCTAATTAACTGTGTTTCATTAATTTGTTGAATGTTATATGGTACTCAATAAACATAACATTTGGTGTAGTTTTTTCTTACCATGTACGTAGATATCCATAGCAAGTGTTACTAAATTTTCATACGCTTATTTCCTTTTATGGATATGAATAAAGCGAGAAGAGCGATTTGTGAGAAATAAAATGTTATCATCGTTTATTTCATCGACTTGTCACCAGTTGAGTCCAGCTTAGAGAAAATAATAAGTTTTAGTGTTCCATTACAAGTTTTTTTCGATGTGCTTTTCTGCATTCAGGTTGTGTTATTATTAGCTGTTTGAACTGACTGAAATTTGTTTCAAGATAGTGAGAGATTTAGTAACCTACTAGAATTATTTTGCACTGTTTAACTACCCAAAATGCATAGACTAAGCTTCTGTTATAATATGTGTACTCATTTCTGAGAAAAATAATTTCTCTGGAAATGGCCGTATAGCTTTTCTGATCACCTGCAACATCAGGTTTCCATCAATTGTGTTATCACTATTTAGACAAGTATTTCGTTAAATTATTTTGATAAAGTGGTCTTATCATTTACTTCATTGACTGATAGATTGGGTCTATGTCGATATGCTACTTAATTTAAGCATCAGTTCTCTAGGAATTTCCCTCTAGATTTCTACTAATTTCCAGCCGACTTTACTTACTCAATTGTCCACATGTGTTGATATGGATGAAGATATACGACACTAGTATTCGATGTTCATGCGGACAGAGGGGATATTTATGTCGTGTGATATTACGGTTTATTCTGTAGGTGACCGTTGATTCGTCTTCTTTTGCCATTTCATCCTTCGGTGTGTATAATGGGGGATTTAATAAGCTAGTGAGTTACACCAATCCCCAAAGATATTCATTTGCTTACTTATGTTCTTCAAACTAGTTAGAATCGATCATCCATGAATTTTCGGAGACAACCTTGTAATTATTGATTGATCCAGAAGGCTATTTTTGAAGATAATGGAAGCAGGGAATATAATAAAAATAATCTACACCAGATATAAATCCAATATCTTACAGAATGTCACTAAAATATTCTGCCAACTGAGCTATGTTCCTTGACAGTTAGTCACTTCTTAATCAGTTCTTTAGGCATGCTAGTAAGTGTATGAATGGATACTTGTGGCATATGATCTAGGTCGTTGTTCCCTGGCTTCTAGTTCATTACAAACTTTCTCGACTAGTATTTCTGTGTATTTGACCAAGGTAAAGTAAGCTTTCTTTTCTTGTTAACTAAGCGTTTCCGACTTAGCTTATTGTTTAGATTGTGAAATCATGTCTCTTAATACAGTTTTTTTTACAAGCAGCCGAAAAACGTGTATCATTGGAACATGTAGGGGGATGCAATCTCGTGCTATTCTTCAGAGAATAATTCCTGATCAAGTCATTCGGAAGATTTATTGAAACAAGGAGGCTGGTAGTCTTAGTTTAACTTAAATCAGTTTGACATGGATCTGCCTTAGGAAATCCTGAAATGATAAAAATTTGACCATCGAGATTTTATTTCCAAAGAGATATGTTAGTCTTTATCTTATATATTGTGATCCATCTTGTTGTATGATGCCTAAATATTTTAGTGGGGTCGTTGTTATTATTTGAGATCGCTTTCTGTATCTTAGGCATCTACCTCGTTATCGAGTGTTAACTGATGCAATCAGTCCTCAATTTCTGAGTACAGAACAACGTCTATCGATGGATTTAGCAATATTGATGCGAGTTTATTAACAGCAAACTATCTCTATACACGAAGAAGTACTTTGGCCCACGACAACAAATAACTGATCGGTCAAGTGGACTGCAAACTACTTCACTAGGTGCTAAAGCCATGGTCTTTACCACGGAGTTGTGTTTTAAAATACTGTACGTGATATTGATAAAGTCGCTTTCGCATTTGTCTAGCAAGTCTAAATTTATGAGCGTAGATTCTCTTTGTTGTTGTGGCTTGTCGGCTTCGTGTGATGAGTGCTGCGGGAATAAAAACTCTGTCCATCCACTTAATCCTAATTAGATGGGTGGTGTAGCATATAGTCACACTCCAAACTTGTCCCACACTCTAACATGTGGACTTATACTAAGTCACCAAATTGCATGAATCCCATAAATTTTTAAATTTCAGTGTTTTTTTATTTTTTATCACGTTCTTGTTCATAGTGTGGTTTTTACCTGTTCACACACACACTCATGCACACTTTGAAATAATTCTGTCTGTTTTTACTTCAGAATTACAATGATCCTACTAGGATTGAAGGACCCATTTGTACCTTTTGAGAATGCTGTATGTAAAATCATGTTTGGCGGCACTGTTGACGCTATTCGCAGTGCTTTTGAACGTAGTCGTAGTAAAACATCTGAGACTGTGCCACCTAATCTATCAAGTGTTAGTGGAACAACCGCTTCGACCGCAACAATGAATATGCCTGGAAGTGCAAACTTTTCTTCAACTGGTGCGGGTACAGGACAGACTAGTCCAGGTTTAGCCAACAGTAATGCGAACAGTGCAAATTCACCGGGGATGAGGGAAGCGGTCAGTCGTCAAACTCCATCACCAAGTGACAAGAAACGTGACTGATGCGTGTACCTAAGATAACTGCTAATAGAACTACATTGACCTTATATTTTATTGGTCAAAATTCATTGTTTCTCCTTTTATGGAAACATTGTAATGTATTCCAGAAATTATGCCGTAGTTGGCGTATTATGTATATTAGAAATGTGTATCAGTGTCTGTCTGCTTCGTCATGTGAGAATCGATATTTGCTGAATAAAAAATAGACAGTCAGTCTACTTTGATTAAAAGACACGCTTGTAACTGATTGAATATATACCTTACGTCAAACTGGTTTTATGATTGCTCTTGAAACAATGCATGGGAAGGTTGGCTGTTGTGGTGTTTCTATTGTCTTTTCACCCTGTACTTAAATTTCTTTAAATAAATAAGTTACTAACACTTAATAAACTTTAGTGAAAAATCTGTACTTTGCATTTTATTTCTTTCCGTCTCCTCTCATTTCCACTCAATAGTATTTTACTCATAAATTAGTCTACATTAGATTGTTAAATATGGAGATTTTCCCTATTGTCTTCCTTTTCCATTGGCTCTATCTGTCTCCCTCTTATTTGTCCGTCTATTGCTCTCTGTTATAGATCATGGCCTTAAAGTAATGTTAGTTTTATCCAGTAAAATGTTTTGCATCAACCAAAAACAGATGGGTGACAATTATTTGCTATTGTTGAAGCGTTAGTGTGTAATCATTCTTGAACTTGGTGGAATATGAGCGAAGGTGACATAAAAGCTCCGGAAAGTCAGCAGCAAGCAGAAGATGAGTACCTGAAAGATTTTACAGATCTTTAGCCTTCAAACGATCGCGGAATCCTCAAAAACGTTCTGCGTTGGGGGACTTGAGAAGGGGAACCGTGAGTTGAGTTGGAGATACTATCGTAGGGCATTATGTTGGCACCTACTATGATGTTGATGAAGAGGGTAAATCTTCCGATTTCTCGACCTGCAACTTAAGCGAGAGCACATCAGAGACGAGACCTAGAGAAAGTACATTTTATACAATAATGTATAGTTCAAAAGGTCACCAAAGGTATTTCAGTAAGTCTGTAATCATGATCAGTAAAACTGTGGGAGTTATTTTACGTAGGCCAATTCTGACTGGCTTATTTGCAGACTGAGTATGGATCGCCGTATCACTTAATCTCCAACCTACTTCATAAAGATGAATGTATTCACCATCTGTAGTCAGTTTTCAGAATGACTTAGTTGTACGATGATATTTTATAAATTATTGAATTGTAGTAAGGCATTTTGGGGAGGATTTTGTTTCACCACGTATAATCATTGCAATTCACCTACCACTTCCATATGGCAATCTATACAATGATATGCATGCCTAAAATGAGGACCGTTAATAGCGTGTGACAGTTCGAAACCTAATGGAGGATGGAAAGTTGAAATCAATAGCTTAAGAAGGTAAAATTAAATTTTTGAAAGTGATATCTCTAGTAGAGGTAGTTATATTACTGACCTGTAATTATCGTGATGCATTAGCGTGACATAAAAGTTTATATTTCAAGTTTAGTACTAACTTGAGTTATGCAGTTGTAGTGTATACATTCGAATCGGTTGATGTCCCGAACTTTCATTGTCGCAAAGTAACAACTATTTGGAGCGGACTTAGATAATTGTTTAAGAACCTACATAAGTTTATATCGATTGGGAATTAGCCTAATAATGGCTAAATCTTTCATGATGAAATAAAAGGGGGTCCTTCACTGTATGACTGACAGTTGTGTAGTGGTTAGGCTGGTACATCACTTTTATCCAGGAAGCCTTATATACGCACAATCTTATCGTCCTGTTGAAAAAACACCGCGATTAGCTTATATTTTAATATTTATTTGTGAAGTTATGTATATTAGAGTTAAGCCTGACGAAATCGGATTGAAAACAATATTGTTCGTCTGAATGTACCGTTCTAAATTTTGCAGTGGGAATATTTTGATATTTCATGGAGAACCTATTGCATTCAAGGCGCTCAATGAGTTCCTGAGGTTTAGTACAAGGTTCACTGAATCGAAAACATCGTTGGTATTTTTAAAGAATGTGTAGAAACCAGATGTTATCCCAAACTATATTGGAGGTCGTTAGACGAATGGGAATTTATCCTAATTCTAAGAGTTTAAAAAGACATGCCCTTAATCGGATTGATTTTGTTAAAACTATAAATGATCTGGAAAGAAACATATCACAAAGACAATTTTCAGTTGATGATTCACCTCAGCATTTATAATTGATGTTTTTGTAATATATTGACAACGTAACAGTTAACAGAAGGAATAAAAGAAGGATTAGTCTCAACAAACCTCTTGAAAGCCAAAAGCTTGGAAGCGAATTTCCATCTGTCCCGGGCTGGTATGTTCACAATTTCTCCAGTATCAAGCTTAATAAGTTTCATCTTTTAAGGTGTTATCTCTAGGTTCTAAATTTAGTGACTACGATCCTAGAGTTAGTCAATTAGACACTGATATACAGTTTGAAAATTTGTATTCTCAAACGTCTGACCTTATCTCATCATCGGACGATGAACTAACTAGGTCCAAAACGACAGTAGTTGACAGTACAAAAATAACAGACATTCAGTAAATAGTCTGTTATCTAGGCAACACCGAGAAGCACTAAGAGAAACTTAGAAGTAATGAAAGCTATATTATTGGCAAGCCAGATAAAGGTGACCGTGGAGTTTCACTGGATAAAAGCGATTACGTTGAGAAAATGGAAGGTATTTCGAGTGATCAAACTAAATTCCAGTCTCTTGGTAGTTCCAAAGACCTCAGTGTAAAAGCGGAGAAACTAATGACAGACTCTCTCGAAAAACTGAACCAAAAAGGAGTATTATCATCAGCCATGTATGAGTCTATGAAACCAACGGGTACCGATACTCCACGTCTACCCGAAGTGCACAAACCGAGTCTTCCTCTTCGCCCTCTTTTAGATATGTATAGCTCTCAATTTCACGGAACAGCGAAGTGGTTAGTGAAAATTCTAGGATCTTCGCACAGAGAAATCGTGTGACATAGAATTAGTGGTGTCTTCGACTTTATTTCTAAAATATCCGAGACTAATGTGAAGGATAAACGTTTGTTATCCATGGATGTATCATCACTATTCACGAATGTACCACTTATGAAAACGGTAGATTACATTTTTCACGAAATCACTGAAAGGCAACTGGACTTAGGAATTCCCATGTGTAGCCTCAGAGAATTACTCCTTAGATGCACTTTGTCTTCAATAATTCATACTACCGACGAGTAGATGGAATACCTATGGGTTCACCATTAGGTCCAATATTAGCTGACTTCTTCCTCGCAAAACTTGAAAACGGGGAATTGAAAGACATCATCAAGGAGTTTGATATATATTACCGTTATGTCGATGATGCATTTATCTTAGCTGATGTGAATGTAAACACAGACGAATTGTTGATGAAATTCAACAACGTCCAACCTTCACCTACTGTTACTTTTGAAGAACAGCAGGATGATAAACTGCATTTTCTGGAGATCTTGCTAAGTAGATGAGGAGATAGGTCAATTGGGAGAAGCGTGTATAGAAAAATCACATTCACAGGGCAATACAAACACTTCCTTAGTTATGTGCCCACTGAATATAAAACAAATATTGCTAAGTTTCTTACGAGAAGAGCAAAAAAGATATGTCCGGATGATCGTTTACAAAAGGAATCTGAATACATTAATGACTCTTTGACGGAGATGAGCCATTCGAGTAATTCCATAAAGAAACATATAAACACGCTGGGTAGAAAACCTGAGATTATCATAGCACGTGAAAATCTCTATTTATTAAGTTACAATTTGTCGGTGACTTGTCAAGTGCGATTTTATTCCAAAGACTTTCTAGGAGTATACGAAGAACCTTTCTACACAGGAAAGTTGTCTCTCATTCTCTAGCCAACAAATGACTGGGACTCAAACGCGGGATAACCTATATATTTTTGCCACGTCTCTGTATATTCATCAATTCAACTGCACCTTCAGTGGCAGTTATGTTGGGCATACTAATAGACGGCATCTCCCACCGTGGTTTGGCAAAGGACAGACAAAAACCAACCGTAGTGCCGTTTTATCACATTTGGTTGATAGTGGTCATTTAGTAGAGAGAACGAAGGCATTCAAGGTGATTCATTGCACCCCACGAGTCTTTCCGGTTGACTTCGTATTCGTCTACAGCGGACAGCTGAATCGATGAGCATTCAAAAGAAGTTTGTACAGCTATTTTCCCCCTTTGGCCTATTAAGACCTAAGGAACTGATGATGTCACCACCACCTCTTGCTTATATTTTCAACCCCTCTCTTGTCATCCCTAATTCTTATCACATCTTCATGAAGACATAATTTACTTAATCGGTCCATTTGTTTTTCTTAGCTTCTATAGACTACTTCTACCTGAACATGTGATTGTTTAATTATGCTGTTTTTCACTATTCTTGCCATCACAGATAGCTCCATTTTTTCGTCTGTTACTGGCAGAACCATTATTACTATCGGTGTTATTATTATTGTGACTAATTGCACAATTTATATGCGTAATATTACCCTTCTATTGACAAGACACCGTGATTGGTTTACATATCAAACTATTAAAAGTGAACTTTGTTTGGATATATATATATTTATATATTAGAGTTAAACCTGATGAAATCTAATTGAAAACAATATTGTTTGCTTAAATGTGTTGTTCTGAAACTGTTGTTCTCCTCTTTTGATACATCTGACAATGAACAGGCGCTGATAGTTAATAGGATTATTCAGTATGCTAGGTAACAATTCACAGAAACGCTTACGACAGTTGTCAGATATCTTCGGAAAATAAATAGCGGTGTTGTTTAGTTATAATACACAGAACAAAGCTAACGTTTAAATCGACTTCCAGCTACAGTAAACCTCATAAAGCACCTGGGTGTGGTGATTTTCATATCCACTAAATAGGAAAGTGATTTTTTAGTCAAGGTTAAGTTAGAGAACATGATAGACGTTTTCTTCTGCAACATATGGCTTCAAGCTTTGAAATTCCGTTAGTGGTGCTGTTTCAAGGGAATGGGGTTACTAGCCTTACACCCACCTTTCCCTGTCTTCTAGGTTTGCTGCTGGCTGGACAAGGCTTAGCAGTGAGTTGGCCGGGAATGGAACTGGCAATATGTAAGTCGTTTACAAGCATTCTATCATTAAACTGCCGGTGCACACGACCGAAGGTGTTAAAGCAATATTATATGAAGTTACTATCATGTCCACACTTGAAATGGCTTCATGTAAAAGCTACGTACTATTAATTTTCTACCAGTTGTGGTCACCACAGCTCACACACTTTGCAACGCCGTCACTTGCTAGCTTACTAGTAGTAGATTATAGTTAAATCAGTTAGCAGATGCATCAGTTGCATCTTCATCTTCCGTCATGTGCCTAGGCATCAGAGAAATATTACTAGTGAACAGCTGTTTTCGTTTTGGCTCACCCAATTTGCTTAGATTAGTCGGATAGGGCTGTTCTTCAGAAAAATACGTTAGAGAAGAGTTTTCCTGATATGTCTATCGATATCTTGAAGCTCCTGCACAAAACAATACGTACAATATGACCATGTAACCAGCTTTCTTCACTGTTTCAAACCACCTTTGAGGTCAGGTATAGTTATTAGATTTGTCCATCTTGTTTTAGCCTTTCCACCAATAAGACTAGGTACAGATCTCAAGGGATTGACTGAGTGTCATAATAGAACATTGGACAGAAGTATGGTAGTTCAAGTTGCTAAACTCCATGTGGCACACAAAGGAAGGTAAGAGAGAGGGTAACAAGGGATTAAAAAAGACTATAATAAGCAGACAATTGACGAAGAAACAATAGTAATATTGAGAAACATTAGGGTTTAATGGATACCGGAAATCACGATTGAATAAATTTACGCTTGTGAGAATAACACTGAGCCATGTCTACAGTTTTTAGAATCCCGAGGATACTAAACATGAAGCCTACACCGCCCTACGTGGTTCAAACTAACTGTCAAGACTTTCATGGACTGCTTCTTTACCATGCGTAACACATGTCCAATCTATCTCAGTCTATGCAGCCTAACACCATGATACATTGACTTTCACTCCTCACCTAACGCTCGATGCCTAACCTCAATGCCCAACACGAGGAATGGAAAGCGGACACTTATTTATGATCAAAGACAGCCTTTTCATATCTTCCAGTTTCAATGGCTATATTTCACACCCATAAGGAAGGACGGAGTAAACTGCTGAGAAGTACACACGTCATTTGATCGATAAGTAGATATCAAGTCTACTCCATACATGAGGTTAGTTGGCAAATACCACACCAGCCTTCTGTATGCGTGCTGAGATTTTGTCAGCAATCAGTACATTAGGTCTGATGCAACTTTCGAGATAGATGAAGCGGTCAGCATGTCCCACCACTTCACTACCTATGTCCAAGCCACTAGTCAACGTGTCCAAGTCAATCAACATCATCTTACAAATCACATGCCAGACATTTGAAGATGTTCAGAAGACTCTGCATTTTGTCAGCATCTTTACCTAGCACGACTATAACATCCTGATATTCTCAGTCGACGAGACTATCCTCTGGTAAAAGGTCACTCTCTCAGTCTCCGAAATCAGTTATGGTCAATTCCGTTAGTACGTCAATGATGGAATTAAACAGAACTGTAGACAGTGAGCACCTCTGACGGTCACTACCGGATGTCATCACTTCAGATTACAACTCTCCATAAGCTCTCACACAGCTGTGTGATTTCGAGTAGAGTGCCTTGATCAGTGTGATGTATTCTCAGCGCTATCTTCACAGCCGAAGACCGCCATAGTACCCTCGGTCAACGGAGTCGAATTCCACCTTCAGGTCAATAAATGCAGCAATTGTTGGACTCCAGTAAATATGGCTATGTTCTGTTGGACAGTGAAGACCTGATCAATGCACCTTGTCCCTGGTCAAAAGCCTACCAAGTTTTCTTGTGTTTCTTTCTCCGATCTTATGACTATTGAATCTAGAATTTTAGAAATCATTATCACAGGAAGACTTGTCTCCCTTCTTGTATGGTGGGACAATAAATCACCTTCACCAGTCCAACAGGTCTATCTCTGATTCCAACGCATGGTGTAATACCTTAGTTAGCGCAGCCAGTAAATTGTCTCCATCCTCCTTAAACACCACTGAAGTAATTCCATCACGTTTTGCTAATTTGACTTGTTTCAGACTAAAGACAGACTTCGTAATCTCAATTACAGATGGAGAGCCAATATCTACAACAGGTTTATGTAGGTGTTAGATGCTCGGTAATTTGAGAGTCGCAGTTGGCCAGTCAAATCTCTCCTCAAAGTGTTCTTTCCAACGTTCCAGTAGTCTGTTGTGACAGCTAATTAGACTGCCACTTTCCAATGAGATTGTTTCACTCATCATTTGCCTCTTTCCACCTATTTCCTTGAGAAGCCTGTAGCGGTAAATAATACCCCAAAATTATTGACCACAGCAATCATTACTGAACATTGGATGCTGACCCTCACTGTTTGAGTCAACTTGCTTAGCTGAAGGCTTCCGGTCAAGCATCCATGCCATTTGGTACTCCGTCGTGTCACATTTGTGCACGATCACTAGCCAGTTAAGCATTCAACTCGGTCTACGATTCGGTCCCGAAATATATCTCGTATTTTGGACGATTAAATCTGGTCTTTTGCTTTGCCTTTGGTACACGAGGAACGAATACCATAGAAGTTGTTGGTATAAGATCCTGCGTTAGTATACTCCGTACAATTCGCGAACGTCAATACCGTCAGTCTCTAAAAGCCTATCAGTTGTCCAGTGTTGCCTAACGTCGATGTCATCTAGGTCTCTTTCGCTTTTGTCGCCCACTGATGTTCACAGACCTTACGAAGACCTCTTGTTAATCTTCGTTTCAGCAGCTTTCGCCCCCCGTGACATTCGGAGCCCATGGGAATCAGTCTTTTGGAGTCCACCAGTTCGGATGAAGTAGCAGAAATCCACTGGCATCTCCTTACCTTTGGTTCCAGGTTATCGACAGCTTTTACCACTTTATCTACATCAGCCTGGATATTATGCCAGGCAGTGATTGTGTGTAGTGATGTCCATGATGGTGGAGGATATGTATTAGTAAAGAGACATCTCTAAATTAAGTATACAGTATACTACTTTGCAAAAACATTCAGGCTAATCGAAGCACCCCTGATTAGTCGGAAGTTTAGTCGTGGAAGTATAACCTATTCACATACTATCTTAGTATACCGTGCTCCTACAAATCTGACACTACATTACGTATGCAAACACTGGAGATAGCCAAAATGTCCATAAGCCTGAAAGGTTTGTAATGAATAATAGAGGTGGAGTGGGTGATATCACTAGCTGCATATCAAAAGCCAGAGTGGATGCTTCAAATTCTGACAATCTTCACGCCTATTTTGATATCAGTCTAACTGTGAAGGATTAGATGTACAACACGTTCTCGATAGTTATGATGAGTGCTTTTGAAATGGAGAAAACATACGAACTGATAGTAGTTAGATCGATAAAACATGACTAGCACTCACAAGTGATTCAGGTTTTCTGATTCAGATCTGTTGCAAGTAATAGAATTTTCTCTGTGCTTCAATCACATTTACAGACTTAATCAATAAAAGAATATGAATGGCAGATTAACAAGTTTTTCTTAAATTGTGGGTACTTCTGTAAATTAACGAAAGCTATAATTCATGGACTTCCAAGATGTTAGACATGGTTTACTTGTTTCGTAACTTTAGGTACGTGGATTCGACCCATGGTGTGGTCGTGGGAACACATTAATTGACAGTCTCAAACTAGTGTAACGTAACTTTCCAGGGGTCCTCGATTTTCGGCAGTTTTCAAAGTTGTGCTGGTTTATGAAAAAATCTGCTTTGAGACTTATTCAACACACGAAATATTTATCATTATTTATTATTCTGCCAGGTTCCGAGTGGAAAATAGGGCTTCAACAGCACATCCCCATTCCGTCATGTTTTTTGCAGTCGTCTTTAGCTAGCTGCATGACTGCTCGTAAGCTCTCATCTCTTTGTCAGATGATTTGATCCAGAAGGCCCAACTTGTCGCTTCTCATTCGGGTTCCATCCGAGAGTCTGGATCGGTGTATCACTCAACGGTCTCCTCAAGTGTGTGGTGAGTCTATCTCCATTTTCTTTGGTATATTTGTTGGTTAATATGTTCTTGGTTTCTTATCTTTTCTGGCCATCTGACCTTCACTATGGAGCAAAGACGACTGTAGATAAAAGTCTCCAGACTGTTGAAGATGCCTTCTGTGACACAGCATCCTTTGACAAGTATAGAAGAACTGACTTCACATCAGTGTTGAAGATCGCAATCCTATTCCTTATGCTGAGTCCAGCAGATTTTCACACTGACTTCGGATTATTGAAGGTCTCTCTTGCCTTCCTAATTCTGGCTTTGATATCCGCATCCGTGCCACTTGTATTTGAAACAGTGCTGTTGTGGCAGGTGGAAAAGATAACTTCCTTTAGGTTTTTCGCGTTGATAGCTAGTTATTCGGTTAGGTATCTTCATCACCTTTGTCTTTTCCATGTTCCTTCGAAGTCCAGTCTTCGGTGCCTGACTCTTCGGAATAATCGTCCACAAAGTCAAGCTGTTTATGTCAGTCCAACGTATTCCTGTCTTCTCTCTGCCTATAGTCTGCTGTATGACCCAGTCCACAACAATTAGAAATGTCATCGCTGATAATAGGTAGTCTTGTTCTACTGGTCTTCACTTAGAATCTTTCTCCGAGTTTTTCGTTGTGATTCGACTGCTACGCAGTATCATCCTATAACTATTAAATAAGGCTGATTGAGGTTTGTGGCTATTTTCAAAGTCTGTGAAGGTGAGGTAAGCGGTTGATTGCTGTTCTATGCTCTGTTTGATGACGATTATGATGAGTAGTACTGCGATTCGATCCGCATACAATGTAGTGGCAGTGGTATTCAGCAGTTATGTCATAGTGAATTTAAAGAAGAACAAGGAATATGAACGGAAAATTATCACATTGAATTATAAAATGAAGACGTAACAGCTGTGAAATTCACTCTTGAGTGAGAATCAAAAGTACATTTTCCAGTCCAGGACGTGTTACATCCCAGAAGACCAGACAGTTCCATCTACCAAAAACCAATATATAATGAGCAGTTCAGAAAGGGGAACCTAGTAAGTTCATTATGTTCAAGGATTCTAAATTACAGTGCAGAGTGGTAGATACCCTACTATAGAATGGAAATCTATTCAGATTAATTGACCGAAATATAAGAGGAGAACTGCCGTCGCTGAAGGTCACAACTTTTCCTAACGAAACTATCTTGATGGACCTTAAGTTCAAAGGTGACATTGGAACCGAAATTCTTAATAACCACCTTCCGGTGTCTGAAAAAAAGGCGATCCACGTCACCATCTTGAGAATCTCATTCGGGAAGGCACAATTAATCCAGTTACATGTTAAGGACAAGATACTTTTTATCGTCTCAGTGTGCATTTATCAATTTATTTATTTCTGTAGAGCAAAGTATTATTTATTTTTTATTTTGGTTACAGCTTGATGCCACACCGTATTTTCAGTACAAGTATGGCATTTTCAGCATGGATATCGGTAGCCCAAATTTTGCAGGCCGACCATAGATGCCGGGTGTGCGCCGGCAGGGGCTCGAACCTCGGACCATGTGCATGGTCGGCGAGAGTCCTAAGCACTGTGCCACCGACGCACTATCGGCCGTAGACAAAATCAAGTTCATAGACATTATTTGTTTTGCCATCTAGACTGGTTAACTGAAGGAGAAATGAAGAATATTGACATCTTGTCAATTCTTGACGTTGGGCGCCCTCAGATTTCTCAAATATCAGACTAAAGGAATTCGAATACGCAGTTTATACACAACCGAATTACTGGCCATACGAGACCTAAATTCAGATATCTGTGTTCAAAAATGAAACAACTATTTAGTCACCTAACTTGACCAGGATAACATTCTTGCCATAATTTCATTTCATTGTTAGATCTTCTTCTTTTTCCTTCGCGTTCCCCAGTGGAACATAGGGCTTCAAGCTAGTGGCTAGGAGTGCACCGGCCAGGAATCGAACCTCGGACCATGTACATAGTTGGCGTGCGTCCTAACCGCTATATCACCAGTTGTTCGATCTTCAGTCTATCATTATTATTATTATTGTCATAAACATCATTTTTATGACGATTTATTGATATCATGTCTCTACGCACCATCATCGAACAAAGCATGGAATGGCAATCAAACCTCTACCTCAACTTTATAGACTTTGAGAAGGCCTTCGATAGGGTTGACCGCGAAGTAATTTGGAAACTACTCGAGTACTACGGCGTACCCCAAATATTCATCAACCTTATTCAACAGCTGTACGACAGCAGCACATGTCAAGTGATCCACAACGGAAAACTCAGCGAGGCGTCTGGAGTAAACACAGGAGGTAGACAAGGGTGTTTACTATCACCAATGATATCCCTAATTGTGGTGGACTGGATTATGCGTCAGACAATGGGAAATGAGAAGACAGGGATATCCTGAACCGATGTGAAGAACCTAGAAGACCTGGATTTCGCGGATGATTTATGTTTGATGTCACACAAAATCGAAGACTTACAAGCGAAAATCGACAAACTGGTGGAAGAAGCAGCAAAGACAGGACTGACTCCAGGTGAACATAGACAAGACGGAGGTTATGAAAATAACCAACCAACAACAACAAAAACATCAACATCCAGCGCCACTCACCATCAACGGGAGGGATTTGAAGGAGGTTACTTCATTCACTTATCTAGGGAGCATTATCTCAACTACAGGAGGAACGGACGAGGATGTCAAATCGAGAATCGGGAAGGCGAGAAACACATTCATCAACCTGAAACCAATCTGGAAATCTTCGTCACTCAGCATCAACAACAAAGTGATTCGGATTTTCAATACAAACGTCAAGTCAGTTGTTCTATACGGATCAGAAACTTGACGGGTCACAAAGAATATTTCCAACAGGCTGCAGACATTTATCAACAGCTGTCTTCGTTCTATACTGAAGATCAGATGGCCGGAAATAATCACGCACAAGAAACTATGGGAACAAACAAAACAAGAACCAATCGCCCGACAAATATGCAGGGGAAAGTGGTGATGGATTGGACACTCGCTGAGGAGGCCGTTGGGTGACATCTCGCGTCAGGCTCTCGAGTGGAACCCGAAAGGGAAGCGGCGAGTGAGACGTCCAAGGGTGACATGGAGGAGATCGTGCGAAGAGGAATTGAAACAGTATGGATTAATATGGACGCAGGTGAAAAGTACAGCAGAAGACAGAAGCAAGTGGAGACGTGTAGTTGAAACCCTATGTTCCACTAGGAACCCAAGGGAACAATAATAATAATAAATTAATATCATTTCATTTTTCATTTAAACAGCTATTGTATTTCCACCATCGTTTGCAAAATTGGTTTATTCACATTGATCGTGCCACTCTGGAACTCTGCACTTCTTTTACTAGATTATTCCCCGCATTACGTGGAATATTCCCTAGAATATAGCCATACTAAAATTAGATTAGTTTTGCTGAATTCTCTGTTGAATATAAATACGATTGTAAAGCTTTTCTTGGAAATGATTCATTAAAATGAATAGAGAATAAAGATTTCATTTCGTCATCATTCATCTCTGAATATTTGCAGAGACTTAACAATTACAAAACCTCATAACCCTCATCAAAGTTCTCTCTCACCTTTCCTTTGAACCGATTCTGGCTTAGACAAAGCTACTGAAAGGTGTGTTTTGCATTAAAAACGAAAATTTACATTTTTAGACTAAATTATGCGTGTTTTCATTATTTATACAAAACAATAAGCAAATAAATGTTCTCAGTACAAAAATGCAGAGTTTCACACGTTTACAAAAAAAAGAACATATTCCTAAATTAATTATTGTGTATAGTTAGAAAATAATAAGTCAGGGTGTGTTTATGATAAATAGGAAGATCACAATAATCCTAAAATTACACACGTATACGACAAATTACAAAGAGAGAAAATCAATCAGAGAGATAGAAAAGTGTATATCCAA
This sequence comes from Trichobilharzia szidati, assembly GCA_944472155.2. NCBI lineage: Eukaryota > Metazoa > Platyhelminthes > Trematoda > Strigeidida > Schistosomatidae > Trichobilharzia > Trichobilharzia szidati. The sequence continues at coordinate 68,926,007 of OX235279.1, forward strand.
AATAGCAAGCAGAACAAGAGAATCATAAGTTTTCTACAAAAAAGAAGGGAAATAATGGGTATATTCACCACACCTGTAATCAATATCTGAGTGTTTATGGTACACATGTGCATCCTTAGGTATAATTGCAAAGGTGTGCTGTGCATCACTAAGAGTGCTGTCGTTTTGAATATGATGATTGGTTTACGCATCCATGTACAATTGTTTTGGACATAAAAACAAAAAGATAAACGCTTTCCATATATATATATATATATATAATCAATAAAGTGATCGATGATATCAATTAGAAATACACCTAAGTTTTAGTTGTTTGTTTTTGTGCATAATGTGTCATCAGGTAAAACAATTGGAAATAAGGAATAATTTATAAATTATCCATCTCATGAATAATATTGAACAAAGAACAGATACTGATGCTTGAACACGTTTCCTTGATAAATTGTAATCAGGACAATATGGACAAGCGAAACTACCGCACACATTGCAAATACTGTTAGTATACAACGAGACAACGTTGTAGAGTGAATTGTTGTAACGACCTGAATGACAAACAGAAAGCATTAAAATAGATAGTAAATAATCACTCAAAGTTTTAAAATAATCAAAGATGACCACATATCTTACGATAAACATCAGTGTCAGTCAGGGGAATATCTGTAGGCAGTAAATCACACTCTTTGGTAATTTTGTGTAAATAGGACCGATAAATAAAGGCTAAAGTACACAGATGTCATTTGATTTATCGAAGGGTGTGGTATGCAGGTGTTTTTGAGAAGAACAACTTCACTCATTGGTTGTTTAGTTCAAAAAATAATGTTCACTACTCCACAGTTTATTCTTTTATTGTCAATTAACCATCTGAGAAACACAACTCTTTGGGACAAATCTTTCCTCACACGGAAATAGGTAAGTTTCAAAGCGTGGACGTGATAAGGAATTTACTTATGTGATATTCAATAATATACTCTATGTTTCATCCCTAATCATGATTTAGTTAGTAATCATACCTAACGTCAACTACAACAGCATTGAAAAAAAAATAGAGATGAGCTGCTACTCTACTAAATAAATGCATTGTCGTATGTTTATGTCTAAAAGAAGCAAAATTCACTAGAAGCTCAATGGCACACACAATTCGGGACAAGTGTGATAATTCAAAGTGTATTCGGCATAACTAATTCTTATTATTACTTTGCCGTACCCTGTGAAATCCATGCTGATTAGTAGACAAAGTGTAGCTGTCGTGGTCAAGTAGATAACGCTCTGATGTTTGAAAGCACAGATGCTGAAATCATCATTATCTTACTAAGTACAGACGAGTGCATACCAAAATCACTACTCCACTTTGGCCAAAACCAGTGCTGTACTTCTTTTAATTCTGTCTAATTACAAAAAGTATTTTGAATCACAGGATGCTTTCTACTCCTAGTCAACAGAATTCAATTCTGGAACAAGTTTAATTGAGGTATAACGGAAAGGGTACAGTTGGGAAACAACATTCTGAATAAAATCAGTACAATGTTCAAAATAGTTATTAGATAAAATTGCATAATGGGTGGCAGTAATTGGGAGTCAATATGAGGCGTCATTTGCCAATTTTAGAGTTAACGTAATCGGTTGTTTTCACAGTTGTACATAGTTCAAACCCACTCATCCCTCTAGTGTTGCATATCCAAGAAAAATGACAGAATTCCACATAGCCTATACAATGTTATTCTATTTAGTAATCCGTATCGCCTACAAGTGAATTGATGCTGCTGAGGCAAGTGAAAGAGACAACTTCCTTCAGGTCTCTTCCGTTGATGGTGATTGGTGATTGTTGTTGTCGTCGTTGTTGTTGTTGCTGTTGTTGGTTGGATGGTTGGGTATCTTTATTACCTGTGTCTTCTCTATGTTCACTCGGAGTCGTGTCTTCGCTGCCTCCTCTACCAGCTTGTCGAATTTCGCTCTTAAATCTTTGACTATGCGAATCATGAGATGTAAGTCATCCACGAAGTTTAGATTTCCTAGAGTCTTCTTATCAGTTCAACGTATTCCTGTCCTCTCGCTCCCCACGGTCGGCCACATGATCTAGTCCAACTTAATCAGGAATACCATAGGTGATAGTAGGTAGCCTTGTCTTTACTTCAGACGCTTCACTGGGTTGTCCACTGTGGATCACTTGACATACGGCATTATTAATATGGTTGCTGAATGAGTATGACTGAGGTTTGAGTCACATCAGTTCTCAGTGTTGAAGTAGTTTCCAAATCAGTTCACAGCCTAAGCTATCGAAGAAATTTTCGAATTCGCTGATAAAATATAACATAATATATGTTTAAAAAATAGTTTCTAACAAGTTCCAAAAGTAGTAGACGATAAGTAACCCACCTGGCTCATAGTATTCATAAGCTGAACATACATGTTGTTGAGTAATGTTAGCAACAGGGTAATAACGTTCAGCTGTGAATTGTACGCATGTTTTATTGGGTGTAATCTGTGAGTAAAGACAAAGCAATAGACAAAATGACTCAAATGGTTTGACCGTGGCTAATATTTACTAACACAAATGGATATATGAAACTTCAAAAGGATTCGTAAGCCTTTACGCACGCAATAAAATTGTACATAACTCATCGTTCCCAGAAGTTTGTTGGTCTATATTTTAAGTGGGGAAAACATACTTTTCATCAGTTAACATACTGGGAATTTAAGTTGAAAAAATTAAAGGTAGCTTTCGTCGATAAAAGATGTTAACCACAGAGAACCAGAATACATTCTCCCCTCCTTCCTGCCAGTTCTCTGAAGTATAGATTAACTATTCTCTTTAGGAGCGAAATTAAAACCTGCAGATCTAATAGCCAGTATAACAGAACTGGGTTGAGTGACTTAAATGGTTAGAAATGTGGTGCGCTGTTCAGAGATTTTTACATGCACATGAATGGACTTTACATGATTTTAGTAAGACCAACCTGGAGTTATTGCTCCCTCAATACTGGTGATTTTACTACTTTTGCTTAGTATTGACGAGGGACTGAATGATCTGATGTATAATGATAATTAACAGTTCGGGATTTTTAAGTCACTATTGTAATCTGGGTAACGTAATGGAAAGCTGATGCCTACGTCGAAAATGTATGCATTTGAGCAATACACATCGAACAAACTTACCACACCTTCAATTGTAAATTAAATTCATACAAAACAGAAAGAAAATTATTTAAAATATACAAAATAATCAGAGATTTAAAACTAAGAAGGCTTCATCGATATAAAAATAAAACTTTGGCACTGTGTTAGTGCATAATTCAGTCTTTGAGTAAACTTATTTGGTAGAATCACAGTGTTATACAGAAAATAATACTGTATCACACAGTGTGATTTTATCAGATGAATTTATTCCAAGGTGGAGTAGGCCGTTATAATATATTATTATTTGTTCCTTGAGTTTTGAGTAGAACAAAGTGCTTCAGCTGCACAACTTCTTTCCACTTTTAATCGATTTAATGACCGCTCACAACCTTAAATTCTCCCCTCACATGATCTCTTTCGTGTCAGTGTCAACCTCACGCCCAACCAGTCTATTTCAATTTCGTGTCCATTAAGGGGTCTGTCTGGAGTGTAATGGCACTTCCTTCTGCATATATTTGTTGGGTAATAGGTTGTTTCCTGATTCGCTGCCAGAGTTCCTTGTTATTTATCCTCCCTGGTCAGCCACCTGTTCTTCAGTATCGAGTCAATTAAGGTAGGTTTACAGTACGCTGTTAGAAACTATTTTTATGATGTGCGTGAGAAATATCGACGCCAGACAGAAGTACCGACTTAAGATTTACACTAGAAATTCGGATTTTGTTCCTTGTACTAGTTGCTGTAGATCTCCACACTGATTTTAAAATAATGAACGTCTATCTAGTTTTCTCGATCCTATCCTGACTGACTTTAACATCAGCATTTGTGTCACCTGTAGTTATAATGATGCTACTCAGGTAAGTAAAAGGGACGATTTCCCTTGGGGACAATGTTCCATTGCTCCTTGGTTTCCAGTGTCTCTTAAACTCGTGTTGTTTCGTAACGAAATCTACATTGAAACTGGTCCAAATCCCTAAGGAACTTATAGTCTAAAGATGATGAGTTACTAAAATGAAGTAGTAACCAAGATGATTGGTATATATATATATATCTTAAATGTCACTAGTTTCATGGATGAAACTGGGTGTTTTATTCTATGAACACCATTCAGTCTTGTTGTTGGTTTCTAAATAATGTTAGTCTCTTATCTGCTTGAGGTGTTTTGTGTTCAAGCAAATGAAGAAATTGTTTGTAAACCAAACAGCTTATGTGTGTGTACTTTTGATATGATAAAACAAGACAAACCAACTGACGCACATATGACAATTAGTCATTCACCACAACGATTGGTTTATGCATAAATAGAGCCGAAAATTGTATGGGTAAAAAGAAACAGTTTTTTTAATAATTATGATTCACTTCATTAGTCAACACTTACTGTATCAAAGAAAAAGTGTACAGATCTAGAACGCGCACGTGCATAGCGTAGATTTGGAACCATAAGGCTATTGACATATCTTCTTAGGTCATCATTTAGAACAACAAATCCTGTGGGCAATCCAATTTCAAACACAGCCATTCCACTTTGAGGCAATGGCTCAACACCCTTTGTAAATGAAGAAAGACAATTGTATAAGACTAATAACTTCAGTTAAGGGATTCTTTTAAGTTAATATGCATTATTAAGTGATACTGGTTGCAAAACAAATGGCTATTACGGTCTAGTGAATAATGCTTTGTTGTCTGAAATGGTGGGTGTTGGTTTCGAATTTCAGTGCAATCATCACCACTCACTGGGGATTGCAGGCACATCCAGATAACAAGTCCCAAGTAGAACGAAATGCGCATTCTGCATTCTTCTGCTAATCACCATCAATCAAAATAAAACTGTTCTGTGTGTGTATTTTATTCCAAACTCTGTATGCGGAGATAGTGTGTTTCAAGTACTCATTCTAGCATAACCTTAAACTGCCTCTCTTTCTGGGAAATAATTCACTATAATCAAACTTATTGTGTTCACTTTCTGATTTTTGGTTTCTTTTTTATACTAACTAAGCGGATACTTAAACAACTGACTTCTTATCAAATAACAATGTTCACCTTGTCAGAATGAAAAACCTGACTTCCATTCTCTTCATTATTACGCAATTTTGTTTTCCCTAACACTGGAAACTAATTCTGGATCACTGCATGAATGATGTCAATCATCCTCCTTATTAATCAGTAATAGACAGTTACATATTCTACCAGATGTAAATACGACTGCGAAGTCTATCGAGTATCATTTGCTCTCTTCATAATTAGGAATTTTAAAATAAAACATGTAGATACTTGAAATACAGTTATTAGTTGCATTAAACATCAAAAAGCTCCTTTTGATTGGATCAAAAACATGCATACTATCCATTTGAAAAATACAGATACATATTTATGAAATTATAAACTCACTGTTGTACCAACCCATCGTCCACATGCTGTCATAATCATGATTGAGTTGTTACGACTAAGGAAACCTGGTGTACACTCAATTTCAAAACTACGCATAACTTGTTCTGTGTCTAACGGATTCCTTGGCATCTTTTGCATTTCTTTATATTCTACATTCACTTCTACATCCAACTGAAGTAATATTCGGCCAGTACCTTCAAGTTTCATTGTAATATCACCCCAAACGTCTTCTGGTGGAAACTGTTACAAGGGAGAAATTGTGTGTAAAAAATTGAATCACTAACAAAGTTTGACTTAATTATATTTAAGTGAGTTGAAAAACTTTCACAAGGTAAGGTTTTATGACTGCATTCACAATGATTTTTTCAGGTCAACCCGGTTCCAGACTGAGTGCAACCCATATGGATTGGTTTTATCCAACAATCATTGAAGTATTAGCTTCAGAAACGCTGAATACCACCAGGAAAGACGGACATTTCTTCATGAAGAATTCCGAAAGCTCACTTCAGATTAATGTCAATGTTGAAAATATTGTCCAGAAACAAAATTTAAAGCTGGCAATCAAGCCATTCGGCTGAGTAAATACCAAACAAACTCAGAGACATTGCAAGTAAGTCTGATTATGTGCAACTGTCATACATAGAGTGAAAAATATGTTCAATATAATGGTGGTGCCTCGGGTAAAGAAACTGGTATTTACCAGTCAGTTTGGGAATATACAACTCTAATAAATAGTTTATAAGGAAGATACAGACCAGCAGTAATTATTCAGTAAAATCTCCTTTGAATCGTCGCATGTATTTAATCCGAATTCTTCTGTATCTGCTGTTACTAGAGTTGTATACTGTTGGTGGATTTCACAGTAGGCGTAAGACTGAACCATATTGTGAAGGCCTAGTTATCGCGTGTTAACACTTCAGCAAATAAAGAAGGACCTGTTCATATGTAATAGGAATATACTTGCATTCAACTGCATATTATTTAAAAAGGGATACAATATAGTTGCAAATAAGCGACAATTAAAAATTGACGAAAGCAATTCGAACTGTAATTATCACTGGTAAAGCGAGCAGTTAGTAACAGAATCAAACATCTGTATTACGTGAGGTCTCTACTGTGAGGGAATGGAACAACAATCACGTGTTTGTATCACTCTGGAATTCATACTGGAATTCTTAAATGAAAGTAAATGCATTGTAACTTTTGTTATCCAGTAATGCAGTTTGTTAATTTGATAGGACAGATGACATACTATGATCAAGTTTGATAACTGATTAATGTCAGTTAGAGAACCACCGGAAACCAAGAAGTACTTGACAACCCTTTCATCTTAGTTTGGGACTCTTCAACAGTACGTGCCCACCGGAGTTCGAGCCCAGGATCTTCCGGTTACAAGGCAAGCTCGTGTACCATTCAGCCACCGGGACCCAATCCACAGGCCCATAAATTTCAACTTCTACTAATTAATGATTTTGGCGATTTTAATCGGAAAACTGGTTGATACTTATGGTTGATAAGTCTGGAAATTACTCAATTGTCAAAAATATCAACCTCTAGAGCGTGATTTCTAGATTATTTGTAAATGCTTTATTCGTGCAACCCACTTTTATTACTTGTTGAAATTATTTTTAAAACAAGATACGGAATCTCAAATGAAAAGAAGTTTTCATCATCTAATTAACAAGGACGAAACTTAAACTGACAGTCCACATTCAGTTACAATTCGTAACAGTAAGCTTTATTCTTTTTTACAAATTTAAATTGTCAAGATGGACACAGACTACCGACTGTATTCACATATAATAAAGACGTTAGTTATGTCTAAAAGAGATATGTATAAACTCTGATTGTAATTAACAAAGTGGAGAAAATGAAAGCTTTCAATGTAGTTCATCGCATCCCATCGAATCTTCCAAATGGATTTCGTATCTGTCTACTGCACAAAGCTAAAGCGATAAGCATTCAAATAATAAAGCCTAAAGCATTCAAAAGAAGTCCGTACAGCCATTATCCCTCCCTTGGCCTATTAAGACCTAGCGAACTGATGACTTCTTCACCACCCTTTGCATATAAAATTTATCACATGTACGATAAAAAATCGCCTAATTTTCATAGTATTACCGTTGTATGCGTTACAGTTGAATAGTTGTGCGTATCTATGTAGATACGATTCGCCCAAGTATTCATGGAGGATATTTTCTCATCTACAGCCACTCGGTATAGAGCACGATTCGTATCAGCTAAAGCAAACTTCCTTAATGCATGCATCGCAAACAATGAATCCTATTGTACAAAAAAACAAAAATTATTACTGAACATAAATCAAACTTTCTTGGAAATAAAATACATTTTATTAACGCATATAGGAATGAATCTGTTCTGCGAGTCAGACAGAAAAAATAAATTTAGTTACAATCTCTATACTAATAGAAAAGATTTGTAGCTCAGATGGATGATTTTGATTAGGGTATGGTCCCTGAGAATTCAAACAAGTCCACTCAATATTAAAGCTTGCGCTGAAGATGTTCTTTAGAATGACAATGAAAGCCTCACAGTTGAATGAAGCAGCTCAGAGGACACAACGAATTCAATCTCCACAGTAGTTAATGAACTCTGTCTGATTCTTCAAGCGATTAGTCAAAGAGTTAATTACACAATAAATAATATGTATTAGTAGCGGTACCGAATTATAGGTTCAAATGTGTTATAAAGGACAGTCTATTTAGGATTATATTTGGAACTCCTCAAATCCATAAACTCCACAGTGATCACATCAGTGCCACCACGTACGTATAAAAAAATTAAATTGTGCAATCGTTTACTTAGTCTAAGTTTTTGCCGACACATACTCCACCATCAAGTCGAATTTTACCGTGTGAAAACGACACTGGACTGAGTAAATAAAAGCCACATTCTGTAACTGATCCTGGCAGGAATTTAGAGAAATAGTGTGTATGTTTATAACTATAGCCATTGGAAGCGTATTGGTCTACAAACCTCAATATAATGGCTGCTGTAGGAAGTATCTGCTGCCTAATTCTTATACCAACCACACAACACACGAGGAAATAAATAAGTATCTAATGATTCTTATATTCCAATATATGTCCAGCTAGTGTCGAAGTGCAGAAAGATTCATCCTGAATTAAACAAAAATTCTCAATTCACTTGTCCGACACTAACCATTTAAACAGTCATCTGGTTTGATTATGATGCACATAATCAGGAATAAAGATTGTGCAAACCTTATTGTATAATCGAATGGATCATGAAACAATAATCGATCCATTCCTAAGGGTTGACTGAAATTCACCAGTCAGATGAGAAATGCAATCATTGGGCTAAGTAACACGACGATGTCGTTCACTGGACTGCATTGTAGTTTAACATTACAAGTTAAAAATCAGGTGGAAAGTGCTTTATATTTCTACATATATGACAAATTGTAAGAACTGGTAGTTTGAAATCCTGATGTTTTGCTTAAATGTTCCAGTAATCAGTTTTGCAAACTGGTTGATATTTGACTGCTTGGAGTGTACAAACTCTCTTTTTTGTTCTAAATGAATGAGAACATTTTACATTTAGCTTATTTACTCTACAGTGGCCTGTTAATAATTCGTTAGTTGTTTCATAGTATCTTCGTCATTCTTGTGAATTATTTTTTCCTTCCTTTACGTTCCCAGTGGGACATAGGTCTTCAAGCTAGTGGAGTGAATTTTCGGTAGCAGTGGTATTTACTTCTACGGGATGGGGTCGCTAGCCTCATGTCCAACCTTCCCACTTTATCAGTCTTATTACTGGCTTAGTGAGGTAAAAGGGAGCGTCGGTCGAGGGTTGAACTCCGGACCATATGAATGGTCGGTGAGCATTCAACCGCTGCACCACGATGCCCGATTCTTGTTAATTAAGTCCAGCGAAATCACAAAGTGGGTAGACATACCACTGTGTTAGATTCAACCTCTTCCCTCAAAAATCTCTAGACAGGAAAATTTCTAATTTCCTTCAAATATCCATCGTCAAATATGGTTTATGCCTAATCGTGTTAGGAATTCAGCTGAAAGATTTCAGGACACTTCGACAAAACAATACAGAAAACTAACAGTTTCCAATGAGGAAACAAGATCTCAGATATTCGGAAAAGTATCTGATAGGAAAACAACTATTTAGAATGAAAATGCAATCTATATATCACACACCCAAACTCAGGGGGTTCAGCTAAACCACTAAGTGAAGCAAAATTAATGAACAGATTTAAATGCTGATGCTTTCTTGAACGCCGATTTTTGTTAAGCAAAGGCCATAAGTCGGCGATATTCATGACGAAAGTAATTATCAAAAAGAGATGTTGAAGAAACATTCGACTCCAGGCCACATTTTCAATGCTGTCTAAAAGATTTTAAGTTAATGAACTGAAAGATGTCTGCCTAGTCTTCAGCTCAACTTCAGTTCAGCAAAAGCACTACATTACGACTAATGAATTAATAAAAATTTAAAACTATTTAATAATAAATGAATTAAAGATAAATTTAGATAAAATAAACGCTTACAAATGTACTAGCGAATCCAGCGACATGATTTCGTTCACTGGCTAACCAATGGACCATATCTAATGCTTCTGACGAACGAAATGACCATTCACCTAATTCATGTTTTAGCAAGAAATAGATGCTTGAGCATAGAACACCATAACCATCATTTGGCATTTCCAATCGTGGATTTTCAATTCGTCTACCAGCCTGATCTAATTCCCATTTAGGTGGTGGTATTCTATAATTAGCATAGTATACATAATCGCCTTTTTGGCGAAAAGCATCAATACGTTTCAAGGCTCTGTGCAGAAAATGGTGGGATAACAAACATATTATACATCGAAGGATCTACATAAGTGAAATATGTAAACAGTTTAGCTGTTAAATAAAGTATAAATTAAAAATTTTCAATAAGAAGTAAACATTCAATAGGCAATACTGTTACAATAAACCAGGGATGATAAACTTTATTTAACCAGTAGGCCACAACACAGTGCGAGCGTTTTTAAAGATACGTGCATTTAAGCTGAAGATCACTGGATCCCCATGCTAACAATGTAGGTCAATTAATAAAACTCCTTATTTCATCTAGGTTTCATAGAAAAATTGCTTTTCTGAAAAATCTCAAATTACAGTGAGTTGTTTTTTCTGCAAATTATTTTTCTACAATCCAGACGATAAATCTAGATTCTTGAAGAACTTGAAAATATGATACCAACACACAAAGATGCACAAAATCAATCCTTTAAAATCTCTTAAGAGTATTTATAAGCTAGTTATATTATTTATTCATTTATTACTTATAATGGTTAGCTTGTAGACATTTGATTGGTTTGAATTTTGAACATGGATTGACATCAGTTAGAGAACCATTGAAAATCAGAAAGTACTGGGCAGAAGATTTGTCCTAGTTTGGGAATCTTCGACAGCAGAGACCCTTGATCCCCCATTCGGGGATCGAACCTATGACCTTCAGGTTATGTGGCGAGTTCGTTGACCATTCAGCCACTGAGACAAAACCTTAAGGCCCATGAATTCTAACTTCTATCAATTCGCGATTTCAGCGTAACCGCCAACCGACATCATTAGTGAGCATTTGTCCTCACGACCGACTTGGTGGACCCCACCGGTCACAACTTTTCATTAGAACTGCAAGTGACGCCGTCCTTTAGCCAATCACTGGTAAACACCAGATTAATTTCCAAGTGTTAGTCTGTAGGGATTTGATTTATTTGATTACGCATTGACATCAGTTAAAGGGCAAATACTCACAGATGGCATTGGTTGGCGGTCATGCTAAAATTGCGAGTTGATAGAAGTTAGAATTCATGGGCCGTAAGGTTCTGTCTCAGTGGCTGAATGGTCAACGAGGTAGCCACGGAACCCGAAAGTCTTGGGTTCGATCCCTGATAGAATCATCGGTGCGTACTATTTATTTTTTATTTAGCTAATTTGTGTTTGAGCTGTAATGAAAATATGTACCTTCATTATTCTGGTTACAAGCAGTTCGTAATGAAACGACAAAATAAAAATGGATCCGTTCTATTCTGCCTTACCTAGTGCTATGGCTTTGTTTAAATTCATTAAAAGAGGACTTTGTTTGAATTATAATATTCATTACTTAGGGGAACTGTTCAGTTGACTCACAAAAACAAATGAAAAAACCTGAATGAATGCTTACTGTTTGAACTTCTTAGAAATATCACTACGCCTTGTGATCTAAGCACATTTCGTTGTATTTGTAAAATTAAAAGCCATACATTATGAATTCAAGTAATGCATCCATTTACTATGAACGCATATCTCATAAATTTTAAGTAATCAACTGACAGCACTTGTACACCTTTCTTACTGCATATTCGAGAACTATCACGTACGTATTTCACCCTGTAACAATTCATCTAATGAGAATATCATTCACTGGTCAACCTACAATCAGTATATAACGTAAACAAACCAAGTACCTTTTGGAAAAGTTTAGGCACCTGATTAATGTTACTGATTCTCCCAAAACAAGTCTAACTTCTTGGGAACTGTAAGGACATATACATATTCGCTCAAATTCATATGTGATGTGGACGTTTAGTCTTTCAGAAAGACTGCAATCCCATTTGCATTTTTGACTTAATGTATAATAGTACTTATTTTTTCGTTTTCAGATGATTGTCACAAAGGAGAAAAATCTGAGTGCAAATTAACTACTGGACTAACATTACATTGCATTACATTACAGTCTAATCATAATCCAAATCTGAGGATATTTTCCACCCCTTTCCCCTCTTTGTTTGTACAAATATAGCCCAATAAATACGACTATAAATGTGTGAATAAAAGACCACTTACAACACTTACTGTGGTATTTTATGCTGAGATGTTGCATCGACGGCCACTTGCAAGGCATATGTGCCAATCACTTGTGAGAACAAGTCATCTACATTTAGAATATGTCGACTAAGAAATCTAACAGCCTCTGAAATGATGCCTTCAGCTTTATCTGCGCCAACACCACTGGGTAGAGTACGTTCAGTGGAACGTAATGCAATTATAACCATAGCTGCTGATGGTACACGACGGTGACATTCTTGATCGATTGGGTCGGGCCATTTGTTTTTATCGATTCTTGGAGAAAATCGTCTGTCAACAACATTTGTTATATTCCAACTACCAGATAGCCGAACATCGACAACCGTCCTACCGGCGACATCACCATTATACGAACTAAACTGTTGGGTTATTTTTAAGTAATTGATGATTCGAACAAAAGTATCATCATCCACGTAAATGAGACGATTCCACTGAGTTTGTCTTGTCAACAATAAACTCCATAGGGCTATTGCAGTAACTAATGGATCCGTTCTAGATAAAAGAATAAAGGGGAAAAATTTAAACAAATCGCAAGCTCATCAATGAAAAATTCAACCTTTTAGTTATGAACAGATTCCCATACTCACTAAATGGGCTTAGGTGACACCATAAGATATTTCTTCGTACACGATGCATCGTTTAACACTGACTTACTACTTTTATATGCAATCGGACAAAATGTTCCTCTTCAATGAAATGAATCTCAGTGTACAGATTTAAGAATATGGGAAATCCGTGTGCAGTAATGATTAATTAAAATTTGTTACTTAGATTTATGTTAGGGCTTTTCTGATCAGTTCGTGTAACCCTTGGCACATAAAATACAAGCGTAACAATAACCCTAGTTATTGGTTTACATCTAGTAAGATGACTCCCACAGCTATATCAGTGGAATACCCAAACCTGATATGTCTTTGAAGCTTCATCTGAAGCACCATTTTTATTTTTCACTCCCTGAACTAACGCTCAGCTTATCTTGTCTTCATTAGTTGACTGCAGTTCACTGCATGACCGCTATATCATATAATCATTATCATTGTTGTCACTCTACATTTGTTTGCTTATATTTTTGTAGTATCAATATTTTTCTCACATCACTGAATACAACTCACCCTTGAAAATTATGTTATATAAACCAAAACAGATGACTTAATTATTTATTCACATTTTATCTTCTGTTTTCAATGACTGTTCGTTTAGTATACTGCATTCAATTAACAATCTTAACCAACGGACTATTTATTATTCCAACCTGATATAATTTTGATTCGCTCATACTGGCAATTGTATTCAAGTGTTCATGAATTTATAACACTGTATAGTCTAAAGAAGAAGTTATTGAAAACGAATTGTTTGCCTAAAATTTCTCTTTTCTATTCTGAACACACCGAGGGAATGTTGAAATTGCTAGATTAGAATTGAAAAATAAAAAGTTATTTTAATCTTTTCAGTAAGTCTTCACTTAAAAGCTTTTAGAGAGTAGTCAGCACTGAACAGCTTGTGATAAGAAAAGTAAATAAGTATAATCCCGATTTCATAAACCACCCTTGTAACGCCTGAGTAATTATATAAGCTGACAAAGATGATTTGAAACAGTAACTTTTTAGAGGAATGTACAGATAAGAGAAAGAAAAGACCCAACTTATAAGCCTAATGTGCCAGATATACATGGTGGTATTTAGTGGAAAGCCGAAAAAACATAGACTCGCACTGACATGAATTCATTACAAAATCTGCTATAAGCGTATTCTGTATTTTGTTCTGTATTTTTTGTCCCCCCTCCCTGGGGGGGGGGGGGAACTATTTACAAAAGTATTTACACTGAACTACAAATCGATTCCTGAAAATAGGAGGATAATTATGTGGCAACAGTAAGAATACTGTATGAAAAAAATACCATGATATGTAACAGAATCGTTAAATTATTCAACCACAAGATATTGATGATACCTTTTTCCACATGTATCCTAGTATATTTATTCTTATTTCCCAGGTGAACAAAACTGTGTTAATTCAGGAGTGCTAATAATGACCTTGAATAGTCGGTCTTATTAGGCTAGGCATTAAATGCCGGTGTTACAAATCAATAAGTACGCATAGGTATGCATGCACATATGAAAGGCAGTCATTTCTATACACTAAATATTGACCAAAGAGAATGGGAGGGAGGAGGAAAACGCAGAGAGATAACCAAACCAGAGAAGAAAAAAATAGATGATCATTTAGTTTATTTATTTTTTTTCACTATACAACAATACAGAACAATACAAAATGACTACTGATTATAAGAAGAAAAACAAGCTGCTTAACATTTGGTTTCACTTAGATTTGCTTTTCTCTTGAAACATGCACTTCACATTGTCACCAATTCATGTATAGTGTAAGCGGAGCATATATATATATTTATTATATGTCAAAAATAACGTGTGTTGGTAAAGAAACCTACAGCTGACACTACCAAAAATATAAATCCTAACAAGGTCAAAGTTTTAGAATTAATTACTTTAAGAAAAAAAATATTTCTAAGAAAACAAAATTTCTAAGAAAGTGTTCTGTCTTACCTACTACATTAAGAAACTTAGACAATCTGGAATCACCCAACCTCTACTTTCACAATTTGTCAACTATTGTATCTTACCTATTCTACTTTACTGCTCCCCGTTATTCTTTCCTGGTCTACTGAAAAAGGACTATACCATCCTGAGAAGGATGTTGAAGGTAGTCAGTAGGACTAGTGGTGTAAAACTCAGTCACCTCGTCACTACTTTAGTTGATAGGCATCTGAATACATGCGAAAAATAGTCAAAAACCATACTCTCCGACTCCCAACACCCCCTCTATTCCCAACTCTCGCCTTGTGTCTCATCAAGTAAAACCAGAAATCAGTATAAAATAATCTATGCTCGTACAACCAAGTACAGAAACTCAACGATACCATATTTGGCCCCTGTTCTAAGTGGCAGACACAATGTTAAGCGTGAAACCTATGACTTGCTTTGTTATTAACAACATAATTTTAGGCTCTTTTATTTCTCTCTTATTTGGTATTCTATAGTGAACTCCATCTCAAACATACTTAGCTACCTAAATTATTAACATTGGCTTCCTATTTTGTACTTTACTATATTCCTTCTATTGTGTATCCACTGGTCCCGACTCTATTAGCACTATGAGTATTACAAAATTGTCCTGTCATTACCCATCATGTAATTAGTAGTTCTGTGGTTGTTTTTTCTTACTTTCTATACTTTTCGGCAATATTAAACTGACAATCATTGGCTGTGAACGCCATAGTCACCACCTTAAAAAATTTTGTATTATGCAGGATTACTCACACTACCACTACAAACACTGCATTAGACCTGACAATAAAAAACAAAACAACAACCCTGAAATGTTATTTTATGATTGTTTAGAGTTGTCTCAATCAAATTAACTGACCATCTTGGCGATAAACATTCTTAAATATCATTTCATAACTTCTTGTATGACTATAGCTTTACTGTCACCATGCATAATCATATCATAGCTTCCACTACCCAATACTGAGTTATTATTATATGATGTTTATTTTCCTTTCTACTTCTTGGTACTTTTTCGCATTTATAATTATTTTGTGTTTATCCTGTTGTTGTTTTTTTTGCTGTTGGTGTCTTTAGATTTATTTTTATTTTTTGTTTGTTTGTCTAATACTCCTTTTAAATGTTCGTAAAATTAGATGCAAATATTGTAGATATGTGCTGAAAATTCCACACTGTACCACTAGTACTGTTTCTGGAATAAAGCAAATTATTATTATTATTATTTTATTACTGATGACTAGCATTCGGTAATGTCAACTAGGACAAATGTAAAACAAAACAAATCATCAATTAGAAAGTGCTATCAAGCTGTCACAGTAGCTTAGGAAAACAGTATGGTCACTAATATATCACCAATAACATAGGTGTGCTGGATGAGAAGAAATTACAGTGAAAAGCGCTTACAGGTTATGAAACAAAACTTTTCTCTTGTTAACTAGATACAACGTTTGACAATGATTATCAATTGAATTAAACAAATTCAGTATTTAATGTGTCATTACAGTAAAGTTATATTACTTGGTTGTAACTATAACAATTCTATAGAAAGAACCCTGTGATTTCTTGATAAACGGCTAACTCCACTCCCTATATTATAATACTGTTCAAACAGACAAC
The DNA here is from genome assembly GCA_944472155.2 of Trichobilharzia szidati. NCBI lineage: Eukaryota > Metazoa > Platyhelminthes > Trematoda > Strigeidida > Schistosomatidae > Trichobilharzia > Trichobilharzia szidati. Next base: position 68,942,598 of record OX235279.1, read on the forward strand.
CAAAAGGATTGAATATTTACCGTCTGTTTGCAGACAAACAAAATTTTTCAGTGGGGATATGATTTCTTTATTGCTAGAGGATAACTTTACTCACCTTAACTATCTATTAAATCTAGCTTGTCAGCTTATAAAAAGTCCATTCAACGCATCTACATAGATTAATATTTCTACAGTCTTTTATATCAACAAAAAAAAACACGAGACATTTTTCCGTATCTTTGACAATTTCAGCAAATTGCTTCGTCAACAAGTGAGTAAGCAAATCTCTTGAGGGTTATCAGGGGAAAAAGGCTATTATATTAATAGCAAATACTAAAAGCTCACTTTTTACTAAAGTTGGTGCTGAAATTAATGTCTAGAAAGATAATCAAACCTTAGCAATTAAGTTATTTAGCTCAGAGAGCTAATATCATCCACTTGAACTACAATTTCGCTTCACCACCAATTATATGCATTATACATGGATTTTCTTTTTTGATTGAAACCGTTATGTCTAAAGTACAACAATATTTTTAGAATTGAGCTTCTTAATTTGTGAAGCACTTGGCACTAATTGACATAAGAATATAACTTGTGATCCATTATGGGTAAATTTTGTTTTGATAAAGTCTCACAGTGTTATACAGTAATGTTTACTGATGACGTTTCGAGCACAAATTATTGCTCGATATGATATGATTATGAGCAATAAATTGTGCTCGAAACGTCATCAGTAAACATTACTGTATAACACTGTGAGACTTTATCAAAACAAAATTTACCCATAATGGAATTACACTTGGCACTAATTCATTAACTTTTTCTGGGACTACTATTTCATAAAAAATCATGAGTGTTATATGCACCTGTTTACTGATCTGAATTCTTTTCAGAAACAAGTTTCCCATGCAAATAAGTTGTCGTTCACACTTACTAATTATTATTATTGACTCAAACATCGTAAAGTTGAGGAACTCAACCATTTATTCAGAAAAATTCTTAAACTTCCCTTTATTAATGATGTGTTATTGAAAACATAAGATTAATATGAAGCACACATAATAGTTTCATTTCACTGGATACACAGTGATAAGTCAGTAGCTGCTTGGTGAACTTTCTTCCCACTATTAACTCAATTCTTCATAGGGGTAGTCAAGGATCCAGTAAAACGTATCAGTCACATGTTCAAGAGCCTTTATTTACATCATAACATTATACTTAATAGACTGATAGTGACTGAGTTGGAATTCTTTCTGTAGCTGGCGCCATATTATAAAAAACTATTTTAAAAATTCATTTGAATAGAATGGCTTTTATCGCTTAAATTAAAATTTGTTATGAAAGATTTCAGTCAGTGCTCCTATATGGTTCGAAGAATCGGTTCACGCATTGCCGAAACCATTATTAATAAACTGCTGCATAAGTCCCTTAACATCTGCGTTTTCTAGCTCATTAGTGAAGAACAAAAGGTCGAACAGAAAGGATACATAAAAGAGAATTCTGGCAGCTCAAAAAAATATACAGGAGGAAATTCAGGTAGATTGGACACACACTGAAGAAATATTCAAGTGACATTATGTATAAGGCAAAGACTACAGCGAGACCCGAAGAAAAATCAAGCTAGGAGTCGGGCATCCGAGAGTGACATGGGGAAGACCAACTGAGCGGAAAACGAAAGCTTGAGGGTAGTGAAGTATGCGCTCGCAAGTGGTGGCAGAGAACTGAGTGGAAAATAGATATACCACTGTGGCCCTTTGTTCCACTTCGAAAGAAAGAAATGAATGATAAGAATACAGTAGTAGACTACAGCATAACTACTGCTCATGGATTAACAGAACTGGTGTTAAACTATATATATATATACATATATATATGTAAGTATAAGTGTTTTCCGAAATAATGGAGAAGATTTATGGCTAAGGTAAATGATGTTGAATTTTTGTGTTCTAAGAGCTGGTTGATTTAGTAGCGAAACTTTCGTCGTCCTTCTCAACATCTTCACCTGAAGCTTTAGTATAAAATGTACTCATTTAAATTCTTCATGAATGATGCAACCAATGTCGTGACTGGTTGTTAATTTACGTATCTCTTGATCATTTTTATGGACTCGAAATTTGAACTTTGTTGTCATGTGATTTACTTCTTATTAGCTCATAAATTTGGTCTATAACAATATGTTTGTTAATTGCTAATTCACTTGAGTACCAAACTTCTAGGAATTCCCTGACATTTTTGGTGTTCCTTCTACTTAAAATTTCGACATTATCCCGATCAAATTGGTGTCCGTAATTATCTACGTGCATCGATATGAAAGAATAAATATCATGTCTTTTATAGCCAGTTTGTGTTTTTGTATTCGGATTCCAAGGGGCCACCCACTTTGACCGATGTAATGTTTATTGCAGTTCATACAGTTTGATGATATTAGATGGTTGGAGGCAATCGGCAGGAAGCCTTGAAGCTAGGTTTCGTGCTAGTTGGCACTCTTCAGCAAGGCGTATCTGCAACCTTGAAGGAACTCATGTCCCTTCTGAGATTCGAACCCGCGTCACCCAGTGCTGCAGTCAGAGACGTTACCACTGAGCTATTCGGGCTCGCGATTGACCTCCTGTAGGACTGTAGTGGATACTAAGATTGGACACTAGTAACTAGTGTAGTGTGGTAACGTCTCTGATTGCAGCACTGGGTGACGCGAGTTCGAATCCCAGGAGGAATATAAGTTCCTTAAAGGTTGCAGATACGCCTTACTGATTAGTGACAACTAGCACGAAACCTAGGTCCAAGGCTTCCTGCCAATTACCTCCAACCATCTAATATCATCAAATCAATGTGCCTCATGATGGAGAGCTATCTAGAATGGTGGCCACATTACAACCTGACTGATAGAATTCAGTCTGCACCAAAGAAAGGACTAGACACATTACATATATTACTAGTGTCCAATCAAAGTATTCATACAACTTATTTTGTAAATGGTATTAATTTTATCTTCTTTTTCTGTCATATCTTTGGTTTGCACAGTATCGAATGAAGTGATTGTGCTGGTTTGTGTGCTATGTCTATTTCAAATCGTCTTATTATTCTAGTTGATAAATCAGAGATATCTTTTATATACGGTGGGATGAATTTTCTTGTGGTTTCTGATGTTGGGTTGTTGTTGGTGATATAACGTTTTGGTGAAATTGTGAGGAAATCCATTCTTTTTGAAGATGGTCATCAGGTATTTGTCCTCCATTCTCTTCAACACAGGAGTGCTACAGGGTGTCTGAATTCTTTTAAACTCTTTTAAGTGGTTTCCGGTTACTTTTGACACTTTTAGCAGGCGGTTTTGTTGGGATCTATGAGGGAAGTAAAACAGATACTGATAACATTCAGATCTTGAAAGTCATGTAGGTTTGTTCATTGTACCTCATTGCTGTTTTCACAACATCTAGAACAGCTGTTCCTAATAAATATATTCATTTTTTTCTTGAATTAAATTTTGCTGATGATTAGTTTTATATCCTACGATTTTTCTGTTTCAAGTATATTAACTTAAAGATCGGCTTAAAATTCAACTGAATACTTTTGTACATAAGTTAGTAGAAACCGTGACTGTTTACCAGTCCGTATTACATGTAACTGGCTACTGAATCAACATCGAAAAAGTCCATTAAAGTGCGACTATAAGTACATCTACGCTATACACACACACACATTAACCCAATTACATAGTGAAATTATTCACTCCTTTTTCAGTTCTGTGTTTGGTATAATTAATTTGTGATTTATAGCCTTCATATAAGTATTTCATTTTATTAGAAAGAAAGGAAAACTACAAATTCTCTTATAGCAAATACACTGTTATCAGGTTTGGGAACAATAAAATCCAAAAAATAACATGAATCAAGTATATTCCACTAGGGAAAACTATGCAGTATACTAGCCAATCACATGTTTAAACCTAGACGATCAATATTCACCAGGCAATTTTATGTCCAAGTGTTTCTAAAGCATCCAATTAAGAAACAGTAAGGAGTAATTCTCTGCTTTGTTTCCGTTTATTTTATTTCCAAATAAAAATGTCTGGTATTTTATGCGCAGTCATCAAGTTACTAGATAGGTGTCTGAAGATGTATTCACCAAAGAATGACAACTGTTGTATAGGTGACGTATGGAAAACTATGGACTGTCTATTTCCTCCTAACCAACGTGTACACCACCGATAACTGATATGACATATTAAATGATGATGCTATTAAGCAGAATCCTTAACAGTTACTTTTGACAAATAATACTCAATATCAAGCTGCAGCTCTTCGACTAGTGCACGAAATTATTCGTAGTTACTGAATTATGCTAATGTAGACTGAAAAAATTGTGATTTTCATGCTGAAGCTATGAAAATTCCACCTCAAAGTAAATCACCATTAAACTGCACCAGGGATGAATAATACTTCCAGGTAATCGCAGAATTAATACCGGGAACAAATAGAAATTATAAGAGAAGGTTTACCTGATAAGTAGTAGGTATATATATATATATATATATACTGTTTTGTAATACAATGGGACAAGTCACATATCGTAAGGTAATACATACTACTTTATTAATAAGTGTTAAATTTTACATTGTTAATGAAGCACAGTTGTCTGCAGAGTTAGTAAAAAATGCCAACAAGAAGAAAGTCTGCGCAATAGAACCCCTATCTCATTTACAAATCGTCGTTAGAAGAAGGGAATATCAGACCAGTGTGTTCATAATGGTCTCACAATTATGTGCATGCACGACAACAATATGGAAACAGAGCCATACCAAAATAACTCCACAGCCATGGGATCTACGATTTGCAGTGAAACATAATAGCAGAGTTCAATTACCTAACTGAAAATATTAGCTTTCTGTAGAACCGGAAAGTAATAAAAGTTCATAGCTAGGCCTATATTCAAGCATAAGGTTGCAAAAGCAGTCTCCTGTTTATCGACTTCCAAAAGTTGACACAGAAGCAGGGCAACTCTCTTCACAGTTAACTGGTGGAAAAAGAGGCAGATAAATGATCAAAACACCAAAAGAGGTGGTGCGCTTAGTAAAACAGAACCACGCAGTAGGAATAATGGTAACGGACCCTCCTAGACCCAGTTTAGACTTCAACAACACAAGAGAATAATACAAACGCAAGTCTTTAGCTTACTAGTGGCATAATGGTATGCACGCTCGCCTTGTAACCAGAAAGTTCTGGGTTCGAACCCCGGTGGGTGCGTACTACTGAAGAGCCCCAAACTGGGACGAAACAAATGTCCAGTGCTGATGTCAGCTCCTGATGAAACCCTCCAACCAATCAAACTAAATCCCTACAAAGACCAATACTTGAAAATTACTAGAATGTCTAGATATATCTATGTAAACGGTAAACTTTGTCTCTTGAATTATCCAGTTCAGAAAATGTTTCCATTATGTGAAAATCTCTACCATTATTTGCAAGTTTAGAATTTTTTTTAGATAAGAAAGGAAACAGTTAACTAAGATCTACACTTTCTTAAGGTGGACCTGATACGACAGACAAGAAAGGTCAAAATCAGACAAGAGTCAAGACAAAATAGATAATCAAAGTTAAAAGCATGTAACACAGTCTAGTTGATCTGCCTAAATCTTAGTCTAAACAATGAACTGGGAGGCAACAAAAGGTGATATAGTAATTGAAGACCACTTTAAACTGTAAACTATGGCCAAATTTTAATGAATAAGGATTTTTATTACTGCTGATGGTTTTTAAACAACTGGTTGAAAGATGAACTCTTATCTTTCCTCGGATGTTGTTGGTATATCAGGTAAAAAAATGATTCTATGACCCCTGTCCTGTGTGCTTTAGTTGAGGATAAAAACCAACCAATAAATATTCATGTACTGAGTAGTTGCTTTTATATTCTATATCTATTATAAAGCTTATTTATAAAATATGAATGTAGTCAAAGTGACTTCAGTAAGACAGTGTTGCTTTCATATCTAGTGGCAAGTGATTGGAGAATAGACATAGGTAGCCGATGGGTTTCAACTATGATTCTAAATTAGACTGGCCCAGTGATGTATAACTCCTCCACAAATATTTTGGTGAGTGAAACAAGACTGTAGCTGGGATAAAAGTTTCGTCTTATAGTGGTCTGATTTATATCTCAACCTGTATGTTTGTTTATAAAAGCAATCATTCTGTTTGTAGAGTATTTTTGCATCAGGACATTAATGTAATTTATTTCTGTGTCACTTTGCAGTGTAAAAGCTGTTTAGTTATAAAGTGGTCGAGGAATTAACTATTTCTCCTATATATGACTGCTGAATTTTTAACACATTAAAATTCCATTACAACAAACAATCTTAGTAGTAAGATGAACTGTTATTTATTGATGAATGAATCAAATGTTGCCCAAATAATATTTGCATTAATGACAGTAATTATCGAAAGCTTAGAAATAATTGCTTCTCCTTATACTGCTCCCCCTGTGCTACCTAGACTTTCAAATCCTTCAGATATTGAATTAAAATATTCAGCTACAATTTATTTTGTTAATTATTAAGCAAGTTATGAGTTAAAGTGTGTTCAGATTTGATTTTTATTTTGCGGTCGATAAGGACTGCAGATATAGAAATGATTTCAAAAAACTCCTACGATATGTAGTACAATGTTTCACATAAAAAGAGAAATACTCAACTATTGGTTTCCCACTTAGTCTTGATGATTTAAATGTATTGAGTTACAGAAAGGATAAGAAAAGGTTGTCGTCGATAGCTTTGAAATTTTATTTTGGATCCATGCAAAGTATACATGAATTAAACAAAAAGTCAGATAGTAAATTAAAATGAACAACGCTAATAATGTAATCACTTACTCATCTAAACGATCTCTAAAATTAGCAAAAGCACCGATCTGCCGATTGAAATATGAGAACCCGCGTTGTAGTACAACAGAACAGTAAAGTAATCCATTTTCTAGAACTGAATAAGGTAAATGTCCAGCACCATGTAGGTAGAGTAATAAATTCATATTGTAACCCAATTCGAAGAAGACATTTTCTGCAGATGCATAGGTTAGGCGTAGAATGTTACGTGTATCTGCATAACGAAATTCTTTACTTAATGCAGGACCAATAAAATCACCTGAAGAAGCCAGAAGAATAAGGAATAGTTTGAAAGATACAATAAGTTGTAATTCGTTGTACTATTTCTTGGTGAAATGCACTCGTTGAAATCTCAACACTTTTTCTCATCCTAATTTTCTTTTTAAAAATTGTCTTCTACAGCCACTGAGTAATGTAGTAATTCAGAGTGCATACTGGAATAAACTGAATCATAAAGTACGGAACATATTTTTCATTTGGTTGATGATTACTGGCAGTGGAATCCAGGATGTGAGTTTCACTTCCTCTGAAGTTATTCAGCTGGACAAATAACTGACTACTTAGTGCATTGATTCGTATTCATGCTGCTCATTGCCAGTAGGCCATTTCCACCCTTTCCAAAGCTACATTAAATATCTTAATCTTAAATATAGTTTGTGTTTTAAAAGTAAAGCTGCATCATGAGTATGGAGTGTCCAGAAAAAGGAGTACAGCATAAATTTTGTTAGGTTAAGAAGTTACGGTTAGGCATGAAATATTTATAAATAAACGTAACATAGAACACTGATGTCAAGAGATCAGCAAAAATATAACTAAGCGATCAGCAAAACGTTCGTATGAATCAGAAAAGTGATTATCCTCCCCGTAATACACTACTACTACTAGTGATCTCGATGGTATATATTACTATAATTATTGCCAGATTTTGATGCATAACCCCCTTGTGCTAACAGATATACAATAATTCTGCTTGGATCCATCAAGCTGACATACACGATACTTCAGATATGAAGCTGAATAATGATTTGTTATCTTCAGTGTAATCACAGGAAAAAGTACTGAAGGTAAAGAGACACTTTCAATGATTCAAGTTTGATAGCTGAATAGTCGAGAAAACCTTCAGATTACGAGGTCCGTAGTCGTACGCCGAGTGGATTCATAGGTGTGTACCACTGAACAATCCCAAATCGGGACAAAGCAGCTGTCCAGTACTCTCTGATCTTCAATGTTCCACTAACTAATGCTGCTTAGTGACCCAACCTGAACACTGAACCATTAGGAGAAGGCCGATATATATGTTTACATACATAGTTTTTTTTACTAAGAATGGGATTCAAGCAAATATTGTTGAAGGCGGATCTATTAACCAAAGATAATTAGGACGAACTATCAATTTATGATAACCTTATGAGAAGAGGTCTAAACGAATTCAGTGTAATAGTGAATAATTCAAGTTTGAGGGTGAATGGTTTGAATCTGTTTTACCTCCCGTGAAAATTTTCTTGTGACTGATTTTCCTTAACCATCGCCAATCTACTGCAATCTATTCATTAAATCAAGAGTTCGTAACACAGTCAACAAATAAAAGGAATCTCTCTCTGCCTCTGTCACTACAATGCAGCCACATAATCGGGAAATTAGTAGGCAATAATTGTGCAGATATTTTTTATCGATTGCTTTCTTCAAGATTCATTTGCATGTCTAGAGATTTTTATATTCGTTCAGGACACATATGAAGTAGGATTGCACACACACTCCGGAAATAGGAGTGTACCGTAATTCTACTATGACTTATCGCATAAATGTTGGCTAGCTAAAAGAAAAAAAGCATTCAGTAACTACCAATATAAAGGTCACTTGATCTAAGTAAAACTGTTATACAGAGCTATTATATTTGTATTTGTATTCACGATCGATCGATGGTAGTTATGTCTTTCCCCATCAACTGACACAATAATACACATTGTCATGAAATTTTTGTACGAGGATAAAAACGAGGTTACAAAAGGAAAGGAAAAATAAACGATTCTAAAGCCTATAGTTTTATTTACTAGAGGGCCAGTGAAATTCATCACCGATAAAAAGAGCCGGGCTACACATTTCTGACGATAAAACTGAAATTTATACTTGAAGCTGCCTGACTACTTACTATCTTCAAATATTTCATATCAGTTCCAGTATGAACATGCAGTAACTGGCAGATGCACTGGAATTATGAATCACCATAGTTACGGAGGACTCAAATAGCCCCATTGAGGAATGAAAAAAATGGGTTAAACTACATTTCTGAAATGGTTTCTGGAATTATGTCCGTATGATGATTTTACCGCGGTCTGTCACAGGGTAAGTTGGAATGTGAAGCTTTCGGGGTAGACCATTTTCCTCTTCACAGTGGAGGTAGATTACCGGCTTGTGAATAATCATATGATAAATATCATGTGTTTGCATTCATCACAAAAATATGGTGCTTTAGTAGTAAGTATTGCGTAAAAAGGCACTTACCGACCACACTAAGAATAGCCTTCTGTGATCCAGGCACAAAACGATGTAAACGTCTTTCAGGAATTGTGAATTTTTGTGGAACAATAACCTTGAAATTATTTACAAATAATGTACTTGAACTTGTCAAGTCTAGGAAACTTGCAGTATGAAAATAATTTGTTACACCATTCATCTAAAATTAAAATCCAAGTAGGGAAATAAAAAAAGTAAATTTCACAGGGTATGATACAATAGCTAATTACAAAGTACATATGGTATATCCATGCTGCACTCAAGTCATTCTGGTATATAAGTTGCTTTACCGCTTTGCTACTCAATATAAGTATCACACGGAACTATGCTTCAATAATAGATGTAAGGGATAAATGCTATTGTCTGACACCCGGATCACCAAATATATCAGGCATTCTTCATCTTGTATTTTCTAGATAACATAATCCCTTGATGATGTTTGCGTACTAGACACGAAATTCAAACTGCAGAAAAATAATCTTGTAGCTATTGAGCCACATTTAGTACCGAAACATAGTTACAAAACATAAACTAAACAGGACAGAAAGTCCAGCTAGAATTGCAATAAGAGTGTGAAGGACTACTTTTGGGAAAAAAAATAAATGGTAACGACATACAGGTCATGCATATGCAAAAGTGTCAGACACTGTACCACACCTCTTACATAAGTTATGTGACAACATCTTATTACCTCAATCACCATAATTGAAACAGGATTGAAGTCGTGACCGGTTCGTCATAATGCTATCGCACAATGCAATCACTCATAGCTCTATTGCCAACCGATAATTATTATTGCATCAAGTAAAACCAGATCACCAATATAAAACAGCAATCACTTTAAATCTATTTCTAGTTCATTCATTAACCAGAATCCATGTGGTGGACTGAGTGGACCAATTTATCCGTTCAGTTAACTGTCATGTATTAATTGTATAAAATAGAATAGTTCAAGCAAAGTAAAATAGTTTATTATCAAAGTTTGTTCAAATATTGGCTTATTTTCATTTTTATCAAGCTTTATTGCAGTGAGCTATATCAGTTAGACAACCTTAGTTATTCGTAGACTACACGCTCGTACACCATATTTTGTGCCCGAAAACGTAATGAAAGATATAGAGATGCATACTGATATGTACACACATAATACGTACTTGTTTTACTGCAGTTGCTTTAATTCAGCTAACAAGACTAAGGAATTTAGGATTAACCAGAATTATCTTCAGTAGTGAAATAGGAATTTCTCAAAACTATACTACACACGGCTTTAATTGAATTCATGCAGTTAGCGGAGTGCAGTTTTTGGTTTTCCTAACTTTCATTCTGAAGTTTCAGGAATTTTATATTACATTTGTCTTGGAGTTTGTGCAAACTTTATTTAACTAAATTAATAGAACACCAGAAATTTTCGCTAAGTCTGTAAATCTATGCTACTGATGTCACACAAAAACGATTGAAACGCATTTTACTAAATCAAGCTTTTCGTTTAACTGACGTAAAAATTTTCACTAAAGAACAAGTTTTTGCTTTCGACAAATTCAAAGCTTTATCCATCCCATCTTCTACGAGTTAAACTGGAAAGTATTTTTGAGATATTGTTACGAAAAGTTAAACTTCCCTCTTAGAATAAGATACAAAATTACTTCATTTGTCTATAAGAATACCAGTTTAAACATCTAGGTAGCGGGATCCAGAGCTTTGTTACAACAACTTTGTGTAATTCTATACGTACGTCAACATCTTTAAATTAAATTCATCTGTACAAAGATTAAATGTTAACTTACACGAACAAGTATTGTGTGTGTTTCACAATTAGAGCCAATAAAACTGTAAGCGCATATTGTAAATGACGTGTTCCCAGGAAGTTTTGGTAATATGGGCATATATATGTAACGCGAAGTACCAGCTTCCAAATAGGCCAATGACTGAACAGATTTATTGACAGATACTTCAGGTGCATAAGCAGATACACGTCCTTCTAAACCGACATGTACAAAACGAATATCAGGACTCGCTTTCACTTCAACTAAAGCCTAAAACAGGGTAAAACAAAGCCGGAGGAAATATATACCGTACCCTATTAAGGAATGCGATAACTACTGAAAATATAAACCGCTTATTCACAGTTGTTGTACATAAATAGGTTTATCATCAGTACTGTTCGAAGATAGTTTCTTTTGAAATAAATCTGAAAAGGATATTACTTCTTCAAGAAAACACATTCTGCTCGCGTTGCTCAGTGTTAGTTTTATAAGTGATAAATTATCAGCCATAATAATAGCAACACATCCTGCATCTATGAAAGACAGACAATATCATACACTAATATTCTGGCTTGAGTAAAACATTACATTCTTTCCTGAAAATCATAAAGCAGTAATCATGATATTCGATTATGCGATGTTTCCAATCATTTTTGTAGTTCATGCTACTCATGGACACTACATACCGAGAAGAGAAAGCATGAAGTTGCTAAGATATACTCATATACAGACTACTTATCATTCTTAAAACACTAATAACCACTAATGTGAGCTATGCAGTTCAAAAAGAATCTGCTGGCAAACTTCATAATTTTAAAATTTACTTAACGTCTAAGTTATTCTCAAGTATAGGTCTTAAACAACTTGCTGGTTTTATGTTCGAATGTAGTGTACGGCGATTCTGGATCCAGTCACTAAGATACATTGATGCACTCTGCTAGTGGGCGTCAAACAAGCTCATAATTTGAGTCTGATGTTTTCTGATAGTTTCTTCGAACAATAATACCCATGTTAAATTTAATATTATGCCTTAATAATAAACTGAGTACCAGATAAAATCCTGTAGGAAATATCCTTGAAAATCAAAGATATTAAGGACAACGACAGCCGGTAAAGTGCTTAGAGGGAAGGGGAAACTGTCAGATTATTACAGTCGAATAAAGACGGCTGAGGTATTATATCATTAGAACCAAAAAAAATGCAAAATATTTACATTACCTCAATCCAGTAGTTCCAGTTGTTAAATAAACAAGCACGAACACCAATCTGTTCACCCCATACAGCTTCTTCGGGTAATTCAACAGTCATATAAAACCTCCTTGTACCAGAAAATAGATAAGGCTGCTGCATTAAAGCTAGGCCTAGCTCACTGTCGACAGAAAATGCTCCAGCTACCCAGTCAGCGTTCATTTTAGGAAGATCAACACGAAATTGTATTTGACCATTGGCTCTGTAAAGACCGGCAAAATATGTCAGGAGAAATGAAACACAACCTGTTGATTCCGATAGATTCGTGTTTCAACTTCTTGCAAAAAAGAAGAGCTTTATGCTGAAATTAAAAATCTTCCTAAGGTTGTCATGGTAAATTTATAAATTATTTGTATCTAAAATAAGTAAAGAAACTTAGTTGGTTAGAGACACTTTAATATTGCATCGCAAAGCCCTGCTTTCTCTGACGTCCATCAAAATATGGGGTTCTTTAGAACAAACGCTGGTGAAACCAGTAGTATTGTTAATCACTGCTTCTAACTAACACATTTATGTCTTTGGGGTATACTTGATAGATAAGTATAACTTATTTACTTAGGAAAACTTGAGTTTTCAAATACTGGATTAGTGAGCACCCATTTTGGTATGAAGAACAATACTCACTGATAACACTGAATGGCAGTGACAGTTAGTGACGAAAACTTCCTTGCAATAATGCTGTTTGTCTTTTAACTCATATTTTGTCATGATTTAATTCTACAAAAATGTACTCAGTCAAAAAACTTGAGTCAGTTATCCATTATTAGCTGAACCAATCATATACTGCCTAGAAGAAAACACTTTGAAAGAAACTACTAACATGGATAGCAATCTGCTTTAGATTTGTACGAATAACCAGTGTGTTAGCAGTCATGTTTTCTAAGATAAAGTGGTTACTTAAAAAGTGTGAAAATCTGTAAAAGACAATGGAAATCAATTGTTCAAGCATTAATTTTTAATACATAGGAGAGCTGCACTAGAGACAAATATAGACAGTTAAAAACGTATGATAACAAGGCCACTAAATTTTAACTATCTACTACCGAATCTTTCTAAAAGTTGAAAAAACCCTATTTTTCCAAAAACTCTACACTTACTTCACAAACGTACTATGCCATAACCACGCACCATCATTCCATTGTCGATATAGTATATCGAATGTATCTATTAAACGTAATGGTTGTGGATTTTTGGTCTCATTTTCTGGACAATCCATCTCATCAACCCATGTGGCACACTGATTAATTCCATCACATTTTTCACTCCGCGAATAACAATCTCTGCCAGTCAGAGAATAGCATGGTAAGGCGCGTGCAGGATTCTCAGTCTCATTACACGTATCTATAGCAAAGAGAAAACAGTAAAAATATCTCTCACAGAGATTATGAAATACTGTCACCTTAAAGTATTTATTGATCGCAAATAACTTGTTACCTGAAATGTTACCTAAGACATGTAATACTAAATGTCCGACTGTGAGAAACTTGTGATTTTCAGACAACATATTTCGCAATATTTTATCTCAGATATATTGAAAGATCAAATGACAGAAGAATGAGTTTCATACAGAGTACAGTGGTCAACACTATCCAGTCATGTAAGAACGCAGAAAAGGGAAATGAACAACTACAGAATTATGTTAGAATAAACAGTTTACTGGACAGATAACAACAACAGAAAATGACTTGCATCAGAGGCATCCAACTTGAATAGTTAGTTAGTAATCCTATTATTCAAACAAACCCACCAAAATAACTGCACTTTCTAGCTATTTTCTCGTATGCCTCAAGTTAACAGTTATCTGTTTAATCAGTTCATGTCAGGATTCCAGCTGACCACCCTTAAGTCACTCCTTGTTTAATAACGCTATGGCAAACAGCAGAGAAGACGGTGGGTCATGGCAAGAGTATGGGTCCCTCATTTCGTGTAGGTAAACAAATTCTACCGCCTACTGATCTCAACTATCTTTTGTTTAACACCCAGTCTTAACAAAGCCCACCCTACATGTCACATTGTTATAGAAATATCAATATGATGATGAGCATCACCAACTATCACTCAGTTTCACTGATGGTGAATTGAAGACAGATGAAGTAGTCAGTTTAAAATTAAATATATGGTAATACATTTGCGCCATCCCGTAAGATAAAACCAATACATGTCCAGTCGTAGACATAAGGCACCTCAGGGTATATTTTATATGAAAATGGCAGCAGGCGGTGAACTACTGTAAACTGAATCACTGGACACTTATTTCGCCTTCATCTAACAATTCAGATTAACAGCCCCCACTGTTACTCTGAATATCCAGACGTTTTTCAGGATTCTGTATAAATGACAAATATGCGAACAGCAGCTAAGTATAAGTGATGCTGAGACCTCTGTTAGCAAGTATTATTTCTAGAAACTCAGTTGACAGAAATACACACTTGTAGCATAGAAACTGCAGAGGAAAAAATTAGCCAAGACTAAGTTGACACTGTTATTCGTGAGTAATGAGGTCAGTTATATATATATGTACAGTTTAGCTATAATATAACAGTCTTAATATCATTAATAACTCACGATAAAAATTCGCTTTAGTGAAATTAGCATCAGTGAACATTATTAAACCAGAGGAATTCATTGTACTGTTAGTATCGGCTCCATTGCTTGATGTCGGTAGATAGATACGTTTAATATCTCTAAAATCCTGGTACCATGTATGTACTAACGGCGATTGACTGTGCTGTTCATACGTCATTAACTCATCAACAATCTGTTTTTGTCAACAAAATATGAAAGAAAAAGGCAAACATATAGTTAAACTAAGAAATTCCTTTAGCTTGCTTGAGCAGAAAAGATAGACATATAAACTGTTTCTGTCACAATCAGGGAGATCACTGAGTGTTATAAACCACTGCAAAGCTCTTTTATCCTAGCGTTCAACCTCGCACATTCGATGGCATATGGGATAAGGACTAGGCTGAATGTCCTTGCACCTCAAAGGCCACCGAGGTTCAAACCCCGGTTGGTGAGCACTGCCGAAGAGTCCCTAATTAGGACGAAACGGCTGTACAGAACTCACAGGTTCTTCAGTGGTTTTGTAACCGATATCAGTTCATGATATTTAACCAAATGAATCAAATCCCTACAAACCAACACTTGGATTGCTGTTTAGTTGATATGAGATTTTCTATGACATACCATGTCGAGGAAGTGTCTTGATGAAGAAACACAAAAAAGTAATGTGCAAAGTAAGTGAGATGTGAAAGTGAAATAGCTTAAGTGCTGAACAACTTACATCATATTCACGTAAAAATGAAGCCCCACCAATAGCGTATAGATCAGCATGCATCACACTGAATGCAATGTATGCACCAGGCTTAGCATGGCCTCTAATTTCCAATGTATCCTGGTTCAAATCTTTCCCACGGTTGACTTGCATTTGTACATCATTTAAATTTGTATAGTTTGTATAGAATGTCAATGAATCCGATACTATTTCACTATTATCCCTAATGAAATAGGCAACTATGTGTGAAACTGGAAACATTGAACGGGATACAGCTATTGAAAAAGTACGTGACGTCACGGAACTTGGCATACGCAACTGGTCAGTCGCTAAGATATTTCCATTGGAAACAACCTAGGAAAATTAAAACAATAGATAAAAAGAAACAATAATAATGAAGTTAATGGGGTCATATGTAGGTTGATCCACTAAACAGTGATCGGTACCGGTTGTCCAAATGGTTAAAAGCCGAGTATGCAGATTAACAGGCTACAAACAATAAATAATTAATCTGAGATGAGAGGCCTCTAGAATATAACGTCATGTTCAAAGTCTACAGCGTATATAAACATTGAAGACTTCATCAATTCTACTACTTATAGAAATACGCAGCTCTATAGATTGGAAAATGCACCTTCAGAATAAATGATTCAAAAACCGTAATGAATAATGAACAGTTTATCGCTCCGTTTTTTTTCAATTTAAAAAAATATTTCAGCAGCTGGTGTGATCACGGGCAGTAATTTTGCTTGGAATATTACTAAAACAAAACACTTATCATTGTGTTTAAACTAGTGAAATATAATTATAAGTCATTTGATCGATTCCACTCAATACACAGTCTTTTTACTGACATTAGCTCGGTACAAATTCCAATAAATTAAATTGGTTAGAAGCATCTGTCTGAGTGAATCGATCAAGAAAATGGCTTTCGCACAGTAACTATGTCCCAACGACTTGTCTACTGTTCATTCTAACTTTATAGGATTTATGGGATTTGGATGAAATATTAGATAAAATAAATAAAACTATCTATTTATCGATTTAGCAGCTTAGTCTTACTATTAAAATGAGGTACTACTATCACTACATTATTAATGACATGTGATGAAGTTTGTGTGGCTCATACGTCGCAATGAATGATGACGGATAGTTAATTTATGTGTCTAGAGAAATTTCATAGAGCATTTTATTTATCAGATCTTTTAAATGTTGGCATTGAATACCCTTCGCAAGTGTGATATTTTAAAGAAAAGTGGTTCTGTCAATGGCCTACTGAAGTCTGCTAGGTACATATATGTATGAAACAGCTGCTGTCATTCTTACTGTCAAATGAAGCTTTTGAATGTGGCTCATCATACCTATTATACTATGGGTAATTTTTACGGGACATTACTCCACTTAAGATCAATGAGTGAATATTGAAATAGATTAATTCACAGGAGACATTAATTCTTTTACTTTGAAAAGACAAAAAGGAAGTTCAAAATTTTCCATCCTGCTAAAGAAGAACCACCTATGCTATATGAATAGCAAAGATCTCAAAAAAAAACACGACCACATAAAATGAAAACCTAGTTTTTTAAGAGCAGTTTAGTTTCAAAATTAGATACATTGTGTTCAAATTTTTCAGTAAGTCAACTTGATGATAATCAATACTGTTAATCTGTTTATCTCTTTCAGTTAACAAACCTACAGTCAAGTCACCTGATCTTCTCAGTCAAAATAGGTGTCAGGATAAAAAATAGATTCTAATGAATTACCGAAAAATTGTGAGTTTGACCAGTGAAAAGAATTTAAAGTGAGTGGATTTTTGTGATGAATTGTAAGTGGGTAATTCATGGGTGAGGCACCCAATAGTCAAAATGATAATTATCAAGTGCTGGTTCGCAGGAATTTGATTGGTTACAGATTTGTAAACTATTTGACATCAGTTAGAGGACCGAAAGAAAACCTGGGAGTACTGGACAGCTGTTCTCTCCTGATCGGACCTATAACCAATCAAATCCCTGCAAACCAGAACTTAATAATTAATTTGATGCTCACTAACGACTGGCTCTATGCAAGAAGTTACCTGGAGTTCCAGTGACAAGTCACAACCAGCGGGTTCCACCGAGTCAACTAAAAGATGAGTTATTCGCCTATGACACTGGCTGGCGGTTGAGTTAAACATATGGTGAATTGAAATTCACGTGCCACTGGGTTGCATCCCTTTGGCTGAATGGTCTGCGAGCTCGCCTAGTAATCGAAAGATCCTGGGTTCAAGCCCCAGTGAGTGCATACTGCTGGAAATGATAACTGCTTAGCGAACGTAACATGCCATGAAAAGTGCACATTCTTAATCAAATGGGTAAAGCAATTTTCTTGCTTATATACACATGTAGTTTTCGAATCAACAAAGTATAACATCTCATCTTCACTAATTTCCTTCCAGACATACAATTCAACATATTTTCTTACCACCTGACCTTAACATCTGACCTCTATTGGCCTTTTTAATGACCTTTTAGAGATTCTATTTAATTTTACAGCGTAGATGAGAAGGTATTAAAAGAATAATCTTTACTGATCTGTCTTTTTAACTTTTAAAGAAATTCGCTCTTAAAAGAACTATACTTTAACACAAATCTTTACTAATTTCATATTACACGCATTTCTGCTGATGCTAAGATGATGGTAGAATATGGTGGACACAGTGCAAACAAGTTATTTCTAAAATTTTGCAAGGTTATTCGCAAAATAAACTCGAAAATCTTACACTTTCTTAGTTAAACAAAAAAGCACTTACTACATAGTGTATTTTATCTGTTGGGTAATTTGTTTGCACGTTTATCACCATGTATTCATTGACCTTGAAGATTGTTAAGAAAAAAAGAAAAATAGAAGAATTAGTAGTAGTAGTAGTATTCAGCTCTGTTTCAAAACAATTTATGATTTGAAAGGCAGCATAACACTCATGATTAAAATGTCACTTCGGTTAATTTATATCTCCCGTTGTTTGATTATGTTCTACCGAAACGCTTGACCTTTGTTGACAAGTCGGTCTCGAGTACGGACGTTTCGATGGTGTCTGAGTGTTAACATGATCTTATTTCGGATAATACTGATCAGCAGTAGAGTCGAGGATGCGCGTTTCGCCCTATCTCTGGGGAAGATGCAGACCCACTCATCTGAAGAATTCCAAATGCGATGAGACGCAAAACCCTGATTCT
The DNA here is from genome assembly GCA_944472155.2 of Trichobilharzia szidati. NCBI lineage: Eukaryota > Metazoa > Platyhelminthes > Trematoda > Strigeidida > Schistosomatidae > Trichobilharzia > Trichobilharzia szidati. Next base: position 68,961,458 of record OX235279.1, read on the forward strand.
ACTGGTAGTCACTATCAACTATAATGCAAAACAATTTAAATCGTTAGCATCACTTCTTCTTCTTCTTTATTCCATAGTCCCCTTGTAATCTCACATTGGTTCTTATAACACTCATCATCACGGCAGCAAGAACATACAATTTTCCTCGATGAGAATAATGCCAGCTTGTCTTATCTTTCATTGTGTTTTTGTTAATTCATAATCAGTTCAAATCCATCTTATCCCACTTTAGATCTACTTAGTAGAAGCAACATAATTAATAGGTAAGTTATATCTAAAAGGTGTTGAAAACTCTAAAGAGCGCCATGTGTTTATTTTCCTATATTCCATAACTTAGCAAGCATCGTGTACAAATATTGAGGATAGTGAGTATAGCATGGCCTTTCAACTATTACTCATCAATAATTGATTGGCTTAAAAGGTGTTCGAATCGGTGGAAAGCTTTTGTTCCACAAAAATCCAATTTATTTAGTACACCAACATTCAAAAAGCGAAATGACCTCAGGATTATACAGTTTAATATTTCTTGTAAATATAAGTGTAGAAATTGGGTATCTCGACAGATCATAAGTCATTGCCGGTTAGTTTTGTTTTATTTAACACTGAGTGATACAATATAATTCACTCAATAAAACTTTAAATCACCATTAACTGTATATCGTGCCTTAAACATCATTTCCGAAGTAAAACTATCACACTGTATGGCAAATCGAACTAACATGGAGTAGGAGGCTTAAACTGCTATTAAATCCTAGTAGCTTTCAGGAAGTCAGCACAGAATACAAATAGTAAGATAACTAGTGGACACTACTGTGAATCTCAATATTCAAATCTTATCGTAAAGCCAAGACAGTGATACAAGTCTTCCAAACCTGTTGGAGTTAACTTAAGTATTTCCTGGTCTACTGAAAAAGGACTATACCATCCTGAGAAGGATGTTGAAGGTAGTCAGTAGGACTAGTGGTGTAAAACTCAGTCACCTCGTCACTACTTTAGTTGATAGGCACCTGAATACATGCGAAAAATGGTCAAAAACCATACTCTCCGACTCCGAACACCCCCTCTATTCCCAAACCTCGCCTTGTGTCTCATCAAGTAAAATCCAGAAATCAGTATAAAATAATCTATGCTCGTACAACCAAGTACAGGAACTCAACCATACCATATTTGGCCCGTGTTCTAAGTGACAGAGACAATGTTAAGCGTGAAACCTATGACTTGCTTTGTTATTAACAACATAATTTTAGGCTCTTTTATTTCTCTCTTATTTTGTATTCTATAGTGAACTCCATCTCAAACATACTTAGCTACCTAAATTATTAACATTGGCTTCCTTTTTTGTACTTTACTATATTCCTTCTATTGTGTATCCACTGGTCCCGACTCCATTAGCACTATGAGTATTACAAAATTGTCCTGTCATTACCCATCATGTAATTATTAGTTTTCTGGTTGTTTTTTCTTATTTTCTATTCTTTTCGGCAATATTAAACTGACAATCATTGGCTGTGAACGCCATAGTCACCACCCTAGAACATTTTGTATTATTCAGGATTACTCACACTACCACTACAAACACTGCATTAGACCTGACAATAAAAAACAAAACAACAACCCTGAAATGTTATTTTATGACTGTTTAGAGATTTTTCAACCAAATTAACTGACCATCTTGGCGATAAACATTTTTAATTATCATTTCATAACTTTTTGTAAGACTATAGCTTTACCGTCACCATGCGTAATCATATCATAGCTTCCACTACCCAATACTGAGTTATTATTATATGATGTTTATTTTCCTTTCTACTTCTTGGTACTTTTTCACATTTATAATTATTTTTGTGTTTATCCTGTGTTTTTTTGTTTGTTTTTTTGCTGTTGGTGTCTTTAGATTTATTGTTTTTTTTTTGTTGGTTTAATACTCCTTTTAAATGTTCGTAAAATTAGATGCAAATGTACTGTACCACTAGTACTGTTTCTGGAATAAAGCATATTATTATTATTTAGAAAGCAGTTGTGATACAGTACACATGCTTTACGCTCTGAATTCCTATAGGTCCAACGATTTTATTAAAATCAGTCATAAGAATTGTATCAATTTTCGATTTGTCTGTTATTATTCTTATCTTGGTTAAAATTATCTGTATGTTTGAAACTGATCCATAAAACTCTACCGCCTGTCCAATCTCTACGATTGATTCATTGTGGCTTATTTATTAGTCATATATCTCTTTACGTTTCTCGCATAACACGTATAATAACGCATGTGAAGTATTCAACTGAGAAGCTCTACCAAAATTAGATGAATTGCTTAAATCTTGCTTGATTAATTCCTGTTGCTGATTTTAAATTTGTATTGGAAAATGAATGTTTCCGCTATTTCAGTTTTATAAAGAAAAATCACAGACATAAACTGCAGTTGTATTAGGTGGATACAATTTTTTCCCCTATAACACAGGTTAGTAGCATTTGGAGAATAAATAAGTATCCCAACAGTGAGATAAACATCGAGATAATGAGAAAACAGACTTCATAGCATTAGATAGTTGGAGGCAATCGGCAGGAAGCCTTGCACCTAGGTTTCGTGCTAGTTGGCACTCATCAGCAAGGCGTATCTGCCAGCTTGAAGCAACTCATTTCACTTCTGAGATTCTAACCTGCGTCACCCAGTGCCGCAGTCAGAGATGTTACCACTGAGCTATTCGGGCTCCCAATCGACCTCCTGTAGGACTGTAGTGGGTATTTTGATTGGATACTAGTAACTAGGGTGACGTGTCTGATGGAATTCAGTCTGCACCAAAGAAATGACTAGACACGTCACACTAGTTACCAGTATCCAATCAAAAGACTTCATAGCACTTCAGCATTATTGTGAATAAAGACATAGCATTGAAAAAGAAAGGCATTTCACATTTCTGTGAAAGAGAGTTCATGCACAGATTCTTGTCATAACTCACCTTAGGCGACAATGTTGAAGTTGACAGTTGCAAATAAGCACCAGAATAAGAGTTGACAGCAAATATACGCTGTTGATCATTTGATAGGATCCTATCTGTTTCGTCAATATATCGAGCCTAAATGGTAAGAATTTAACAGTCACTTAGAAAGGTTAAATTTCCTTCATAAAAATGATTATCTTAAAAAAAATTTTCACTATGACTGTTTTCTGCTCTTAGGAATACGTGAGCAAACCAGAATTTTTCGTCTAGGATCAAATGAACTGCTAGTTAAATGGTACAGGATTTTCTCAAAGTTCCGGTGACAGTTAAAGAAGTGAAGTGAGTATGGTTGATGATTTCATTTTAGAACGAATGAAATAAAGTACATCCTTTTAACATTATACGCCTAGATAAATAATAGTATAATAATAGTCTTTGCAAAGGACACACATTCCATGCTCAGTAAGAGCTTTTCAGTGACCACTGAATACAACAGTAGTATTGCTACGGAACAAAGGTGAATTGCAAAAGACAGCATACTAGTTTTTTCCATGCCTTTATTTTAATACTATATTTATTGATGAGCTTCTATAACAAGCTAACTCAGTTCGTATCACTTGCCTCTGTTTTTACAAGAGCTGTTGTGTAATATTTTCTCATATTTGTATGGAATCATCCTAAATGGCAGTAGTTTGTAGTAAAACCAAGTCGATAGTATCCATGTCGAATCAACTAACGTGTTTAACTAAAGCCTATTGAAGTATTTTCCAACAGTCTTCATTTAAACGTTTCGAGGTGGCAAGCAGTCACGCACATCAACTGAATTCTCGTACTACATGTAGGGTTATTTGATTTATGTGTTCTAGAACGAACGGATAGAAGAAGTATAGTCATTGAAAGAGAAACATGTGTCTTAAGAGTACGAAAATGCTTATGCAGCTGACATGTTGCGTCCGTGTTTCAATGTAGAATGCTCGTCAGCCCCACAAGGTCTGATTTTCGGCAGATGCACTACTAAACCCCGCCTAAGTTTACCAGGCGGTAGTAAGCCCGACAAACAGAGAAGGTTGTGAGTGGGACTAGAGACCGCACTATGTAAAAAAACACTGCCGCTACTGAAAATTCGAAAGCTTGAAACCCTATGTTCCACTTGGAACCTTAGGATTATAAAACAACTGACGTGTACTCATAACAAGTAAGGGTATACTAGTATAAACAATATTATATTAACTGTTAAAATAGATAAAATCACCTCTAGTCTGTAAGTGATACATCCTTCTCCAGATGGTCTGTATGTATAACGTATAACGCCATCATCTGCAACGGGCAAAGTGATTTGGTTCTCGAAAGTATTATCAAGGCAGTAGAATGACAAAGTGACTTTACGATTTCCATTGTACTTGACCATGCTACCATCAGCCATATACACAACCAACTGAGATAGAATGAAAAAGAAACTAAAGATATTACGACATTTCCTTCTAGTGGTTAAAAGTTTGGATTAAAATCCCGACACAGTCACTGAGAATATTTCAGAGGATCAATCACTCCCGTATTACCTTTTAGAAGGGAGAAAAGAAGGGTATGTTAAGGTGTATTCCAGAACACCTGGTCAACTCTTGTCGTTCTACCAGTTCAGACAATGATTTTAAAATCATCCATCCATTGTTATGAACTTCTAGGACAGCGAAGGCCTTGGTCATTTATGAATTTAAGGGAGACCTTTGTGTATCAAAGAAGTACGTACTATATCTACTTCTGATTTGGCCGTAGAGGGACAGATATTTATTTTATATACCTTTCCCTCATTACTACTATTATGATTACTGTTACTATTAATATTCTCACTATTAACTTTTTCCACCTGTCCCACTTGTCATTCTAAATCCAAAAATGTTTTACATTGTGGAATTCTATCTTATCAAATTTTACACCATGTTATGTAACGTTTCATTTTTGCCTAATAACCCTGTAATTATACGCCTCCTTCCAACATGTATACATTCTATGAATTATTCTATGTATGACATTAATTGTTTTACCACTTGATGGCATTTAACTATGATTATGATCACAAATATTTTAACTGCATCTCATATTATATATATATATATATACACGATTGCATAGCTTGATAATAAATTCGTTGAAAAGAGTCTCTTCGCTGAATATTCTGTTCTTAATACCTTATTGTCATTTCGCCACTCTCTAACAACTTATCTTTCAAGATACTGTGATTCAAAGTGATCGATAATGCTTTCGAACAGCTTTGTGTATCAGCAATATAGTTAAAAGACCACTTCATGTTAACGACTAAGTAGATATAAGTATTTCCTTCAAAAGTATATTGTCATCTGCCTTATCATACTTTATTAACAACTAAACTCATTATTTCCGTTTATTTACCTTTTGAATTGAGGAGATTACCAGTTAGTAAAGCGTTTAAACTATCAAAACCTGAGAAATGTTCTGCTGACTTTGCATACATCAGGTAGAAAAAGAGATTTATCTGAATTAAATCAATTATGAACTCATCATATTGTCCTTCAGTGCATGAAGAACGAATAAAGGCTAACATTTCCAAATATTCGTATATGTGAGTCCTAAGGCGTACTTTAAACTTTAAGTTATTCCCTCCTTTAAAAACTTCCACAAGCTGTTCCTATATGTAATCAGTAAATATTGGGGTGATTACTAGTACTTTAGTGATTGTCTTACTCGTCAGAGAGTGATACAGCTATGGAATCATTTCATAAAGGATTAGAGATATTTGTCGTTCAATGTATGTCCTGAAATTTTTCAACGTTATAAAACATCGTCCAGTCACTGACTTTCATATTTGATCATTAAGAAAGCGATGCTAACAATGTGCAAAAGTAGTAACAGAATGTATCGCATATCATGAACTCAATCACAACTCAAATTCATACACAGAATCCTTCTTATAGACAATTACAAAAGAAATAGAGGTAAATAACGATTGATGATAAGACGATTATTGAATTCAACATTGGATAACGTCTTCCTCTTTTCTATTGTAACTGATCTCAGCCAAAATCACAAAAATCTGCAGAAAAACATTTCCAGCTTCATTGAAAGTCTGATCAGGTGGCCTACACGACCAATAGGTGAATTCTTGGATCGGTGTTAAGCAAAGAACCTCCAGAAATCACTAAAGTTATTGATTTCCAGATCTTTCCTAATGGCTTCAAACAATTTAAAACTTTTACGGATCAATAATAATATCTCACCAATACTAAGACATCCGATTTTTGAATAAATATGGCCTAATCATTCATCTAAGGCATTAATATAACATGTTTCGGTGGGTCAGTATATAATTTATCAGAGAAGTACATTTTTCCAGCTACCACCTACTCGACTGTTTTAGAAATGACAGCTTTTTGACTTTTTATTGAGGGAACACTTCGGTAATAGTAAATTTTGTTTCTTCTAGTCATAATCCATTAAAATAAATTGAAACTTTCATGATATTTGTTTATTAATGAGGAAAAAAATATTCAAGGGAATTAAATACTGAACTAGATGAACAAGGATAAGCAGACTTACATAAACAGTAAAATACATATTAGGTTTAAAAGGTCGAACTGTACCACCGAGAAATTTTATCAGTGGATTAGAAGAATATACTTTTGTAAATGCCCAACCCGTTCGATGTGTTTTCTCCCACCAGTTGTAGTAGGTTACATTAACCCAAATCTCAGTGTTGGCCAACGAAGGGTCAGCTCCAGAGCTGCTAACCGCTTGACGGATTTCAGACATTGGTAAAAGGAAATCTCCGATTCCATCAAGCTAAAAATGAAGGAGAATTTGGAAGACAGAAAACCAAACGAAAAGGTATTTACTTTCACAATTAGATACTCGCCTATGATTCTACTTTATTATAGTCTAGTGGTGACAGTTTTCTTAACAATAATTAGTCAGCATCGACACGTCAGGCGGGATGATAATAATTAACCAAAAAAAAGTTAATTCAACATTGACCAACAAATGATTTTGGCTTGAATACTACCCAAAATAAAATAAAACCGGGAACTGGACCATTTAGAAGACACACCAGATAAATTCTTTTGATTCTCACCCGTTAGAATTTCACCACAGTGTATGCCTTGTTTTAATTTCAGTCATTATTCACACGTACATCAATACTAGTTCACCAAACACATGTAACACAAGTACTCTTCTTAATAAGCATAAAGTTTATGCAAATATTGATTATGTAGACACTTCTTCAATCGGATAAGAATGAATTGTAAAGTAATGAATAATCTTTACAGTTTTAGGTTACATCCACAAACCTTAGAAGTGTTTACTATTCTACATCAAACAGTCTACATAATGATCCTCTGAACATATTAATCTTCGTTCAATAACAGCTTTCCAGCATTTACAGTCATTTCCCGTAAATCTGTTCAATGAACAACTGAGACATTTCTGTGACTGTATAAGAGTAGGTACTCAGATATGCCACTGGTTTACAATCTGGTTACATCATAAATTTGAGGGAGTTTAAAGTGTTGAGTCGTTTGTTTCCAACCTATTCACTAGGCTTAACCTCTGTGAGATTGTGTGTTTACAGAGGTGTAAATTTCAGGATAATAATCAAACAGATGTCAAGCGCCTTACGGTTTCCATGGTCCTTGATCTGACACCAATTCTCTTAACAGAACTAAGCTAGAGATTCATATCAAACGGGCAAACTGTTCAAGTGAGCTAGACGGTATGCTCGCTCCAGAAATATATGGTTAGTAACTAATAAACAAAAAAATCAAAAAGAATTTTCACGTTGTCTATCTAGGTCCTAGAAATATAACAAAATAGTGTATGCCATCTTAATTATTTCGGTTTAAATTTCTTACTACTCATGAGTAGATAAAGTCTCTGTGATAAATTTCGGATAACTTGGGAAGTGTTTAGTTAGAAAGTGATTTCACTAAGAAGAATATTACTTACTGCCAATAAATAACGCCTGAATTCAGCCAGTGGTGGGTTGGTCCACCGATCTGCCCCTGGCTTCCTGAGCTGTATTAAAACAGTAGCATTTCCTTTGACAGCTTTCCCACTTGTGTAATTAGCAGAAATCAAACCATATACGCCCAATTCATTATCTGTTAACCTCAGGGGAAGAGTCACATTCACATCCCATAACGGTCGCCCTTGAAAAACACGAGATAAAATAAAATGAATGTCTAGCCATTGTACAATAATTAAGACAAATCAGTGATCATGTGAATTTCGATAGAAATATACCGTGGACGACTATAACAATGAATAATGTTAAATCTTTTTATAATACAGAATCTGCAGGAAATTTGTAAATTTGCCAAGTTGTTCTTGAGACCAAAATTTCTCATCTAGTAACGGCAGCCTATAAAGGACTCAAATAGTTTCCAGCGGAGGCTTGAAAGAAATAAGAGTGCCACTGTATATGAAATGAGTATTATTTAATTCCATTATGGAGGAAACTTTATTTTGATGAAGTTTAATAGTGATACAGTAATATTTACTGATGACGTTTCGAGCACAACTTATTGCCCATAATTATATCAAGGTACTCAAACAACTTTCATGTACACATATGAGTAAAAACTGATGAGACATATGAATGAATATAAAGTTCAATAGACATGTGCTAAATAGAAAGGAAGATACAGTCTAGTGGTGGCAATTTTTTTAACAATAATTAGTTAGCATCAACATATCAGGCAGGGTGATGATAATTAACCAAGTCTTTCCAAGTCGTTTTAGACGAACACACTCTTCGACAATGGATGAGGAAGAAAAAGAAGAAATATCAAACATTACTGAGACCCTGAAGCAAAATAACAACCCAAAGAACTTCATCAACAAAATCAAAACTGACATCATATATGGTAGAAAACGTATTCCGAAAACATGAGCCTCAACAGTTGTCATTCCATATAAAGCAGAGATGTCAGACGATGTCAGAAAAGTACTCAATAAGCTCGACATCAGAGTTTTCTTCAAAACATCAGAAACACTGCGAAGCAACCTTGTCCATGGAAAAGAACAAATCCCTAAAAATTCTCTATCTAAATGTGTCTATGAAATAAAATGCTTGGAATGGGATGCAATATACACCGGATAGACATCGCGAGAAATAAAAATCAGAAGAAATGAACACCTTAGAGTATCTGTTCGACCACCAATAAATCCAACTGAACTAGAAAATCCTGAAAAATCATCAGTCATAGGTCTTCACGCCATAGAATCAGGCCACAGTATTAAAATAACCCATAAAAATTTCGGAAACCATAAAGAACGTCTAATATCAGAAGCACTTTATATCAAATGGAATCCAAATTGTCTGAATAAGAATGATTGACTAAAATAGAATTTGACCTGGTTACAACGCCCCCTCTCCCCCACGAAATGACAAATTCAACACGAATGTGATAAGCAAGTTCATTATATAAACACACGCTGCTTTTATAGTTTTACACACTTTTCAAATCCAACAATCTACACGTGGATTTTTTATCTTTACCAACTGGCTAACTGGACAACTCAAAAACTACCCCATGCTGAGGAACGATGATTAAGTTGTTATCTATAAGCTGAGATTTTGTAAATTCTGGTTTAATAATACTTTGATAAAACTATCAGTGAAACGTCTGTAAAAACAATATCGTTTTGTTTTTCATTCATTGGGAAATACAAAACCCTTTATTATAATGAATATCACATGCCCAATGCCCAAATTTTTTCAAAGAGTTAAAAGTGAACTTGATTTGGATATATAGGAGATAAAGTACATTCGGAAATAATAATAATAATATTAGTGGTATCAATAAAATATAATATGATGGGAAGTAAGACGACTGTTGTACTGTATATTACTGTATAACACTGTGAGACTTTATCAAAGTAAATTTCATCTATAACGGAGTTATACTCTACCACTGTGCTCAAGTTCTATCCTTATATCGATAATTACATCTAGAACTTACAATATTCCTTCACTCTAAATGTTTTTTCTGCCGAAAATCTTTCATGATTTGCGCGTATCAACCAGACGCCTTCATGCACTTGATCTGATAGTGGGAAATCTAATTCAATTATACCTAGATGAATTCAAGATAAAATACAGCAATTAATTTAATGTGAATGCAAATGGATAGAGTGTAGGGCGGTAATTAGCATATTGTAGTACATTATCATATTAATATCTTGTCTTATTCAGAATCTAATTGACAAACATAGACATAATCAGAGGCGATTCAACGGTAAAGTGGATGAGTGAAATTTGTAACACGTGATTACATAACTTTATGAGAAACTTTTGCGATACCTTGACCAACATTTTCGCATACTCATTGAACATTTATCATCATAGATGAAGAAAAATGACAAACCTACTGAATAATTTTAAGTTCCTAGAGAAGTACTCAAATTCATTCTGTTCCCAAAATAATTGTCCAGTGACTGTTTATGAGACGCTCCACGATATAAAAGAGCAGCAGTGCATTACGACTCTACGTAAATCAGAGGCCATGAGAGGAAGATTTTGTCTGTAACAATTACATTTTGATAGCATACTTAAAAGAGAAAAAGCTTATTGTAATGTAGAAATCTTACCTACTACTTTAAAGTTCTATGCTGTTATTAACAGTCATCAAGGGATTACACTCGCTATCCATAAAAAACTTTGCTATTAAAATCGTCTCACTGTTACATATGTATGTACATATAAATATATATATATATACTTCAGTTTCTAAAAATTAACAAGAAGAGCTGGTTAACCTTTCGCTTAAAAAAGTACAAACCTTATTCAACAACCACTGAAAAAGAGTGACTGTTTTAATATTGGTAATGACACTTCTAACCATAATTTCAGCACCCAGGGAACTCTTAAACCGTTGCATGAATGCCCTGTATTCATATTTATACTTTTATGATAAGCTTCGGCTATGCTGACCGACCAATGGTTGGAAAACCTCAGTCTGGCGAGCGGATAGTATGAATAACTTATAACCTGTAGTATGCGTAAGTACTACTGTTCACAGGTATCTAGAAAAAAAATGTTTAATTTGTGATGTTTCAGCAACACCGTGCAAATGTGATCAAAATTTACTCACTGATCATATCTATTTTTTAAGTGCTGTGCACACAGTTATGGATTATATTGCAATCTAAATGACAATCTTATGTCCACTTGTTAACAGAAACTGCTTTATGCAAAAAAGCTGACTGAATTTCCCATTGATATGAACTGAAATACTGATGAATAAGAATCACTTTTGTTGGAATCAAATGATCAATCCGTTATTACCAGTTGTCAGTCACTCGATGTATTTAGAATACATACATGGAAGAACGATAACACGAATCATATCGCAAACGATCAACTAATCATCCTTTGAGTGACTTACCATTTACAGGAGAACTCCAGAAAACAAGAATCTATGGGGGAAATCCCATTTAACACAACTATTAGTTTGAGGAAAGCTTGATTTACATAAGTGAATAAGAAAAAAGTATGTAAAAAATGCTTCAGAAGCATGAACACATAATTTTACAGAATAATGCGGATTCTCGCTTCCAGACGAAATTCTAGAAATCCCATTATCCCTTCTCTTGCAAAGTCATTCATATGGATTTGATGATTCTTATAAGTAACGAAGTGCAGACGATGCAAGAGAGAACCATCAGATACTAGATGAAAAAAGTAATTCCGACTAGTTGGAGGATTTCATCATGAGCTGACATCAGTTAGAGAACCATTGGAAAACCAGCGGGGAGTACTGGACAGCTGTTTCGTCCTAGTTTGGGGATCATCGGCAGCACGCACTCACCACCAGGGTTCGAACCCAGGACCCTATGGTCACAAGGCGAGCTCGTAGACCATTAAGCCACTGGGACTCGACCCAATGGCCTAGGAATTCTAACTTCTGCCAATCCATAATACTCACTAGCGACTGGCCCTATTCAGGCAGTTAAAATGGGGTCCTAGTGGAAAGCCATGACCAGCAGAGTACAGCAGGTTGAAGGTGAGGCAGTAACTCATCGAGGTAAACATTGTAAAGTGGTCGCGCTGTGTCATGAATTAGCAGAAGCCAGAATTAATGGGCCACGGGATCGGACCCCAGTAGCTTAATGTCTACGAGCTAGCTCGCCTGGTAGCCCCGGTGGGTGCGTACCGCCAAAGAGTCCCAAACTAGGACGAAACAGCTGTCCATTACTCCCCGCTGGTTTTCCAATGGTTGTCTAACTGATGTCAGCTCATGATGAAATCCTCCAACCAATCAAATAAAATGTCCCTACAAAACCAGTGCTTGATAATTCCGACTAATAAGTCCAGGAATCTCTTATATCCAGATACATTTAATCCATTGACTCAGAACATATTGGCTAAAATTAAAGCCAGCCATAACTATAATGAATTTAAAAATTCTCTTAACTTACGGAGGAAATAAGGTATAAATTAATTTTCTTACCTCCAATATTTGTCATCGGATTCAACCATCGTTTAAATACATTGCCAGATGCATCAAGTACTTCAATACTAACCAAGGAACCGTAGGCTGGAGTTAAGTCTGGTAGCATTGGAATTACACGAAACCTAACAATCTGACTTTGATGATAGATCGGTTTACTAACCTGGAACAAAAACGAAACAGATTATTTAATCAAGTTTGAAAAGATAGTAACACTCGTTTGAAGATAGTACTCAAATCCGTACGAACCTTTTTTTCAATTATTGTATGAACTGACTAATAGGATCCAGGAAATAAAACAGTTCAGCATTATGTGGTGAGAGGAAATTTCAGTTGAAGTTAAAAAGTTATTGTGGCCGAAAATAAAATGTAACTAAGGACTTCACTTATTTGTTGGAGGATTTCATCATGAGCTGACACCAGTTAGAGAACCATTGGAAAACCTGGGAGTACTCGTTCTCTAATTGACGTCAGCTCATGATGAAATCCTCCAAACAAGTAAACAAAATCCCTACAAAAAACCAATACCTGAAGACTTCAGTTATTGCCGTTTATACAAAATACATTTTATTGCAGTTACAAATATATTATCTATGGAATCAGTAATTGTAAATATCGACAAACAGCCTGTTGTTATACACCTTTAGCGGCTTAAAAACACTACTTTTCATATTTTTTTGTCAGATTGAAATATAAATCATCAGACAAACAACATCAGATTCACATAAACTAAGCCATTCAACCCAAATCGTCAAATTATATTTTGGTTTACTTAGAATAGGTTATGGTAAAAACATGTGAATAACACGCATTTATGGTAGAAAACTGAAAATTTACTTCTAATCTCGGTTGGAAAACAAACAAAAAGTATCAACAGCATAGGCCTGTTAAGTAATAGTAGATAGCAATTCATATATCAGTAATTACAAATAACTTTGACAGTCTGACAGATATCCAAACTTCATAAAAGAGTTAAGTCAAGTTCAGTTTGACTGAATTTAGTGTTTAATTTTTAGATCAGTAAATATAAACGCAAATCTGTCATAAAGTATACAGTAATTGTTCAGTAGAATTATCTTATTACACACAAAAGATGAGAATTATCAAAGTAACAATAACTGAAATACTGGCAAAGGGTGACCTAATGCTTACAAAGTATTGTCAAGGAAGCGAAAATTGAAAGGAAAACCGCACACATGGTTCTCAGACTATTTACAGTCTAAGAAATCCGCTAATCTAATTCAATAAACAAGAACAATTCGCCAAACACAGTGCTATTATTTGTTTGTTTAAATTGAATTTCACTTTAGCTGTACATTATGATTTTTAAAAAATAAAAAACGAGTCAAAGTGATGGATGATACATATCAGCGACTGATATGAATAGTTAAAGACAACTGACATGCAGTCAAATAGTAAGGTAAAGGATATTTCATACACAAAAGATTAATACAACTGGATAAAGAAAAAGAGATTGTCGAATTATATTCGCTGAATCAACAGTCTGTAGTCAGAACCATTCACCATCTACTATTGACATCTAGAAAACTTTAACAGCAGAATATTGAGAACATTAAGATTGGGATTTTTAAGTAGCGGGCACTATGATATGATTACATGCCTTAAGTTGCATCAAAAAAGTCATTTACCTAATAATACTTCACTGGATATAAAAGCGAATCACAGTTTCATAAATAAACAAAATTAAATTCTGCCATGAAACTCACTGAACTGATAACATCTTAAGTGTAGCTTTCAACCGCGTTTGAGTGCACTTACATGTATAAAAATAGACTCCGACTGTTCAGAAAATGCCAATTTGGTTAGATTTGAAAATAAAATAGAAGCATTAGCTACAATAGAACCTTCAACATGCAGCCAATACGTTCCTGTGCGAGCATAATTAGGCACCTATGAAATAAAGCAAAAAAGAGTACTTTATTAGAGAAAAAAGTTATTCAATTCCATTATGAAAAATATCTATTCATTTTTTTTACTCCTATTGGATGAAATAAATGAACTGAGATAATAATTCTTGGAAATCACAGAATAGCTTTTTCAAAATCTAGAGGTAATACATTTCTATCATCCACTTCTATACGTCTAATGGTAAATTTAATTTCCGTTCTGAGTCATTCTATCTACCATTTCAATTATGAGTCTATCAAATAATATTAACTGATATTGGCATTTAAAAAGTGCTCACCTTCAGCTGCATAATTCTTGTGCCAGTTGATTTAAATACTTCTCGACTGGAAACAATTTCAGTGGAATTAACTTTGATAGCCAGTCGGATTGTTAGCTGTTCATATAATAATTCGAATATGGATACACTGATCTGTACGAGTTCATTGGCTCTGATACGATTAGGTGCAAGGATTACATATGACCTGATTTTAAATACAATTTAACTATATACACAACTTGACAGCTTACGTTAGGGGATCAAGTTTGTAGCCTTCTTGTCTTTGAGCGGTAACATAGGAAGCAGTAATCAGTATACATAATAAAGAATGAGTATACATTTGGTTTCATCTGCAAAATAAAGCACTCATGTAAATAAATAAACATTGAAATGAGTTTGCCTACTTAAATATAATTAAAGTAGTAACAATAATAACAGAAGGTATACACTAACTGGAGCCATTTTTAAAATTTAACTTGAAATTTGCTATGAATACCGCATAAAATTACAAAAACATATCCTAAACACACTTATCCAGATTGAGGAGGTTTTTATCAGAACTTGAAAACAGAGGGTTCAAAAGATATTTACTAACTACGTGTTTCCGAACTTCATGTAGCAACATTATGCTGTCACAATTCATAAAAATAACGTTAGTTTACTGATATCTGAAAACCTAACATTCACAAAAGAAGCAAAAGGACAAACTGTCTTCGTGTGTAATAATAACCTGCTCTTTGGACTCTTCCAAATCAAAGGTACATAAAGATGAAATTGGGAGGACAACCTATCATATTCTTTTCAGTCAATATAATGCCTGTTAGGAAGCCTAGATGTTCCTTATTTAGACATAAGAGAATAAAACTCCAAGGCACTAGAGGACTCACCTAATAGCTACTGGTAAAAAGTTTTTTTTCACTTTTATTGCCCAGTTGAACGAACAGCAGGATAAAGATTATGTGTGGAAGAAAAATCAAAAATGATTTGACGGCCCAAATTATGGGGAAAGTAAATATGATATGCCACAAGTTGTCTGCTTAATATTCTGAAAGAGTGTGAGATATTACTGAAGCTTTTCAATTGTAATTCATGGTGTACTATGATGAAGAGGCACCTGACACCACAAACATAACAGATAGAATTCAGACTGTAATAAATAAATGACTACATGCATAAAATTTATTACTACCTAGTATCTAATCAAAGGAAAGCATATCTCAAGCCCTACATGAATATTAATTTACAGATCACCACAAATGTAAGGAGAAAGTATTTAACCAACATTCTGACATTCAGAAATCCTGCTCAACGACTGTTCTCAAATTAAGCAAATAAAGAATCCCTGAACCTATACGATGCGACAACATCAGTGGATTTCAATAAACTTAATACACTACTTCCATTTGATGACCCTTCAAAGAAGAAGAATACCAGTTCAAGTGTGCTTGGTTGACCGCTACAAACAGAAAGAGTAGATATAATGCAAAAAGTCATTATAGTATAAAACTTAAGAAACGTTTGTAACACTTATCTCTCCATAAAATGGTATATATTTTGCCATTGAGGATTTCAGTTAAATGCGTCACAACATACTTATCAACTAATCTCAAAGTCGTAATTCTGTTTTCTCAAAGAATTTGTGGTTTTAAGCACAGACAAACTTCAACAATCTCTATTATTCAATTACGCCTAATAATTCTATTTCAGAAGCCATACACTAAACTGCAATTAGTATTGTACGAAACAATACTAATAACTGAACTAGTGCATTTCTACCATCTTTAGGAATAGCATAAAGCTTGAGCAACCTTTTCTTACTCCAATTAATGTACATGTTCAAGATGGGAAAAGATGATGTGTGTATGTATGGATGTATGGATGAGGCAAGTTCAATGTAAAATATAGATCAACTAATTATGTCTATCTAATACTCTAAATTTCTGATCAGATGATGCACAAAAGATAAAAAAGATCGGATGTTGGTAGTTTCTTTATATCCATACTACAACAATATGCACCGATCATCTTCAGAGTCCGAATATATATATATATATATATATATATAACTGTCATGCAAATCGAATAAGAGCACATTATCTTTATCCCTACTAGTGTTAACAGATGAACGAAATATTAAATACGGGCAAAAGGCATTCTTTCTTCGTGGGTGAATAGGACGTCTCAAAGATAAAATATGGTTCTGCGTCTCACATAAACAATTAGCCACTAGGTCAGTATCTAATTACAACTATAAAAACTTAAAACTTTCAATAAAACTTAAAAATCCACTTGAATGAGACATTTAGTCAAAAAATTGCAATCATCAAATTCTGCTTGCATTCTTATGTTGTAATTCACATCAATTACGAAAACTGGTGAGTTTAAAAATAACTGTCTATTATGCAAACCAGAAGAGGTGCACTAAAAGGTTCGTTTAATTACTAGTTTCTTAAGAGTTTTCTGGTGTGCACATCTACTGCATCGACGCCATAGATACTTTTCACAATATGAGCATCAATAATTTTCCTCATATTACCATTGTGACTAAATTTTTAGAAGGAGTTGACGCTATATAATGACATAACAGAGGAGACGAGATAAAGGGCCACCAAGTAGTCAAACACCTCATTAGATATACAGGGAGGCACTAATAACAGAATTTAGTCTTAACTCCAATTCAGTAAATGCAGACAAGTCTGAATGCTCGTTAATATACCACTATCCCAGGATTCGATCAACGGTGAAGATATGGTTACTACTTCACTGACTACACTTGACGACCCATGGGTTCCCAGCGACTTGCTACTGCAGAACTTCACCTAATAAACTAGAATCTTTGGGACGACTTTACCTAAGTTAACAAGTCTTTAGTGTAAACAAAGGAAAATCCCTTTTCTAGACAGGAGAAAAATTTAGTGACCAAGACTGCTTACGAAGTTCATGAATAACATTCATGGTAAAGTTGATACTTTCGTCATTACGATTAATGATCTTAAATCATTTACTTATATTCCTCGATTTACCACTATATATTGCACACCAAACGAAATGGAAAAGTGTGCAAATAACCATCAACCGATCTGACTGTAAAAACGTAATCATTAAAGAAAATCACTGAAAATAAAGTTGGTATAATAAATACAAAACAAAACGATATCACCGACCTTCGTAAGAAAAACTCATAACCCCAACACAAATTTAGTGGTAGCACCAAACTCAGATAGTGAAATTTTCAGACTTGATTTCTTAAGTTAAGAAGAATAACCTAAATACTTTGTTTAGACGCCCAAAGCATGACAAAAGTCAGAGTTAATAATAAGTAAATCCTGCTAAAAAGAACCCAATACATGGAAATAAAATAGCCCTGTAATCACTGTGATACCAAGTTTGCAGAAAAACAGTTAAAAATAATAAGCATCAGCGACATCGTATATAATACAAAAACAAGACTTTGCACCCAGATCATGTGAACTTCCATAAACTAAATGGCTAGCTACGCCAGTATAATTCGACAGCTAATCATACCATCCACTTGTCCAAACTTTTATAAGCTATGCATATTGAAAATGAGTGACAGGTCCCACTATTTACAGGAATAAAGATAACTGTAGGATCCTCAAAGACACATAAGTATCAGTCAGCATTCAGTTCAAGTAATGAAGTAGTATATGGAATATGCACTAGATCGTAAAGTTTTCATTCTACCGTCTACAGTAGCAAAATGAAAAACACAAATTCACTTTCATATTTTGGCCCAACTCCTCCCGAAGCCACTTTGTTAATTTATTGACAGTCCATACTCTAATACTAAAGCCTAGAAGTTAAAATTTTTAAAAAGTGGAAAAGTGTCAGCATTTTTCGGCTGAATACTTTGAGTATTAAATCCTGTAAGACATGATCGTGCATACGAAAATGTACAAACCTATGACGAAATAAGATGACAAATGAAGAATGGAAGTGTGAACATAAGAAGCCTTTACAACTGAAAGGAATGCGAGCCAAGGTTGTGGGGAATAAAAAATAACCTGATTTGAGGGAAAATTGTACGATGCTGTTAACAAAAAGTCTGTAAGTAGTTGAGTGGCTTAATGACAGTACATAGCCAGTCAAGTCAGTTAAGTAAATTTGGATACAAAAGCTATTTTCATTGAAAAAGTGATTGGATAATGACAGATTTTGCCAAAGATAATTAATTAGTCTACTTAAAACATCCTAGGCTGATAGTGTGCACAGTGTAAATTAGCCAGTGTTCTTACTACACACGTTATCTCAAACCGAATAAGCATCGTTTTGCGAGAATTCTCCTTAGCTAAAAGCACAAATAATGTAGACTTCATAGGCTAAGAACAGATTTTTCATTTTTAGCAGTGTCACTTATGAGACTGATAATCAACCTGGAAGGTAGCGGGACCACACGGAATCCCTCCAGAATCACTGGAAGCCGATCCACAGACCTCAGGGGATATCTTTACACCATTATTGCAGAAAGCTTGGAATTAAAGAAAAGTACCTGCTGACTGGAAGAAAGACTAACTTACCAAACTGCCAAAGAATGGTAACTATACCTTTGCAAAAATTGGAGAGGAATCATGCTGCTCTCCACTCCAGGCAAAAATGTGGGTTCAATCACCCTGGAAAGACCAAAACAGTTTCGCAAGATGCCAAACTTAGCTCAAACAAGCTGGATTCAGGGTAAACAAGTGAGTACTGATCAAATAACAACCCAGCTCACCATCGCCGAACAAAGGATAGAAGGCAGTCAAACCTCTATCAACACTCCATCGACTTCTAGAACACCCTCCACAGCATTGACTGCGAAGTAATTTGGAAATCACTTCAACTCTGAGGAGTGGGTAACTTTTCCAACTTCATTCAACAGCTGTATGATGATACCGCATATCAAGTGATTCACAATGGAAAAACTCAGCGAAACGTTTGTATTGAAGCCAGGAATAAGGTAAGACTGACTACTATCATCAACTATATCCATAATTGTGGTGGACTGGATCATGAAAAATACTATGAAGACCGATGAGATGGGCATGCGTCAAACTGACAAGAAGATTCTAGGAGATCTGAACTTCGCAGATGATTTATTTTTAATGTTACACGAACTCGAAGGTTTACTAAAAATCAACAAATTGTTGGAAGAGGCAGTGATGACTCGACTCCGTGACAGAGGTGCTGAAGATACCCAACTAGTAACAACAAGCACAAATCACCATCAAAGAGAGAAATTTGAGGCAAGCTACTTCTTTCACTAACCCACCTAGACAGCTTCAACTACAGGCGAGACGGATTACGAGATCAAAGTCAGGATCTGAAAAACAATGCAGGTACTCCGCAAACTGAAATTGGTGTGAAAACCTTCTGCACTTACCATAAAGGACGAGATTCAGGTTTTCAAACCCACTGTTCAGTCATTGCTTCCATATGGTGCAGACACGGCGGAGGCGTCACCGGAATCATTTCAAACAGCCTTCAGACTCTTATCAACAGCCGTCTTCGCTCCATGATGAGGATTAGATGGCCAGCCAGATAAAGTAAGCGACAGGGTAGTCTGACAGTGCAGCTAACCAACATGGCATGACCTCATTGCTCAGAAAATATACAGACAACACGCTAAGGAGACCGACAAGTGTTATTATGCGTTAGACCATGAGACGGAGATGATCGTGTGGAAGGAGATTAAAGCTTATCAGCGATCGTGGAGCCAGCCAAAAGATGGTGAAGATGGTGAAATGGAAATGTATTACTGAAGTCCTAAGCTCCACTCAAAACCCCCAAAAATTACAAATATGTTTGCGAAATTTTGCTAAGAATTTTTTGGTAAAGTCGTTAGGAGTGAGAACATTGTTTCGTGCCTTAACTGTTGGGAAAGCTAAAATTGGTGGCATGCGTCTATTAGGTGCAGTGTTTGTTTATTCATTTAACATTAAGTGGTTTGAAGATGAAATATATCAAAAGGAAAAGAAATGCTGAACGACAATGTCTTGTACACGTTGATGTATATATGTATATATATTCGACCTCAGTAAACAGTTTTTGCATCTTGCAATCAAGAAGCAAGCACGAAGAAATCAAATTGGTTTCCACTAGTGAAAACGATATTGGATATTGAAGTAGCATTTGAATTGATTACCATTTCAAATGAAAAATGTGGGAAAGCCTTTATAGAGATCCAAACTTGCTATTTAGGAAAAGACTGAGATATTTCATCGTATTGCTGACTAAATCATAGACATTTAAGTGCTCAGATGGCGTATATAACCAACTCAATTTAGCTATATTTCACTATAGAGAAAATCCTCATTTAGACATTTAGAAATCAGAAGGATCGAGTGAAGAAATATTTACTTTCCAATTTGATTCCCACCTTTGACCTTGCTCTGATATACATAGCATTTTTATTACAATGCACAACAATTTACCAATCAAGTGGTGATATGATTGTTAACAACAATTAGTCAGTGTCAACATGTCATTGGGTGGCAATTAACGAAGAAAATTAAGGCACACAGTTAAAAGGTAGAAATGGTTGCAACACATGGATTGTGTGATGCATAATTTTGGAAAAATGAAGAATAATTAAGGAGGAAGGAACTCAAGATGTACAATGAACGTTCATTTCTTATTTATAAGGAATATTACAGACAAACTGATTGTATAGCCGTGGGTTCCCAATTAGGTCCATCCTAGCCGATGTTTTCCTCGCTAAGTTAGAGAATGGACCACTGAAAGGAGTAAATATTCACTTGGATTTCTACTGTCGAAATATGGATGATACATTTCTGGTTATGAAAAACGAGAATGATGCAATGAACGTCCTGAACAAGTTTAATGATGTCTATTAGGCAATAAATTTTACCACAGAGAAAGAAAGTAATGACGGTATCTCATTCCTAGACGTCTTCATGGCAAGGAAAGAAGATGACACACTAAGAAGGAGTGTGTATAGGAAACCTACAACAATAAGTCAGTAAACTCATTTTTCGAGTTTTATACCTTTGAAATATAAACGTAACCTGGTAAAGTGTCTGGTTCATAAAGCTAAGCTAATCTGTTCAGACGACTGCCTCAATGAGGAGCTTAAGATTATTAGAAAATTACTTAGAAAAAATGGTTATCCAGATAAGTTCATTAAGAAAAATATGAATAGGAGAGTCATTATGACAACAATTCTGAAAAAAACCACTGTTCATAAAACTTCAGTTCCTCGGTGATCACATCCGCGAAATAATAAAACAGCACCTGAAAAATGAAGCAGAGGTACGTTGTCTCTTCACAACCATCCCTATTCTACGTTCGAGAAATTTGGATAAACTATCTAAATCTGCACATTACTTTGCTTATTAGATATATCACGGAGTGAAGCAATATTATTTATTTATTTTATTTACAGTATTATTTATCCAGTAAATAATACTGTTTCACTGGGTGATATATCTAATAAACAAACATAGAATTACTTACTACCACAGTGCCCAAGTTTTACATATGTACCTAAATTCACCTCTGTGTGTATCTACCAGTTTGACTGCAGCTGCACAGCCGAATGCATTGGGCGTACAATTAGGCAGGTTCATCATCGTATTTCTGAACATCATCCAGCATGGTTAAGCAAGGGCCAAACAAGATATATTCGTAGCTCTATTTTAGCACACGTGGGTAGTGAGCATAAGGTTGACGTTAACACAGCATTTAAAATTATTTATCACATTCCTACTAACCTTAATTTTGCTTTACGAGTTTGTCTTCTACATTTAGCTGAAGCAATAGGAATCTGCCTGAAGAAGCCAAAACTGTGTGTTCAGAAGAAATTTGTACAGCCACTTCCCTTAACTTGGCCATCGTTACATGAATGTATAAAGCGGACTAATTCGCCCCCTCCTACTAAATCTCTAGAAACTATGGAAATTATAACTGTCCAAATTATTTTATTATTTTTCTGACCCATTCACCCTTAATTACAAGTTATCATTGTCCAAATTGTTTTATTTTCTTTAACAATCTGTTGCGCAATCAACATGTTCATGCTCTTATTCCTTAATTAATCTTTATTTTTCCAAAATTATGCATCACACAATCCATGTGTTGCAACCATTTCTACCTTTTAACTGTGTGCCTTAATTTTCTTCGTTAATTGCCACCCAATGACATGTTGACACTGACTAATTGTTGTTAACAATCATATCACCACTTGATTGGTAAATTGTTGTGTATTGTAATAAAAATGCTATGTATATCAGAGCAAGGTCAAAGGGGAGGATATTTCTTCTCTCAATCATTCTACTTAGCTATGTTTGTCAAAGTCAGCCTGCGTATCGCAACAGAAGTGAAAGTTCACTGGATTCCCAGGAAAAACTCAGCAGTTTGTCCCCCAAACTCTTGATATATTAATCGACGAATTTATTTGCAAGAAAAATTAGAACTTCCATAGATCATGTTCTTCGAATTCGTGACATGATCCTTAATGCCAGGACAATGATAGGCACTTTTACTATATCCATATGCGAAAATTGTGAAAATTATGCAGAAAATGTATAAACGAAAAACAACTTCACTTACTCAGGACTTTTTAATTCAACTGGATCAGGTGAATATGAACCAGAAAAACAAACCAACCGGAAGCACGAGAAAACAACTTTTTCAATTGCCGCACTTACATATGTAAATACTCAGCTAAGTATTTTGAATAACTCAAACAAACAGAGTGAAGTAATATATTAACTTTCAAAGAAGGGGCTAATTAAAGGAAATATCTAATGACTCCTCAAATTCACACTGAATGTTACCACTGAATAATAATGAAACGAAGGGTTTTCTTAGCTTTTTTGAACTATTATTTAGTCGCTAAATTGAAGTCGACCAACGCGATATCAGTATATGACTAACATCGAAGACGTGCATTAATAATGAAGGAAGTGCAAACCTACGATTATCTTTGAGAAAACAAAAATATACTTCAACCAAGATACATTCAGGCAGATGTCTGTTCTGCTTTTGCGTTCTGTTTCAGCTCGTAATCGCAGAACCCCTTTCTCAACATTTACTAACTGAATATGTGTGTAAACATCATACTGAAAGAAACTTTAACCCATTATGTGATAAATATATATATGCACCTAGACAGATGCGCAATGAAGTAATATGTTTAATTTAATGTAGTCCTAATCAGTGCACCAGGTAAGATAGCGTCTACGCGATAAACGCCTTCCTTTACTCTGAGTTGAGTTTAGCCGAACTACATTGCTTCTGAATACGAATTTTTCAGTGCCCACCATTTTTAAGTAGTGATATTCCTTCAGAGAAGACGGTTTATATAAGGGTATTGTCACTGTCATTGTGAATCCATTAGGGTACTCAATACAGGAGCTCATAATAATCCATGATTGCATAAGAATGTCATTGGAACTCAGAGTTAATGGTTGCAGCATTTAAACGAAGTTTTTTATAATAAATTTATATGACGACCTTCAATTCCACTTGTGTGTAGATTAAGCGAATCTACTGGAGATGACAAAGCATACTGCTGTTCAAACCACGTGAAGACTAACTCACTCGAAGTGATCTAACTGGAGAAGCAAATTGTGCTTATGGCACGAGATAGATGAGAGAAAGGACTGGGTCACACCACTCAGTTTTAAAGTAACTACCTTCAAGTGGTTAAACTCAAGGTTTTTATTGATGTGAAATTGCCTTGTCTCAAGCAGAATTGAGCAACACTTGTGGAGTCCCCAATATTAAACTTATCCAACTTTTACTATTATATGAGAAGTGAACATATTGTACATTACTTTGTTTTAACCAACATCTCTGTACTTTGAACTTAACCTCGGGTTTTGAATGAATATATCGTTCTGCCAACAACTCTTCGTCTTCTCCACCATCTCAACTGCCATCGGCCAATTCTAATTACCTATCTTCTATTTCAAAATTTCGCAGGGACGCCGTAATTTCTCCCTACGTTACCTTGGTCAACCTCTGGCAATATCGACATTGGAGAATTAAGATTGGAGCAGTCGTCTTATACTTCTGGAGTATGTTAGGTTAATTGTAGATTTTGGACCTTGTAATAACCCAAGTAACAAATTTTAATATATTCTACCTGTAACTGTGCGGATTTGTATTTTTTATTTCTATTCGAATCCGGTATATTAAGCTAGCTCAGTCTAAGGTCCGCCACACACTCACCAAATCTTCACTGCTTGTGACTAATGATGAAGACATTTCTATTGCGACAGTATGTCCGACTGAGAGCATGCTACTCACCATAATGAACGATTTTTCCGCCCCGCGTTCCCAAAGAGGATTTATAATATTTTGATGGTTAAGTAGTCTGAAAGTCTAGCAGCCAGATTTCAACTTGATTTAGACATACTTCTACCAACTATTAACTTTTTATGTAGCTTACCAAATTGCCTTTGTACCAAAACTTTTCATTAGAAAACAGTCTGCTGGCTACTATATTTGATTTTGATAATTTTATTTGGGCACTAGAAGTTGGATGCTACTTCTGTCTGGCATAGTTTCCAACGGCCTTAAAGATGCAATTAGTTTGTGTTTATTACAAATGCATCAATTTAAAATTCTGCATTTCAGAAAGAGACATGTCACCAGTAGTTTAATTTTGCATCGTCATCCTTTCTCGAGATCACTGAGACATTTCTAGGCAAAATAAATGCCATACTTAGAGCAGGTGTCTTAACCTCATAAAATGTGAACGGGGCGCACCACTGCGTAAAGATTAACCAGCACCGAACAAATCGATCTGCCGTTTATGTCAGAGAACGAATACCAAGATTAGGAAACTCGGATACAACTGATTTTGTTTAAAGGATTGGAATATAGTTGATCAGTCAGAAACAGCATTCATAATTAATGTTACTAGCTATCATGGCAGACTTATATTATGACCACGAAACTGTCCATAGTGTCTAGACTGGCTCAAGTAGTGGCAGCGGATAGCCACAACTGGGCTTGCTAGACAATTTACTAAGGTAAACGAGTTACTGAGGTTCAATATGAATATGCAGCTACAGAACTACGCTAGATGTGGAGATTTAAGATATTCGTGAAACCGGCGGGCCAGGGAATAATTCGTAAACCTTGCAGCAGGTACAAAGCCTCAGAGACCACAACAATACCCTTTTCCTATAAATACCAGATGTATGGAATACCGTTCTTTGACCTCAAGAATTGGCGATAAACAAAGTGAAAAGTGAATATGAATATTTCCAATCCCAGGCGATTTGCTTAAATTTGTGGTTGCCTGCTCACATGATTTTCGTCAGGATTACTACCTAGTATCTGATCAAAGGAAAACATATCTCAAGCCCTACATGAATATTAATTTACAGATCACCACAAATGTAAGGAGAAAGTATTTAACCAACATTCTGACATTCAGAAATCCTGCTCAACGACTGTTCTCAAATTAAACAAGTAAAGAATCCCTGAACCTGTACGATGCGACAACATCAGTGGATTTCAATAAACTTAATACACTACTTCCATTTGATGACCCTTCAAAGAAGAAGAATACCAGTTCAAGTGTGCTTGGTTGACCGCTACAAACAGAAAGAGTAGATATAATGCAAAAAGTCATTATAGTATAAAACTTAAGAAACGTTTGTAACACTTATCTCTCCATAAAATGGTATATATTTTGCCATTGAGGATTTCAGTTAAATGCGTCACAACATACTTATCAACTAATCTCAAAGTCGTAATTCTGTTTTCTCAAAGAATTTGTGGTTTTAAGTACAGACAAACTTCAACAATCTCTATTATTCAATTACGCCTAATAATTCTATTTCAGAAGCCATACACTAAACTGCAATTAGTATCGTACGAAACAATACTAATAACTGAACTAGTGCATTTCTACCATCTTTAGGAATAGCATAAAGCTTGAGCAACCTTTTCTTACTCCAATTAATGTACATGTTCAAGATGGGAAAAGATGATGTGTGTATGTATGGATGTATGGATGAGGCAAGTTCAATGTAAAATATAGATCAACTAATTATGTCTATCTAATACTGTTAATTTCTGATCAGATGATACACAAAAGATTAAAAAGATCGGATGTTGGTAGTTTCTTTAAATCCATACTACAACAATATGCACCGATCATCTTCAGAGTCCGAATATATATATATATATATATGTAACTGTCATGCAAATCGAATAAGAGCACATTATCTTTATCCCTACTAGTGTTAACAGATGAACGAAATATTAAATACGGGAAAAAGGCATTCTTTCTTCGTAGGTGAATAGGACGTCTCAAAGATAAAATATGGTTCTGCGTCTCACATAAACAATTAGTCACTAGGTCAGTATCTCCATTATCTAATTACCACTATAAATACTTAAAACTTTAAATAGATTTAACACACGATTATTCCTTATTTACTCTTCATTTTTTCAATATTATGCATCACACAATCCATGTGTTGCTACCATTTCTACCTTTTAACCGTGTGTCCTAATTTTCTTCGATAATTGTCACCCAATGACATGTTGACACTGACTAATTGTTGTTAACAATCATATCGCCACTTGATTGGTAAATTGTTGTGTATTGTAATAAAAATACTGTATATATATATGTAGTGTAATTCATGTACCCAGAATGGATTGTGAACAAGTTACTTTGAAAACAATACATCAGCAGCCTGTCACCATGGTAGATCTTGAATGAGATAGACCGGACACTCACCGAGAATATTCCCGTCTATCCTGAGTCGCCTGTCTTTTGAGAGGAGTCCGAATTATTTGGTCGTGAGAACTAGGTGGGAGCCTATTATTAGTTTCAAAGCCAGTAAAAGGAGTTATAGTTCCTTTATCCTGTTGAAGCCTTCTGTTCCACTGGGTACCAAATGGAATAGCTATTATTATTTTACCTTCACTTCCAACTATCCTCCATCACACAGTTTTTACTTCTTGCAGCATTTTGAAGTGAAGGATATTCGGATGACTGGTAAACACAGCTCCACCGAAACAGTTGGACTAGCATGATTGTAGACATTGTCAACCTCAGGATTTTTTAAGTTTTGCAGGTTTTTCTTGGATATAGGCGTCAAATCCCACTTTATCGGCTTTCATCGTGTATACTTCTCTACGCTGGTTGTGCATTTTATTTTAGGAATTCTGTGGGAAGATTAGATTCTTTCCGTATGGCGTCAGCATCGCAATCACATTAAATTTTAGTAGGAAGTGATTTAGCTGGTTGATTATTAAAGACCCTGTTAGTTTCATCGTTCTACTAATTTCACTAATCAGAGAATTATTCTTCGTTCGATGGAAAGCTTCCATAAATAGACTTCCAATTGTTTAGCTTGCTTCTTTCATTAGTAGGTTTATTCAGCCAACTGCTGCCTGAATGGTCTATGGCGTTTCGTCCATGCAACTCTTACATATTTATTAATTAAACCCGCAACTCCATCATGATGAAATAATAACATGTCTTCGTCACATTCTATATGTCTAACCTGTTTCCAGGCTGTTCCGAACTCTAGTTTCACGTTGGGATTGCAAGTCAGCCATAGTTGACTTTCAGCATTGAAATAGTGTTTCGCTATGGTGCTATGAGTTGCAATTTCAATGGCTATTCTGTTATTAGGTGTTAGTTTTCGTGTATGTCTGGATCCCAAGTTTTTGGAACTATATCTGGTTGATGTTAAAACCTTTATCCTTTAAATCCTTCAAATAAATTTAATTCCTATCAGCGACGAAAGTAGGTAGATTCAGTGATACTGTTGGTTCATGTGGTATAAGAAAGAATGCATAGAATAGCTCAAGATCCTGCTCTACTCATTATATTTGTAAAGTGTTTCAAGGAACCCGATCAATTGCATTAGTGATCAGCTTTCTTCTTAAATTCATCTGTGTTGAGACACTGAAATTAAAAGTTGAAGACATGTGGCACCTAATACTCTTCAACTTACGACCCAAAGAAGTCCTTATTGAAATATGTGGTACTAATCAGGCATATGGTCTGGGATGTACTATCCGTTATATTTCTTGCCACTAATATAAGCAAAAGCAGGTGCGATTATATAAGTGCAGTTTTATAAAGACATGCAGATATATATAAATTACGCGACACAGATCCGGAGAATACGACAACCTTCATATGTGCTTCGTAAAAATGACTAGCTTAAATAAGTCCAATCAGTCTATAGTAGTAAATAACGTACCCTAAATTAGCACTAACTTCCTTTTATTGACAGACTGTTTTAAGACTGTAAGCACTCGTAGCTGTGAAGTTTCTTGAGATAATTATATTTCTCTGTTGCAAATGTGTATTTTAAACCAAAGTTTTGAAATGTCTTTATGATGGAGTACTTTGTTACGTCAGATGTTTGTTTGAATTCACCAAGGTTCCTCGTCAGCCTTTGAGAAGCTTACTATCTTGAGGTTGGCGCGGTGTGTGGTATGAGTCTGGTTTTTGGGTCATGATTGTTTTTGTCTCACAAAGATACCCTTTTGTCTGCAAATGAGATTTATTGTCATTTTTTTCTCGAAAATTTCCGTAGTGGATTCACTTGCACATGTGTGTGGAGAATGTGAAGTGAAATATTTGCGTAAAATCAGTCAGGTATGCGCTCGGGTAGGGTGAGTCGAAGGGAAACTACATCTTCACTTTGTTAAGTCTTCAAATGTAACCCAATATACTTTAACTGAATATCCCGGACAAAGATTATTTTCCTCGTTTGATATCAGTAAGGTTACTGTTGGCAGTTCTGATCTTAAAAGGTTTGTTGCCACCGTGTAATTTGAAAACATTCATTCTCCTACATATTGCAAGCTGCATGGAATGCAGTCAGATAATAGCCCTCTTGTCTGACAATGCTAAGCTTTACTATAATAATAGTGACTACTCCCTGTGTCAAGCCATCAAACATTGCAGTTTCTCTTTGCGTTGACTGCATGTGAATTGTGTAAACGGGATGTCCATAAATTAGCTCTCGCCTACTGGTTTACAGACGACCATTTCTTGAGTAATTTTATGTCATGTGAAGTAAGTCAAACCAAAAAATGCTTCACTGTAGTCCAGGTTGACGCTTTACCTGCCACTGGTATTTTATTGCAGTGAGGTCATACGTTCAAATAGATGAAGGTAGATCCTAATATAAAAGATTCCTCTTAGTGTATATATGAAAATCAAATATGGATAGCAGTATTAATTAAACTCACATGAAATAATTGACTTTACATCTGTTGATGTATATGACTGACATCTTGTGCATTTATTTACATACGGCTTGCATAAAACTAGCTTTCCAAGTTAGTGTTGACTCCATTACTTTTATTGTTATATTTACCAGCCTTAATTAATGTTATAGCAATGCTTTTAGAAATTCGTATCTACTTTGTCGAAAAATAATGGCTTCTAAACGGACTAAAAAACGAAAAGTCAAACCGGTTTGTTTTCAGACGTTATATGATCAAATTGTCTGCCGAACACATAAAGTAAGTTTGTGGATTGATATCAATTTAAATTAACAAATACAGAATAGCAAAGGGACAATATTATCAGACAGTAATCTCTCTCACCTTTTGGGAGCTCTGGAAGCATGTAATAGCAAGTGGAAATCTACAATTCTAAAGCTTCACTCGCTTGTGTGCATTCAGAAGTCAGAAGTCAAACGGCTAAAAAGCTTACAGGTAATTTAACATGCTCTTCGCTATCCTCTAGGAACACACCGAAGCTATGTATAAAGCAGAGGTTGAAAAACGGCTTTATGCAGAAAAGTTGGCCAAGTCTCTTGAACGCAAACTCAGTGTGATAAGACAAGTACTACTTGTTAATGACGTTGATAGTGCTAAACGTCAACTTGATAATATTGACCTTTCATTGAGTGCTCTCGATGAATCTTGCAATGATAATGGTCAAAATGAATGGTCTATAGAGTGGAATGGCACCGCTGTTGGTTCGAGTCCTGTGGTCAGAGAAGGTCATCCTCGGTAAGTTGAAACCTGTTGTTTCAGTGTTAATCCTCCCTACCGAGTGCTCTGTCATTGCTTTTATAAACTCAGATTTCAGCACATAACTGTTATTTGCTATGGTTATCAGCGTAAGATGCTGCACCAGTTTAGCTGTTCTATTAATACCTCATCGTCCTACCGAACTAGAAACGTGAGATTGCTACATATCAAAAACAGTTGCTCCCATTGTGAACTACTTCATTTAAGTGATCTTGA
Source organism: Trichobilharzia szidati (assembly GCA_944472155.2). Lineage (NCBI taxonomy): Eukaryota > Metazoa > Platyhelminthes > Trematoda > Strigeidida > Schistosomatidae > Trichobilharzia > Trichobilharzia szidati. The sequence continues at coordinate 68,992,282 of OX235279.1, forward strand.
ATATGATGACTGACATTTCCAACGATGCCGTCATTTAGTAAATATTGGATTTTAAATATTTCTGAAAGCATATATTTTCATTCAGTAGGCAAATACGTATCATCCTTCCCGAGGTTCTTATGTGAGACAATTTCCACTTTTGTGCTTTATAATGCTCTCTCAGCCCATTAATTTCTGTCTAACCAAGGACTCAATAGGTACATTTCATTATTACACGTGATAATTTGAAAGTGCTTCATAGAATGTCCTGGAGCTCTCAGTGTCTATTTAATATGCTTACTTGAATAATAGACTAGTTAACGTGTCACCTCAAACAATGGTTTTAGATTAGGCTTGTAAGATAAAATTGCAAAAATTTCCAAATGAACTAGAACAATGAAATGTAGTTCTGGTAATTTACGAATATATGCGACTTGTAGGATGGTGTGTCTCACTTTGTCTGCTGAAGAAGGCTTGGTTTCCAATTACTTAAATTTTTAATTTAATAAACATTCCAAACACAAAAGTGCCCTTCTATATTTGCGCGTTATTATATAATATGGGACTTGTGGCTATCAGTTCGTAATTAAGGTTTGGCTGGATCTGCTGTATCTCGAATTGCAAATACACTTGTCTAGGTTGTGCGTTTATGGCTTTACTTGCCTTCGAGTTACTGATCGTATGGCTATTACAGTGGAGTGTGAAATCAAAAGTTTAAATAACACGGATTTTCGCTGTCAAAAGCCATCGAACTAAATTACTAGGAAGGAATAACAATCGTCAAAACAGTGCTCAGTCAAGCTGGAAGCGTCAACCTCTGAAATTAAATTTACGCATTCTTTCTTAACTTCTACAGAGAACCTATTTTCAAGATTTGGGATAAATTAACTAGTAAAAATTTATTTTACCATGCTGATAATGGTTTACATTATTTGACAGTTGAAATTCAAAAGAAGACTTTTCTCGGTAAGGTAATAACTGAGTAATACAAACACAAAGCATACATTCAGGTAGGTAATATATGTTATTCGATGAAGTTGTACGTTTTCACCCGGTAAGATTTGTATGACACTAAGCAGTCGTTGAAATTTAATGTCTTCGAATACTGTAGTTGTATACGATGTTGCAAAGTTAAATCTCTCGGACTAGGGTTTTTTCAGACTGCTGAAGTCGCTAATGGGATAATTTACATGGTATCGCTGCTAGCTGCTTAAGTAGGCACGTCATTCTTCAACTCCTAAATATTCTTATGCTTGTACGTGTCTCACTTTTTGCTGGTACTAATATTTATCTTGACTTGCTTTTGATTTTTTTTCGCTCTTGTCAATAACAGTTATCACAAAGTAAATCACTAAGTTTCTGTGCCGGTTCCTTTTTGTCTATTTTTGTTACTTGTTGACTTAATTTGCTTTATGATTTTAGCTGTTGAATGTTTTTGTTTATTTTATGTGGGTTTGTTGACTGAGTGAGTCTCAGCATAGAACCTTGCACAAAAGTGCAGCATTTCAAGTTGCGGCACTCCGTAGAGGACAAAAAAATGGGGAAAAGAGCGAAAACAGACTCAAAGGAACCTTAGTAAGCAAAAGTGTGTGTAGGAAGGAATAGCAGCATGGAAAAACCTGAAGGTTTAGTGGACATGAGGGATCACGAAGAGTTAATGCATCTGTGCCGTTGAGAATGATTGTGAACCATGTCACCAATAGTCTCTCGTCATTGATTCTTGGCCTCCCGTAGACCCCAACCAAGAAGTCTACACCTGCTTAAGTGGTTCAAATCCACTGTCAAAGACTTCCTGAACTAATGCAAAGTTTTGACCTAACCATTTATAACCCTTTGTCAGCCCAACCCTATGTCAGCTAACATTCCTGGTCAATGGACGCGGTAGTTTGGCATGCTTAACATGCGCCCTTGTCATCTCAATCGATGTTGATTCACAACTTTATTAACTGACCTACCCTTCTTACCTAACACTGCCTAACCTTGATATTACTATATTATAACACTTAATACGGGAGATAAAACTTGAACATCCGTGGCTGGAGATAATTAGTATTTACCTATCTTCCATTATCGATGGCCATGTATCGCAGCCATCAAGGAGGACAAAGCGTAAGTGTTCGCATGACACATGTTTGACCGATAGCCGAATATCACATCTGCTTCAAAGATGACTTAAGTTGGCAGATGCCACACAATCCTTTTGCACCCGTGCTGAGATTTCACCAGCAATCAGTCCATCAGAACTGATTAAACTTTCCATAAGGTCTGGGGCTTTGCAGCTTCATTGCTGTTTGATTTCTATATCCGCTCAGTCGTAGACACAGACTAGGACATGTTCGAGACTACACAGGTGTCCCAGAAAGAGCGACAGCCTTTTTGTCAGACCTTTACATCGACAGCGTTTTCCTTGTGGTCTGTTTAGGTTCATCGTTGATTTGATAATGGAGCTTGCGGGGTTAGGAGATCGTTCTTATGTTTGAAGTTAGTGCTGACGGGAGCAAGGGGATTATCTGAACAGAATTGAGCAGACGATAACCGTTGTTGGTTCGTTGGCATGGGGCTCCATAGGTGCCGCCGATATAATTTTCTGACTGGCATAGTTTCCCTACTTGAGCATTGAAATCGCCTGCCAGAACGACTATATCAGATCGTTTTGCTTTCAGCAGCAAACTGGATGGCTTCTGCTAAAACTCATATTTTACTTCGTCCAAGCTGTAGTCTGTTGTAAAGAAATCGACAATCTTTCTTTCCGACGTATCTGGCTGGCACACATCCGACTATCTGCTGGGATTCAGTGAATTAGGGATTTTTCCATCTTAGCAATCAATGCTATCCTTACACCTGGGAGTCCTCGAGAACTTACCGAAGAATCTTTTGACACCCGTAAGATGAATTTTGCAGATTCACCATGTTGGTCAAGTGGGGTTAAGGGAATAACCGTACTCAGGTCTCGTATGCATTTTTCGTAACACAACACACATCCATTACTGGGAATGCCTGAGTTCTGGTTGGTGAAGCATGCTGTCCGACTCGGCAAAGAGTTCTGACGTTAAGTGCTCGAATGTGAACTTTGCAGAGTGGTTTTCTGGGACCATCAGTAGTGTTTTTCCCGATGTCGGCGGTACTAATGGTCGCAGAGTTAAAGGAAGATCTGTGGGATAGTATTAACAGTAGGAGAAAAGCAAGGTGATTAAAGTGATGAAGGTGAACATGGAAAGTTGTCAGAAAAGCTTTATATGCTTACGGAAGTGTGTGGGTGACTATTACTTTTTAGCCGCCCACACGATGGGAGTTGTTTTTTTGGGTACCTGAAACAAAAGAAGCATTGATATTGTGTCACAACAGAGCCCAAGAAACAACTGCTTAAGATCGATCACATACGGTCTGTTTGAAGTGAGTTCTGGACTTGCGTCCGTATTAGATCTTATTGACTGCTACGGACCACTGGAAGGTAAGTCAGGATGTATAATTTTCGGGGTCGACCTTTTCTAACTGCCTCCTTTCCGGAGTTGAGAAACAGCACAGCTGGCATGCTGGTTGAGGTAGAAACCCTACGTTACACTCCTGTTTGCTAGTAATATGACTTCGCTATTAAACCCTCAAGAGTGTAGACAACTTACACTATGACAGCAACTGCTTTTAGTCTAATCGCTATCCAAACAACCTTTTTGCCATGCTAGAACCTGCAGGAACATTAGTTCCATTGGATTTTGCTCGTTAGGTCATTGCTATGTCCAAGTCCGGCCACCACGTCAAGGGAGCAGCTATCTATCAAGTTTATTTTATGTGTAAATTCCCCTTTACTCGCAGTATTTAGTTTTTAATCTCTGCTATAATTTATTATATTAAGCAGCATAAACTAGTATTTTAAATGACTATGTTAAATGCTGTACTGTATTGTGAATTAATAATAATAATTTTCAAAAACTCATAGGCAGTTGATTGGTGCCTTTGACATCTGTTGTAGCTTACTTTTAATTGTTTCTCTAGTTTATGTCCAGATTACTTATATTAATTAGAGCAGTTGTGTTGTTAATCTTACTTAATAGTTCACAGAAATTCAAAGTCTAATATTAGGACCTTCTATTAATAGACATAGCTTTCCACATTGAGTTTTAGTGTCTATATCCTTCGTATGCTGTTGACTGATTTCACTACCATAATAACTGTCTTAGTCTTTTTTCGTATACACAGATCCTTGGTGTAGAAGAGCTCGCATGGTATCCATTAAAAGGAATATGTGGATTTGTTTCTGTATCTACTTTTCCTTTACATATTTTTGCATCATAAGAGCTATACGAAATCAATCTCATAAACCTATTGTAAGCTTGTCGTCTGTGATGTTTTCGTCTTTAAATAAGTAACAAAATTACAATTTTTCATTAGCAGTCGTGGATCAAAAAAGATTCCCAGGGCAAGTTCTGTTGGTCAAGTTGGCATTCCTAGACGTTCTACTACAAAACAAGAATTACGGAGTTCATCTATGCAAAAATTTATCTTACATTGTTCTGGTGAAAGATTATCAAAATCTCCTAAATACACAGCACAGGTAATGAAGTCTCTGTGAATAAACATTTGATACTTTGCTACAAGTAATTGTATATCTCGTAAAAAGTATTTCTTTTGAAACCACTTTAAGTGCGAAAACACCTATTTCATACAATGGTAAAACGTTGTTACTCTTTTAAGGACATCAGTCATGGTGTAATACAGCTGCTAACATTTCTTTCAAACGGGGAGTAAATTGCGGCATTGAGCAGCGTATTTCTACAATGTGTGAGCAGATTTCCTTGAGATTTCGGATTTAACACCACTTTCTTTTTGTCTTCAAGTGTCTGCTGACGACAGTAATAGGCTTATGGTTGATGAAACTAGACAACTAGATTTGAGTATCTCTAAGGCCAGTGGACCACCATCACAATCAAGCGGTGATGAACTGATGCTAATGATGCTATCCTACAGGTGGTCAATTACCTATTTGTGTTTCGTTCATCTTCACCTGTCAAGTATCCGTTTCACTTGCTAATTTGGATACTGATATTAGTTTGATTTAATCTCCAGAAAAACATTTGAATTGTAACAGATCGATGTCGCATTAGGTGTAGAGTTACGTTTCAGACGCAAAGAATATCTCAGTTATATATGATATGACAGTAGCACGAATGGTTTTTCCCACACTATTTTACTCAGCGAAGTGAGCAGTACACTGGATAAGTGGACCTGGGGATAAATTAGTCATCGATGTAGGGCAAAGTGAGCCACCACAACATTCAGCGTGAGGAAAAGATATATATTGTATAGAATGCATGCAATATTCCTGAATTGCGTCTGCATGTGTCTTATTATCTCAAGGATATATTTCTCCATTAGTTTTGCCCTTTCTTTTACCTTGGAGCATTCTGTGATTTTAGTTTCATTGTATTTCATTACTCTATGTAACACTTTTATTCGGAAATTCTAATGCTAATGCTAGCTGATCAGGATTTGTTAACTTTTTGTTTAGGCAGTACTGCACTTTCGAAATTGCCATATATATATTAACTAATTAAAATTGCTCATTGAAATTTTTCAAAGGAATGGTTACTGAACAAAGAATATTCTTTTCGATAACTTCATCATCAGGTTCTACAGTTATATAGACAATAGTGAATGAATTAGTGCTATCAACAATACTAGTGTTTAAATAACATCGAATAGATAATAATATCAGTGAATTACAGTTCGATGGCATCAACATAACAATACACTGAATATCAGGAAAATTAAGGAAAATAATACAAATTCATGAATTCATAGTTTCCACTGAAGGCCAGGGCAGTAGTAGCGGCTGGAGTTGCTGCTTCTGCACCTGCTGTTTCAGGTGAATCGCGATAGCCTCTGATGTTTGGAGTACGCGGTACCCGGATTTTTCCGGCAATTTGTCTGGTACCCAATAGATAATAGAGAAGGACTCTTCAATATTACCTTTGTGGCTGATTTGGACCAGGTATTCTGATGTCAGGCTATTGATGCTTCTCACTACACCTCTATTTAACCACACAGGTAGATGTTCTCGAGCACAGAAAATCAAGTTCCTAGAGCAACAGCCAATTTAACTCGCTCCACAAGCCCAGTTGAGATGCTGGATGCATTTAGAAGCGGTTAGTCAAGGTATTTCAGCTTTCACTTGAGGAATCACCATCGGTCGTGTAGATAATATAACTTGTAGTTTGCTGGCATTAAAAGTTCTTTGAGCTGATTTTTTTAACTTCGTAATTATTTCGCTATGTATGTCGCCCTTGAATTGCAACCGTGTGCTTCTTGTTTACGGATAGTGAATAGTCCTTTCCAACTTTCTTAGTCATATATTCTCTGATGCATTTGTTTGTTAGGGTATCATATACAATCCTTAGTTCATTTTCAATTACCTCTTCGGAGCATATAGCTCTAAACCTGCGGCTGAAGGTCCTGACTTAATTTCTTTTGTACTGGATAGAATCGAAGCTATGAAAATGTTTATATATTGTCCTGTCCATATACTTTTCATATGCATATTTCTCTTTATACTGTCATCTGGTTTTCTTGTAAGGAGGACACCTAGAAAGGCAATTCCTCTTCCCACGTGAATTTCATAGCACAATATACTTCATTGAATTGAGTTATTATTATGATCCTATCCGAATCATTATCACAAAGAATATAAGTGTCATCCATATACCGGTAATGAAATGAGAATTTTCCGATAAGGTCGTTCAAAAGTCCAGCCACTACTACTGCCCTGGCCTTCAGTGGAAACTATGAATTCATGAATTTGTATTATTTTCCTTAATTTTCCTGATATTCAGTGTATTGTTATGTTGATGCCATCGAACTGTAATTCACTGATATTATTATCTATTCGATGTTATTTAAACACTAGTATTGTTGATAGCACTAATTCATTCACTATTGTCTATATAACTGTAGAACCTGATGATGAAGTTATCGAAAAGAATATTCTTTGTTCAGTAACCATTCCTTTGAAAAATTTCAATTGGCAGTTTTATGTTAATATATACCGATAAGAACATTCTAGAAGATCTGGATTTTGCAGATGTCTAATGTCACACAAACTCGAACAGTTGCAAGCGAAAACCAACAAATTGGCTGAAGATGCAGCGAAAATAGGACTGCAGGTGAACACAGAGAAGATGGAGGTGATGAAGATAACCAATAAACAGCAACAACAACCATCAACGGGAGAGATTTAACAGGCGTTGCCTCCTTCACTTATCTAGGAAGTATCCTTTCAACTACAGGCGGAACGAACAAAGATATCAAAGTCGATCAGAATCGGAAAATCAAGATACGCCTTTACTAACCTGAAACCAGTTTGGAAATCTTCCGTACTCAGCATAAGGAACAAGATTTGCATTTTCAACATCAATGTTAAGTCGGTCCTTCTATACGGGTTAGAAACTTGGCCGGCATGTCACGAAAAGGATTTCCAACAGGTTGCAGATTTTCATCAACAGCTACCTTCTCTCGGGTCAGCTCCATACCGAAGATCAAATAGGCAGCCAGAAAGAATAAGCAACAAGAAACTATGGGAACAAACCAACAGTTGAGAACCGATCGCCCAACAGATATGTAGGAGGAAGTGGAGATGGATCGGGCATACATTGAGAAGGCCGCCGAATGACATAGCTCGCCAGGCCATCACTCGAGTGGAATCCAAATGGGAAGCGACGAGTTGGTCGTCCTAGTGTGACATGGAGGAGGTCTTGTTAGGAAGAGATGAGAGATTGTGGACAATCGTGGTGGAAGCTGAAGAGGATGGCAGAAGATAGGACAGAGTGGAGATGTGTTGTTGAAGCCCTATGTTCCACTCGAAATGCAAGGGAATAATAATAATATATATGTATATATAAATCAAAATGCAAGATTTTTCCTCCTCATTTCAAACTTAGTTTGATTTACAATTTTTTCTTTTATATCTAATAGCATCTGGAGACTATTAATCGTCTTAATCGCCCTCACAATTTTGTGTCACGAACAATTTTACGATTGGAAACGTGCAGTGCGTGTGCTCGTCGCATTACTTTTACCAAAATGGCCTATAAATGTTTAATATGCCGTCTTGTTGTTCACCCTAACTGCCGACAACAAGTAAGATAGACATATTATCAATTTGTTTATATGCGGCTATGTTAGTGTTTTATTATATGTGTTAGACTTGATTAATTGCATGTGAAGGGATTGTGTTGTTGGTTTGCAAAAAGTGTGTATGACTGAGTTGGTGGTGAAGGTTTACCTCTCCTTGTTACACGTATCCTAGACTTAACCAACTGGTAAAGACGAATATGATTATTGATAAAATATTTTTCCATAGGAAATTTTAAGTGAATTTTTGTGAGGGATCCTGTGCTTGTACTTCAACTTTGAAGTCCAGCCCATAAATTAAATTTTTGATCAATGGAATACTTTATAATTGTTATCATAACAACACAATCTTACTATATGTCTTCCAAACACGGAAATCAGTTTTATATCATTGGATTCGAGTAATCTATTCTTAAGGGTCACACGGGCACAAATACACTCGTGTGACGTTTTATTTTCTGTCCATGTGGTCGTTAGAACAGCTTTTGATTCCAGTATGTTTCGCAACTGAAACAAGGTAGCTATCAAACCAATGAATGTTGTTAATTATCTGGCACACTTACCTGTCATCTGCATATGACAAACATAATATCATGAATTTCTCCCTTTCTGTGTATTTGGAATACAAAGAAACGCCTTGGTGGATACATTGTAAGTGTTGCGACTAGAGCTTCTTGCAGCATAACACCGACCCACGAAGTTCTTTACTTGCCACTCTTGAATAGGCCATATGTGATTGATCAAAACAAGATGTTCTCTGGGTTCACACAGGTTTTCTGTTGTTTATGATTGTCACTAACAATTCAAGTCAACAAACATCGTTTGTGTTTTCATGAAACCACATTTGCAACTTTATAATAAAGCTTCTCACATTTGAACTCAAATTCAGGTCTGATTATAGGTGTAACCGATCAAGACTATGCCTTGAGGCCTTGAATGCTTCCAAAAACAAAACTCTCAGAAATAATCATAGTCTCAGGTGGTTTTAAAACTTGGGATCAGTCACCTCTAAAGACGTCTTGTAAAAATCTACGGAAATTTATGATTGCTAACCGACATTGTTGCCGAAGTCCTACAGTATTATTCAGACGATCGGGTGTTCTCGACTATCACCAAGCACAGTGACGGCTCGTCTGACTTGATGACTGCCGCCGTCAGGGCTGTGGTGAACAAATCGTATCCCAGTGTATCATCGCTATAAAGGATTGGCGAGAATCTGCTTCTGTTTTTGGGCAGTTTTAAACTTCATGCATCCGTTCATTTATACACAAGACGACTAGTCAACTTCGAAAGTACAAAGAACATTACTCTCTTGTGTGAAAGATCCCTTGAATTTTTTCATATATGGATTACTTGTGCTGAGTGCAGTAGATCTCCACACTGATTTCAGAGTAATGAGTACCTGTCTTGCTTTTCCGATCCTGGCTTTGACATTGTAATCCGTATCGCCTGTAGTTGAATTGATGCTGCTGAGGCAAGTGAAAGAGACAACTTCCTTCAGGTCTCTTCCGTTGATGGTGATTGGTACTTGTTGTTGTTTTCGTTGTTGCTGTTGTTGGTTGGTTGGTTGGTTGGTTGGGTATCTTCATGACCTGTGTCTTCTCTGTGTTCACTCGGAGTCGTGTCTTCGCTGCCTCCTCTACCAGCTTGTCGGATTTCGCTTGTAAATCTCCGGCTTTGTGAGACACGGGGCTAGAGGTGGTTGGTTCAAGAGTTCTTTGAAGTGATAAGCCCATTTTTTCTTTTGCTTCTCCTCTCTAGTAATTAGATTCGCTTCATAATCTTTGATTGGTCTCACCTGTGTTGATCTCCTCCCGAATAGCGATCTGGTTAACTGGTGTAGTTATTTGGGATACCTCTTATCCATAGCCTGTCCTACTTCATTTGCTAGTGTATCGTGAAAGTATTTGTTTTTCCCTAGCACTCTTTACTCCCTAGTTCATTGCACCGTAGGCTTAACACAGCTTGTCCTTTCATTGGTCATCTTTTTACTGGTTCATCTTCGATTCCATCATCCCTTGTTGCTTTAATTAATAGCTTCTGGGTCTGTAAAGAGCCATTCATTGTTTCGCCACCTCCTTCCTAAGGCGGTTATGCAAGTTACGCTCCACGTCGTTTTCAGATTTCCAGTCTTCTTTCACGGGAGTGTCCTCAGTGATGTCGCTTAACGTCCCGGACTTTGTTCCGATGACTGCAGTGGTGTCCTTTGTACTTACGTGTTGAATATAAATTTGTGTCTGTAGCTTCTTTAAGGGCTTTCAGCTTGATTTGCGAGGTTGCACACACCAGATGGTGGTTTTATCATACATTTGTTCTTATCGATTTTACGTCCAGGAGGCTGTGTTTCCGCTTTCTTGAGCAACAGTGGGATGAGGTCTATCCGATTTTTGGTGTTGTTGGTCAAATGAAATCCTTGTCGCTTTTTTTTTATATTCTTGTTCTTGCGCACACTGCTTCCAATCACTGAAGCATTGTACTCATGGTATTTTTAGTTTCTTGCGAGATCTAGACGTTATTGCACACAATTACTGCTACTTCCTCTTAAAGTGTTGTCTAAACAACTTTGTTGCTAATTATTATAATTACTGTTACTCCCTTGGCTTGCGAGTGGAAAATAAGATTTCAACAGCACGACTCCATTTTGTCGTTTTTTTCTGCGGTCCTCTTAAGCTAGTCGCACGTTTGCCCATAGTCTCTTATCTTCTTGCACGATCACCTCCATTTGGCCCTCAGACACCCCACCTGTCGTTCCCCATTCAGGCTGCACTCAGGGGCTTGGCGTGCAATGTCAACTAACGGTCTCCTCAGCGTGTCTCCGATCCATCTCCATTTTCTTGTGCATATTTGTTGGGCAGTCGGTTCTTGGTTGGTAAGTCCCCATACTTTCTTGTTACTAATTCTTTCTGACCATTTGATCTTCAGTATGCAGCCATCGGAGGCAGTTATTGACAAAAGTCAGTAACCTGTTGGAAATGTTTTTCATGAGGCCAGCGCCAAGTTTCTGACCCATAGAGAAGAACTGACAGACTTTACATTAGTGTTGACAATCCGAATTTCGTTCTTCATACTGAGTGCAGAAAATTTCCAAACTAATTTCAGAGTGACGAAGGTTTGTCTTTCCTTCCTGATAGTGGTTTTGACATCTTCATCCTTTCCTCCTATTATAAAGATTTCTAGAAGAGCTACATTTTTAATGCTAACATTTACCGACGCTCGAAAATTGGATTGAAGATATGCTGTACTACTACACCCAGCTAGCAGAACGACTTTGCCCTTGAAAAATCGTCCATTATGTGGGCTGTTTTAATTGCTACTTTTCATTTTAGTACCACCTGAAAAGAATTTCCACCGTAACAGGATTTTAGGGAACATGCACATCGACCAACATAAGCCTCTGAATTATTGTGATATGCTAATCTGATAACCCAATAATTTTTTATTTGTGTTTTTCGGCTTTCCTGAGACACAAATTCGAATAAGGTTTCAAAAGAGATGTAAATCAGATAATTTGAAGCTAAATGTCTGGTGCCTATTACGTAAATCCTGCTTTTCATGTATTTAATCCAACTGCTGTAATACTCTTCTCTTCATAGCTTATTCAAACTTGTGTAACACCGATTGCACCACGTCTAGTGTACGGTAAAACAAGTCGTGGTGCAGGAACTTCATCCAAACCACCAGCTTACATTCCTCTCTCGTCGCTGACTCAATGTCGTAGCCGTGGTTCTGTGGACCGAGTTTCAGGCAGTCCTACAGGTATCCGAAGAAAAGGGTCACGTAATTTAAGTTTGTCTTTATTATGCCCTTCTAATCAATTTCCACAAATACCCGGCCTGGTGATACATTGTGTAAATGAAGTGATGGCTCGGGGTATGCAAACTATTGGACTTTATCGTGTTTCTGGTTCTGAAAAACAAGTTCGAGGTAGGTGAACTATTACAGGTCTTCTTAGAATAGCTCATAAGCATGTTTTTCAATTGATTATTAATTCTCCAATTCACAGGTTTATATGCTGTTTCATACTAAATGCCTACGTTTCATGTGAAGTTATATCCATGACCAAACAAGAGAGGATCCTGTACTGTGGCAACTGCGATCAGATGTTAAGAGACCCTGTTGGTAATACAAATCAAACCTCTTTCAATCTATTTAGAATGTTATTTTTTTCCTGTCAGCTTCTGATCATAAAATGGAAATTCCCGTTAAGTTGCCTCTCATTATTGATAATTACATAATGTTATGTGTTAACTCTACTGCAGGGTGTATTTAACTTTCGATAGAGATTTCATTCTTATCCACACTATTCTGTCTTCAGGCTTAGTTCAAGTATAAACTGGTATACAGTTGCTAAACCTATGTGCCAGTTCTTTAAAAAAAAATGTAAAACATAGTATTTTGAAAAGTGCCTCTCTTTTTATACACTCATACTTGTCATGTTTTCATTTCTTCCTTAACGTCAGATTTATATGAGAAATTTCTCCATAGTCGCAGTACACCGAGCTTGGCTTTAATAGATGATATTCATGTTATCTGCTGTTGTTTAAAGTTATTCCTACGGAGTTTAGAAGAACCATTAGTTACTTATTTGCAACGATCAAATCTAATTGCTGTCAGTGAAGAGTACGCAACAAATGCATCCAAAGCTGTTGAGTCCGCAGTTAACGTTTTGAAGAAATTACCAACCCCTAATCGACATACTCTTTCATTTATTATGCTTCATTTAAAGGTAATCAAAGATGTCATTTTTCATGTCTATCTTTTTGATTTTCGAAATGTTTGGCTTTAGTCCAGATGATCACCACTAAATTTATTCTGTCCATACATTTTGTAGGCCGTTTCTCATACACCAACTTGTCAGATGAGTGAAGAGAATTTGTCTAAAGTATTTGGCCCGACGCTGGTTGGATATTCCTGTCCAGTACCTCAAATTATGCAAGCTATTACGGAAACAAAACCTCAGCAAGATGTACGTTTTTTAATCTCGTTTTGTTACTACAACATGTTAAATCATATAACTTTTCCGCAAGTGGTCCTGTGTGACATGAAACTGATAAGAGAGTTGTGATTGGTATCATTACAATTCTTCGAATTCTAACACTCCATAGATTAAATGTCCGAGGTAAAAATCAAATTAATCTTAAAATAAAGTGGTCATGACTACTCAAAACTGATGATTTCAAATTCATCTTACCGTACAAAAAAGGTTAAAATATTTAGGTCACTTCGAGGATTTCTTCGCTTTCATACAAAATTGTGACTTTTTTATGGTGGATCCGAGTTCAAATATCTTGTAAAGACTAAATAGATAGAAAAAATGATATCATATGTGTGAGGCAAAAAGGGGACACTGATAGTAAGCGTTTTGAGTGACAACGCATTTCAAATAAATATTGAACTATCATTCAGTGAAAATCATCAACGGGCAACTATTGTTCCAATTGACCATGTTTATATGGTTCAACGAAATGTGACAAAGTTGTAAATAAATATATGCCTCTCTAAATATTCTTATACTAATCACTTTAGATCATACATCCGTGTTACATCAACAAACCAACTTATCACAGAGGATTGTTATTTCGTTTTTTGAAATGTCAGTCAAAACATCAAACACGTCAATGCACTTGACGATGTACCTACAAGATCTAATATCTAACAGTGATAATACTGTCTCAAAACTTGGTAGATGGAAATTATTCTGAACATTGGGTTATATGAGTAAATTTATAAAATAAATTTGTTTGGTTCACTTCATTTCACCTAGTGATCGTATGTTCCATTTTATAAGGAAAAATGGAAATCTTCTTACTGCTAGTTCGACCATACTTTTTAATTTTTGTTAACTCTCACAGTCAACTACACCAAAGAACACTGGTTTGTTCTTCATTTGTTTTACACGAAGATGAGCGCTCTTTTTATTGAAATAAAGCGAAGTTCAGTCGTTATGTGCTTCTGAACATGAACTACGGAGGGGTGTACGCTGAACAGACAGTGTTTCGTTTTTTTAACGACATGAATGTTAGCAAATTATAACAAACGGACTTTTTTCACTTTTTAAACAATAAACTTTTCCTTTTTAGGTTTTACGATTACTTTTCAGTGTTGATGATGATCAGTATTTATCAATCCTCTCAGATTGGAATGAAACTACACAAACTAGAGTAGTGCAAGACAACCATTTCAGGTCAGCCGCCGCGGATACGTCTACGTCTTCTGTAACACCTATTTCACGTAAACTACGACAACTGGAAGTCGGTGCGCTGCCTCGAAAAAGACTCAATAGTCCACCGCCACATAGACCACCACGAAGGTGAAAACACGTCTATCTTCAAAATGCCCTTAAAAAATTTCACCAAATAAACCTCATAAACACTCTCCATCTTCCATCCATTGTCCTTATAGTCACCATTCACTAAACAATTAAAATCGAACATTCCTCTGATGAAATAACACTTCTTACTATTTCAAAAACTCCATTCCCGATAAACTTCTCCCCGAAAAATTCCAAAAAACACCTCTACACTATATCACAGTGACACACAACCGCGAGCCTATCGTCACAAGTGTGAATACGTGCGGCATCCTGTCCGTCACTGATGAATGTACAATACGTGTACAGGATTCCACGTCTGTAAAACAAGGCCGCTGAAGTAATAAAATGACCAAAGGCTTTACTGATAGGTGCTTCCGTTCGTGTGCTCGGGTTCAGTGAAATAACATTGTAAGAGATGTTGTGATTAGATGTGGAGTGTTCGGTAAGGGAAGTAGGTGAATAGAAGAGTTTGTGAATCTTCGCCTTTTGAAGTGCATAGGACGTTTGTTAATCATGTGGAATGTTGTCTAAAGTAAGTTGTTGCATCATTGTTTGTGATCTTCGAAGCAAAAGGCAGCAGCAATACACCGAGTGCGTAAATGTTAGTTGTATTCCGACTGATGTCTTCGGGATTATAAGAACCAAGGGTAGGAGACTCGTAAAATTGGTCGAAATCACCTTGGAATTCTGAACAGATTATCTTTCATGGTTGTCTTTCATCGATGTATTATTTTAATAATGACTAGTATTCGTTGCTTCCGTCCCGAGTGGGAAATAGGGCTTCAGTGACACAGCTTATTATTATTACTAGTAATAGTAGTGTTAGCCTTAGTATGATTGTTAGGCCACAAACTTGGTACATTATGGTCACCAAGGGGTGTGCCACACAAAATCTGATTGTTTGTTCGAGGGCTGGGGTAGTTCCCCGACTCCTGCACCGGTGATCCGAACAGGTTCATACGCCATTCTATCCTTTCGGATTCTGGAGCGCATGTACACCGTAGGTTTGAAATCGGAGTTTTCCGTCCGCCCACAGTAGGCCAGAATGTCAAACCAGTCCGGTTGTAAGCACCAGACATTGGAATTCGCCCTTTCACTTTTGTGAGGAAGACTCCAGCGCGTGAATGCAGTGAATAGGACTTACCTGGCCTGACTGAGGGAGGCTATGAACGCGTGGCCACATGAGAGGATTTCGAGAGAAAGACCGAAGTCTACCCACCGTCGGCCGTACCAGGTCGTTTTATAGGGGCGTGGTGAAACCTCATTGCACTCTGTTCTCTGTCACCACTCTCAACTGGCTCCACAACTGCCCACAAGCTTTCCTTCATCTCGTCTTCACATGATCGCCTGTATGTCACCCTGAGACCCACGTGCGAACCCTCGTGTTCCAACTGACGGTCTGGTGTATGGTGTCACCTTAATTCCTCCTCACCTTATGACCAGTGCATCTCCATTTCCTTCTGCACAGTATTTAGGCGATAGGTTCTTGTCTGCTGGTTCGCTGAGCTGCCAGAGTGGCTTGTTGCTTATTCTTTCTGGTGGGCCGTCTAATCTTCAGTATGGAGGGAAGACAGTTGTTGACGAAAGTGTGCAGAAGGCTGTTTGAAATGCTTTCGGTGACGCCAGTGCCAAGTCTCTGCACCATATCGAAGCACTGACTTCACATTGGTGTTGAGAATCCGGGCCTTCTTCCTTGTGCTGAGTGCAGTAGATCTCCACACTGATTTCAGAGTAATGAGTACCTGTCTTGCTTTTCCGATCCTGGCTTTGACATTGTAATCCGTATCGCCTGTAGTTGAATTGATGCTGCTGAGGCAAGTGAAAGAGACAACTTCCTTCAGGTCTCTTCCGTTGATGGTGATTGGTACTTGTTGTTGTTTTCGTTGTTGTTGTTGTTGTTGTTGGTTGGTTGGTTGGTTGGTTGGGTATCTTCATGACCTGTGTCTTCTCTGTGTTCACTCGGAGTCGTGTCTTCGCTGCCTCCTCTACCAGCTTGTCGGATTTCGCTCGTAAATCTTCGACTTTGTGAGAGACGAGACATGGATGGTCGACGAAGTGTACATCTTCTAGGGGAACTTTCCAGAGTGTAAGCATGTGATATTGGATGTCACCTTTGTCGCATATTTTCATTGTAAGTATACTGTTGAAGGTGGTTTCAACTTGGAATTCTAAGGAATTGGCTTATTTCGGGGAAAGATATATCCAACCTAGACTAGGTAGATGACAGTCCTATTGTGTGAAGATGCTGGCAGAATAGGATCCAGAGATTCCTGTGCAACTTGATCAGAAGTGTGAATACGTGTGGCATCCTGTCCGTCACTGATGAATGTACAATACGTGTACAGGATTCCACGTCTGTAAAACAAGGCCGCTGAAGTAATAAAATGACCAAAGGCTTTACTGATAGGTGCTTCCGTTCGTGTGCTCGGGTTCAGTGAAATAACATTGTAAGAGATGTTGTGATTAGATGTGGAGTGTTCGGTAAGGGAAGTAGGTGAATAGAAGAGTTTGTGAATCTTCGCCTTTTGAAGTGCATAGGACGTTTGTTAATCATGTGGAATGTTGTCTAAAGTAAGTTGTTGCATCATTGTTTGTGATCTTCGAAGCAAAAGGCAGCAGCAATACACCGAGTGCGTAAATGTTAGTTGTATTCCGACTGATGTCTTCGGGATTATAAGAACCAAGGGTAGGAGACTCGTAAAATTGGTCGAAATCACCTTGGAATTCTGAACAGATTATCTTTCATGGTTGTCTTTCATCGATGTATTATTTTAATAATGACTAGTATTCGTTGCTTCCGTCCCGAGTGGGAAATAGGGCTTCAGTGACACAGCTTATTATTATTACTAGTAATAGTAGTGTTAGCCTTAGTATGATTGTTAGGCCACAAACTTGGTACATTATGGTCACCAAGGGGTGTGCCACACAAAATCTGATTGTTTGTTCGAGGGCTGGGGTAGTTCCCCGACTCCTGCACCGGTGATCCGAACAGGTTCATACGCCATTCTATCCTTTCGGATTCTGGAGCGCATGTACACCGTAGGTTTGAAATCGGAGTTTTCCGTCCGCCCACAGTAGGCCAGAATGTCAAACCAGTCCGGTTGTAAGCACCAGACATTGGAATTCGCCCTTTCACTTTTGTGAGGAAGACTCCAGCGCGTGAATGCAGTGAATAGGACTTACCTGGCCTGACTGAGGGAGGCTATGAACGCGTGGCCACATGAGAGGATTTCGAGAGAAAGACCGAAGTCTACCCACCGTCGGCCGTACCAGGTCGTTTTATAGGGGCGTGGTGAAACCTCATTGCACTCTGTTCTCTGTCACCACTCTCAACTGGCTCCACAACTGCCCACAAGCTTTCCTTCATCTCGTCTTCACATGATCGCCTGTATGTCACCCTGAGACCCACGTGCGAACCCTCGTGTTCCAACTGACGGTCTGGTGTATGGTGTCACCTTAATTCCTCCTCACCTTATGACCAGTGCATCTCCATTTCCTTCTGCACAGTATTTAGGCGATAGGTTCTTGTCTGCTGGTTCGCTGAGCTGCCAGAGTGGCTTGTTGCTTATTCTTTCTGGTGGGCCGTCTAATCTTCAGTATGGAGGGAAGACAGTTGTTGACGAAAGTGTGCAGAAGGCTGTTTGAAATGCTTTCGGTGACGCCAGTGCCAAGTCTCTGCACCATATCGAAGCACTGACTTCACATTGGTGTTGAGAATCCGGGCCTTCTTCCTTGTGCTGAGTGCAGTAGATCTCCACACTGATTTCAGAGTAATGAGTACCTGTCTTGCTTTTCCGATCCTGGCTTTGACATTGTAATCCGTATCGCCTGTAGTTGAATTGATGCTGCTGAGGCAAGTGAAAGAGACAACTTCCTTCAGGTCTCTTCCGTTGATGGTGATTGGTACTTGTTGTTGTTTTCGTTGTTGTTGTTGTTGTTGGTTGGTTGGTTGGTTGGGTATCTTCATGACCTGTGTCTTCTCTGTGTTCACTCGGAGTCGTGTCTTCGCTGCCTCCTCTACCAGCTTGTCGGATTTCGCTCGTAAATCTTCGACTTTGTGAGAGACGAGACATGGATGGTCGACGAAGTGTACATCTTCTAGGGGAACTTTCCAGAGTGTAAGCATGTGATATTGGATGTCACCTTTGTCGCATATTTTCATTGTAAGTATACTGTTGAAGGTGGTTTCAACTTGGAATTCTAAGGAATTGGCTTATTTCGGGGAAAGATATATCCAACCTAGACTAGGTAGATGACAGTCCTATTGTGTGAAGATGCTGGCAGAATAGGATCCAGAGATTCCTGTGCAACTTGATCAGAAGTGTGAATACGTGTGGCATCCTGTCCGTCACTGATGAATGTACAATACGTGTACAGGATTCCACGTCTGTAAAACAAGGCCGCTGAAGTAATAAAATGACCAAAGGCTTTACTGATAGGTGCTTCCGTTCGTGTGCTCGGGTTCAGTGAAATAACATTGTAAGAGATGTTGTGATTAGATGTGGAGTGTTCGGTAAGGGAAGTAGGTGAATAGAAGAGTTTGTGAATCTTCGCCTTTTGAAGTGCATAGGACGTTTGTTAATCATGTGGAATGTTGTCTAAAGTAAGTTGTTGCATCATTGTTTGTGATCTTCGAAGCAAAAGGCAGCAGCAATACACCGAGTGCGTAAATGTTAGTTGTATTCCGACTGATGTCTTCGGGATTATAAGAACCAAGGGTAGGAGACTCGTAAAATTGGTCGAAATCACCTTGGAATTCTGAACAGATTATCTTTCATGGTTGTCTTTCATCGATGTATTATTTTAATAATGACTAGTATTCGTTGCTTCCGTCCCGAGTGGGAAATAGGGCTTCAGTGACACAGCTTATTATTATTACTAGTAATAGTAGTGTTAGCCTTAGTATGATTGTTAGGCCACAAACTTGGTACATTATGGTCACCAAGGGGTGTGCCACACAAAATCTGATTGTTTGTTCGAGGGCTGGGGTAGTTCCCCGACTCCTGCACCGGTGATCCGAACAGGTTCATACGCCATTCTATCCTTTCGGATTCTGGAGCGCATGTACACCGTAGGTTTGAAATCGGAGTTTTCCGTCCGCCCACAGTAGGCCAGAATGTCAAACCAGTCCGGTTGTAAGCACCAGACATTGGAATTCGCCCTTTCACTTTTGTGAGGAAGACTCCAGCGCGTGAATGCAGTGAATAGGACTTACCTGGCCTGACTGAGGGAGGCTATGAACGCGTGGCCACATGAGAGGATTTCGAGAGAAAGACCGAAGTCTACCCACCGTCGGCCGTACCAGGTCGTTTTATAGGGGCGTGGTGAAACCTCATTGCACTCTGTTCTCTGTCACCACTCTCAACTGGCTCCACAACTGCCCACAAGCTTTCCTTCATCTCGTCTTCACATGATCGCCTGTATGTCACCCTGAGACCCACGTGCGAACCCTCGTGTTCCAACTGACGGTCTGGTGTATGGTGTCACCTTAATTCCTCCTCACCTTATGACCAGTGCATCTCCATTTCCTTCTGCACAGTATTTAGGCGATAGGTTCTTGTCTGCTGGTTCGCTGAGCTGCCAGAGTGGCTTGTTGCTTATTCTTTCTGGTGGGCCGTCTAATCTTCAGTATGGAGGGAAGACAGTTGTTGACGAAAGTGTGCAGAAGGCTGTTTGAAATGCTTTCGGTGACGCCAGTGCCAAGTCTCTGCACCATATCGAAGCACTGACTTCACATTGGTGTTGAGAATCCGGGCCTTCTTCCTTGTGCTGAGTGCAGTAGATCTCCACACTGATTTCAGAGTAATGAGTACCTGTCTTGCTTTTCCGATCCTGGCTTTGACATTGTAATCCGTATCGCCTGTAGTTGAATTGATGCTGCTGAGGCAAGTGAAAGAGACAACTTCCTTCAGGTCTCTTCCGTTGATGGTGATTGGTACTTGTTGTTGTTTTCGTTGTTGTTGTTGTTGTTGTTGGTTGGTTGGTTGGTTGGTTGGTTGGTTGGGTATCTTCATGACCTGTGTCTTCTCTGTGTTCACTCGGAGTCGTGTCTTCGCTGCCTCCTCTACCAGCTTGTCGGATTTCGCTCGTAAATCTTCGACTTTGTGAGAGACGAGACATGGATGGTCGACGAAGTGTACATCTTCTAGGGGAACTTTCCAGAGTGTAAGCATGTGATATTGGATGTCACCTTTGTCGCATATTTTCATTGTAAGTATACTGTTGAAGGTGGTTTCAACTTGGAATTCTAAGGAATTGGCTTATTTCGGGGAAAGATATATCCAACCTAGACTAGGTAGATGACAGTCCTATTGTGTGAAGATGCTGGCAGAATAGGATCCAGAGATTCCTGTGCAACTTGATCAGAAGTGTGAATACGTGTGGCATCCTGTCCGTCACTGATGAATGTACAATACGTGTACAGGATTCCACGTCTGTAAAACAAGGCCGCTGAAGTAATAAAATGACCAAAGGCTTTACTGATAGGTGCTTCCGTTCGTGTGCTCGGGTTCAGTGAAATAACATTGTAAGAGATGTTGTGATTAGATGTGGAGTGTTCGGTAAGGGAAGTAGGTGAATAGAAGAGTTTGTGAATCTTCGCCTTTTGAAGTGCATAGGACGTTTGTTAATCATGTGGAATGTTGTCTAAAGTAAGTTGTTGCATCATTGTTTGTGATCTTCGAAGCAAAAGGCAGCAGCAATACACCGAGTGCGTAAATGTTAGTTGTATTCCGACTGATGTCTTCGGGATTATAAGAACCAAGGGTAGGAGACTCGTAAAATTGGTCGAAATCACCTTGGAATTCTGAACAGATTATCTTTCATGGTTGTCTTTCATCGATGTATTATTTTAATAATGACTAGTATTCGTTGCTTCCGTCCCGAGTGGGAAATAGGGCTTCAGTGACACAGCTTATTATTATTACTAGTAATAGTAGTGTTAGCCTTAGTATGATTGTTAGGCCACAAACTTGGTACATTATGGTCACCAAGGGGTGTGCCACACAAAATCTGATTGTTTGTTCGAGGGCTGGGGTAGTTCCCCGACTCCTGCACCGGTGATCCGAACAGGTTCATACGCCATTCTATCCTTTCGGATTCTGGAGCGCATGTACACCGTAGGTTTGAAATCGGAGTTTTCCGTCCGCCCACAGTAGGCCAGAATGTCAAACCAGTCCGGTTGTAAGCACCAGACATTGGAATTCGCCCTTTCACTTTTGTGAGGAAGACTCCAGCGCGTGAATGCAGTGAATAGGACTTACCTGGCCTGACTGAGGGAGGCTATGAACGCGTGGCCACATGAGAGGATTTCGAGAGAAAGACCGAAGTCTACCCACCGTCGGCCGTACCAGGTCGTTTTATAGGGGCGTGGTGAAACCTCATTGCACTCTGTTCTCTGTCACCACTCTCAACTGGCTCCACAACTGCCCACAAGCTTTCCTTCATCTCGTCTTCACATGATCGCCTGTATGTCACCCTGAGACCCACGTGCGAACCCTCGTGTTCCAACTGACGGTCTGGTGTATGGTGTCACCTTAATTCCTCCTCACCTTATGACCAGTGCATCTCCATTTCCTTCTGCACAGTATTTAGGCGATAGGTTCTTGTCTGCTGGTTCGCTGAGCTGCCAGAGTGGCTTGTTGCTTATTCTTTCTGGTGGGCCGTCTAATCTTCAGTATGGAGGGAAGACAGTTGTTGACGAAAGTGTGCAGAAGGCTGTTTGAAATGCTTTCGGTGACGCCAGTGCCAAGTCTCTGCACCATATCGAAGCACTGACTTCACATTGGTGTTGAGAATCCGGGCCTTCTTCCTTGTGCTGAGTGCAGTAGATCTCCACACTGATTTCAGAGTAATGAGTACCTGTCTTGCTTTTCCGATCCTGGCTTTGACATTGTAATCCGTATCGCCTGTAGTTGAATTGATGCTGCTGAGGCAAGTGAAAGAGACAACTTCCTTCAGGTCTCTTCCGTTGATGGTGATTGGTACTTGTTGTTGTTTTCGTTGTTGTTGTTGTTGTTGTTGGTTGGTTGGTTGGTTGGTTGGTTGGTTGGGTATCTTCATGACCTGTGTCTTCTCTGTGTTCACTCGGAGTCGTGTCTTCGCTGCCTCCTCTACCAGCTTGTCGGATTTCGCTCGTAAATCTTCGACTTTGTGAGAGACGAGACATGGATGGTCGACGAAGTGTACATCTTCTAGGGGAACTTTCCAGAGTGTAAGCATGTGATATTGGATGTCACCTTTGTCGCATATTTTCATTGTAAGTATACTGTTGAAGGTGGTTTCAACTTGGAATTCTAAGGAATTGGCTTATTTCGGGGAAAGATATATCCAACCTAGACTAGGTAGATGACAGTCCTATTGTGTGAAGATGCTGGCAGAATAGGATCCAGAGATTCCTGTGCAACTTGATCAGAAGTGTGAATACGTGTGGCATCCTGTCCGTCACTGATGAATGTACAATACGTGTACAGGATTCCACGTCTGTAAAACAAGGCCGCTGAAGTAATAAAATGACCAAAGGCTTTACTGATAGGTGCTTCCGTTCGTGTGCTCGGGTTCAGTGAAATAACATTGTAAGAGATGTTGTGATTAGATGTGGAGTGTTCGGTAAGGGAAGTAGGTGAATAGAAGAGTTTGTGAATCTTCGCCTTTTGAAGTGCATAGGACGTTTGTTAATCATGTGGAATGTTGTCTAAAGTAAGTTGTTGCATCATTGTTTGTGATCTTCGAAGCAAAAGGCAGCAGCAATACACCGAGTGCGTAAATGTTAGTTGTATTCCGACTGATGTCTTCGGGATTATAAGAACCAAGGGTAGGAGACTCGTAAAATTGGTCGAAATCACCTTGGAATTCTGAACAGATTATCTTTCATGGTTGTCTTTCATCGATGTATTATTTTAATAATGACTAGTATTCGTTGCTTCCGTCCCGAGTGGGAAATAGGGCTTCAGTGACACAGCTTATTATTATTACTAGTAATAGTAGTGTTAGCCTTAGTATGATTGTTAGGCCACAAACTTGGTACATTATGGTCACCAAGGGGTGTGCCACACAAAATCTGATTGTTTGTTCGAGGGCTGGGGTAGTTCCCCGACTCCTGCACCGGTGATCCGAACAGGTTCATACGCCATTCTATCCTTTCGGATTCTGGAGCGCATGTACACCGTAGGTTTGAAATCGGAGTTTTCCGTCCGCCCACAGTAGGCCAGAATGTCAAACCAGTCCGGTTGTAAGCACCAGACATTGGAATTCGCCCTTTCACTTTTGTGAGGAAGACTCCAGCGCGTGAATGCAGTGAATAGGACTTACCTGGCCTGACTGAGGGAGGCTATGAACGCGTGGCCACATGAGAGGATTTCGAGAGAAAGACCGAAGTCTACCCACCGTCGGCCGTACCAGGTCGTTTTATAGGGGCGTGGTGAAACCTCATTGCACTCTGTTCTCTGTCACCACTCTCAACTGGCTCCACAACTGCCCACAAGCTTTCCTTCATCTCGTCTTCACATGATCGCCTGTATGTCACCCTGAGACCCACGTGCGAACCCTCGTGTTCCAACTGACGGTCTGGTGTATGGTGTCACCTTAATTCCTCCTCACCTTATGACCAGTGCATCTCCATTTCCTTCTGCACAGTATTTAGGCGATAGGTTCTTGTCTGCTGGTTCGCTGAGCTGCCAGAGTGGCTTGTTGCTTATTCTTTCTGGTGGGCCGTCTAATCTTCAGTATGGAGGGAAGACAGTTGTTGACGAAAGTGTGCAGAAGGCTGTTTGAAATGCTTTCGGTGACGCCAGTGCCAAGTCTCTGCACCATATCGAAGCACTGACTTCACATTGGTGTTGAGAATCCGGGCCTTCTTCCTTGTGCTGAGTGCAGTAGATCTCCACACTGATTTCAGAGTAATGAGTACCTGTCTTGCTTTTCCGATCCTGGCTTTGACATTGTAATCCGTATCGCCTGTAGTTGAATTGATGCTGCTGAGGCAAGTGAAAGAGACAACTTCCTTCAGGTCTCTTCCGTTGATGGTGATTGGTACTTGTTGTTGTTTTCGTTGTTGTTGTTGTTGTTGTTGGTTGGTTGGTTGGTTTGTAGTGGACCTAGTAGCTAGGTAAGTATATAAACGCAATTAAAAGGACAGAACAAGTACTAACAAATACGTGTATATAAAATATTCAGTTCACTTAAGTTAATATACACAAAAATAGGACTGAGGTTATTTGAAGAAAACTATAACAGTCACAAAATACACAAATTATAGACGTACGAAATTATAGGAATGTAATTGTCCTTCTCTTGATTATACAAACTCTCCACTACAACTTAGCGCTGTCAACCGTTGGAAGGATCCACGTAGAGTAAGGCAGATAGGAGCAAAGTTCTTGACGGGGATGTGTCAACCAGTGCGAGGCAGCGTTGGTCAGCAGATGTGCTGGGCGAGCAGCCGGAGAGATGGCGAACGATTCGTTCCTTCCGCGCGGTTCAAGGTTTTTAGGTTGAATTCCTTCTTTTTTTCGTGAACATATAATTTGATATGTTTTTAGGCCGCCACACGGCTCCCCCTCTTAGAAGTCCGGAGGAACTGCTACCGACGATTTGCAGTAGAATTGTGAGAAGAAAAATAATTATAATGCTACAGAACACTATGAGAATACGAAAAAAAAATGGAAAAGATTTTTTTTTACGCTTTAGTGAATAGTTCAACATCAACTTCTGAACTGGAAGTGGGTGGGAGTACAATGGATACATATTACGGAGAGTGAACACGCACACAAAACAAAACAAACAAAAAAAAAATATTCTCTTAATAAACACAGGTGAGTATATGTCAGCTCTGTTTATATGACACATGAAAGAAAAAAAAAAAAAAAAATTGCGAAAGAGATCAATGTTAATTGGAACGATGGCATCAAACTGAATGGCACTAATAATAATAATAATAAGGATAATGTCCGTTAAAACGCTAACCAATATAGTAGTAATTATGGGAGAACAATTGTGAATACATATATACACATATACAGTACTGAGGTAGTAAAAAAAAAATAGCAATGCTTCGGCACAAAAAATGATGTCGTATCTGACGCAAATAAACTACGTAAGTCAATAATTAACAACAATGATCAATGATGTATACGTAAAAAAAAAAAAATTGTTACAACCTTAAAGATATTAATCAGTAAAGTGTACAAAACGGGCAGGTTTATTAACCTGTCTGCCACTACGAGTAATGCAAGGGGGAGGTAGCATTATTGGCACCTCTGG
The DNA here is from genome assembly GCA_944472155.2 of Trichobilharzia szidati. NCBI lineage: Eukaryota > Metazoa > Platyhelminthes > Trematoda > Strigeidida > Schistosomatidae > Trichobilharzia > Trichobilharzia szidati. Next base: position 69,017,954 of record OX235279.1, read on the forward strand.
AGCTTTGGCGGTTTCTTGTTTGTCTGCTGAAGTCGCTGTTGGGATGTCATCGCCATCTGTGTAAGCAGGTTTGAGTCTATCCACGGAGACCGTCATCTTTTTACCTTCTTTGCTCACTGTGAAATATTTTTCCGCGCGATGCACTACTGGGTATGGGCCTTCATATGGAGGTTGTAGCGCTTTCCTGACGTTGTCGATCCGTATAAAGACAAATTTACAGGTTTGTAGATGGCTACTTAGGTTTTCTCTGCGGGGACATTGTCTCGGAGCTATTGGTTGAAGTTGTGACATTCGTCTGGTCAGTTGATCAGAAAACTCGGAAATATTCACATTTTGAGAGTCATGAGAGGATACTAGCTGTCCTGGCAGTGTTAAGGTAGTGCCGTAAACTAGTTGTGCGGGTGTACAACCAAGGTCCTCTTTAACAGTTGATCGTATGCTAAGTAGAATCAGAGGTAAATATTCACTCCATTTAGATGCATCACTCTGTGCCATCAGGGAGCTTTTCAGTTGTCTGTGAAATCTTTCCACAAGACCATTCGCTGCCGGATGGTAGGCTGTTGTGGAGATATGTTTAACTCCCAGGAGTCTCGTCAGTTCACGAAACAGCGTCGATTGGAATTGAGCACCTCGATCGGATGTAATCGTAGTTGGTACACCGTAATTTGACACCCAGCGGTCGAGGAAAACCAAAGCAACATTTTCGGCCGATATATCGTTCAGGGGGCATGCAATAGCCCAACGAGTAAATCTATCAATGGCTGTCAGGATATGTGTATATCCTCTTGACGTTGGCAATGGTCCTACGATATCTATATGAACGTGCTGAAATCTCCTGTCCGGTAAATCGAACGTTTTTGGCGTTGTGATAGTGTGGCGATGTACTTTGGAGCGTTGGCATTGGAGACATTCTCGTGCCCATCTCCGAATGTCAGAGTTCATTTTAGGCCACACGAAACGTTCGCTGATGAGTCTGACGGTGGCACGTACTCCAGGGTGAGAGAGCGAATGTAAGTGGTCAAATAAAGCTCTTCGGCATTGGAGAGGAACAAACGGACGATTAGTGCCGGTAGAGACATCACAAACTATAGTGGCATCTGATAAGAGAATAGGTACGTCCCTGAGCTGTAAGGAAGAGTTTTCGCGACACTTTCGAAGTTCTGAGTCGTTTCTTTGTAACTGAGCCATCCGGTCCAGACTGACGTCTACGGAAGTTTCAAGCTGGTGTATATCACCTCTTGAAAGAGAATCAGCTACCACGTTTGCGTCCCCTTTGATGTATTGTATGTCAGTTGAAAATTGGGAGATATAGTCTAACTGTCTGGCTTCTCTTGGGGAGTGTTTATCCAGCGAAGTGGTGAAAGCATAGCACAGAGGTTTGTGGTCAGTAAAAATAGTGAAATGACGACCCTGTAGTAAGTAACTGAAGTGTTTGACTGCTAGGTATATAGCCAACAATTCTCTCCCAAAAGTACTGTAACGTGTCTGAGCCGGTTCTAACCTCTTCGAAAAGAAAGCAAGTGGAGTAACGTCACCATTAATTTTCTGCTGTAACACCGCGCCCACAGCTACTTGGGAGGCATCTGTACACAAGATAAGAGATGCGTCGGGGTTGATGTGAGACAACATAGCGACTTTAGATAAAGCGTCTTTCGCGTTGCAGAAAGATTCGTGTGCTTGCTCTGACCATTGAAATTTTTTAGGATCACTTTTAAGGAGATCGGTTAAAGGCTGGACGATAGAGGCACACGAAGGAATAAAACGTCGATAGAAATTAAACATCCCCAAAAATTGTCGGACTTTCTTCAAAGAGTCTGGTTGGGGGAAGTTTTTGATTGTATCTATCTTTTCCTCAGTAGGCCTGATTCCCTCGGCAGTTATGTAGTGTCCCAGAAATTGAATAGAAGAGGCACCGAAAATGCACTTCTTAGGATTTATCGCGACACCATACTGTTCGAAACGCTGAAACAAAGTGCTAAGATGATTCTTATGTTCCTCTTCCGACTTGCTAGCAATTAGTACGTCGTCGATATAAACGAATACAAAGTCAAGGCCCCGCGTGACTTGATCCATGAAGCGCTGAAAAGTTTGTGCAGCGTTTTTCAGCCCGAAAGGCATTCGTAGGAATTCAAACAAGCCAAAAGGTGTTATAATGGCTGTCTTCTCGATGTCCTCTGGAGCAACTGGTATCTGGTGATAAGCTCTGACTAAATCCACTTTGGAGAAAATAGTTTTACCTTGCAGTGTTAGAGAGAAATCATGCAAGTGGGGAATGGGATAACGATCTGGAACAGTGGCGTTATTCAAACGTCGGTAATCCCCACACGGTCGCCAATCATGCTCAGCTTTTGGTACCATATGTAATGGTGAGGACCAGGGACTGTTGGATGGCCGGATGATGCCCAATTGCATCATGTGTTCGAATTCAGCTTTGGCTGCTGCTAACTTGTCAGGTGGTAGTCGACGAGGACGTGCTCTGACGGGTTGACCAGTTGTGACAATTTTATGCGTGACAGAATGAGGAACATCTTCGATATTATAAGATGGCTTTAAAATTTTTGGGAAACGATGCAGTAATGCAGAGAACATGCAGTCATCTGGCTTCTCGATGCATATGTTATAAACAGAGTAGTTTGAGATGATTCCGTGGACTTGAAGCTGGGTGCAGTTATCAATCAGCTTTTTCTTGTTGACATCAACCAGCAGATTGAAATTGCTTAAAAAATCGGCACCCAATATGGCATGACTAACGTCAGCTACTATGAATATCCATGTAAATCGACGACGTAAACCAAGATCCAAAATAAGTGATTGTTCGCCGTAAGTCCGTATGCTAGTTTGGTTAGCTGCTCGAAGTGAGAGTTTTGCAGCTGTGCTAGAAGATCGCCTGGAGAGTGAAGGAGGTATTACACTAACTTCGGCTCCTGTGTCTACCAGGAATAATGTGCCTGTGGTTTTGTCCTTCACGTAGAAAAGGCGACTTGAATGGTTGCCAGTAACAGCTGTCGCCATCACTGTCTGGTTGAGACGTTTCCCCTGAGCCTGGTTCTCTTCACTAAAGATGCACGGTCTGACACATTTCAAGGCATGACGTCCAAACTTCCTATGATACCAACATATATTACTGTCCCTAGAAGACATTCGGGACCGCTGCCGGAAGAGAGATCTTCTATGTGACTGTGACCGTGCTTGTGAACTCCGCCTCTCGACTCGTCGATCAGATCTATGTGTTTCCAACTTGTCAAGCCTTGCCGCTAAGTCTGCAATGGCGGTGAGTATTGGTGACGACATTATAAGTGTGAGAATATTGATACAAAGGGGAATACAAATATGAGACCACCAACAAAAACTTGCAATGAAAGTACAAAATAGCAAAAATAAGTATATAGATACGGGAAAACAATCCGTGTTCCAAAACGGGCTCACCAATTAAGTGTAGTGGACCTAGTAGCTAGGTAAGTATATAAACGCAATTAAAAGGACAGAACAAGTACTAACAAATACGTGTATATAAAATATTCAGTTCACTTAAGTTAATATACACAAAAATAGGACTGAGGTTATTTGAAGAAAACTATAACAGTCACAAAATACACAAATTATAGACGTACGAAATTATAGGAATGTAATTGTCCTTCTCTTGATTATACAAACTCTCCACTACAACTTAGCGCTGTCAACCGTTGGAAGGATCCACGTAGAGTAAGGCAGATAGGAGCAAAGTTCTTGACGGGGATGTGTCAACCAGTGCGAGGCAGCGTTGGTCAACAGATGTGCTGGGCGAGCAGCCGGAGAGATGGCGAACGATTCGTTCCTTCCGCGCGGTTCAAGGTTTTTAGGTTGAATTCCTTCTTTTTTTCGTGAACATATAATTTGATATGTTTTTAGGCCGCCACAGGTTGGTTGGTTGGGTATCTTCATGACCTGTGTCTTCTCTGTGTTCACTCGGAGTCGTGTCTTCGCTGCCTCCTCTACCAGCTTGTCGGATTTCGCTCGTAAATCTTCGACTTTGTGAGAGACGAGACATGGATGGTCGACGAAGTGTACATCTTCTAGGGGAACTTTCCAGAGTGTAAGCATGTGATATTGGATGTCACCTTTGTCGCATATTTTCATTGTAAGTATACTGTTGAAGGTGGTTTCAACTTGGAATTCTAAGGAATTGGCTTATTTCGGGGAAAGATATATCCAACCTAGACTAGGTAGATGACAGTCCTATTGTGTGAAGATGCTGGCAGAATAGGATCCAGAGATTCCTGTGCAACTTGATCAGAAGTGTGAATACGTGTGGCATCCTGTCCGTCACTGATGAATGTACAATACGTGTACAGGATTCCACGTCTGTAAAACAAGGCCGCTGAAGTAATAAAATGACCAAAGGCTTTACTGATAGGTGCTTCCGTTCGTGTGCTCGGGTTCAGTGAAATAACATTGTAAGAGATGTTGTGATTAGATGTGGAGTGTTCGGTAAGGGAAGTAGGTGAATAGAAGAGTTTGTGAATCTTCGCCTTTTGAAGTGCATAGGACGTTTGTTAATCATGTGGAATGTTGTCTAAAGTAAGTTGTTGCATCATTGTTTGTGATCTTCGAAGCAAAAGGCAGCAGCAATACACCGAGTGCGTAAATGTTAGTTGTATTCCGACTGATGTCTTCGGGATTATAAGAACCAAGGGTAGGAGACTCGTAAAATTGGTCGAAATCACCTTGGAATTCTGAACAGATTATCTTTCATGGTTGTCTTTCATCGATGTATTATTTTAATAATGACTAGTATTCGTTGCTTCCGTCCCGAGTGGGAAATAGGGCTTCAGTGACACAGCTTATTATTATTACTAGTAATAGTAGTGTTAGCCTTAGTATGATTGTTAGGCCACAAACTTGGTACATTATGGTCACCAAGGGGTGTGCCACACAAAATCTGATTGTTTGTTCGAGGGCTGGGGTAGTTCCCCGACTCCTGCACCGGTGATCCGAACAGGTTCATACGCCATTCTATCCTTTCGGATTCTGGAGCGCATGTACACCGTAGGTTTGAAATCGGAGTTTTCCGTCCGCCCACAGTAGGCCAGAATGTCAAACCAGTCCGGTTGTAAGCACCAGACATTGGAATTCGCCCTTTCACTTTTGTGAGGAAGACTCCAGCGCGTGAATGCAGTGAATAGGACTTACCTGGCCTGACTGAGGGAGGCTATGAACGCGTGGCCACATGAGAGGATTTCGAGAGAAAGACCGAAGTCTACCCACCGTCGGCCGTACCAGGTCGTTTTATAGGGGCGTGGTGAAACCTCATTGCACTCTGTTCTCTGTCACCACTCTCAACTGGCTCCACAACTGCCCACAAGCTTTCCTTCATCTCGTCTTCACATGATCGCCTGTATGTCACCCTGAGACCCACGTGCGAACCCTCGTGTTCCAACTGACGGTCTGGTGTATGGTGTCACCTTAATTCCTCCTCACCTTATGACCAGTGCATCTCCATTTCCTTCTGCACAGTATTTAGGCGATAGGTTCTTGTCTGCTGGTTCGCTGAGCTGCCAGAGTGGCTTGTTGCTTATTCTTTCTGGTGGGCCGTCTAATCTTCAGTATGGAGGGAAGACAGTTGTTGACGAAAGTGTGCAGAAGGCTGTTTGAAATGCTTTCGGTGACGCCAGTGCCAAGTCTCTGCACCATATCGAAGCACTGACTTCACATTGGTGTTGAGAATCCGGGCCTTCTTCCTTGTGCTGAGTGCAGTAGATCTCCACACTGATTTCAGAGTAATGAGTACCTGTCTTGCTTTTCCGATCCTGGCTTTGACATTGTAATCCGTATCGCCTGTAGTTGAATTGATGCTGCTGAGGCAAGTGAAAGAGACAACTTCCTTCAGGTCTCTTCCGTTGATGGTGATTGGTACTTGTTGTTGTTTTCGTTGTTGTTGTTGTTGTTGGTTGGTTGGTTGGTTGGGTATCTTCATGACCTGTGTCTTCTCTGTGTTCACTCGGAGTCGTGTCTTCGCTGCCTCCTCTACCAGCTTGTCGGATTTCGCTCGTAAATCTTCGACTTTGTGAGAGACGAGACATGGATGGTCGACGAAGTGTACATCTTCTAGGGGAACTTTCCAGAGTGTAAGCATGTGATATTGGATGTCACCTTTGTCGCATATTTTCATTGTAAGTATACTGTTGAAGGTGGTTTCAACTTGGAATTCTAAGGAATTGGCTTATTTCGGGGAAAGATATATCCAACCTAGACTAGGTAGATGACAGTCCTATTGTGTGAAGATGCTGGCAGAATAGGATCCAGAGATTCCTGTGCAACTTGATCAGAAGTGTGAATACGTGTGGCATCCTGTCCGTCACTGATGAATGTACAATACGTGTACAGGATTCCACGTCTGTAAAACAAGGCCGCTGAAGTAATAAAATGACCAAAGGCTTTACTGATAGGTGCTTCCGTTCGTGTGCTCGGGTTCAGTGAAATAACATTGTAAGAGATGTTGTGATTAGATGTGGAGTGTTCGGTAAGGGAAGTAGGTGAATAGAAGAGTTTGTGAATCTTCGCCTTTTGAAGTGCATAGGACGTTTGTTAATCATGTGGAATGTTGTCTAAAGTAAGTTGTTGCATCATTGTTTGTGATCTTCGAAGCAAAAGGCAGCAGCAATACACCGAGTGCGTAAATGTTAGTTGTATTCCGACTGATGTCTTCGGGATTATAAGAACCAAGGGTAGGAGACTCGTAAAATTGGTCGAAATCACCTTGGAATTCTGAACAGATTATCTTTCATGGTTGTCTTTCATCGATGTATTATTTTAATAATGACTAGTATTCGTTGCTTCCGTCCCGAGTGGGAAATAGGGCTTCAGTGACACAGCTTATTATTATTACTAGTAATAGTAGTGTTAGCCTTAGTATGATTGTTAGGCCACAAACTTGGTACATTATGGTCACCAAGGGGTGTGCCACACAAAATCTGATTGTTTGTTCGAGGGCTGGGGTAGTTCCCCGACTCCTGCACCGGTGATCCGAACAGGTTCATACGCCATTCTATCCTTTCGGATTCTGGAGCGCATGTACACCGTAGGTTTGAAATCGGAGTTTTCCGTCCGCCCACAGTAGGCCAGAATGTCAAACCAGTCCGGTTGTAAGCACCAGACATTGGAATTCGCCCTTTCACTTTTGTGAGGAAGACTCCAGCGCGTGAATGCAGTGAATAGGACTTACCTGGCCTGACTGAGGGAGGCTATGAACGCGTGGCCACATGAGAGGATTTCGAGAGAAAGACCGAAGTCTACCCACCGTCGGCCGTACCAGGTCGTTTTATAGGGGCGTGGTGAAACCTCATTGCACTCTGTTCTCTGTCACCACTCTCAACTGGCTCCACAACTGCCCACAAGCTTTCCTTCATCTCGTCTTCACATGATCGCCTGTATGTCACCCTGAGACCCACGTGCGAACCCTCGTGTTCCAACTGACGGTCTGGTGTATGGTGTCACCTTAATTCCTCCTCACCTTATGACCAGTGCATCTCCATTTCCTTCTGCACAGTATTTAGGCGATAGGTTCTTGTCTGCTGGTTCGCTGAGCTGCCAGAGTGGCTTGTTGCTTATTCTTTCTGGTGGGCCGTCTAATCTTCAGTATGGAGGGAAGACAGTTGTTGACGAAAGTGTGCAGAAGGCTGTTTGAAATGCTTTCGGTGACGCCAGTGCCAAGTCTCTGCACCATATCGAAGCACTGACTTCACATTGGTGTTGAGAATCCGGGCCTTCTTCCTTGTGCTGAGTGCAGTAGATCTCCACACTGATTTCAGAGTAATGAGTACCTGTCTTGCTTTTCCGATCCTGGCTTTGACATTGTAATCCGTATCGCCTGTAGTTGAATTGATGCTGCTGAGGCAAGTGAAAGAGACAACTTCCTTCAGGTCTCTTCCGTTGATGGTGATTGGTACTTGTTGTTGTTTTCGTTGTTGTTGTTGTTGTTGTTGGTTGGTTGGTTGGTTGGTTGGTTGGTTGGTTGGGTATCTTCATGACCTGTGTCTTCTCTGTGTTCACTCGGAGTCGTGTCTTCGCTGCCTCCTCTACCAGCTTGTCGGATTTCGCTCGTAAATCTTCGACTTTGTGAGAGACGAGACATGGATGGTCGACGAAGTGTACATCTTCTAGGGGAACTTTCCAGAGTGTAAGCATGTGATATTGGATGTCACCTTTGTCGCATATTTTCATTGTAAGTATACTGTTGAAGGTGGTTTCAACTTGGAATTCTAAGGAATTGGCTTATTTCGGGGAAAGATATATCCAACCTAGACTAGGTAGATGACAGTCCTATTGTGTGAAGATGCTGGCAGAATAGGATCCAGAGATTCCTGTGCAACTTGATCAGAAGTGTGAATACGTGTGGCATCCTGTCCGTCACTGATGAATGTACAATACGTGTACAGGATTCCACGTCTGTAAAACAAGGCCGCTGAAGTAATAAAATGACCAAAGGCTTTACTGATAGGTGCTTCCGTTCGTGTGCTCGGGTTCAGTGAAATAACATTGTAAGAGATGTTGTGATTAGATGTGGAGTGTTCGGTAAGGGAAGTAGGTGAATAGAAGAGTTTGTGAATCTTCGCCTTTTGAAGTGCATAGGACGTTTGTTAATCATGTGGAATGTTGTCTAAAGTAAGTTGTTGCATCATTGTTTGTGATCTTCGAAGCAAAAGGCAGCAGCAATACACCGAGTGCGTAAATGTTAGTTGTATTCCGACTGATGTCTTCGGGATTATAAGAACCAAGGGTAGGAGACTCGTAAAATTGGTCGAAATCACCTTGGAATTCTGAACAGATTATCTTTCATGGTTGTCTTTCATCGATGTATTATTTTAATAATGACTAGTATTCGTTGCTTCCGTCCCGAGTGGGAAATAGGGCTTCAGTGACACAGCTTATTATTATTACTAGTAATAGTAGTGTTAGCCTTAGTATGATTGTTAGGCCACAAACTTGGTACATTATGGTCACCAAGGGGTGTGCCACACAAAATCTGATTGTTTGTTCGAGGGCTGGGGTAGTTCCCCGACTCCTGCACCGGTGATCCGAACAGGTTCATACGCCATTCTATCCTTTCGGATTCTGGAGCGCATGTACACCGTAGGTTTGAAATCGGAGTTTTCCGTCCGCCCACAGTAGGCCAGAATGTCAAACCAGTCCGGTTGTAAGCACCAGACATTGGAATTCGCCCTTTCACTTTTGTGAGGAAGACTCCAGCGCGTGAATGCAGTGAATAGGACTTACCTGGCCTGACTGAGGGAGGCTATGAACGCGTGGCCACATGAGAGGATTTCGAGAGAAAGACCGAAGTCTACCCACCGTCGGCCGTACCAGGTCGTTTTATAGGGGCGTGGTGAAACCTCATTGCACTCTGTTCTCTGTCACCACTCTCAACTGGCTCCACAACTGCCCACAAGCTTTCCTTCATCTCGTCTTCACATGATCGCCTGTATGTCACCCTGAGACCCACGTGCGAACCCTCGTGTTCCAACTGACGGTCTGGTGTATGGTGTCACCTTAATTCCTCCTCACCTTATGACCAGTGCATCTCCATTTCCTTCTGCACAGTATTTAGGCGATAGGTTCTTGTCTGCTGGTTCGCTGAGCTGCCAGAGTGGCTTGTTGCTTATTCTTTCTGGTGGGCCGTCTAATCTTCAGTATGGAGGGAAGACAGTTGTTGACGAAAGTGTGCAGAAGGCTGTTTGAAATGCTTTCGGTGACGCCAGTGCCAAGTCTCTGCACCATATCGAAGCACTGACTTCACATTGGTGTTGAGAATCCGGGCCTTCTTCCTTGTGCTGAGTGCAGTAGATCTCCACACTGATTTCAGAGTAATGAGTACCTGTCTTGCTTTTCCGATCCTGGCTTTGACATTGTAATCCGTATCGCCTGTAGTTGAATTGATGCTGCTGAGGCAAGTGAAAGAGACAACTTCCTTCAGGTCTCTTCCGTTGATGGTGATTGGTACTTGTTGTTGTTTTCGTTGTTGTTGTTGTTGTTGTTGGTTGGTTGGTTGGTTGGTTGGTTGGTTGGTTGGGTATCTTCATGACCTGTGTCTTCTCTGTGTTCACTCGGAGTCGTGTCTTCGCTGCCTCCTCTACCAGCTTGTCGGATTTCGCTCGTAAATCTTCGACTTTGTGAGAGACGAGACATGGATGGTCGACGAAGTGTACATCTTCTAGGGGAACTTTCCAGAGTGTAAGCATGTGATATTGGATGTCACCTTTGTCGCATATTTTCATTGTAAGTATACTGTTGAAGGTGGTTTCAACTTGGAATTCTAAGGAATTGGCTTATTTCGGGGAAAGATATATCCAACCTAGACTAGGTAGATGACAGTCCTATTGTGTGAAGATGCTGGCAGAATAGGATCCAGAGATTCCTGTGCAACTTGATCAGAAGTGTGAATACGTGTGGCATCCTGTCCGTCACTGATGAATGTACAATACGTGTACAGGATTCCACGTCTGTAAAACAAGGCCGCTGAAGTAATAAAATGACCAAAGGCTTTACTGATAGGTGCTTCCGTTCGTGTGCTCGGGTTCAGTGAAATAACATTGTAAGAGATGTTGTGATTAGATGTGGAGTGTTCGGTAAGGGAAGTAGGTGAATAGAAGAGTTTGTGAATCTTCGCCTTTTGAAGTGCATAGGACGTTTGTTAATCATGTGGAATGTTGTCTAAAGTAAGTTGTTGCATCATTGTTTGTGATCTTCGAAGCAAAAGGCAGCAGCAATACACCGAGTGCGTAAATGTTAGTTGTATTCCGACTGATGTCTTCGGGATTATAAGAACCAAGGGTAGGAGACTCGTAAAATTGGTCGAAATCACCTTGGAATTCTGAACAGATTATCTTTCATGGTTGTCTTTCATCGATGTATTATTTTAATAATGACTAGTATTCGTTGCTTCCGTCCCGAGTGGGAAATAGGGCTTCAGTGACACAGCTTATTATTATTACTAGTAATAGTAGTGTTAGCCTTAGTATGATTGTTAGGCCACAAACTTGGTACATTATGGTCACCAAGGGGTGTGCCACACAAAATCTGATTGTTTGTTCGAGGGCTGGGGTAGTTCCCCGACTCCTGCACCGGTGATCCGAACAGGTTCATACGCCATTCTATCCTTTCGGATTCTGGAGCGCATGTACACCGTAGGTTTGAAATCGGAGTTTTCCGTCCGCCCACAGTAGGCCAGAATGTCAAACCAGTCCGGTTGTAAGCACCAGACATTGGAATTCGCCCTTTCACTTTTGTGAGGAAGACTCCAGCGCGTGAATGCAGTGAATAGGACTTACCTGGCCTGACTGAGGGAGGCTATGAACGCGTGGCCACATGAGAGGATTTCGAGAGAAAGACCGAAGTCTACCCACCGTCGGCCGTACCAGGTCGTTTTATAGGGGCGTGGTGAAACCTCATTGCACTCTGTTCTCTGTCACCACTCTCAACTGGCTCCACAACTGCCCACAAGCTTTCCTTCATCTCGTCTTCACATGATCGCCTGTATGTCACCCTGAGACCCACGTGCGAACCCTCGTGTTCCAACTGACGGTCTGGTGTATGGTGTCACCTTAATTCCTCCTCACCTTATGACCAGTGCATCTCCATTTCCTTCTGCACAGTATTTAGGCGATAGGTTCTTGTCTGCTGGTTCGCTGAGCTGCCAGAGTGGCTTGTTGCTTATTCTTTCTGGTGGGCCGTCTAATCTTCAGTATGGAGGGAAGACAGTTGTTGACGAAAGTGTGCAGAAGGCTGTTTGAAATGCTTTCGGTGACGCCAGTGCCAAGTCTCTGCACCATATCGAAGCACTGACTTCACATTGGTGTTGAGAATCCGGGCCTTCTTCCTTGTGCTGAGTGCAGTAGATCTCCACACTGATTTCAGAGTAATGAGTACCTGTCTTGCTTTTCCGATCCTGGCTTTGACATTGTAATCCGTATCGCCTGTAGTTGAATTGATGCTGCTGAGGCAAGTGAAAGAGACAACTTCCTTCAGGTCTCTTCCGTTGATGGTGATTGGTACTTGTTGTTGTTTTCGTTGTTGTTGTTGTTGTTGTTGGTTGGTTGGTTGGTTGGTTGGGTATCTTCATGACCTGTGTCTTCTCTGTGTTCACTCGGAGTCGTGTCTTCGCTGCCTCCTCTACCAGCTTGTCGGATTTCGCTCGTAAATCTTCGACTTTGTGAGAGACGAGACATGGATGGTCGACGAAGTGTACATCTTCTAGGGGAACTTTCCAGAGTGTAAGCATGTGATATTGGATGTCACCTTTGTCGCATATTTTCATTGTAAGTATACTGTTGAAGGTGGTTTCAACTTGGAATTCTAAGGAATTGGCTTATTTCGGGGAAAGATATATCCAACCTAGACTAGGTAGATGACAGTCCTATTGTGTGAAGATGCTGGCAGAATAGGATCCAGAGATTCCTGTGCAACTTGATCAGAAGTGTGAATACGTGTGGCATCCTGTCCGTCACTGATGAATGTACAATACGTGTACAGGATTCCACGTCTGTAAAACAAGGCCGCTGAAGTAATAAAATGACCAAAGGCTTTACTGATAGGTGCTTCCGTTCGTGTGCTCGGGTTCAGTGAAATAACATTGTAAGAGATGTTGTGATTAGATGTGGAGTGTTCGGTAAGGGAAGTAGGTGAATAGAAGAGTTTGTGAATCTTCGCCTTTTGAAGTGCATAGGACGTTTGTTAATCATGTGGAATGTTGTCTAAAGTAAGTTGTTGCATCATTGTTTGTGATCTTCGAAGCAAAAGGCAGCAGCAATACACCGAGTGCGTAAATGTTAGTTGTATTCCGACTGATGTCTTCGGGATTATAAGAACCAAGGGTAGGAGACTCGTAAAATTGGTCGAAATCACCTTGGAATTCTGAACAGATTATCTTTCATGGTTGTCTTTCATCGATGTATTATTTTAATAATGACTAGTATTCGTTGCTTCCGTCCCGAGTGGGAAATAGGGCTTCAGTGACACAGCTTATTATTATTACTAGTAATAGTAGTGTTAGCCTTAGTATGATTGTTAGGCCACAAACTTGGTACATTATGGTCACCAAGGGGTGTGCCACACAAAATCTGATTGTTTGTTCGAGGGCTGGGGTAGTTCCCCGACTCCTGCACCGGTGATCCGAACAGGTTCATACGCCATTCTATCCTTTCGGATTCTGGAGCGCATGTACACCGTAGGTTTGAAATCGGAGTTTTCCGTCCGCCCACAGTAGGCCAGAATGTCAAACCAGTCCGGTTGTAAGCACCAGACATTGGAATTCGCCCTTTCACTTTTGTGAGGAAGACTCCAGCGCGTGAATGCAGTGAATAGGACTTACCTGGCCTGACTGAGGGAGGCTATGAACGCGTGGCCACATGAGAGGATTTCGAGAGAAAGACCGAAGTCTACCCACCGTCGGCCGTACCAGGTCGTTTTATAGGGGCGTGGTGAAACCTCATTGCACTCTGTTCTCTGTCACCACTCTCAACTGGCTCCACAACTGCCCACAAGCTTTCCTTCATCTCGTCTTCACATGATCGCCTGTATGTCACCCTGAGACCCACGTGCGAACCCTCGTGTTCCAACTGACGGTCTGGTGTATGGTGTCACCTTAATTCCTCCTCACCTTATGACCAGTGCATCTCCATTTCCTTCTGCACAGTATTTAGGCGATAGGTTCTTGTCTGCTGGTTCGCTGAGCTGCCAGAGTGGCTTGTTGCTTATTCTTTCTGGTGGGCCGTCTAATCTTCAGTATGGAGGGAAGACAGTTGTTGACGAAAGTGTGCAGAAGGCTGTTTGAAATGCTTTCGGTGACGCCAGTGCCAAGTCTCTGCACCATATCGAAGCACTGACTTCACATTGGTGTTGAGAATCCGGGCCTTCTTCCTTGTGCTGAGTGCAGTAGATCTCCACACTGATTTCAGAGTAATGAGTACCTGTCTTGCTTTTCCGATCCTGGCTTTGACATTGTAATCCGTATCGCCTGTAGTTGAATTGATGCTGCTGAGGCAAGTGAAAGAGACAACTTCCTTCAGGTCTCTTCCGTTGATGGTGATTGGTACTTGTTGTTGTTTTCGTTGTTGTTGTTGTTGTTGTTGGTTGGTTGGTTGGTTGGTTGGTTGGTTGGTTGGGTATCTTCATGACCTGTGTCTTCTCTGTGTTCACTCGGAGTCGTGTCTTCGCTGCCTCCTCTACCAGCTTGTCGGATTTCGCTCGTAAATCTTCGACTTTGTGAGAGACGAGACATGGATGGTCGACGAAGTGTACATCTTCTAGGGGAACTTTCCAGAGTGTAAGCATGTGATATTGGATGTCACCTTTGTCGCATATTTTCATTGTAAGTATACTGTTGAAGGTGGTTTCAACTTGGAATTCTAAGGAATTGGCTTATTTCGGGGAAAGATATATCCAACCTAGACTAGGTAGATGACAGTCCTATTGTGTGAAGATGCTGGCAGAATAGGATCCAGAGATTCCTGTGCAACTTGATCAGAAGTGTGAATACGTGTGGCATCCTGTCCGTCACTGATGAATGTACAATACGTGTACAGGATTCCACGTCTGTAAAACAAGGCCGCTGAAGTAATAAAATGACCAAAGGCTTTACTGATAGGTGCTTCCGTTCGTGTGCTCGGGTTCAGTGAAATAACATTGTAAGAGATGTTGTGATTAGATGTGGAGTGTTCGGTAAGGGAAGTAGGTGAATAGAAGAGTTTGTGAATCTTCGCCTTTTGAAGTGCATAGGACGTTTGTTAATCATGTGGAATGTTGTCTAAAGTAAGTTGTTGCATCATTGTTTGTGATCTTCGAAGCAAAAGGCAGCAGCAATACACCGAGTGCGTAAATGTTAGTTGTATTCCGACTGATGTCTTCGGGATTATAAGAACCAAGGGTAGGAGACTCGTAAAATTGGTCGAAATCACCTTGGAATTCTGAACAGATTATCTTTCATGGTTGTCTTTCATCGATGTATTATTTTAATAATGACTAGTATTCGTTGCTTCCGTCCCGAGTGGGAAATAGGGCTTCAGTGACACAGCTTATTATTATTGCTAGTAATAGTAGTGTTAGCCTTAGTATGATTGTTAGGCCACAAACTTGGTACATTATGGTCACCAAGGGGTGTGCCACACAAAATCTGATTGTTTGTTCGAGGGCTGGGGTAGTTCCCCGACTCCTGCACCGGTGATCCGAACAGGTTCATACGCCATTCTATCCTTTCGGATTCTGGAGCGCATGTACACCGTAGGTTTGAAATCGGAGTTTTCCGTCCGCCCACAGTAGGCCAGAATGTCAAACCAGTCCGGTTGTAAGCACCAGACATTGGAATTCGCCCTTTCACTTTTGTGAGGAAGACTCCAGCGCGTGAATGCAGTGAATAGGACTTACCTGGCCTGACTGAGGGAGGCTATGAACGCGTGGCCACATGAGAGGATTTCGAGAGAAAGACCGAAGTCTACCCACCGTCGGCCGTACCAGGTCGTTTTATAGGGGCGTGGTGAAACCTCATTGCACTCTGTTCTCTGTCACCACTCTCAACTGGCTCCACAACTGCCCACAAGCTTTCCTTCATCTCATCTTCACATGATCGCCTGTATGTCACCCTGAGACCCACGTGCGAACCCTCGTGTTCCAACTGACGGTCTGGTGTATGGTGTCACCTTAATTCCTCCTCACCTTATGACCAGTGCATCTCCATTTCCTTCTGCACAGTATTTAGGCGATAGGTTCTTGTCTGCTGGTTCGCTGAGCTGCCAGAGTGGCTTGTTGCTTATTCTTTCTGGTGGGCCGTCTAATCTTCAGTATGGAGGGAAGACAGTTGTTGACGAAAGTGTGCAGAAGGCTGTTTGAAATGCTTTCGGTGACGCCAGTGCCAAGTCTCTGCACCATATCGAAGCACTGACTTCACATTGGTGTTGAGAATCCGGGCCTTCTTCCTTGTGCTGAGTGCAGTAGATCTCCACACTGATTTCAGAGTAATGAGTACCTGTCTTGCTTTTCCGATCCTGGCTTTGACATTGTAATCCGTATCGCCTGTAGTTGAATTGATGCTGCTGAGGCAAGTGAAAGAGACAACTTCCTTCAGGTCTCTTCCGTTGATGGTGATTGGTACTTGTTGTTGTTTTCGTTGTTGTTGTTGTTGTTGGTTGGTTGGTTGGTTGGTTGGTTGGTTGGGTATCTTCATGACCTGTGTCTTCTCTGTGTTCACTCGGAGTCGTGTCTTCGCTGCCTCCTCTACCAGCTTGTCGGATTTCGCTCGTAAATCTTCGACTTTGTGAGAGACGAGACATGGATGGTCGACGAAGTGTACATCTTCTAGGGGAACTTTCCAGAGTGTAAGCATGTGATATTGGATGTCACCTTTGTCGCATATTTTCATTGTAAGTATACTGTTGAAGGTGGTTTCAACTTGGAATTCTAAGGAATTGGCTTATTTCGGGGAAAGATATATCCAACCTAGACTAGGTAGATGACAGTCCTATTGTGTGAAGATGCTGGCAGAATAGGATCCAGAGATTCCTGTGCAACTTGATCAGAAGTGTGAATACGTGTGGCATCCTGTCCGTCACTGATGAATGTACAATACGTGTACAGGATTCCACGTCTGTAAAACAAGGCCGCTGAAGTAATAAAATGACCAAAGGCTTTACTGATAGGTGCTTCCGTTCGTGTGCTCGGGTTCAGTGAAATAACATTGTAAGAGATGTTGTGATTAGATGTGGAGTGTTCGGTAAGGGAAGTAGGTGAATAGAAGAGTTTGTGAATCTTCGCCTTTTGAAGTGCATAGGACGTTTGTTAATCATGTGGAATGTTGTCTAAAGTAAGTTGTTGCATCATTGTTTGTGATCTTCGAAGCAAAAGGCAGCAGCAATACACCGAGTGCGTAAATGTTAGTTGTATTCCGACTGATGTCTTCGGGATTATAAGAACCAAGGGTAGGAGACTCGTAAAATTGGTCGAAATCACCTTGGAATTCTGAACAGATTATCTTTCATGGTTGTCTTTCATCGATGTATTATTTTAATAATGACTAGTATTCGTTGCTTCCGTCCCGAGTGGGAAATAGGGCTTCAGTGACACAGCTTATTATTATTGCTAGTAATAGTAGTGTTAGCCTTAGTATGATTGTTAGGCCACAAACTTGGTACATTATGGTCACCAAGGGGTGTGCCACACAAAATCTGATTGTTTGTTCGAGGGCTGGGGTAGTTCCCCGACTCCTGCACCGGTGATCCGAACAGGTTCATACGCCATTCTATCCTTTCGGATTCTGGAGCGCATGTACACCGTAGGTTTGAAATCGGAGTTTTCCGTCCGCCCACAGTAGGCCAGAATGTCAAACCAGTCCGGTTGTAAGCACCAGACATTGGAATTCGCCCTTTCACTTTTGTGAGGAAGACTCCAGCGCGTGAATGCAGTGAATAGGACTTACCTGGCCTGACTGAGGGAGGCTATGAACGCGTGGCCACATGAGAGGATTTCGAGAGAAAGACCGAAGTCTACCCACCGTCGGCCGTACCAGGTCGTTTTATAGGGGCGTGGTGAAACCTCATTGCACTCTGTTCTCTGTCACCACTCTCAACTGGCTCCACAACTGCCCACAAGCTTTCCTTCATCTCGTCTTCACATGATCGCCTGTATGTCACCCTGAGACCCACGTGCGAACCCTCGTGTTCCAACTGACGGTCTGGTGTATGGTGTCACCTTAATTCCTCCTCACCTTATGACCAGTGCATCTCCATTTCCTTCTGCACAGTATTTAGGCGATAGGTTCTTGTCTGCTGGTTCGCTGAGCTGCCAGAGTGGCTTGTTGCTTATTCTTTCTGGTGGGCCGTCTAATCTTCAGTATGGAGGGAAGACAGTTGTTGACGAAAGTGTGCAGAAGGCTGTTTGAAATGCTTTCGGTGACGCCAGTGCCAAGTCTCTGCACCATATCGAAGCACTGACTTCACATTGTTGTTGAGAATCCGGGCTTTCTTCCTTGTGCTGAGTGCAGTAGATCTCCACACTGATTTCAGAGTAATGAGTACCTGTCTTGCTTTTCCGATCCTGGCTTTGACATTGTAATCCGTATCGCCTGTAGTTGAATTGATGCTGCTGAGGCAAGTGAAAGAGACAACTTCCTTCAGGTCTCTTCCGTTGATGGTGATTGGTACTTGTTGTTGTTTTCGTTGTTGTTGTTGTTGTTGTTGTTGGTTGGTTGGTTGGTTGGTTGGTTGGTTGGTTGGTTGGTTGGTTGGTTGGGTATCTTCATGACCTGTGTCTTCTCTGTGTTCACTCGGAGTCGTGTCTTCGCTGCCTCCTCTACCAGCTTGTCGGATTTCGCTCGTAAATCTTCGACTTTGTGAGAGACGAGACATGGATGGTCGACGAAGTGTACATCTTCTAGGGGAACTTTCCAGAGTGTAAGCATGTGATATTGGATGTCACCTTTGTCGCATATTTTCATTGTAAGTATACTGTTGAAGGTGGTTTCAACTTGGAATTCTAAGGAATTGGCTTATTTCGGGGAAAGATATATCCAACCTAGACTAGGTAGATGACAGTCCTATTGTGTGAAGATGCTGGCAGAATAGGATCCAGAGATTCCTGTGCAACTTGATCAGAAGTGTGAATACGTGTGGCATCCTGTCCGTCACTGATGAATGTACAATACGTGTACAGGATTCCACGTCTGTAAAACAAGGCCGCTGAAGTAATAAAATGACCAAAGGCTTTACTGATAGGTGCTTCCGTTCGTGTGCTCGGGTTCAGTGAAATAACATTGTAAGAGATGTTGTGATTAGATGTGGAGTGTTCGGTAAGGGAAGTAGGTGAATAGAAGAGTTTGTGAATCTTCGCCTTTTGAAGTGCATAGGACGTTTGTTAATCATGTGGAATGTTGTCTAAAGTAAGTTGTTGCATCATTGTTTGTGATCTTCGAAGCAAAAGGCAGCAGCAATACACCGAGTGCGTAAATGTTAGTTGTATTCCGACTGATGTCTTCGGGATTATAAGAACCAAGGGTAGGAGACTCGTAAAATTGGTCGAAATCACCTTGGAATTCTGAACAGATTATCTTTCATGGTTGTCTTTCATCGATGTATTATTTTAATAATGACTAGTATTCGTTGCTTCCGTCCCGAGTGGGAAATAGGGCTTCAGTGACACAGCTTATTATTATTGCTAGTAATAGTAGTGTTAGCCTTAGTATGATTGTTAGGCCACAAACTTGGTACATTATGGTCACCAAGGGGTGTGCCACACAAAATCTGATTGTTTGTTCGAGGGCTGGGGTAGTTCCCCGACTCCTGCACCGGTGATCCGAACAGGTCCATACGCCATTCTATCCTTTCGGATTCTGGAGCGCATGTACACCGTAGGTTTGAAATCGGAGTTTTCCGTCCGCCCACAGTAGGCCAGAATGTCAAACCAGTCCGGTTGTAAGCACCAGACATTGGAATTCGCCCTTTCACTTTTGTGAGGAAGACTCCAGCGCGTGAATGCAGTGAATAGGACTTACCTGGCCTGACTGAGGGAGGCTATGAACGCGTGGCCACATGAGAGGATTTCGAGAGAAAGACCGAAGTCTACCCACCGTCGGCCGTACCAGGTCGTTTTATAGGGGCGTGGTGAAACCTCATTGCACTCTGTTCTCTGTCACCACTCTCAACTGGCTCCACAACTGCCCACAAGCTTTCCTTCATCTCGTCTTCACATGATCGCCTGTATGTCACCCTGAGACCCACGTGCGAACCCTCGTGTTCCAACTGACGGTCTGGTGTATGGTGTCACCTTAATTCCTCCTCACCTTATGACCAGTGCATCTCCATTTCCTTCTGCACAGTATTTAGGCGATAGGTTCTTGTCTGCTGGTTCGCTGAGCTGCCAGAGTGGCTTGTTGCTTATTCTTTCTGGTGGGCCGTCTAATCTTCAGTATGGAGGGAAGACAGTTGTTGACGAAAGTGTGCAGAAGGCTGTTTGAAATGCTTTCGGTGACGCCAGTGCCAAGTCTCTGCACCATATCGAAGCACTGACTTCACATTGTTGTTGAGAATCCGGGCTTTCTTCCTTGTGCTGAGTGCAGTAGATCTCCACACTGATTTCAGAGTAATGAGTACCTGTCTTGCTTTTCCGATCCTGGCTTTGACATTGTAATCCGTATCGCCTGTAGTTGAATTGATGCTGCTGAGGCAAGTGAAAGAGACAACTTCCTTCAGGTCTCTTCCGTTGATGGTGATTGGTACTTGTTGTTGTTTTCGTTGTTGTTGTTGTTGTTGTTGTTGGTTGGTTGGTTGGTTGGTTGGTTGGTTGGTTGGTTGGTTGGTTGGTTGGGTATCTTCATGACCTGTGTCTTCTCTGTGTTCACTCGGAGTCGTGTCTTCGCTGCCTCCTCTACCAGCTTGTCGGATTTCGCTCGTAAATCTTCGACTTTGTGAGAGACGAGACATGGATGGTCGACGAAGTGTACATCTTCTAGGGGAACTTTCCAGAGTGTAAGCATGTGATATTGGATGTCACCTTTGTCGCATATTTTCATTGTAAGTATACTGTTGAAGGTGGTTTCAACTTGGAATTCTAAGGAATTGGCTTATTTCGGGGAAAGATATATCCAACCTAGACTAGGTAGATGACAGTCCTATTGTGTGAAGATGCTGGCAGAATAGGATCCAGAGATTCCTGTGCAACTTGATCAGAAGTGTGAATACGTGTGGCATCCTGTCCGTCACTGATGAATGTACAATACGTGTACAGGATTCCACGTCTGTAAAACAAGGCCGCTGAAGTAATAAAATGACCAAAGGCTTTACTGATAGGTGCTTCCGTTCGTGTGCTCGGGTTCAGTGAAATAACATTGTAAGAGATGTTGTGATTAGATGTGGAGTGTTCGGTAAGGGAAGTAGGTGAATAGAAGAGTTTGTGAATCTTCGCCTTTTGAAGTGCATAGGACGTTTGTTAATCATGTGGAATGTTGTCTAAAGTAAGTTGTTGCATCATTGTTTGTGATCTTCGAAGCAAAAGGCAGCAGCAATACACCGAGTGCGTAAATGTTAGTTGTATTCCGACTGATGTCTTCGGGATTATAAGAACCAAGGGTAGGAGACTCGTAAAATTGGTCGAAATCACCTTGGAATTCTGAACAGATTATCTTTCATGGTTGTCTTTCATCGATGTATTATTTTAATAATGACTAGTATTCGTTGCTTCCGTCCCGAGTGGGAAATAGGGCTTCATTGACACAGCTTATTATTATTGCTAGTAATAGTAGTGTTAGCCTTAGTATGATTGTTAGGCCACAAACTTGGTACATTATGGTCACCAAGGGGTGTGCCACACAAAATCTGATTGTTTGTTCGAGGGCTGGGGTAGTTCCCCGACTCCTGCACCGGTGATCCGAACAGGTTCATACGCCATTCTATCCTTTCGGATTCTGGAGCGCATGTACACCATAGGTTTGAAATCGGAGTTTTCCGTCCGCCCACAGTAGGCCAGAATGTCAAACCAGTCCGGTTGTAAGCACCAGACATTGGAATTCGCCCTTTCACTTTTGTGAGGAAGACTCCAGCGCGTGAATGCAGTGAATAGGACTTACCTGGCCTGACTGAGGGAGGCTATGAACGCGTGGCCACATGAGAGGATTTCGAGAGAAAGACCGAAGTCTACCCACCGTCGGCCGTACCAGGTCGTTTTATAGGGGCGTGGTGAAACCTCATTGCACTCTGTTCTCTGTCACCACTCTCAACTGGCTCCACAACTGCCCACAAGCTTTCCTTCATCTCGTCTTCACATGATCGCCTGTATGTCACCCTGAGACCCACGTGCGAACCCTCGTGTTCCAACTGACGGTCTGGTGTATGGTGTCACCTTAATTCCTCCTCACCTTATGACCAGTGCATCTCCATTTCCTTCTGCACAGTATTTAGGCGATAGGTTCTTGTCTGCTGGTTCGCTGAGCTGCCAGAGTGGCTTGTTGCTTATTCTTTCTGGTGGGCCGTCTAATCTTCAGTATGGAGGGAAGACAGTTGTTGACGAAAGTGTGCAGAAGGCTGTTTGAAATGCTTTCGGTGACGCCAGTGCCAAGTCTCTGCACCATATCGAAGCACTGACTTCACATTGGTGTTGAGAATCCGGGCTTTCTTCCTTGTGCTGAGTGCAGTAGATCTCCACACTGATTTCAGAGTAATGAGTACCTGTCTTGCTTTTCCGATCCTGGCTTTGACATTGTAATCCGTATCGCCTGTAGTTGAATTGATGCTGCTGAGGCAAGTGAAAGAGACAACTTCCTTCAGGTCTCTTCCGTTGATGGTGATTGGTACTTGTTGTTGTTTTCGTTGTTGTTGTTGTTGTTGGTTGGTTGGTTGGTTGGTTGGTTGGTTGGTTGGTTGGTTGGGTATCTTCATGACCTGTGTCTTCTCTGTGTTCACTCGGAGTCGTGTCTTCGCTGCCTCCTCTACCAGCTTGTCGGATTTCGCTCGTAAATCTTCGACTTTGTGAGAGACGAGACATGGATGGTCGACGAAGTGTACATCTTCTAGGGGAACTTTCCAGAGTGTAAGCATGTGATATTGGATGTCACCTTTGTCGCATATTTTCATTGTAAGTATACTGTTGAAGGTGGTTTCAACTTGGAATTCTAAGGAATTGGCTTATTTCGGGGAAAGATATATCCAACCTAGACTAGGTAGATGACAGTCCTATTGTGTGAAGATGCTGGCAGAATAGGATCCAGAGATTCCTGTGCAACTTGATCAGAAGTGTGAATACGTGTGGCATCCTGTCCGTCACTGATGAATGTACAATACGTGTACAGGATTCCACGTCTGTAAAACAAGGCCGCTGAAGTAATAAAATGACCAAAGGCTTTACTGATAGGTGCTTCCGTTCGTGTGCTCGGGTTCAGTGAAATAACATTGTAAGAGATGTTGTGATTAGATGTGGAGTGTTCGGTAAGGGAAGTAGGTGAATAGAAGAGTTTGTGAATCTTCGCCTTTTGAAGTGCATAGGACGTTTGTTAATCATGTGGAATGTTGTCTAAAGTAAGTTGTTGCATCATTGTTTGTGATCTTCGAAGCAAAAGGCAGCAGCAATACACCGAGTGCGTAAATGTTAGTTGTATTCCGACTGATGTCTTCGGGATTATAAGAACCAAGGGTAGGAGACTCGTAAAATTGGTCGAAATCACCTTGGAATTCTGAACAGATTATCTTTCATGGTTGTCTTTCATCGATGTATTATTTTAATAATGACTAGTATTCGTTGCTTCCGTCCCGAGTGGGAAATAGGGCTTCAGTGACACAGCTTATTATTATTACTAGTAATAGTAGTGTTAGCCTTAGTATGATTGTTAGGCCACAAACTTGGTACATTATGGTCACCAAGGGGTGTGCCACACAAAATCTGATTGTTTGTTCGAGGGCTGGGGTAGTTCCCCGACTCCTGCACCGGTGATCCGAACAGGTCCATACGCCATTCTATCCTTTCGGATTCTGGAGCGCATGTACACCGTAGGTTTGAAATCGGAGTTTTCCGTCCGCCCACAGTAGGCCAGAATGTCAAACCAGTCCGGTTGTAAGCACCAGACATTGGAATTCGCCCTTTCACTTTTGTGAGGAAGACTCCAGCGCGTGAATGCAGTGAATAGGACTTACCTGGCCTGACTGAGGGAGGCTATGAACGCGTGGCCACATGAGAGGATTTCGAGAGAAAGACCGAAGTCTACCCACCGTCGGCCGTACCAGGTCGTTTTATAGGGGCGTGGTGAAACCTCATTGCACTCTGTTCTCTGTCACCACTCTCAACTGGCTCCACAACTGCCCACAAGCTTTCCTTCATCTCGTCTTCACATGATCGCCTGTATGTCACCCTGAGACCCACGTGCGAACCCTCGTGTTCCAACTGACGGTCTGGTGTATGGTGTCACCTTAATTCCTCCTCACCTTATGACCAGTGCATCTCCATTTCCTTCTGCACAGTATTTAGGCGATAGGTTCTTGTCTGCTGGTTCGCTGAGCTGCCAGAGTGGCTTGTTGCTTATTCTTTCTGGTGGGCCGTCTAATCTTCAGTATGGAGGGAAGACAGTTGTTGACGAAAGTGTGCAGAAGGCTGTTTGAAATGCTTTCGGTGACGCCAGTGCCAAGTCTCTGCACCATATCGAAGCACTGACTTCACATTGGTGTTGAGAATCCGGGCTTTCTTCCTTGTGCTGAGTGCAGTAGATCTCCACACTGATTTCAGAGTAATGAGTACCTGTCTTGCTTTTCCGATCCTGGCTTTGACATTGTAATCCGTATCGCCTGTAGTTGAATTGATGCTGCTGAGGCAAGTGAAAGAGACAACTTCCTTCAGGTCTCTTCCGTTGATGGTGATTGGTACTTGTTGTTGTTTTCGTTGTTGTTGTTGTTGTTGGTTGGTTGGTTGGTTGGTTGGTTGGTTGGTTGGTTGGTTGGTTGGTTGGTTGGTTGGTTGGGTATCTTCATGACCTGTGTCTTCTCTGTGTTCACTCGGAGTCGTGTCTTCGCTGCCTCCTCTACCAGCTTGTCGGATTTCGCTCGTAAATCTTCGACTTTGTGAGAGACGAGACATGGATGGTCGACGAAGTGTACATCTTCTAGGGGAACTTTCCAGAGTGTAAGCATGTGATATTGGATGTCACCTTTGTCGCATATTTTCATTGTAAGTATACTGTTGAAGGTGGTTTCAACTTGGAATTCTAAGGAATTGGCTTATTTCGGGGAAAGATATATCCAACCTAGACTAGGTAGATGACAGTCCTATTGTGTGAAGATGCTGGCAGAATAGGATCCAGAGATTCCTGTGCAACTTGATCAGAAGTGTGAATACGTGTGGCATCCTGTCCGTCACTGATGAATGTACAATACGTGTACAGGATTCCACGTCTGTAAAACAAGGCCGCTGAAGTAATAAAATGACCAAAGGCTTTACTGATAGGTGCTTCCGTTCGTGTGCTCGGGTTCAGTGAAATAACATTGTAAGAGATGTTGTGATTAGATGTGGAGTGTTCGGTAAGGGAAGTAGGTGAATAGAAGAGTTTGTGAATCTTCGCCTTTTGAAGTGCATAGGACGTTTGTTAATCATGTGGAATGTTGTCTAAAGTAAGTTGTTGCATCATTGTTTGTGATCTTCGAAGCAAAAGGCAGCAGCAATACACCGAGTGCGTAAATGTTAGTTGTATTCCGACTGATGTCTTCGGGATTATAAGAACCAAGGGTAGGAGACTCGTAAAATTGGTCGAAATCACCTTGGAATTCTGAACAGATTATCTTTCATGGTTGTCTTTCATCGATGTATTATTTTAATAATGACTAGTATTCGTTGCTTCCGTCCCGAGTGGGAAATAGGGCTTCATTGACACAGCTTATTATTATTGCTAGTAATAGTAGTGTTAGCCTTAGTATGATTGTTAGGCCACAAACTTGGTACATTATGGTCACCAAGGGGTGTGCCACACAAAATCTGATTGTTTGTTCGAGGGCTGGGGTAGTTCCCCGACTCCTGCACCGGTGATCCGAACAGGTTCATACGCCATTCTATCCTTTCGGATTCTGGAGCGCATGTACACCGTAGGTTTGAAATCGGAGTTTTCCGTCCGCCCACAGTAGGCCAGAATGTCAAACCAGTCCGGTTGTAAGCACCAGACATTGGAATTCGCCCTTTCACTTTTGTGAGGAAGACTCCAGCGCGTGAATGCAGTGAATAGGACTTACCTGGCCTGACTGAGGGAGGCTATGAACGCGTGGCCACATGAGAGGATTTCGAGAGAAAGACCGAAGTCTACCCACCGTCGGCCGTACCAGGTCGTTTTATAGGGGCGTGGTGAAACCTCATTGCACTCTGTTCTCTGTCACCACTCTCAACTGGCTCCACAACTGCCCACAAGCTTTCCTTCATCTCGTCTTCACATGATCGCCTGTATGTCACCCTGAGACCCACGTGCGAACCCTCGTGTTCCAACTGACGGTCTGGTGTATGGTGTCACCTTAATTCCTCCTCACCTTATGACCAGTGCATCTCCATTTCCTTCTGCACAGTATTTAGGCGATAGGTTCTTGTCTGCTGGTTCGCTGAGCTGCCAGAGTGGCTTGTTGCTTATTCTTTCTGGTGGGCCGTCTAATCTTCAGTATGGAGGGAAGACAGTTGTTGACGAAAGTGTGCAGAAGGCTGTTTGAAATGCTTTCGGTGACGCCAGTGCCAAGTCTCTGCACCATATCGAAGCACTGACTTCACATTGGTGTTGAGAATCCGGGCCTTCTTCCTTGTGCTGAGTGCAGTAGATCTCCACACTGATTTCAGAGTAATGAGTACCTGTCTTGCTTTTCCGATCCTGGCTTTGACATTGTAATCCGTATCGCCTGTAGTTGAATTGATGCTGCTGAGGCAAGTGAAAGAGACAACTTCCTTCAGGTCTCTTCCGTTGATGGTGATTGGTACTTGTTGTTGTTTTCGTTGTTGTTGTTGTTGGTTGGTTGGTTTTGGTTGGTTGGTTGGTTGGTTGGTTGGTTGGTTGGGTATCTTCATGACCTGTGTCTTCTCTGTGTTCACTCGGAGTCGTGTCTTCGCTGCCTCCTCTACCAGCTTGTCGGATTTCGCTCGTAAATCTTCGACTTTGTGAGAGACGAGACATGGATGGTCGACGAAGTGTACATCTTCTAGGGGAACTTTCCAGAGTGTAAGCATGTGATATTGGATGTCACCTTTGTCGCATATTTTCATTGTAAGTATACTGTTGAAGGTGGTTTCAACTTGGAATTCTAAGGAATTGGCTTATTTCGGGGAAAGATATATCCAACCTAGACTAGGTAGATGACAGTCCTATTGTGTGAAGATGCTGGCAGAATAGGATCCAGAGATTCCTGTGCAACTTGATCAGAAGTGTGAATACGTGTGGCATCCTGTCCGTCACTGATGAATGTACAATACGTGTACAGGATTCCACGTCTGTAAAACAAGGCCGCTGAAGTAATAAAATGACCAAAGGCTTTACTGATAGGTGCTTCCGTTCGTGTGCTCGGGTTCAGTGAAATAACATTGTAAGAGATGTTGTGATTAGATGTGGAGTGTTCGGTAAGGGAAGTAGGTGAATAGAAGAGTTTGTGAATCTTCGCCTTTTGAAGTGCATAGGACGTTTGTTAATCATGTGGAATGTTGTCTAAAGTAAGTTGTTGCATCATTGTTTGTGATCTTCGAAGCAAAAGGCAGCAGCAATACACCGAGTGCGTAAATGTTAGTTGTATTCCGACTGATGTCTTCGGGATTATAAGAACCAAGGGTAGGAGACTCGTAAAATTGGTCGAAATCACCTTGGAATTCTGAACAGATTATCTTTCATGGTTGTCTTTCATCGATGTATTATTTTAATAATGACTAGTATTCGTTGCTTCCGTCCCGAGTGGGAAATAGGGCTTCATTGACACAGCTTATTATTATTGCTAGTAATAGTAGTGTTAGCCTTAGTATGATTGTTAGGCCACAAACTTGGTACATTATGGTCACCAAGGGGTGTGCCACACAAAATCTGATTGTTTGTTCGAGGGCTGGGGTAGTTCCCCGACTCCTGCACCGGTGATCCGAACAGGTTCATACGCCATTCTATCCTTTCGGATTCTGGAGCGCATGTACACCGTAGGTTTGAAATCGGAGTTTTCCGTCCGCCCACAGTAGGCCAGAATGTCAAACCAGTCCGGTTGTAAGCACCAGACATTGGAATTCGCCCTTTCACTTTTGTGAGGAAGACTCCAGCGCGTGAATGCAGTGAATAGGACTTACCTGGCCTGACTGAGGGAGGCTATGAACGCGTGGCCACATGAGAGGATTTCGAGAGAAAGACCGAAGTCTACCCACCGTCGGCCGTACCAGGTCGTTTTATAGGGGCGTGGTGAAACCTCATTGCACTCTGTTCTCTGTCACCACTCTCAACTGGCTCCACAACTGCCCACAAGCTTTCCTTCATCTCGTCTTCACATGATCGCCTGTATGTCACCCTGAGACCCACGTGCGAACCCTCGTGTTCCAACTGACGGTCTGGTGTATGGTGTCACCTTAATTCCTCCTCACCTTATGACCAGTGCATCTCCATTTCCTTCTGCACAGTATTTAGGCGATAGGTTCTTGTCTGCTGGTTCGCTGAGCTGCCAGAGTGGCTTGTTGCTTATTCTTTCTGGTGGGCCGTCTAATCTTCAGTATGGAGGGAAGACAGTTGTTGACGAAAGTGTGCAGAAGGCTGTTTGAAATGCTTTCGGTGACGCCAGTGCCAAGTCTCTGCACCATATCGAAGCACTGACTTCACATTGGTGTTGAGAATCCGGGCCTTCTTCCTTGTGCTGAGTGCAGTAGATCTCCACACTGATTTCAGAGTAATGAGTACCTGTCTTGCTTTTCCGATCCTGGCTTTGACATTGTAATCCGTATCGCCTGTAGTTGAATTGATGCTGCTGAGGCAAGTGAAAGAGACAACTTCCTTCAGGTCTCTTCCGTTGATGGTGATTGGTACTTGTTGTTGTTTTCGTTGTTGTTGTTGTTGTTGGTTGGTTGGTTGGTTGGTTGGTTGGTTGGTTGGTTGGGTATCTTCATGACCTGTGTCTTCTCTGTGTTCACTCGGAGTCGTGTCTTCGCTGCCTCCTCTACCAGCTTGTCGGATTTCGCTCGTAAATCTTCGACTTTGTGAGAGACGAGACATGGATGGTCGACGAAGTGTACATCTTCTAGGGGAACTTTCCAGAGTGTAAGCATGTGATATTGGATGTCACCTTTGTCGCATATTTTCATTGTAAGTATACTGTTGAAGGTGGTTTCAACTTGGAATTCTAAGGAATTGGCTTATTTCGGGGAAAGATATATCCAACCTAGACTAGGTAGATGACAGTCCTATTGTGTGAAGATGCTGGCAGAATAGGATCCAGAGATTCCTGTGCAACTTGATCAGAAGTGTGAATACGTGTGGCATCCTGTCCGTCACTGATGAATGTACAATACGTGTACAGGATTCCACGTCTGTAAAACAAGGCCGCTGAAGTAATAAAATGACCAAAGGCTTTACTGATAGGTGCTTCCGTTCGTGTGCTCGGGTTCAGTGAAATAACATTGTAAGAGATGTTGTGATTAGATGTGGAGTGTTCGGTAAGGGAAGTAGGTGAATAGAAGAGTTTGTGAATCTTCGCCTTTTGAAGTGCATAGGACGTTTGTTAATCATGTGGAATGTTGTCTAAAGTAAGTTGTTGCATCATTGTTTGTGATCTTCGAAGCAAAAGGCAGCAGCAATACACCGAGTGCGTAAATGTTAGTTGTATTCCGACTGATGTCTTCGGGATTATAAGAACCAAGGGTAGGAGACTCGTAAAATTGGTCGAAATCACCTTGGAATTCTGAACAGATTATCTTTCATGGTTGTCTTTCATCGATGTATTATTTTAATAATGACTAGTATTCGTTGCTTCCGTCCCGAGTGGGAAATAGGGCTTCATTGACACAGCTTATTATTATTGCTAGTAATAGTAGTGTTAGCCTTAGTATGATTGTTAGGCCACAAACTTGGTACATTATGGTCACCAAGGGGTGTGCCACACAAAATCTGATTGTTTGTTCGAGGGCTGGGGTAGTTCCCCGACTCCTGCACCGGTGATCCGAACAGGTTCATACGCCATTCTATCCTTTCGGATTCTGGAGCGCATGTACACCGTAGGTTTGAAATCGGAGTTTTCCGTCCGCCCACAGTAGGCCAGAATGTCAAACCAGTCCGGTTGTAAGCACCAGACATTGGAATTCGCCCTTTCACTTTTGTGAGGAAGACTCCAGCGCGTGAATGCAGTGAATAGGACTTACCTGGCCTGACTGAGGGAGGCTATGAACGCGTGGCCACATGAGAGGATTTCGAGAGAAAGACCGAAGTCTACCCACCGTCGGCCGTACCAGGTCGTTTTATAGGGGCGTGGTGAAACCTCATTGCACTCTGTTCTCTGTCACCACTCTCAACTGGCTCCACAACTGCCCACAAGCTTTCCTTCATCTCGTCTTCACATGATCGCCTGTATGTCACCCTGAGACCCACGTGCGAACCCTCGTGTTCCAACTGACGGTCTGGTGTATGGTGTCACCTTAATTCCTCCTCACCTTATGACCAGTGCATCTCCATTTCCTTCTGCACAGTATTTAGGCGATAGGTTCTTGTCTGCTGGTTCGCTGAGCTGCCAGAGTGGCTTGTTGCTTATTCTTTCTGGTGGGCCGTCTAATCTTCAGTATGGAGGGAAGACAGTTGTTGACGAAAGTGTGCAGAAGGCTGTTTGAAATGCTTTCGGTGACGCCAGTGCCAAGTCTCTGCACCATATCGAAGCACTGACTTCACATTGGTGTTGAGAATCCGGGCTTTCTTCCTTGTGCTGAGTGCAGTAGATCTCCACACTGATTTCAGAGTAATGAGTACCTGTCTTGCTTTTCCGATCCTGGCTTTGACATTGTAATCCGTATCGCCTGTAGTTGAATTGATGCTGCTGAGGCAAGTGAAAGAGACAACTTCCTTCAGGTCTCTTCCGTTGATGGTGATTGGTACTTGTTGTTGTTTTCGTTGTTGTTGTTGTTGGTTGGTTGGTTGGTTGGTTGGTTGGTTGGTTGGTTGGGTATCTTCATGACCTGTGTCTTCTCTGTGTTCACTCGGAGTCGTGTCTTCGCTGCCTCCTCTACCAGCTTGTCGGATTTCGCTCGTAAATCTTCGACTTTGTGAGAGACGAGACATGGATGGTCGACGAAGTGTACATCTTCTAGGGGAACTTTCCAGAGTGTAAGCATGTGATATTGGATGTCACCTTTGTCGCATATTTTCATTGTAAGTATACTGTTGAAGGTGGTTTCAACTTGGAATTCTAAGGAATTGGCTTATTTCGGGGAAAGATATATCCAACCTAGACTAGGTAGATGACAGTCCTATTGTGTGAAGATGCTGGCAGAATAGGATCCAGAGATTCCTGTGCAACTTGATCAGAAGTGTGAATACGTGTGGCATCCTGTCCGTCACTGATGAATGTACAATACGTGTACAGGATTCCACGTCTGTAAAACAAGGCCGCTGAAGTAATAAAATGACCAAAGGCTTTACTGATAGGTGCTTCCGTTCGTGTGCTCGGGTTCAGTGAAATAACATTGTAAGAGATGTTGTGATTAGATGTGGAGTGTTCGGTAAGGGAAGTAGGTGAATAGAAGAGTTTGTGAATCTTCGCCTTTTGAAGTGCATAGGACGTTTGTTAATCATGTGGAATGTTGTCTAAAGTAAGTTGTTGCATCATTGTTTGTGATCTTCGAAGCAAAAGGCAGCAGCAATACACCGAGTGCGTAAATGTTAGTTGTATTCCGACTGATGTCTTCGGGATTATAAGAACCAAGGGTAGGAGACTCGTAAAATTGGTCGAAATCACCTTGGAATTCTGAACAGATTATCTTTCATGGTTGTCTTTCATCGATGTATTATTTTAATAATGACTAGTATTCGTTGCTTCCGTCCCGAGTGGGAAATAGGGCTTCATTGACACAGCTTATTATTATTGCTAGTAATAGTAGTGTTAGCCTTAGTATGATTGTTAGGCCACAAACTTGGTACATTATGGTCACCAAGGGGTGTGCCACACAAAATCTGATTGTTTGTTCGAGGGCTGGGGTAGTTCCCCGACTCCTGCACCGGTGATCCGAACAGGTTCATACGCCATTCTATCCTTTCGGATTCTGGAGCGCATGTACACCGTAGGTTTGAAATCGGAGTTTTCCGTCCGCCCACAGTAGGCCAGAATGTCAAACCAGTCCGGTTGTAAGCACCAGACATTGGAATTCGCCCTTTCACTTTTGTGAGGAAGACTCCAGCGCGTGAATGCAGTGAATAGGACTTACCTGGCCTGACTGAGGGAGGCTATGAACGCGTGGCCACATGAGAGGATTTCGAGAGAAAGACCGAAGTCTACCCACCGTCGGCCGTACCAGGTCGTTTTATAGGGGCGTGGTGAAACCTCATTGCACTCTGTTCTCTGTCACCACTCTCAACTGGCTCCACAACTGCCCACAAGCTTTCCTTCATCTCATCTTCACATGATCGCCTGTATGTCACCCTGAGACCCACGTGCGAACCCTCGTGTTCCAACTGACGGTCTGGTGTATGGTGTCACCTTAATTCCTCCTCACCTTATGACCAGTGCATCTCCATTTCCTTCTGCACAGTATTTAGGCGATAGGTTCTTGTCTGCTGGTTCGCTGAGCTGCCAGAGTGGCTTGTTGCTTATTCTTTCTGGTGGGCCGTCTAATCTTCAGTATGGAGGGAAGACAGTTGTTGACGAAAGTGTGCAGAAGGCTGTTTGAAATGCTTTCGGTGACGCCAGTGCCAAGTCTCTGCACCATATCGAAGCACTGACTTCACATTGGTGTTGAGAATCCGGGCTTTCTTCCTTGTGCTGAGTGCAGTAGATCTCCACACTGATTTCAGAGTAATGAGTACCTGTCTTGCTTTTCCGATCCTGGCTTTGACATTGTAATCCGTATCGCCTGTAGTTGAATTGATGCTGCTGAGGCAAGTGAAAGAGACAACTTCCTTCAGGTCTCTTCCGTTGATGGTGATTGGTACTTGTTGTTGTTTTCGTTGTTGCTGTTGTTGTTGGTTGGTTGGTTGGTTGGTTGGTTGGTTGGTTGGTTGGTTGGTTGGTTGGTTGGTTGGTTGGTTGGTTGGTTGGGTATCTTCATGACCTGTGTCTTCTCTGTGTTCACTCGGAGTCGTGTCTTCGCTGCCTCCTCTACCAGCTTGTCGGATTTCGCTCGTAAATCTTCGACTTTGTGAGAGACGAGACATGGATGGTCGACGAAGTGTACATCTTCTAGGGGAACTTTCCAGAGTGTAAGCATGTGATATTGGATGTCACCTTTGTCGCATATTTTCATTGTAAGTATACTGTTGAAGGTGGTTTCAACTGGGAATTCTAAGGAATTGGCTTATTTCGGGGAAAGATATATCCAACCTAGACTAGGTAGATGACAGTCCTATTGTGTGAAGATGCTGGCAGAATAGGATCCAGAGATTCCTGTGCAACTTGATCAGAAGTGTGAATACGTGTGGCATCCTGTCCGTCACTGATGAATGTACAATACGTGTACAGGATTCCACGTCTGTAAAACAAGGCCGCTGAAGTAATAAAATGACCAAAGGCTTTACTGATAGGTGCTTCCGTTCGTGTGCTCGGGTTCAGTGAAATAACATTGTAAGAGATGTTGTGATTAGATGTGGAGTGTTCGGTAAGGGAAGTAGGTGAATAGAAGAGTTTGTGAATCTTCGCCTTTTGAAGTGCATAGGACGTTTGTTAATCATGTGGAATGTTGTCTAAAGTAAGTTGTTGCATCATTGTTTGTGATCTTCGAAGCAAAAGGCAGCAGCAATACACCGAGTGCGTAAATGTTAGTTGTATTCCGACTGATGTCTTCGGGATTATAAGAACCAAGGGTAGGAGACTCGTAAAATTGGTCGAAATCACCTTGGAATTCTGAACAGATTATCTTTCATGGTTGTCTTTCATCGATGTATTATTTTAATAATGACTAGTATTCGTTGCTTCCGTCCCGAGTGGGAAATAGGGCTTCATTGACACAGCTTATTATTATTGCTAGTAATAGTAGTGTTAGCCTTAGTATGATTGTTAGGCCACAAACTTGGTACATTATGGTCACCAAGGGGTGTGCCACACAAAATCTGATTGTTTGTTCGAGGGCTGGGGTAGTTCCCCGACTCCTGCACCGGTGATCCGAACAGGTCCATACGCCATTCTATCCTTTCGGATTCTGGAGCGCATGTACACCGTAGGTTTGAAATCGGAGTTTTCCGTCCGCCCACAGTAGGCCAGAATGTCAAACCAGTCCGGTTGTAAGCACCAGACATTGGAATTCGCCCTTTCACTTTTGTGAGGAAGACTCCAGCGCGTGAATGCAGTGAATAGGACTTACCTGGCCTGACTGAGGGAGGCTATGAACGCGTGGCCACATGAGAGGATTTCGAGAGAAAGACCGAAGTCTACCCACCGTCGGCCGTACCAGGTCGTTTTATAGGGGCGTGGTGAAACCTCATTGGACTCTGTTCTCTGTCACCACTCTCAACTGGCTCCACAACTGCCTACAAGCTTTCCTTCATCTCGTCTTCACATGATCGCCTGTATGTCACCCTGAGACCCACGTGCGAACCCTCGTGTTCCAACTGACGGTCTGGTGTATGGTGTCACCTTAATTCCTCCTCACCTTATGACCAGTGCATCTCCATTTCCTTCTGCACAGTATTTAGGCGATAGGTTCTTGTCTGCTGGTTCGCTGAGCTGCCAGAGTGGCTTGTTGCTTATTCTTTCTGGTGGGCCGTCTAATCTTCAGTATGGAGGGAAGACAGTTGTTGACGAAAGTGTGCAGAAGGCTGTTTGAAATGCTTTCGGTGACGCCAGTGCCAAGTCTCTGCACCATATCGAAGCACTGACTTCACATTGGTGTTGAGAATCCGGGCTTTCTTCCTTGTGCTGAGTGCAGTAGATCTCCACACTGATTTCAGAGTAATGAGTACCTGTCTTGCTTTTCCGATCCTGGCTTTGACATTGTAATCCGTATCGCCTGTAGTTGAATTGATGCTGCTGAGGCAAGTGAAAGAGACAACTTCCTTCAGGTCTCTTCCGTTGATGGTGATTGGTACTTGTTGTTGTTTTCGTTGTTGTTGTTGTTGTTGTTGGTTGGTTGGTTGGTTGGTTGGTTGGTTGGTTGGTTGGTTGGTTGGTTGGTTGGTTGGGTATCTTCATGACCTGTGTCTTCTCTGTGTTCACTCGGAGTCGTGTCTTCGCTGCCTCCTCTACCAGCTTGTCGGATTTCGCTCGTAAATCTTCGACTTTGTGAGAGACGAGACATGGATGGTCGACGAAGTGTACATCTTCTAGGGGAACTTTCCAGAGTGTAAGCATGTGATATTGGATGTCACCTTTGTCGCATATTTTCATTGTAAGTATACTGTTGAAGGTGGTTTCAACTGGGAATTCTGAGTGTTTGTTTTATCTGCAGAAACTTTTTTTTTGTCTTCGTGATTGAGTTTGCTTTTCCTATCACATTTTTGGTTTCCTGGGTATTTCTACGAATTTTTTTCGTGTAACCTTGGGTTTACTTATTGTATTTCATATGATTTCTTTTTGAATTTTTTCGCGTTTTCCTGTTGTGCATTTTTCCTTTTTCATTTGGATTTTGTTTTTTTGTTTTTTTTCCTCCTGGTTTTCTTGTGTTAATACTGTTTTTCGTGATGCATTTCTGATGTT
Organism: Trichobilharzia szidati; assembly: GCA_944472155.2. NCBI lineage: Eukaryota > Metazoa > Platyhelminthes > Trematoda > Strigeidida > Schistosomatidae > Trichobilharzia > Trichobilharzia szidati. The sequence continues at coordinate 69,053,242 of OX235279.1, forward strand.
TTCCTTTGTGTTTTGTTTTGTCTTTATGTTTTGTATTACCTTTTTTTCTTTAAATCGCTGTCTTAAATTAATTATGGATGAAAATAATCGTTTTCTCATTCAAGTTAGTATCGTCAGCCGTAAATGTGATCAATTTGAAGCCAAATCTTTGACGGGAGGTCAATTGAAAGCGCTAATACCTATCTGCAGCCTACAGTCACCTGAGTTTTCTGACATCAGTATGAAGTTGCTGAACCTTTTGGAACAAACTCCGACGGTTACACTAAGTGACATATTAGCTGAGTATCAACGACTGAAAAAGTTCTAGAATGACACGAGTTTAGTTAACTACAGATGCCATAGTGGTCTTCGGGTATATGCTTCACATTACCTTCTGGTTAGACCATGCTTAGTCTTAATTTGACCGTCCATCTCCCAAGTTGCTCACGGAATGCCCACGGAAAACACTGAACAAATCCTTTTCACGGTACCAGGGCTGCATATTCTGTCATTCAATGAACAAATCAGGTTTCGTTTCGTATAAAAAGGCACCCTACTGTGGACGAATCTTTCCAACAGTGTTCCATCTTATCCACGTATTGTGGCTGAAGTCCAGAAAAGATATTATAGGATCGGATAACTACTCTAACATGAACTGGATCGTAGGGTGATAACATGTGAACCGATGGCTTGTATGGAAAACTAACCAATCAGCTATCTCATAAGTAGCTAGACAGAAAACATATGGACTATCCTTTCTCATGCCTACGTCATTGTTCCAAGTATACATTCTTTGTTCGCTTTATAAATTATTGTTTCTCTTCGTAAATTTACTTTCCGTCTCAACTCTTCGTTGTGTTCTGGCTTAAGTAGAGAGCACACAGTCTTGGCATAGACAAGCGATATTTGTGATGACCACGTCTGCGCTAACTCTGACGCCCCTCCTTATTCAAGTTAACATTTTTTCAAAATATATAAGTGGCAGCTGTTGGAAAAGAAATCCAGAATGTCTTCATTATTGGAGATAATGAAAGTGCCGTCCATGTAAAAATCAAAGTGTCAATCATTTTCCTCACGTATGTTTCCTAGTTTCGACATGAGGAAATCTGTGGGCGATGGGCCTAGTGGTAAACTCATAGTTGTACTATCGGTACATTTGTTTATTGAAAGGGAATTGGACTTTCGTGTGTATCTCAACGGGAGTATTCAAATGCCTAATCACACTGAACCAAAACATTCGCATATTGTTTCAGTTAACGGGCCTTCGTAAACGATGAGACCTCATACATCGACAACACAGTTTCATTAGGAGTGTTGACGCTTTTAATGGAACTGACAAAGTCAAAAGAATCTCGAAGTGAGTGAAAGGAAGTCTGCCTTCCAGAAGGTTTCAAAACCACTAGTCGGTACGATGATAAGACGAATTCATGTCGAGAACAGATGAAAGAGGTATAGCCCTTGAGTCAGATCATCTCAGGGACATAAACATTTCAAGGTCAATGAATGATTCAGTCTTCAGTCAATTGATTCTATATTTTTAAATCACACCCTTATTGTAATATGACTGTATTATAATCATTGTGAACTTATTTGACACACAGGTGAATACATATTGAGATTAGGTGTACAGCACTAAAGAAGGAGAGAAAGCTAATCGATGAGGTTGCATCGACTTGAACTCGTGTCACACATGTTGAGCCATTTCACCGCTTCCACCTCGAGTAATGTTAGCTGACATAGGATTGGGTTGGAAAGGAGTTACGGGTGGTTAAACCAAAAGACTAGGTCTTTGACTGTGGGTGACTTATAATCGTTCTCAATAGCGCAGATGCATTTACTGTTTAAGATCTCCAAGACCCATTAAATTCTCTTTGTTCCATATGTACTTATTCTTCCTCCCATACCTTTCTTTTATTACGCCTTCTTTGCACCTTTTTCTCCTCTACCTTTAAGTGTACTTTTACCAAGGGCAGCAACTTAAAGTGTTAAACTCTTGTGCAAAGTCCTAAGTTGAAAACACACTCCGTCAGTTTCTCCACGTTTTTCTCGAGGAAATACCAATTCGAAGTAAAAAGATTCTAATCATTAAAAAAAATTAGCAATTGTATTTGTCAAATAAAATTGTCAAGTTATTTGTAGAGGAAAATACTACTACAAATAATATTCACTTCAGACTGCTCGGCCTACAAATCACTTTAAAAATGTTAGTAGATAAGTTTAATAGGAAACCCAGCTCCTGCAATGCGTTCACTCGTATGTAAGTAATATATTGAGGGAGGTTAACTACCGAATCTTTCTTCATCGAATCAACACTAAACAGGTGTAATCGACATATTGTGACGCCTATCTTAGATATATGAAAAATTACAATGAATACCAGTCGGGATATATATATATATATATATAAATATACATAAACCATATTATGAAGTTGTGTGAATACATTAATATGATCATGAGCAATTAGTAGTGCTCGAAACGTCATTCAGTTATCAGAACTGTACCACTGTGTATTATATAAAATAAGCTTACCTAAAATGGAAATAAACTCTATCAGTTTCCAAATTCTAAACTTTAATCTTTCTCTAAACTAAGTCACCGAAGCAGATTTTTCATGTACCAGACTATGAGCCACACCTATCGTATGATGACCGATGATACAAGCCAACTGACTATGTTGAAGTATGTGGAGCCGGACTAGAACTCGTGACGCGTAGACTGAAAATACACGCATATTATTATTAGTAGATAGCTGAATTTGCACAGAGTTCTGTTCTTTCGCGTAAACAGTAATTCCCAATATCAATTGGAATAGTACTAGTGTAACAGCAGAAGACAAGGGTCAGGTAACAGATCGTTTATTAAGGAAATCAAAGCATATTTATATATTTTCATGTACATTATTATAGTTTAGTTAAGCAAATAAACACAGTCTTCTAATTGGTTGTTTCTCACTTAAAGTTAATCTTCCATCTCTTTGTGACTGTTTCTTGACTGTCAGATAATCCATATGTTAACTGTATCCGCCTACGCAAAGTCTGCTGTGGTCGGTTTTGAATCAGTCTTGTTCATATTTTCTCACGACAAATCTTGAGAACGTAAACATTGATGTAAATTACTGTCTACCAACTTTGGCTAGTAGACAGCTCTCACCACACTAGTAATAAAGAAAACCTTGATTTTATTTTGACAGTGTTTTATTGTATTTACACAGGTCAACAAAGTGCTACAATTAATTAAATTACAGTGTACACTTCACAGACGACCACCATCTTCGTAAAATATTTGGTGAAATGCTCCCCGTAGGAATATGGATGTCATTTACGAGCGAACAGACTATGATCAAGTTTTGTTGGCACAATGAGTGGATGAAGAAGTTCCGTAAACTCAGTTATTTCATCTTGTAACGAGTCATCTGCAGGACTACCAATTGTGCTTATCTCTACCATCCAACTACGAGAACAAATACGTCTCCATTCTTTCGGTGCTAATTCCTGAAATTAAAGAAAACCTGAGATTAGTTGTTTTCACTACTGTTGACTTTTCAAAAAAACAAGCAAACACGCACTGGATTCATTGAGGTGATAATTTGGAATCCATTTCAAATGTGTTAATTAAAGCAAAATAAAAGTTTTGCTGAACCATTTAACGCATTATGTCTGCTGGGGCAACACTTTTCATCATCAAGTAGGAGTAAATTTTACAAAATATCGTTCAGTCGAATATCTCGCAAGAGCATATCTGGTGGTTTGTCTACAGAGATAAAATCCAAACAGATGTTAGCACATTATAGTTAACTGTTTACTACCATCATTTATAACACAGTAGTGCGTTGAGTGTGCATGCATTAGGAATTATTCAAAATGCTGTAACACCTTCAGAATATCCATACAGAAGACAGGATGGCCAGAACGGATTAGTACTAAAAAAACACTGGGAATGAATCACACAAGAACCTATTGCCCAACAAATATCCCAAAAAAGTAGGGAAACCATCGAGTGACATCGCGCGCAAAGGTGTAAGCCAAATGGAAAAGGACGAGCCTCGCATAGGTCCGAGGGTGAAATGCAGGAGACTAAGTGCGGAAGAGATGAGAGACTATGAGCAATTCCAAGGCCAGTTAAAGACAATTACCATGAAAATGGATGAAACAGAGATGTGCTGATGAAGCTTATTGTCCCACCAGGCACCTAAAAGAATAATATTAACCTTGAAAAAAGCAAGAACGAAAGGATAACATCTTTAATTTTTTCGGGGATTTTTCTCAACTGGTTACAACTTCATCAATACAAAAATAAGATTAGAAAATATTATTTTCGTGATGATAAAAAGTAGTTCATAGGATGAGTCATTAGGAAAATCATGTCGAATATTAAAAGGTCTGAATAGCACTCATCCTAATATATAAAATTTACAATGGAATATGAAAATAAGGACAATGGTATCCAAAGTGATATAAACGGTAAAATTGTAAGGTACATACACAGCAAAAGAGACCTGGAGGGCATTATATCTAAACTTCGAAGGCTTCTGTTCCATAAGTTACAAAAGGGATTGATGAGAACATTGTTTGGTCGTGCGCGAAAGCTTTGCTCAGAAGAAAAAGTCGCTGAAGGTTTGTTCATTGTGGAAGATGAATGCGTGATTATGGATGCCTACAGAAGTTCATCGACAAACACAGAGAACGTAGTGATGAAAAAGTGATTCGGAGCACACTTTAGGAAAATTCTATTGTTGTACAGCCTGCCTTCAAAGGTGATCGTAATGCTGGTAGCATAAAACGTCGAATGAGCTTGCTTAGTTGAGAAAAACATATCCCAACGCCATGCTTGTATGTGTGTCTCAAATACCTAAGTGATTAAAACAATCAGAAGTGGACAAACTCACACCTTATGTTACCTCCGGTTGTCTCTACCAATTTACACGTACGCGCTAAAACAGAGAACAGTTAGCGTCCGCACATATACCAAAGAACTTGAGACTAAAAGGCTCACAGTCAGTAAACAGTTGTGCGCCATCTATTGGACACTGATCATATTGTTGATAATCTGAAGGCGTTCAAAATAACCAACAGATAGAAGAAACCTGGCTTGCCACATTTCGCTCAGGCAATCACCATCAAGTGATGAAAACCAAATCTGTTTACGCAGCAAGAGACAGTGGTGAAACTTGCACCATCTTGGTGACTAGACTTATATAACAAAGTATACAACTTTATTACGTCGCGTATTCTCCTCAGTCGTCTATCTTGTTTAGAAAATACTCACCCATCACCTTTTTCACTATCTTATAGAAACATATTTCCTGTAGTTACGCAACCATATATATTTTTATACTCTTCCCAGTTGAGCTTTTTTTTTACCCGAACATTTTGAACTCAATTCTCAAGGGTATTGGGCCTAATTAATTATCTTATAAATAGTCAATCATTTCAACTTTTAATAACTTGATAACCTACCGCATTCTTATTCTTAGTTCCTATCAATTACTCATTGTCATCACGAAAAAGAATGTTTTATATCTCTATTGTAATTTATATTTTTGTATTGTTCAGGCTGTGGCCAGTTGAGAAGAATCCTCGAAATAATATTAATAATAACGATTTTATTCCACAAAATGAGTTCATACTATCCTGGTGCATCCATTGTTTCTGTTGTGGTCAAGTTTACTAATGGGATAAATTGTATTAATTTGGAATGAAAATCAATAATGATAATAATGTTGCTATGTGGTGTACTACATAAACTATTTGTAGAACTCAAATGAACTGTCATCAAGATTTGACAGAATAGTTCTAAAATATTTGGGCGCCGAGTGAGAAGTAGACATTTGTAAAAAATTCCTCATTTCAATCTCGCTGAGAATTTACAAACATAACTTTTTACAAATTTGTAGAACTATTAATAAAGCGGAAATTAGGGTGGCATTCAAACCTACAAACGCATTTAAAGGCATAATACTCGACTTCGCGAAATAATCTAGTCTGCAAAATACCATGCAATGAATGTCAAGTGAACTATATATATCAGTTTAGTGGAGTTGGGTGAATTATTTTATCAAAACATAAGAATTTAGCAAATATGGTATGACTGACCCTAAAAAAAAATGACCTATTTAGAGAAAAAGTTGTCCATTCAAGTGCACACACAATCACACAATAAGGTCGAAAGTAGTCACAGTTCTTAGAGAGAATATATTTAATTAAATAAGTATAAGATCTTCGCAACTATATCCTTGTTCATCCGATCTACAACAAATGCAAGTAACTGGAATGACGAAATATGCAAAATATTACTGTCAATATCATCAGAGGATAAAAAATAATAAGAGTGCACAAAGTCTAGGATTTATGTGAGCACTCTGATAAGATAAGCAGAGATAGATAGTGATCGTACCAACATCAGCGAATATACATATATATATATATATATATATATATATATATGATGCTGTCACTCTTTGCATATTATATCTAATAACTCACCTGTCCATCAAAACTCAAACCCATAGTATTTGAAACTGTTAAACTATGATATTGAGTGATTTCATTTAAAGTGTAGACCAACACTTTGACGCGTCCACGAATAAATTCTTGACCTTCAGCTATGTAGGTGAATTCATGTTCGAAACCTAAATCATAAAGAAAGCTAACAATAGGTCCCGTAATAGGCATTTCAAGGCAGCTGCGTCGTAAAATCTAAACATAAAATAAGAAATACACTTGGGATATTTTCCAATGGGAAATAAAGATCAATAAAACCACCTTTACCAGTAAAGTAGCATCTGTTGAGTAGGCGAAATCTTGAAACCTTATTATTTTCGCTATAGCTCAATACTCACTAGCATATCTGTTATTATTTTATTTAAAACACACAACCTGGTGAAATATAGGCACAAAGATGATGCGCCACACAATAATGGTAACAATAAAACAGCATATAAAGAAAATAGGAAAAGAATGAATAAAGGACTTCATCCATAGAGGAGGCAACCACATTTAACAAGACCAAGCAACATTCGTTGTATTACTGTGCGTTGGTGCCACAGTGGTTAGGACTCTAGCTGACCATGCACATGGTCCGGGGTCCGATCCCCTACCGACGCACACCCGATATCTATGGTCGGCCTGCAAAATTTGGGCTACCGATATCCATGCTGAAAATGCCATACTTGTACTGAAAATACGGTGTGGCATCAAGCTGTAATCAAAAGGGAAAAAGGAGGAAATCGCAGAACATTAGCCACGGATTGTGGTCCTGCGTCATATCTGATAGCGCTTCGAGTCATCGATTAGAACTACCTCTCGAACCCCAACCAGGGAGTCGTGGTGTACCTACTGATGCTAACCTAACACTGTTTCTGTTAATCAATTTTTCTGTTTTCTGCCTTACCCCTCCCCCATCTTTTCAACTTTGATAGTGTATAAATTGATGATGATAACTTAAACTAAAGATTGTAATGCTTTCATTCTTTTTCGGATGCGTCAATTTTATCTCTTCTCTACTACTAATCAAACATTAAAGTATGTTATTATCATTTATATAACCATTGTAATTTCAGGTAGTCTGCAGCTGATGAGAACCTGTGAAATAGAATGATATCATTTTATACTGCAAATTTCGTCTTCCTTTCTTTATCGGAATATATCAATTTTAATTTTTATTATAGCTTGACTTCACACATTATCTTTGATACAAGTATGTAATTTTCAGCATGTGATATCGGTAGCCGAAATTAAGCAGTGCAATCAATGATGTCGGGTGTGCGTCGGACAGGGATCGAACCCCGGACCATGTGCATGGCCGGCGAGCGTCTCAACCACTGTGTCACCGATGCACAGGAAGCAATTCTATACAACCAATAATTACGTCCTTCAGAGCTGATTCCGGAATTTTGTCGATGGCGAAGTTAAAGAGAAATGGAGAGACTGGGCGACTCTCTCTAACCCCTCCATTGGTCGGGAACAGTGATGATAGCTGCTTGAATGCCCTCACTCTACCTAAGGTATTTCTGTATAGGGCTTTCACGATGTTAACAAGCCTTACAGGTACATCACTCTCTAAAAGACAGTTCCAGATAGCAGCTTTGTCTCATGAATCGAAGATAGCCCTAATATCAAGAAACACACCAATTGTTAGCCTGCAGAACGTGCAACGGTGTTCCAACACCTGACGAAGGGTGAACACACAAAAAATGCATCCACGGCCTGAACTAAACCAAGCATACTCTTCATGAATCAACCCCTCACGTGTTTCGCACAGCCCGTGGAGCAAGACAGTAGCCAATATTTTAGATGAAACTAGTGCCAAAGTGATTTCCCTATAGTTGCAGCATGCGTTTCGTCGACTCTTTAACGATGTGAACGATGAACAAAGTTGAAGCATGCAATCGACGAAACAAATTCCTACTGTCGATATGTTGATGACACATTTATAGTGTGCAACAATGAAAGTCATGCTTCACACTTACTCGGATTATTCAATGATGCACACAGAAATATTGAGTTTACTATGGAACATGAAAGTGACGGAAAGTTTCACTTCCTCGACATTGCCATGGAACGCCTAGAAGACGGTAGTCTTCAAAAGTCAATTTATCGAAAGCCTACATGGAAAGGACAATACTTACATTTCAATAGCTTTTGTCCAAATAGCTTTAAACGCGGTCTAGTCAAGACTCTGTACTATAGAGCGAGAAGAATATGCTCTATAGAGAAATTAGAGGAAGAATTTGAGTTTCTTGAAAAGACATTGAAGAGAAATGGATACCCTCAAAGTTTCATCAACAAGTATGGAAGATCTGAAGTCAAAAATGTAAAACAAATCACAGTGGAAAAAAAGCCAATCTACTTTCAGCTTGATTATAAAGGTGAAAACATTACAGCGATGATCAACAGAAGGCTAAGTACATCACTAGCTATAGCCTATCCTGCAGCCAAGCTCGTTCCCGTCTATCAAACAACTTGCTCTTTGATGCAATCAAAAATCGATAGATATCCCTCTCATGTGAACTCCAACTGCATATACAAATTTACATGTATCTGCGGGAGCAGTTACATTGGAAGGACAGAAAGAAGGGCATATCTACGATTTTCTGAACATGTACCAAAAAGCTTACGTCTAAAGGGAACAAATTCTTTAAACAGTGCCATCGCCAGGCATCTCCTCGACACGGGTCATGAGGTGGAAATCGAGAAATCCTTTAAAGTTATCAATAGACAAAGGAGCTCCATTCTCCTCAAGTTTGCCGAAGCAATTTCTATCAAACGCTTCAAACCAGATTTATGTGTTCAGAAAGAAGCAGTTATTAGTCTTTCCTTGCCATGGTAACTGGATGTCTTTATTCTGTAATCTGATTACGTAATCTTTGTCTTTAACCTCACCCCTCCCTTTTTTGTTTTTTATTTTAAAATCTGTAATATTGCTTGTCTCTTGTTTCTATGACGTGATTAAAACTCAGTACATCGTTACAAAATTTATTAGTTACTCATCATCTTACTCACCTCTCGTCTTTATTACGTAACTCTTTTACCATTGTATGCATACACCTATTTTGTTTAAACTTGAACTGCCTGTGAAAAAAACTATATAAGCGCAATTTTCTCAGCACTGTTCACTTACTGTGGAACCTTCTGTCAACTGACAACATGTAAAATTTGCAAGTATGTAAAAAACTTTTCTGTACGTAAACCTCACAATTTATTTAGGCTGTAAGCAGCTGATGAGAAGCCGACGAAATAAATGATGGTACCATATTATTCTGCACAAACCGCTGTTGTTCTTGCTTTATTTAAATTCATCAAGGGGAATAAATGCATGAAATTTTATCTCTTCTCTACTACTAATCAAACATTAAAGTGTGTTATTATCATTTATATAACCATTGTAATTTCAGGTAGTCTGCAGCTGATGAGAACCTGTGAAATAGAATGATATCATTTTATACTGCAAATTTCGTCTTCCTTTCTTTATCGAAATTTATCAAGGGAACCAGTTGTATGAATTTCTTGAAAAGACGCCTCCCTGCCAAAACTATTAAGTCACTGAATCAGGTGGTGACCATACGATGCAGAATATCTAGAGAATCAACAAAGATCAGGTTCTATGAACAGTGTTTGCAAACAGGTTGTTTCCCACGGCAGTTCCTGAAACAAGTGCGATCGGCTAAACTCCCACCTTCCCAAAAGAATCTCCGTCGAATAACAAAGTCTCACATCGAATCTTCATACCAGTACCTCTCCGAATTGAAATCTCGTCTGGCTACCTATGATACCCTACTAAGTGAGCTTAATATTATTTGCTGGCTAAAATTCATGAATTTCATCAAAGAGCTACAATCAAAAACATCCAAGGATTATGAAACTCAGCTGACAAAAGCGTTGGTGAAAGAGAAGCTAATCGGAGAATTCCCAGAATCACCTGAACGCTACGTCTGTAATCTATCAAAATTACAATTAAACAAAATCGAATTAGAAGCCTTATCTCTAGGATTCAAGTTTCACGTCCCCAAGAAGCAGATCAGTCGTATAGATACAGAAGCACAATTCGAACACTTATACCATCAACTCCACGACCTGAAACCCTCAGACGAAGATAAAAGAGGATGGCTAAAGTTTAAACTTGTTGATATTGCTAACGAATATCACATATCGCCAATGGAGAAGCAGAAGATGCTGACCGAAGAGCATAGAATAGCTCTGAAGAAACTATATGAGAACGATGAAATCGTCATATTTAGACCTGATAAAGGCTCTGGGGTTGTTATAATGAACAAAGCTGATTATATTCATAAAATGATGACAATTCTAAGCGACAAAGAAAAATTTCAAGTAGACAACAAAAAAGATGCCACAACGTTGTTTGAAAATAAAGTAAATAAATGTCTCAAAGAACTTCTAATGAAGAAACTAATCAACAGCGAAACATACAATAAACTGAAGTCAAAAGGTGGACGCCTGCCGTCTATGTATGGCCTACCAACTATCCATAAAGCAAACGTGCCTTTAAGACCAATCTTGTCAATGATTGACTCACCATGCCACAAGTTAGCTCGATGGTTAGCTGATTCCATAGAGCCAATTCGAATTAAATTTGCAACCCATAGCCTGAAGGATAGCTACCAATTCTCCAAGGAAGTTGACGACATTGACATATCAGACAAACTCATGGTATCGTATGACGTGACCTCCTTGTTCACAAACGTACCACTGATGGAAACGATTGATATTATTTGTAAACAAACGGATCTACTACCGTTACCGGAAACAGAGATGAAGCGACTACTGCTGCTCTGCACAAAAGATATACAATTCAAATTCAACAATCAACTCTACTGACAAATTGATTGGGTCGCGATGGGTTCACCTCTGGGACCTATCCTGGCTGATATCTTCATGGGCTACCTTGAACAGACACAACTAAGTTCTGCTATCAATGGAACAACCTACTATCGCCGATATGTTGATGACACATTTGTTTGCAACGACATGGATCACGCATCGGCATTATATGATCGTCTAAATGAGATTCACCCAAATATCAAGTTCACCATGGAATATGAACATAAAAATGAGTTCAATTTCCTGGATCTAAATGTAAAAAGAACAAACGAAGGCATGATTGAAAAGTCCATCTATAGAAAAGAAACCTGGACTGGACAATATCTTCACTATAACAGCTTTTGTCCCATAAGCTATAAATGTGGATTAGTGAGGACTTTGTACGACAGAGCCGGGAAGCCAAACAAGGCCGAAGAAGAACTAGATTTCGTCGAGAAATGCCTGAGGGAAAATGGATACCCTAAAGGATTTATACAGAATTATAGCAGAGAAGAAGATAAGAAAGAAAAGCATCCAACTGCAGAAAAGAAAAGTGTTTATTTGTCTCCCATTCAAAGGAGATGCAGTTTCACAAAAGATTGACAGAAGACTGAAAGGAGCAATAAATAGAAGCTTCCCGGCAGCAAAACTCATAACAGTATACAACACCACTCCTTCCATGATCCACTCAAAACTGGATAAATGCCCTGCTGATGTCACCTCCAACTGCGTTTATGAATTTACGTGCACTTGCGGGAACAAGTACATTGGAAGGACAGAAAGAAGGGCTTCTATCCGGTTTTCTGAACATATTCCAAGAAACCTATGCCTGAAAGGAAGCAAATATTCTCAGAGTGCAATTACCAGACATATTGTGGATACCGGACATCTTCGTAGAGATTTCTAAGTCCTTCAAAATATTAAATAGACAAAGGACAGCAAATTTACTACGATTTGCCGAAGCGATCGCAATCAAACGATTTAAGCCAGACTTATGCATATAGAAAGAGATTGTGATTAACCTCTCACTCCCTTGGTAACTGAATTTTGATTTTGATTACAATAATTAGTCATCTAATTCAGTTATCTCAACTCACTGAACAAATCTTAATCTCATAAACTGTAACCGCCTTTGTTTTTTGGAGTTGCTATGTGAACCTACAAGCTAACACTGTTTCTGTTAATCAATTTTTCTGTTTTCTGCCTTACCCCTCCCCCATCTTTTCAACTTTGATAGTGTATAAATTGATGATGATAACTTAAACTAAAGATTGTAATGCTTTCATTCTTTTTCGGATGCGTCAATTTTATCTCTTCTCTACTACTAATCAAACATTAAAGTATGTTATTATCATTTATATAACCATTGTAATTTCAGGTAGTCTGCAGCTGATGAGAACCTGTGAAATAGAATGATATCATTTTATACTGCAAATTTCGTCTTCCTTTCTTTATCGGAATATATCAATTTTAATTTTTATTATAGCTTGACTTCACACATTATCTTTGATACAAGTATGTAATTTTCAGCATGTGATATCGGTAGCCGAAATTAAGCAGTGCAATCAATGATGTCGGGTGTGCGTCGGACAGGGATCGAACCCCGGACCATGTGCATGGCCGGCGAGCGTCTCAACCACTGTGTCACCGATGCACAGGAAGCAATTCTATACAACCAATAATTACGTCCTTCAGAGCTGATTCCGGAATTTTGTCGATGGCGAAGTTAAAGAGAAATGGAGAGACTGGGCGACTCTCTCTAACCCCTCCATTGGTCGGGAACAGTGATGATAGCTGCTTGAATGCCCTCACTCTACCTAAGGTATTTCTGTATAGGGCTTTCACGATGTTAACAAACCTTACAGGTACATCACTCTCTAAAAGACAGTTCCAGATAGCAGCTTTGTCTCATGAATCGAAGATAGCCCTAATATCAAGAAACACACCAATTGTTAGCCTGCAGAACGTGCAACGGTGTTCCAACACCTGACGAAGGGTGAACACACAAAAAATGCATCCACGGCCTGAACTAAACCAAGCATACTCTTCATGAATCAACCCCTCACGTGTTTCGCACAGCCCGTGGAGCAAGACAGTAGCCAATATTTTAGATGAAACTAGTGCCAAAGTGATTTCCCTATAGTTGCAGCATGCGTTTCGTCGACTCTTTAAAGATGTGAACGATGATAACTTCATTCTACGTTGATGGAACATCCTCGATTTCCCAAACTTTCCTGAACAATCCAGTCAAAGCCATGACGATAATCTCTCCACCATCTGTTAAAAAAGCCGGAGGTAAATTGTCTGGGATGGGAGCCTTATGGCGTTTCAACACTTAGAGCTCCTCTCTGACCTCCGCTACGATTGGCGGGTCAGTATTGACCGACAAAGGAGCACTGTAGCTGGTGACATTGGATGATGGCGCTGATAGCCAGCTAAACTGCTCCTGAAAGTGCTCTGACCAGCCTCCCAGAGGTCTTTTTAGGCTGGTAATTGGTGTACCATCTGCCTCACAGACCGACCGCTGACACCATGCTTCTTGCCGTAGGTGTCTCGGAGGAGCTGGAAAGGCTGCCAGCTGGAGCTAAATGCAGCTGCTAATTCCATCTCATACGCACGTTCTAACCACCAGACTACAGGGTCCTTGAATAAACATAGTTCGATCTTGCGCGTAAGCGCCCTACGTATATTGTTATACACGCTCTCTGCCAGAAGGACCCAGCACTCATCTAGAAACAGGTTATGATTTAAGCGAAGCTGAAGATCGTCCCGATTGTTTGACTTGCGACTATGTAATCCACACTGACCACCTACACAACTCTCCACTGAGCCTAGACTCCCGACACCTATGCATTCAAGTCCCTAGCCAGTACTACGATATCTCTCTGACGCGCCTATCTCAGGAGATCACCCAATCGGTAGTAAAACTCATCCTTAATTGCATCCGGATTGCAATCCGTCGATGCATAAGCAGAGACAACAAATGGGCAACGCCCATCTGGTTTACCGCTTCTCACTTTCGCATAACCTTCCAGCCCCGCAGCACATAAACGACTGTTAGTGGGGATCTAGTCGAGTTATGCACCTTTGGCTCTAGGGCCTAGTAGGTCACCAACACCAGTTACGTTGGATGCCAACGCCACATGATCACTGGATAAGCTCAGGTGGTACGTATTATTCGAAATCTCAGATGGAGAAGACATTCGAAGCACTTCACTGGGATCTTGAATGTGGGTCTTCGAAATGTGGCAGATATCGATAGTGAGACATTCCAATGTTTTTACCAAACTTGCGCGTTGTCTGGTTTGCATCAGTGTCCGAACATTGTAGGTGGCTAGCTTGAAAGTGACACGCGGTTGGAGGATATCCATGTTACATATCGTACTAGGGGCCAGCATTTTGAAGGCCACTCACAGACACCTGAAAACGGTGCAGACAGGCTGAGAATTCAAACGAAGAGAGACGCTGACAAAAGTGAAGACACTGAGGGTAGCAAAAATAAAGCACAAAAGTATACGTATAAAAATAAGGTTAAGAAGAAATGCATTGCTAGAAACATTGCTCCCGGGCAGTATCCCAGCCCTCGCAATAATAATGAAACAACAAATCATATGGAAATTTAATCTCACGATCACGAACAATAGTGATTTTTTTATTTATTTATTTATTTTTTTTTTATTTACAGCTTGATTCCAAACCGTATTTTCAGTACAAGTGTGGAATTTTCAGCATGGATATCTGTAGCCCAAATTCAGGCCGACCATAGATATCGGGTGTGCGCCGGCAGGGGATCGAACCCCGGACTGAAAATACGGTGTGGAATCAAGCTGTAAATCAAAAAAAATAAATAAATAAATAAAAAAATCACTATTGTTCGTGATCGTGAGATTAAATTTCCATATGATTTGTTGTTTCATTATTATTGCGAGGGCTGGGATACTGCCCGGGAGCCCACACTGAAGCAGGTGGTTGTCTTAAGGGACCTCTCCACTAGCCTTTGAATTGAAGTCTCATCCAAAGGGCAGCAGAGCAGCGTCAGGAACTACGTTTCTATGGCTACCGGTGACTAATACAGGTTCATTAGCCAATCGATCCATTTGGATTCTGGAGCCCATGTACACCATAGTAACTTCTTTTCGTTTAACCGCTATCCAAATAACTTTCCTAGCATGGTAGGACCTGAAGGAACATAAGTCCCAGTCAGTGTAGCTTGTTGGATCACTGCCGTATACAAACGCAACCACTATATCAAGGAAGCAGTTATCGGCCGGATATTAGCTCATTGCTACAAAAGATTTATAATTTGCAAAGTTATAAAGGATTAATTCCAATCGAAAATACGGAAATACAAGCCTTAGGAACTCAATAACTTACTATTTTATCAGTTTCTACCGCACCCAAATAACGTAGAACGGAAAGTTCACGACCAATTCTGTTTACTTTATCTAGAAGACTTCGACGCACACGTACAGTAACATTAGAACTTCCCGATCCAGAGATGGCTAAGGCACCGATGGCAGCAGATGTATTTGCAGATGACCTGTTACCTACAAGATTACTTGCATCAGCTCGGGAATCACTCCCTATTTCAAAAATAATTTCCTGGTCACAGAAATCTGTCCATTCACGACACAATCCATGAAGTCGATTCAATAATAATTCGTGCTGAATAGGAGATGAGATCACAGCCTGTTAACGATCAAAGAAAGTAAAAATACCAAATACACAGAAACATAAAGTTCGTTATCATATATACAATCTCCGGTGATGACAATCAACCACAAACATTATAAACACCAGACGCCTTATAATGAGTTCATATATATACACATATAATTTATTCGACTGATAACCTAAACATAGATCAAAAATTTGGAAAAGAATACAAAATTTAAATGTACTAACCTGCACAAAATATTCTTGCATAGTCGCGCCATGGGCTGAAGCACTACTGCCGGTGAAGTTAAAAGCAGCAGCTAAAGCACTGGCATTACTCGGATCTATCGGTTCACCTGATGACGCTTGTGCCAAGCCTTCGACAGGACCCACTGCTTCAGCTATACTTCCACTTTCCCCCGGTAAGGCTGATAACGCTTCATCTGATAAAAGTCTAATGTTCATTCTATATTACAAATATTTACTGAAAAGTAAACATCGAAAAATGAATTAGAATTTAAAATTGATGCATTACATATCTCTGGTGAAAACAGATTACATTCAACTGCTCATTTGATTCCTTCGAAGCATCATAATTTTGGCTATCATAAATAAAAAGATAGTAATACCAAACACTAGTGGAGAGAAAATATATGCACTAGGCACTCTAAAAGACATAAATAAGAGATGGTGGCGAAATACGAAAAAGATATTCAAGTGTTGGTTTCAGGACTTCATCATGAGCTGAAATCAGTTAGAGAGGCATTGAAAAACCTGGAAATACTGGACAGCTGTTTCGTCCAAGTTTGGGACTCATCATCGGTACGCACCAACCCAGGTACTCCCAGGTTTTCCAATGGTTCTCTGACCGATATCAGCTGATGATGAAATCCTGATACGAAAAAGATATTGAACTTATTACTCACTCATTGGAAGGCAGCAAGCAACTATAGCAAAATGTATATAGTAACAACAGTGTTTTAGCGAAAGACAATTGGATTTGAACTAGATAACCTAGTGTGCGATTAATTAAGATTCGAATAAAAACATGCAGCACAGTGCTTGAGATCAATAATGAAATTGATAACGATAAAAAGATCCTTACTACCATCACCTTATGCGTAAAATTATAAAAAAGAAGTAGAAACCAAACCTTGGAATTGACAGCTTACATACTGTTAGTTTTATACCGGTTGATTGTTGACACATAACAGAAGAGAATGTATCGCTGTCTTTTAATCAACAGCACATCTCAGCTAGATGTACCCATGCAGATTTTTTTTTTAAATGATACCGCTATTTTCAAATAGCAGAAACAGAGATAAGAAGACTGTACTTTCCATCATCAACATCCATCATCATCCATGCAACAAGATAAACATTCAAACCCAAAAACCTGGCAATTCTTGTAGAAATATCACGAAGTGTATCAATCGATTCTTCTGAAAAAACACACTTAAAGAATCAAAAAACGTTGAGTGGAATCGTTTAAACGCCTATTCGATGCATAAATCACTGTATGAGGGTTAGCGATGCTACATGGCAGGCTAAACATCAGTAGGTGGAGTGCTGTGTCCGAACCCATGTACCAATGGTTGAAAGACAGGCCACAACAGCCTCGCATTTTATTTTTAACTAAGTTTACCATTTCGTTAATGACATATTCATCATTGAATTCCAAAAATTTAACTGGACATTAAGTACAAATCAAAACGATTCCATGCAAGACACAGACGGTGATATGAAGTTAGAAGTGAACAACGAAAATTAAACAGTATTTATTTTTATACACACAATGACATTTGCACAAAAAATATTATTAGAATAGCAAAAACCATTGTGTGTTTAGATGTTTTAAAATATTATTCCGCGTATTCCCAACCAAACCAACAAGATTATTATATTATATATATTATAGATAAAGATAAAATAAACTTGTGGAAAATAATATGAAATCCGTCGAAAAGCAGAGCAAATGAAGAAGAGTCAAGACTTCTCGGTTATTTTTGTGGTGTAGTAGTACCTCGAGAGAATTTCGTTAAGTGATGATAATTCGGCAAAAGTTTAGTCAAGAAATCAAGCTGCAGTGTCTGTGCAGGCGGACGTTCAGTTGCGATACGACGATTACCCTAAGGAAGAAAAGAGACAGATATGTGTGGATCGCACTGATGAATGTTAAGGTGATTGATTTAACTGGATAGATTCAAGTGATTAAAGAATAATGTACAAAATATTCATAATAAAAATGAAATCTTTAATATATATGTATATATATATACATATGCATATATATATTATATATGTACAACCTCCATAGAAAGCCTAATTTCCGTCAAGAAAGTGAGCTCCATCCGAGTCTAGTGACAAACTACGTCTGCATAATTTTCAATACTGTTGCACAAATCACTTGACTTGTCAACTTTATTATTACAGCCTACACAAACATGCAAATAAACGAAGCTGACACCAGTATTCATCGTCGTGCCAAACATTCATATGTCACACGCAAAATACGCCTCCAGGACTGTTGCTGGAAGAGTGTTTGAATAGCCATTTCTGCTGCACTGCACTTAATCACTAGCACTTTCTGATAGTGTATCCCCATGAACTAAGATAAACCTTACAGTTACATGTAGTGTACACATACGAATACAGTAATTCAAGCAATCTCTATTAAATAAGTAATATGCATATGAAAGAAAACCCTCAACTTCACTTTATTACTGAAAGAATTATTTTCAAAGATATTAGAAAACACGAAAACAAGCATCGTTGTATTGATTGATGTGTAAAACCTGAACACTGTGTCAGTAAGCAACTCCATATTAGTCTGTTTATTAGATATATCACACAGTGAAACAGTATTATTTACTGGATGACGTTTCGAACAAAATTTATTGTTCATAATCATATCAATTGTGATCACACGACTTTGACACTTGAGTTTTATAGTTTTCTTTGTTCTCTCCTATTTGTCGTATGGGTAGTAGAATTTTCCAGATATCGGGGACAGGTGATGAATCATTCCTATTACATGTATTTGTAGTTGATTCGATAAACAAAGCTTCTGTTATCAATCTCTCCCTATACCCTGTGACATTAGATTTCAAAACTGTCATCCTATTGTATGGTTGTGTAACAGCATGGATTGCTATAGCTGAACTATTCTCTAGATTTCTTATTTTATTCGGGTCAACCAATCTAGATTTTGCTAAGTTTTCATGTTCAGCTAGTCTGACTGCCCCTGTTCTACTAGTTTAGCCTATGTATTTGACCTGACAATCATTGCAGGGTATTAGATAAAATAAATTGTTTTGTTTTAAAGGCTCTACAGGATCCTTTAACCGACAAAGCTTGTTCCTAATTGAGTTTGTGGGTTTGACTGCCGTTTTTATTCCTGCCTTGTTAAGAATTCTGCGTAAGGCTTCCGAGGTTCCTTCCTTGTATGGAATTACTACTGATGGTTTAGATTCGTTATTGTTGGTGTCGTCATTAATATTATTATTATTATCACTATTATCATTATCAATGTGTATGTAAATAACACATTCACTGTACTTAAAACACAAGATATAGATAGGTTTTTCGAACACATCAACTCGAAGGTTGAAGCAATTCAATTCACTTATGAATTGGAAAATCAGGAAGGGGAACTCCCAATGTTAGATTGCAACGTAAAGAGGAAAGAAGATGGGAAGTTAAACACTAGTGTTTACAGGAAACCCACACATTCAAACAGATATTTGGACTTCCTATCATCCCATCCTATGTCAGTAGAAATAGGATTGGTGAGATGTTTAAATGACAGAGCACAAAAACTAAGTAGTACCAAAGAAAATCTAAAACAGGAACTGATACACATAAAAGAAGCCTTGAAACTTAATAATTACCCGGATAAATTAGTCAGGAAATATGTAAGGAAATGTAAAAATAAAATAAATAATGATAGTGGCGATAGTGATAATATCAATAATAATGATAATGATAATAATAATAATATTAATGACGACACCAACAATAAAGAATCTAAACCATCAGTAGTAATTCCATACAAGGAAGGAACCTCGGAAGCCTTACTCAGAATTCTTAACAAGGCAGGAATAAAAACGGCAGTCAAACCCACAAACTCAATTAGAAACAAGCTTTGTCGGTTAAAGGATCCTGTAGAGCCTTTAAAACAAAACAATTTATTTTATCTAATACCCTGCAATGATTGTCAGGTCAAATACATAGGTCAAACTAGTAGAACAGGGGCAGTCAGACTAGCTGAACATAAAAACTTAGCAAAATCTAGATTGGTTGACCCGAATAAAATAAGAAATCTAGAGAATAGTTCAGCTATAGCAATCCATGCAGTAACACAACCATACAATAGGATGCGATAGCATGACAGTTTTAAAATCCAATGTCACAGGGTATAGGGAGAGATTGATAACAGAAGCTTTGTTTATCGAATCAACTACAAATACATGTAATAGGAATGATTCATCACCTGTCCCCGATATCTGGAAAATTCTACTACCCATACGACAAATAGGAGAGAACAAAGAAAACTATAAAACTCAAGTGTCAAAGTCGTGTGATCACAATTGATATGATTATGAACAATAAATTTTGTTCGAAACGTCATCCAGTAAATAATACTGTTTCACTGTGTGATATATCTAATAAACAAACTAATATGGAACAAGCATGGTTGATTTAATAATACAAACAATAACCACTATGATAATAACAGTACGAACTTCATCGCTGTAGGCAACAGTACACTCCGGTATTGTTTCTCCAGCATCCAATGAAAACATTGCACCAATTACGCAACCGTGAGTAATTTTAACATTTGGTCCAATATTACATTTCGCCTCAAAAACATTATTATCACCAACTTCTAAGGCACAACAACGAGCCCCCACCTGTAAGGAGAAAAGAAGTAACACACAAGCTATTGGATCTATTACAAAAGTCAAATCTACTAATGACACCGATGTATCCATTTTACAAAAACTGGGGACATTTACCATAGCACGACTGACATCCAACTATCTTACTTGAGATTAGCAGAAATAGAGTCCAAAAATAAGAATGTCATCGACGGCAAAGATAAGGAAAAGTAGGGAAGTAGAGTAACCCTGTCTAACCACACAGTAGCCTCCAAAGCCTGAGGATGGTCCGGGGTGGGTGCCTTGCGCTGAGGGTTGGCCACCCCTCCACACACCTCTTGAAATGCTCCCATATGACCGGGCGTCTCACATAGCCTCTCCTGAGGAAGTCCTACTCACTGCCTTCACGTGGCGGAGGTGCTTTTCACCAAAGTGAGAGGGCGAAAGCGGATGCCCGGCGCTCTTCACCGGGTTGACTGTCCATTGGATGACAGTCTAGGGGAGATGGCTAAACGCTGATTCCAAACCTCCAACGACTGGCGTATGAAGCTCACTGGAGCTCACCGGCAGACGTATGGACAAAGGGCTTTTTGGATGTCCTGGATGTCTGGCCCCATTCAAAAAGGCGTATGAACCGAACTCCGGTCACCGGCTGCCAATGGGTAGTGGACTCCCTACTTCACTCCTACTGCCTTGTAGGCCACACTTGGTTGTGTAAAGGCTAGAGCTGCACTCTCAAACAAAAGGCCGAGTGATTCTGGGGACATCACTCGTACCAAATTCCCATGAAACTTCATGAACTCTCTGTTCATGAAGCCGGCTCATCCTCCCGTAGGAGATAGCCGAAGTAAAGTAAAAGTAAGTAACCACACAGTAATGACTGACGGTAAACGGGATATTTTTAGGTTGTTCAAAAGACAAGCTCACGAGTGGACACATTTACCTTAATACATTTGAACATCCTAGCTACCAACTACCACCACTATATCGCAACTGGTTGTAAGCCCTCACTCTACCTAGTGTTTTGTATAAGGCTTTCAAGATGTTGACAACCATCTTATGAACACCTGTCTCTAATAAACAATTTCGAATAAGAGTTCTGTTCAACTAATCCAAGGCAGTCACAATATCAAGGAAGACCACCATCGCTGGCCTGCAGTATGAATGATGGTGTTCAAATAACTGGCGAATGATGGAAATGTGATCGTTACACTCATATCCTGAACGAAACCTAGAATCAGTTCTTCACAGTTTATAAAGCCTACAGAGCAGGGCGTCAACAAGTATTTTAAACGTAGCTGTTAAAGAACTAAAACTATAGTGACTGCTTTATCAAAAAGTGGGCCAATAATAAAGTGGGCTCAGTAATGGCTTAATCCCACACTGATTGGACATTCGATTCCCGACACTCCCCTAAGCGATTTAGTCAGTTATTTAAATAAATTCTCACCGCCGCCTTTAAAGAACCGGCGATGAATAACCCGGAATGAGTGCCTTACGAGGTTTGAGTACTTGGAATTCCTTTAGGGTTTCCATTTCGTTTAAACGGACCTGTACTAGCAGATAATGTGACATTGTGATTAACAGTATCGGAAACTGAGGCTGTGAGCTATCTTAACTTCTTTCCAAAGTGCGCTGCCCAGAGCTTCAAGCATCTTTTAGGTTGTTAATCAGCTTACCATTTGCCTCATAAACACCCTCGCTGACACCACGATTGCTGCCGTTAGTGGCTCGAATGAACAAAATTCCACTGTTGATTCCATTTCACACTTACATTCTGATTACGAGGCTTTGCAATTCTGTTTAGTATGAACTATAAGAGCTTTACGCAGGTTATTGTAATAACTATCCGCCGAAATGGAACGAGGAGCATCAAGTATTTACCAGTAACTAACAGATACCCAATCGTTTTAGAGGGCGATATTTCTAAGCTGCAAGTGACTTTACTCGATATTTTTATGGTTTCTTTTAAGTGCAAACAGTATTCGTTTATACTATCTAGAGGACCGATAAATAACCTTGAACCTGGCTCGGGTTGATACTTCGCATAGTTAGGACGTGCTACCATTTAAGCTACCTTAGCCTGTTGAGGACCACATTAATTATTACGATGAAGTTGCAAAATAAACCTAGCACACACTAATCCAGGCGCAGAACCCAGCCGAAGGGTTTAGGGTGAGATAATCCATTATACACCCAAACCATCGTTAGCTAATAGTTATATGATCTATATGAGACCATGCATGACTGGCAGAAGGAGAACACCAGGTAGCACCAGGTAACCTAAACAACTCTCTTTTGACCTAGACGCCCAATCTGTACATTTAAGTACCCAGCTATCACTATGAAATCTGTTGAGTGAGCTTGGTTTGGACCACTCAGTGGGTGGTAGAACCTATCTTTAATTGAATTTGAGCTGTTATCCGTCGACGAGCGGAAAAAGATGCCAGAAAGACAACGCTTTCCTAACTAGTCATTTCCACAGGCCTAACTGTTAAGTGGAATCCAGTCGAGAAATACAGCTTTACCTCTAGCGCTTCATGCAACACCAAAACCAGATAAGCTGGACAACAAAGGGACCTGAATAAAGGCAACTCTAACACGCTATTCAGTCTGAAATTTTATGTGCGCAGCATACATCAACAGAATCTTTCTAGGGGCACTGCTCAGACAAGTCTGTCCTCTGATTTGCATCAATGTGCGAAAGTTGTATACGGCAAATTTGACTGCGACACATGGTCTCGGAACACACGTGTCAAGTATCATACTGGAGGCCAGCTTTCTGAAAGCAATTAGCTCGCAACTCTAAACAACACAAGCACACTGAGATTTCAAACAGTTGTGAACGTCTGATGAAAGTAAAGACACTAGAAAAAGTAAAAATGATACAGAATGTAAAAATAAAACAAAATGATTTATGTATAAGAGAAAATGCATAATGATATTTGATCAAATCGCTGAATATGTGATTGACGAAGTAATTTGTTTGCAGAATAGTAGTTTTGATGATTAATGTAAAGGCTGAGATACTGTCTGGGCGTTCAAAACGAAACAAGTGCTTCGTGATAGTTTCGAGTAGATAATTCCAAGTCCATGTATTCGCTTGATGCTGTATAAAGAAAGTTCTAACAGATTGCTGACCATTTAACACCAACAGAAGAAAACCGCTCACAGTTGATAAATACTACATTATTAATGTGAGCCCATTACAATAGGCATACAAAATGGTAAGGAATTACCTTGACTTGAACTGACAGGTAGCGACATCAATGTATTTGACTTGGGACAATATCATAAACCCTTAAAGCTAAGTGCACAAAAAACATGCAGAATAACTAATATGTATGATGACTATCTAAAACATCGTTAAAAATTAAAACTGATACACAAAGGAATAATGGAAAATAAATAACAGCATAGACTAGCTAACCTCGAACACATTGTAGTCTCCTATCTTCATTGTAGAACCAGCAATTTTATTCACTATTTCAACCTGTTCTTCGATTAAATTAAACGAACCAATAATTATTGGACCGGCTTCAGCAATAATACGAACTTTTGGATGAATAACAGTATTTGTACCAATGGTTATATCACCAGATAGTTCACATTCTGAACATACAACAGATCCTGGTGATATACTCACTTGACTACGAGGTGATGCAAAACCCAACGACGGTTTCATTACACACCTGGAAAGAAATAATCGAAAATCATGTCTCCAAAATACATCTGTAACATATGACAGAGATGACTAATATCATGATCGGCAATTAATCGAAATAGATATTTCCACAAACATGCTAATCTTATACGTCTCAGAGAGATTCAGTGTACACCACATTGGTATGTTTGTGAAATTTTTATCAAAGAGAAGTTTTTCAATCGGAGGTAAACTTTCTCCACAAGGTAGAACAGTTTTCTCTAAAGTACTTACTTGTATAAAACAAATAGGAGATGACTAAATTCATTTGACGACAAAACTCATATCTAAACAATATACATGTGTTGATACTCAGAAGCAAGTTTCATCTCACAACTATGTAAGTGTAGGGGGAGGTAGCTGTCCTCATGAGAAACACAGTAACAAAAACACTTGAAGTTTAAGTTTATGATCTAATACTAAAATTTAATTCGCTTATTATGGTGAGCAACAGAAGATCCTAAAACAGGCTTCGTCACCAACCCATATCTTCACGCCAAATCATTTAATACAGGAATGAATCATAGAAATCAAACCTTTACAATATACTCAACACTCCATCGCCCAATAAGCATTGCAAATTAATACTTATATGATGAACTTTTTCGTAAAACAACAGTTTCATAGTCATCAAACTCAAACCAAACGTATGTCCAAATTAGTTTGTTTATTAGATATATCACACAGTGAAACAGTATTATTTACTGGATGACGTTTCGAACAAAATTTATTGTTCATAATCATATCAATTGTGATCACACGACTTTGACACTTGAGTTTTATAGTTTTCTTTGTTCTCTCCTATTTGTCGTATGGGAAGTAGAATTTTCCAGATATCGGGGACAGGTGATGAATCATTCCTATTACATGTATTTGTAGTTGATTCGATAAACAAAGCTTCTGTTATCAATCTCTCCCTATACCCTGTGACATTAGATTTTAAAACTGTCATGCTATCGCATCCTATTGTATGGTTGTGTTACTGCATGGATTGCTATAGCTGAACTATTCTCTAGATTTCTTATTTTATTCGGGTCAACCAATCTAGATTTTGCTAAGTTTTCATGTTCAGCTAGTCTGACTGCCCCTGTTCTACTAGTTTGACCTATGTATTTGACCTGACAATCATTGCAGGGTATTAGGTAAAATAAATTGTTTTGTTTTAAAGGCTCTACAGGATCCTTTAACCGACAAAGCTTGTTTCTAATTGAGTTTGTGGGTTTGACTGCCGTTTTTATTCCTGCCTTGTTAAGAATTCTGCGTAAGGCTTCCGAGGTTCCTTCCTTGTATGAAATTACTACTGATGGTTTAGATTCATTATTTTTGGTGTCGTCATTAATATTATTATTATTATCACTATTATAATTAACATTATTATTGGTATTATCACTATCGCCACTATCATTATTTATTTTATTTTTACATTTCCTTACATATTTCCTGACTAATTTATCCGGGTAATTATTAAGTTTCAAGGCTTCTTTTATGTGTATCAGTTCCTGTTTTAGATTTTCTTTGGTACTACTTAGTTTTTGTGCTCTGTCATTTAAACATCTCACCAATCCTATTTTTACTGACATTGCTTCAACCTTCGAGTTGATGTGTTCGAAAAACCTATCTATATCTTGTGTTTTAAGTACAGTGAATGTGTATGTAAATGACACATTCACTGTACTTAAAACACAAGATATAGATAGGTTTTTCGAACACATCAACTCGAAGGTTGAAGCAATGTCAGTAAAAATAGGATTGGTAAGATGTTTAAATGACAGAGCACAAAAACTAAGTAGTACCAAAGAAAATCTAAAACAGGAACTGATACACATAAAAGAAGCCTTGAAACTTAATAATTACCCGGATAAATTAGTCAGGAAATATTTATTTCTTTTATTTTATTTTTGATTTACAGCTTGATTCCACACCGTATTTTCAGTACAAGTATGGAATTTTCAGCATGGATATCGGTTAGCCCAAATTCAGGCCGACCATAGATATCGGGTGTGCGCCGGCAGGGGATCGAACCCCGGACCATGTGCATGGTCAGCGAGAGTCCTAACCACTGTGTCACCGACGCACAAATATGTAAGGAAATGTAAAAATAAAATAAATAATGATAGTGGCGACAGTGATAATACCAATAATAAAGATAATGTTAAGAGTGATAATAATAATATTAATGACGACACCAACAATAAAGAATCTAAACCATCAGTAGTAATTCCATACAAGGAAGGAACCTCGGAAGCCTTACTCAGAATTCTTAACAAGGCAGGAATAAAAACGGCATTCAAACCCACAAACTCAATTAGGAACAAGCTTTGTCGGTTAAAGGATCCTGTAGAGCCTTTAAAACAAAACAATTTATTTTACCTAATACCCTGCAATGATTGTCAGGTCAAATACATAGGTCAAACTAGTAGAACAGGGGCAGTCAGACTAGCTGAACATGAAAACTTAGCAAAATCTAGATTGGTTGACCCGAATAAAATAAGAAATCTAGAGAATAGTTCAGCTATAGCAATCCATGCAGTAACACAACCATACAATAGGATGCGATAGCATGACAGTTTTAAAATCTAATGTCACAGGGTATAGGGAGAGATTGATAACAGAAGCTTTGTTTATCGAATCAACTACAAATACATGTAATAGGAATGATTCATCACCTGTCCCCGATATCTGGAAAATTCTAATACCCATACGACAAATAGGAGAGAACAAAGAAAACTATAAAACTCAAGTGTCAAAGTCGTGTGATCACAATTGATATGATTATGAACAATAAATTTTGTTCGAAACGTCATCCAGTAAATAATACTGTTTCACTGTGTGATATATCTAATAAACAGACTAATATGGAGTTGCTTACTACCACAGTGTTCAAGTTTTACACATATATTGAAACCAAAGGCAATTTGACCAGTGGACCATGGCACTCTCGAAGTTAGAACAACAGTAGAAAGTAAAGCACCAAATAAAATGAATGGTTACTGTTTTAGAAGAAACAAAACTCACAGTTCCATTGCGCCTATACTAATGAATAATGGTCACAAAGTTAAGCATAAGGCATTAACCTGGCCAATATAACTTTACTCCACAGGAGAATTTGGCAGAATACAATTATATTTCAGATCGGTTCAGGTGATATAACACAGTGACACAGCACCAATAACTGGATGGCGTTTCCAGCTCAATAACCACATTAAAGTATTTCTAACCTTCAATACACAGTTTTACTAACTCATGTTTATTAATGCAATTTTCTGCATATGCAGAATTGGGGTGGTGATGTCACTTGAATATCTCCTCAGTATATGTCCAATCCATCTCCGTTTCTCTGTGTATGTCTTTCGGGCAGTAGGTTCCCAGCATATTTGCCACCTGTCAGAGTCTCTTGTTACTTATCCTTTTTAGCAGGTCAAACCGTCTTTGGCATCCTACAACGGCACCCGTTGGCGGAAATTTGAAAAGTTTTTTGGAAAGGCTTCTCGGGATGCCACTGCCAAGTCACTAAATCACAGCAATGACTTTACATTGGTGTTGAGAATTCGGATCTTGCTACCTGTGCTAAATGTTGCGGATCTACACATTGATTCCCGAGTAATGAATGCTTGTTTTGCTTTTTTCAATCTATCCTAAGTAGCCTAGATATGCCCAGCTGCGCCTGTTGTTGAACGATGCTGCTGAGGTAAAAGAAAGACGGTTTCCTACACATTCCCCTCACAGATAATCATTATTTGTTGGTGATACTGGCTGGCCATCTTCATCGCCTATATTCTTCTCTATGTTCACCTGAATCCTGCCTTCACTACCTCTTCTACCAACTTGTTCGTTTTAACTGGTATACTTGCCAGTTTCTGCGTTACGACACAAGTCACCCACGAAGTCTTTTGTCTGTCCAACATGCATTCGTCTTGCCACTTCCACCGTTTCCTGAATGACCCAATGCACTACAACTCGGGAGATGTTCGATGATAATAGGCATTCCTCTCTTACTCATGTCTTCAGTGAGCTTCCGGTCGTGAATTACTTGGCATGTGGCATAAAAGTGTAGCTTTCTAAAGAGACTTATAAATTTTTAAGGTACCGCCCTCCATAGTTTTGAAGCAGTTCCCGAATCGTTGTCAATGGCGCAGATGTATTCAGTCTCTGTAATCTTTCATATTCCTTTCTACCATTACTCATTCTGTTTCACTCCTATACTTGTCTAAACTCTATTGATTCTCTTCACTCATTTTCTTGTCTACCTTTTTGTGTGCTCTTTGGAACGTGGCAACTCGAACTGCTGCACTTCGGTGCCAAGTTCTATGTTGAATCCAGCAGCAGCAGTTCCCGAATTATTTCACAGCCGACGCCAAACCCGATGAAATTGAAGTATAGAATTGACTGCCAGTTCGGACTTTGTTAAACGACGATCCGTAGTGCTGCAACTTGATCGACATATGATTTGTCTTTTCTGAGTTCGACTTATTCCAAACGAAGTTTTCCACCCAAAATATCTTTTGATCATTCTAGTATGATGTGGCCTAGTATTTTGCTTCGCGTGGACAGCAGCATGATTCTGCACTCGTTCGTTTATAGCCGTCAGTCCCTCAGTTTTCGGTAATTTGATGAGGTAGTCTTTCTTTCAACTGGCAAACACCCACCATTTCTTCCATCCACATCTTCTGCAGTAGTGGCGTAGGCATGTCCTCTGAGGTTTCTGGGTACATCTTCAGTGCTTTTGGAGGAATTCCATCTGGTAGAGTAGGCCAGATACCAGCATTCGTAAAATCTATCACACTGATAATTATTCAGATTTTGAGTCTTCTCAATGTAAATCAGTGAAAAAGGGTTTATTTCAATGTTGATGATATCCAGTCCGGAGTTTGATCGTTTAGTCAGAAAATTAAAATAAGGAACAATTGCTGCTGTGTAGCTATCCACTTAAAAAAAAAAATATTTGTTAAGACTCATTAGGAAAACTGGGGTAGCAACGCAAGTGGTCTCTGGAAATGAACCAGCCAAGAACCTATCGTCCAATAAACGTACAAAAGGAGACGGAAGTGTAGTGAGCATACACTGAGGAGATATATCCAAGTGACATCACACGCCACATTGTCGAATAGAACACAAATGAAGAAGCCTTGAGTTGGGCGTCCATAGGATGACATGGAGAAGATGATGTGAAGAGGGAATGAAAGCTTGTTGGTAGTCGTTGAGGCAGATGAAAGTGTCGGCAGAGAACAGAGTGCAATGCAGATGTGCTACTGAGGCTCTTTGTTCCACTTGGAACGCAAGGAACAAATAATGATAAGAATAAATGCCAATGATAGTTATAAAGTAGGTAATAAGTAATGTAAAGCTACATCGGAACAGGATCCCCAATAAGTCTGAGTGACATTTAACCTACCCAACACGCTCAGAAATAAACTTTGATGATTTAAAGATCCAATAGAACAAACTAGACAGAATAATGTGATATAAGGACTATGAGATCAAATACATAGGTGAAGAAAGAGAGAGAGAGAGAGGTTAATCATCCAATCTTTGTTCATCATATCAACAAGAAACAAATGCAATATAAGTGATGCAACACCAACTCCAGATTTATGAATAATTACATTATTAAACATGGAGTAGGATTTTTTTAAATATGTAAAGTAAATCAGGAAGTTGTGTCAATGATACATTGATTTGACTATGAGCGATAAATTGTGCTCGAGACGCCATCCAGTTATTAGTATTGTATTACTATCCGTTGTGTCCAATAAACTTATCTAATGTGAAGTGAGCTTACTTCAGGTATACTGTCATATGAAATAATATCATTAACGCGGTCTGTACCATTTGTTCTCCACAACTAGTGAAATATACCTTGTAATTTGAGTGCATCGGGTATATGAAGTGCAAAACACGCTTTTCAATTCGAACAATATTATGTTAGTAAGAAAAACTGATGATGATGTATATGTAAAAAAAATATATCTGTCTCATAAACACCACTCAAACATATAAGATAACACATTCACGACAGTACATCATATGACAACAGAAGTATTAAAAATCATATCGTATAACGTGTTTTTTTATTATCTCACCTGTGTATACAATTTATTCAATCTTTACCTCAAACGTTATAAGACAAAACAATACACTCACCTATCAATCAAATATAAAGTCTTTAATATATGTATATAAAAAAAAACTTGGATAGTGGCGCGAGGGTGGACAAAGAAAAAAACCAACCCATAAAATATATAAAATAAGTGGGAGATGGAGGGGGGCAAATGCAACTGGATAGTAGTATATCTGTGTTAGTGATAAGTGGAAAGGTAAATAAAAATGATAGTAAAATGGTTAAATCAATGGAGAGAAAAAACAGTCAACAGTCATAAAATGCGTTTTGTTTGACCGTTTTCTTCAGAGCAAGGACAAGACTTGCAGGATAAAATGTGCACATTTTATTCCAACACCTCTCTTCAGCTGCGGACAGCCTAAAATATACATAGGAGTAGTCAAATAAGAATTACGATTCTCATCCCTGACTTTTTACTCAGTAGAATGAAAACATGTACACATGTTCTTATTTCATATTAATTCTAGTGTATATTTTGGACTGTCTACAGTTGAAGAGAAGCTTCGGAATACGATGATGCACACATAATCTTGCAAATCTTGTTCTTCTTGCTTTGACGAAAACGTCAGCTGATAAACATCTTCAGTTTAAGAAAGGAAAAATGAAAGAATCTGAAAAGTGACTCTATGTGAAAATCAAAATTTTTAAGATGACCACCAAAAATATGGGATAAAGTAGTCAAATAATGTATTGAATGTATACATAAATGCAACGTTATTTGGTCAGTGACTAATACAAGTGTGAGAAGTAGTACGGACAGAAGAAAAATAGTGATAAAATATACTTTGTTAATGCAAGAGACTATTCTTTTTCCCATCCAATGGTGTTAAATTAAACTTATTTCTGAAAGAAAGAGTAGAAAAGAATTAATCTACAGTAAGAATTTTATAGATACTAAAATAAGTACAATAACATAATTGTTACACTGAAAACCTAAAAATGAAAATGGTAAGAAATTGAAAGTTCAGGTAATCGATTACACATAACAAAAACATTTTTACTTTTCATCTCACTGTAGAGAATAATGATACCATATTCTATTTTTTCTCTAAAATACGGTATGTTTCTGTACTGTTGTTTTGTCTTCATCACATGTGAAATAGAAACGATGGGTTTGAATATGAACAGTCACCATTAATCTTCGTCCTAACCAAACTGTAATCTAGTAGCAGAGTATTGTAATCACTAGTTTTTTGTCTTATGTGTAGGTTGGGGAATATATGGACCTTCTTTTAAAGCTTTATCTGTGTGCATCCTTTAACTAATTTCTTTACCTATTAACTCTGACTGCATAATTTTGCGGTTAAATCCAAACGGAAAACACAGCTGTTTCGCACGCCTAAGTCGTTACCAATGATCTTGAACTTGAGTAATGGAGGGACTGCAGAAGTATAGTATTAGCAGTGGGAATAAGTGATGAATTTTGAAAAAGGGAAGAAGATAAAGAGACTAATTGATAAGTACATTAGTTTTGTTTGTTTACAAATGCACATAGTGTGTACATCTCGAATTCCCATACAGTGGAAGTTGACTTCTTCTTGAAGTACTCAAAACAAAATGACAGCTGATTTTCTGGATGTCCAGTTAACAAGATGTGAACAAGATGGAACACTAAAAAGATCCATCTACAGAAAGCCGACATAGAACGAAAAACTGACTAACTTTCACAGCTGGGTGTCCCTATATAGAAAACGAAACCTGGTCCGTTCACTGAGCCACAGAATTCACAGTATTTGCAGTCCTGATGGTATGAAACAGGAGCTAAACACTGAACAGAATCCTTCTCGAAAATGGCTACCCAGAACGTTTTATCACAAAATCTATGAAACCTAAACCACCAAAATCGCTCACACTTTCTGCTCCCAAAAAACGTCTCTACCTAAATCTACAATTTAATGGAGACTCATCGGCAGAAATATTGAGACACCGCCTGTCCCGCTCACTGAAGAAAACTTTCTTCGCGGCTGAATCCCGACTTACCTTCTCTACGAAACCAATGATTCGCATGAACGTGAAGGATAAGCTACCATTGTTGGTTTCACCAATTTGTATCTACCAATTCACCTGCTCGTGTGGAACTAGGTATGCTGGCCGTACCTAATGTTCGCTATCCAAACGTATCATTGAAAAAAAGGTCCTCCCCCCTCCTCGAAGATCTATTCTAGAACACCTGACCGAATCAGGATACCAAGCAAACCCGCAAAACAACTTCAAAGTTATCTGCAGAATACATGGGAATCCTGCTAAAAGAGTACAAATCAAACTAATTTTATGTTATCGAAAAGCACAGGAGATGTCTGATTGAGCTTTGTCACACACTCTAAGTTAGAAGGTATGATATATAGTGGAGATATCTGGGTACAGAGAACATTACTACAAACAACGAAAAATAGCAGAAAAAGTCAAAAAGTACAATTTTGTATCTACCTTTTACAACTCTTATCCAGCAGAGTGACGAGGTGGTATAACTGGCTTGCTAGTAGTTTGAATGTAACACTTTCACTGTTGTCCCATCACTATCCACCAGCAGAGTAACTTTATTTTACGGTTTCTCCCATGGTTTGAGTAACTTAAATTATAGTCGCAACTTCTGACTCCAGTTGTTGCCTAAATGATCCTTACGACAAAGTAGGACATCTGGGAATAATTTTACTATCCAATACGGATCGTTGAACCCTTGCTCTACGCGGGTGTGATCACGTTGATGTCGGATATATCAGTGAGAAAACAATCTCCATACAGAAACAAAAATTTTTTTATACGAGGTTAAAAACAGTAATGGAGAAACAAACACCTTGTTTCATAAAAAAATGCATAAAAAGTTGTGAACATACCTATTGACTGAAACTGTCTTCATCCACAAATTCATGGGCTGAATCATCATCTTTAGTACTCGGTATTTGTGTATCAGACTCTTCACTAGAAGATTCCTCGTACTTATGCGCTTTGCGTTTTGCTCTAGTTGGATTACGCCGTTTAGGAACGCACTTTTTAACATCTACGGGTATTTTAGGTAACAAATGTGCTTTATCAGCAGCACCTAAACGTATCCATCCTTCACTTGCATATGCTTTTTGCGAGATATCAAAATCAGCAGACGACTGAGTTAATGCCTCTTTTTTATATGAAATAGTACTTATATCATTAGTGTGTATGGTTGCAGCCTTGTTTTTCTTGCTTTTTTCAAATTTTTCAACAGTGGCTCGTTCACTATGCAAGGGAGCCAAAGCGAATTGCGCTTTAACTCGATGCCATATGAAAATTCCACGAACTAAACGTTTCCAGTTTTCTAGTGCACGTTCTGTACGTTCTTCGTTCGCTGCTTTGGCTGCATTCATTTGCTCTGCACGCCATGCATCAATTAAAACTGGCACAGATTCTTTACAAACAACATAACCTTCCGTTTTTGGATGAGCCCAACCGCCTGCATGAAATGACCAACCGACAATGGCTTCTGCACAATCAATGCCAAGTTTTTTAGCGACATGCTGAATGCCTTCATATAAAAATATAAAAAGAAACAAATTTCCACACAGAGAAAATATTTTGAAAGGAATGTGCTAATAGATACATACATTAATTTTCCATTAGATAAACAACTCGCTATTAAGTTCAAATTGCTCACCCTAAGTGTTAATCAAAATTAAACTAAACCGATCAAGCTGATAAACACCAAAAATTAACTAAAGAATTCAAATTGTACTTCTGAGTTTTGTATTATTTCTATTAGTAACTGATTGAATCCGAGGGAAAATGGAACCCAATCAAGTTAAGACACAGAATTAGATAATGATAAGATATAAGTCCAAATCTACATGAAACCAAATTAATTAGTAAAGTTACTATGAGATGGATTAAGTAGTAATTGAGAGGTTACATAAAACTGTTACTTGATGACAGATATATATGACCGAACTTGGACCTATACACGAACCTACCACAGTTCATTTATTATCCCGTATTACACTCTCCATGATTCCATTGAAAAAAAAACAATGTAATATAAATCTCCAACATATTAATCGTTAGTCATTTCGGTGACCTAGAGTGATACCCCTTCGAAAGGCATTAAAATGGCGTGAACTGCATTTATCTTCTACTGCACACTAATTTCTAATTATCATTATTTTGTCTTCATGTTTTTATTCTTAGGAATTCTCAACTCATACACGCTGACTGACTAAAAGTTTTTGCAACGATTGTGAAGCGAAGTGTTAGAAATAATATCACCGATATTACCCATCAACTACTTTGTCTCATTAGGAGAATGAGTTGCACTGAAGACGTTGACGAGCAATTAAATCCACCAGCACTGATAACACAACCAAATCACAAATGATTTCCCAGAAGAACAGAACTCCAATGAATTCTCAGGAGAAAAGGTTAAAACGTTGGATAGAACATTTGATGATCAGTTCAAGCGGCCTACAGAAACACTTCAGCTACTCACCACCCAAACCCTACCTAAACAAGATGTTGCAATTTATCTGCCAACTGCAGCTGCGGTTGTGAGTGCTGTCTTTTAACCTATTAAGCAGCGAAACATAGGACCTGATAGGATGTGATGAATTATTGACAAGATTGACTAAGGGATATGGAATGCCGAAATGTTCCTACTGGGCTAATGTAGGTTGCTGACTACTCCGATTTAAAAGAAACATGAGAGAAATTTCTCAGTGACAATCACAGTGAAACCAGCTTGACATCTACCTATTGTGTTGTCAAAATTCATAAAGGGAACTAATTGCTTTAAACCTGATAAAACCAACGGAGCCCTAGGACAATTGTGGGTTCATGACTCCACTCTTCAGAAGGTTCTGGATCATAGGCACATATACCTGCGCTCAACACTTGCCATATCTCATGACTTTAGGGAGGTGTTTGATTCCCTTGATTCACAGGTATTGTGACAATGCCTACACAAACTCATGCAGCCATGTAAGAACTTTTGACGAGTTTTCATTTTCATGTGTGCCTTAACGAAGTGTGACAACTTGAACTGCTGCATTTTTGTGCTAAGTTCTAAGGTGATTATTCAGTTTAGTGTTAACCCATGGGATTTGCCAATCTCACTCCAATTGCGATTCACATGGTTACTAGATCTAGAGAAACAACGTACGAACTTTGAGCACCAGTAATAATAAGAATGCGGCTCCTAATATTCTTCAGTTGCTTAACCAAATGAACTATGAGTATGAGGCTGCACGAGAAATAATAACTTTAACGTCAGCATTAAGATAGTGTGTAGGAAACTCACATGTTATGAAGTGAAGACTTTAAAGTAATTACCTAATCTAACAACTAACGAGACTTAAAATCATGCAGTTTGATATCATAGGAATTAGATGCTCGCACTGTGATCTTTAATCCTTGATACATAGAAAGTAGGAAGTTTTGCCTCCGACTCTAGAAAATCACAACACTGATGTGTGCTAACTGCAAGCGATTTGCATGCTACATTTCGGTAGATTATTTAGAATAATTTTTCATCTTTCATTATAATGATGCTGTCTATTTAAGCACGAATAAGCGAAGCAGCGTGTGAACTTTGATACAGGTTCAAAGTTAACTTTTCTCACCAATGGTATCATAGCCTTATTCGAACTTAACTCCCCTGAATAGGTTCTTCATGTACCAGGCTATAAAGCTACGATGTGACAGCTGATGATACCATCCATTTGTGCAGACTGAAGTGGGTGGGGCACGATTCGAAACTGAAACCTGATTTTTAAACTCGGTCCTCAGAACAGGCATTTCATGTTCCAGGCAATAAGTCAAACTTTTTATTGTGTGAGGGTTGGTGATACTGCTCAGTTGCCCAGGCAGGGGTAGATAGAATGGGATTCGAACCCGAGACCCACTGAGTGGAAACTGGACGCTTAAGCTAGTGAGCCAGGTCGCCACCCGATAGTCCAAGACAATGAACCACATCAGCGGTCTTACCATTCATCAAATAATAGGTGCCTGTAGGTGTTTATTCAATATCTTTAGTATTAGCGTGATTCTTATGGTGCGTGCAGTAAGTGATAGATACCAAGAGGCACTACTTAGTTCGACCTTCAATAATAATAATAACTGGTGTCAGATGACAGTCGTTATATGAAGTCAAATAAATGACAGTAATAGATTACAAAATCGACATGTCCACAAAAAGACTTTTCTTTTGCTTAATGCATTATCTCAGCAATCTCTATACTAATAAAATATACCCAAAGTATGTTGAAATGTATTGTTCTCTCTTCATTTGTCTTCTTTGTCTACACATTTTCTATTAGAATAACTGTTTTACTTGATCCGCATCCTAAATTTCATTGTTGTTCAGAGCCGAAAATATCATTACAGTTACATGTATACAGAAATACTGCTTGACAAGTGAATACACGGTATGAGATGTACTATACAGACGTCACTTTTTCAAAACACAAGAACTTTTCTTATAGACGTATTTATTAGATGGGCTAGTTGTTTCTAAAGTATTGAAATTTGGTACAAATGATAGTCAGACTGAACAGGCTTTTTCCTTTGAGAGAAACACAGAGCACTCAAATATCTTGAGGTTATATTCTCATCTGTCTCACACCATGCGCATCTGACCTACTGTCTACGTCCTTTGAAACAATCCAACCTAATTTCCCCTCTGACATCTTGCAAATGAATCTTTTTGCCGACCCCACAAACGACCTGGTACGGCTGACAGTGGGTAGACTTCGGTCTTTCGAAATTCTCACATGTGGCCACACTTTCATAGCCTCCCTCAGTCAGGCCAGGTAAGTCCTATTCACTGCATTCACGCGCTGGAGTCTTCCTCACAAAAGTGAAAGGGCGAATTCCAATGTCTGGTGCTTACAACCGGACTGGTTTGACATTCTGGCCTACTGTGGGCGGACGGAAAACTCCGATTTCAAACCTACGGTGTACATGCGCTCCAGAATCCGAAA
The DNA here is from genome assembly GCA_944472155.2 of Trichobilharzia szidati. NCBI lineage: Eukaryota > Metazoa > Platyhelminthes > Trematoda > Strigeidida > Schistosomatidae > Trichobilharzia > Trichobilharzia szidati. The sequence continues at coordinate 69,090,834 of OX235279.1, forward strand.
GGATAGAATGGCGTATGAACCTGTTTTGGCCACCGAAATCTATAGGAATCTAGAGCTGCTGAAGCTGCTTCACTACCTTGTCGATCAAACTTCATGTCAAAGGCACGTGGACAACCATCTACATCGATTTGGGCGTCCGGGAAGCATCCCCACTCTCGCAGAGACTATATGATTTTGTGTGGAACATCTCTTGAGAACCATTATGTACCAAGTTAGTGTTTTGATAATAGTGGATTTCTTAGTTAAAATATTCAAAAATGCTTCACACGATCAATAGACATATCTAGTACACCACAACTAAACATATTAAATCACGAGTTGAAAATTAGACGTTATCACACTTACCCGATAAGCATATATGTACACAGCCTACTGGCAACATACATTGTTTAAATAACTCTACATTTCCGTGGGCATTACGTGGGACGATACCGTTTTCAGCTACCGGTGGTACATATGGTTCAACTTGCCATGGACCAAAAACTTCAGTAGTTGGTGGTGTAGAATCAGAACCCTGTAATAATTTACGTTTCATTGATAATCGAGCTTTAACAATTTTTGCTGGCTTTTCATGCTCACGAACTACCTAAGAATAAAGAAATGAGAGAATAAATATGCTTTATTATAGTTTACTTTTGCAGGTAGCAGTTCAGTATACTTTACAGTAAAGTTTATCCGTCTATGAGTAGATTATTGATTTAAGCAGCCACAGATACATAAGCCAGAATCTGAGATTTTGATTGTATACTGTCAGTGACAAGATGAAAACGTAGCTACATTAACATGACTAACTGGTTGCAAACTCCACGTATATTTCTCATACTTCATCCTGAAAAACCTGGTAGTATTACAAACACGGATTTATCAAAGAGATGAACGTCTGTGACGTAGAAAACCCGTACTAAATAAATGTATTTCATTGTGATTATTATTATTATTATTATTACTATTTATCACTGGCTACCTCACATTATGTGATATATCTACTACTACATGACCCTGTACTTGGATTCTGTTTTTAAAAGATGTGATATGGGACATAAAGCTGCACACGTGTATAGATTGAAACAAGCTATCCATTATGATTGCCTGAATAACAATTATAAACTATAATACTAAAAGAGAAGAGGTTCCAGATATTGAGGAAAAAATATACCACAAACAAACTGTGTTGGAACCCCAGTGGTTGCGTGCCATTGAAGAGTACCAAACTTGGGCGAAGCAGCTGTCCAGTACTCCAAGGTTTTCCACTGGTTCCCTGACCGATGTCAGCTCATGATAAAATCCTGTAATCAAATCCCTACAAACCACTACCTAAATATCCTATAGGCCTACCTCTGGATAAAGAATATCTCGAAACGCACTAGTAACTCTTGATGAGGACGAATCGAGGACATTTTTTGAAATTGTGCTCTTTAGGGACAGCAAGGTATTTTCACTAAAGATGAAACACGCTCGATTATCTTGAGATGTTTCTTGGTGCAACTTGAATACTGCTACAAGCTAAAGGGAACCCTATAGTTATTCTGTTGTACGACTTCATTATTACTAATATCTTATTTTCCTGTTTTGTTTGTTTCTGTTCACATATACCAATTGATGCTAGTTTTCTCAGTAGTATAAGGCAATTTTTTAAGGATGCACGAATCTACTCTTCGAATAATCAACAAGCGGTCAATTTCAATAGTTCTTTCACAAGTGAAATGACAGGGAATACCCATGACCCATGGCATAAATAGTAAATCTTTCCAAAATTAGATTGTTTAGGTCAGAACTTCCAAGGATGTTACAATTTTTACTTCCACTGCAAGTTATACATAGGTAACTAAAACGTGATTGGAGGCCCTGTGCCTTAACTAGTTCCAACTTAATAATCTGTTAGATTTCCATAGAAGAGAAACAATTAGAAATATGAACGTACCATTGCTTCTTTCAGCCATGACTCTCTAGTATGACAGAGGTGAACACAATCACGAGAATAAACTGGTTCATTGTTAAAGAATCCCAAAGGGATTGCATCAGTCGGATAAATAACTTGAAATTTGAGTAAATGACGTTGGAGAACATATAGTGGGTGATTTTTAAAGTCCTGTATACGCTTTGGCAGAGGTTGGGATAAAAGTTTAGCATTTATTGAATCTTTATCCATTCTATCTCGTTGAGCAGTGGAGAGTGTATCTGACCTCACTACTAATGCATCGTGTTCAACAGCATCATAGTCGAAAAATCGGCTTTGCATATTCAGCAAACTATCCCATTTCTCTGCAGATATACGATGACTGCGAGCAGAAACACACCAATCTTGAACATAACGTGGAGACAAATCAACAGGATTCCTACCGACGTAAGATACCAAATTGGGATCTGCTGACTTTACAGAGCAAGCACCGATAACATACAAAAAGCCATGTTTAAAATTTATTTTATCCACAACACCTGGCAGAGACGACGGATCAATACACACCCAACGATCTAGCTTCGGTAGAAATACTTCAGCAAATAAAGAAATACCAGGCTTTAAGTTATCAGCAGGTGAGTCACTATTCACATCTGCGTCAAATATGTCATCTTCATCCGAAGAGATGATTTTGCGATTGGACTTCTTTTGTTTAATTGGTTTAACTTCTTTAGTTGCAGTAGCAGGACTAATGGTAGTGGCTTCATTGGGTAATAAAGGCAGTGGAGACAGACCAAGAATCACCCGTACATCGAGTCCAAGTGAACGAAGAGCTGCAACAAGAAGTATGAGACAATCCCCTGCAGTTGCCGTATACTCTGACAGACGATGAACAAGCTGATACTCATAATTACCAGGTGAATTTCCTTCATTAAGTAGTTGCACTCCCTGATGAGATAAAAATGTAACAACACACGCTTCTAAATGCTCCACTGACCACAGAGATAACTGAATGAATTGTTTCGTCTTTTGATTGTACACTGAATTAGTCTTAGCCAGAAGTGAAAGACCCAACGCCTGACATAAACAGCTGTCACAAGCCTGATTCACCACACGACTATGGGCAAGAAAACATAGTACATGAACTAAATGCTTTAATGCGTAGTGTTCTTTTATTTTGCGTCTTAATGCAAGTGCTTCAAGAAGTTTTGGATCTTGTTTAGAATGCTTTTTGGAAGCACTTGCAAGAGGAACAGCTATAGTTAGTGGTGTAGAATTTATCTCTTCAAGTTCTTTAGATACAGTATTTGTATTGCAACTTAGCAATTTATTCATGAACTCTACCTCGGTGGTCGCTTCATCATTCACTTCAACCCAGTCGATTTCATCATCTGAATCGCTTTCTAAGTTGCAATGAGGATCTTCAGGTACATTAGCTTTCTTCAGTGATTTTGTTGTTCTTTTCTGTCTATGTTTAGGTTTGAACTCCGAAAACAGGAGCAAGTTAGCTGTTTTCTTTTTTTTGGGCAACTTATCATCACTTAGAAAATCAGATTCAAAATCATCCGAACTACCAAAGTTACTTTTCACTTCTAAATGGTTATCTGTCAACGAACTGTCACCATTTTCAGAAATGACATCCTCTGCAATGTGCGACCTACCCTTCAGAAGACTTGACTCTCTCGCTGTCGTTCTGCGATTGGATCGCCTACTACACTTTCGTGACTGTTTCTGTAGATGAGAAGGAGCTTGTTGACTACCACAGTCAGTTTGTATATCTAGGTTCCACTTATCTTGTTTCTTAGATGACGTTTTGCATCCAGAAACTTTTGGAACGTCACAAGCTGGACGGGAAATCCGAGTAGAACGCCTTGTACAATTTGAAGAGATGACAACGTTTCTTCGATTCATTTTTAATCACATGACCTAGAAGACTATTTGAATTAATAGAAAAAACAGTCGGAAATAAGTTAAACAGATAGCAGGTATTTAGAATAAACAAACTGGTACTGACTACAACCCTATTATCAGCAATTAATTGTTATAAACCGTTCATTAGTTAACAAAATTAGGACAATCTACATAGACAAAATGAACGCAACAGTGAAATCTATAAATCACGAGCATTTCTGTGTACTATACATTGGACTACACCGAATTTCCAATAACTGGAGATACTAATTGATTTTCGAAATCTCATTAGGCAGTATTCCAACCATCAGCTGAACTACTTAAACACTAACTTAGCACCACTCAGGAACCATCCGCACTTATGTGTACTTGAGAACTACACTATTCATCATGTAGTTTTTTTTCTGATGATATTTTTTCGAAGAAAATATGACAGTATATAGACTTCAAGAGATGGTTTCACAAATTACGACACAACGCAAAAACCTGGTCCTTTTAAGCACTTTACTGGTAATTGTTAAACACATTTACTCCCTTTTAACGTCACCGACTAGTCATGCTAAATATGGTTTCCCTCAACACATCTACCCTCTTTATCAGCAGGTTCTAACAAAAATCCTATAATCCCTGCCATTTTTGATCTATGCTGACAATACCCCGTTGGAATGAGCTTACATGCATCGATTGGTAATGACTGGTTAACTATAACTTTTTCGATGGAGCTGCTAAACACTGGTTATTGACAACGCACCACCGTATATAAAAAGCGTCAGGATAACACAAAATTTAATTTTCTATAGTTTGGTTTGTAAGGATTAGTTATGTTTTACGAGTTGATCACGGACTGATATCAGTTAGAGAACCATTGAAAACCAGGGAGTACTGGACAGCTGCTGTTTCATCCTAGTTTGGGAATCATCGGCAGTACGCACTGGGATTCGAACCCAGGGCCTTCCAGTTACAAGGCAAGCTCGTGAGAAGTTGTGACCAGTGAGGTCCAATTAGATGTCACGTGTGTGGATGGATGTCCCACCAACGACAATGTTTGGGGTCGCGCTAAAATCACGAATTGGTAGAAGTTAGAATTCATGAGCAATTGAGTCGGGTTCCAGTGGCTGAATGGTATACGAGCTTGCCTTGTAACCGGAAGGTCCTGGGTTCGAAACCCACAGTGTGGGTGCGTACTGCCGATGATTCCCAAACTAGGATGAAACAGCAGCTGTCCAGTACTCCCTGGTTTTCAATGGTTCTCTAACTGATATCAGTCCGTGATCAACTCGTAAAACAAAATTTAGTTATTAGTTTGGCTGGTTTCGTCTGCTCTAGAACGCTTGTTTCGGGTACACATGAAAAACTCGATTAGTGTGAAGATTTATGCCTTTTTGTATCAGCAAACAATCGAAAAGTAAACCAAGAATATATAAGTGTAAACATATATAAATATTCCTATTTGGAAACAAAGTAAAAAGAATTACGAAAACCTTTCGATGCAGCCTTTACGGGTCTTAGTTAAGTATCCAACAAGATGCCTGACAATAAGATTCTCATCATTACCGATGGCCTACTAATTCGGATCAAGGAACACCATACATAAATGAACCCAAAAGCTCCAGATAGTAGCAGGCGGTTTCAAAAACCTGGACAGGACTAGGGGAAGGTAACGCTAACACACTCCCAGCAGTTTCAAAGACTACTGAAATGAAGAAATGGTTGATACCCATATACGCAGGTGCAAGCACGTGTTCTACGCGTCCATATTCGATTATGAGACGAGCATCTTATTTCATCCAGTGAAATGGGAGATGACTACGAATTAGAAAATACTTCTCTGTTTGGTAAAACCAGACAAGGCTGCAGACTGAGATAGTACAATTCGTGGGTGATATAAAAGTCCCTAATCAGAATAACATGTTTGACATATGTTTCTGATGCAACACGTAATAAACCCCCAATATTTATTAAATGATGGTCACCACAAGAGATATTGATGTAACTAATACTAAATGCATACAGCCTTTTGATACTTGTCTCCAAAATGGACCCAAAGTACTAAACAGAATGAAGCCGGCACTGACCTTGACGCATTTTTAAAATATTGCACTGGTTGTAGTGGTTCAAATTTGAAAGGAAGCATCAGTTCAAAAACCGGTGGACGCTGAACTGTAATAGCCTAGCTCTTTGTATCTGCATGTATATAATTTTTGGACTTCTGTTGGTGTAATTCAGTGTCAATTATAAAGTGCTTTTTCCCAAGTCGTGTTCTGCTTCTCCGCTCTACCCTGCGTGCTTGACCTGTATAATTGCTTGTGTTGTTCTATTACAGAACATGGCGAGCCGACCCAACTCGCGCAAACTCAAGCGAGAAGTTAAGGACCTCGAATCTCCTGACAACGCGAACGCCCTTGATCCATAATATTGTAACAGCGCACCACCGGTGAGATCATCAACCCCAACAACAACGTCTACCTCTACGCCTGCTCCGGATATGATACAAGCAATGGTCGTGGCGTTCAGAATAGCATTGATGACGCCTAATACACTTACATCGTCCTCCAGCAACAAACCGAACGTTAAATTTCCAGCACCGGAAAAGTTTGTTCCTGGGGAATCGTTCACATTGTGGGAAGAACAGTGTCGTCGCTATATACAATAATTTGATGAAGAACAAAGAGCTAGTGCTATCATCTGTTTATTATCGATACCTGCATTAAAACGTCTCAAGCTAGCTGGCGTCGACACTGACAAGACGATGGAAGTGGAGGAACTATTTACAGCTATGCGTCGAGCATTTGCGCCGCATACCCATGTTCTCGGGCAGCGGGCTGCATTCCACGCATGTGTCCAGCAAAGTGGCGAAAGTACAGAGGAATTCCTCTGGCGCCTTCAAGAGTTGGCCCCTTTGGCTTTCGAAGGAGATACATCAACCGAGATCAACTCCCGTATTCTCCACCAGTTCGCAGAAGGGTTACTGCATGACGAATTCAGAGAAAGGGTCATTGAAACTAACCCTACATCGCCCGTGGAGGCCCTACAGGTTGCCAAACAGAAGGAGGCTCTAATTAAGTTTCGTAGGAATCGGCGATTAACAGAAGGGTCCTATACTCCGCCACAATATCAAGAATCGACGCCACCTTGTGAGCATCATGCGAAACGACCTATAGAGTGGAGGTCTCGACCTTCCCCGAAAGCAAGACAAACCCCAAACTAACTACGTCCAAGGGCGGGCTGGATGAACTCTCGCTTCCCAGAAAAAGTTGGTGAGTCTGCTTTGTTTTTACCCAATGTTATGCAAGTATCAAACGAGCCATATGTAGCCCAGCGTTTGCCCACTGTTTTAGTTAAATTTTATGACAGAACCCTCGTTGGCTTGGTAGACACAGGTGCAGCTTGCACATTGCTGTCCAGCAAACATTGTAATAATATAGCCAAAACTGCCACCCCCGGGCGTTGATAAGGCATATCCCCTGTTTGAAGTGGCGCCTCCAGCTGAACCTTGAGAACATTTGCGCGGTCTAGTTGATTTCAGTTTGGCTGGTTTGTTTCGTTTGATCTAGGTAGCTGCATTTGACGTGATTCTGGTTTCTGTTTGGCTTGAACTGTATTGATTTTATTAAGAATAGTCGTCAAAAGCTGCCTCTAGGCCTGAAGGCAGTTATGGTGCAGGAGGATGCTTGAGAATGTGTTTCATGTGAAAATTATAGAGTGCACCTAAAATCCTCCTGTTTGTGGCGTCTCAATGATTTCTGTAGAGCTTCGTTTCATCACTTGTGTCCATATTTGTCGTTCACGAGTGTTTCAGTAAATGTTTATGGCTATAATCAGGAACTTTCCAAAACGGTGATTGTGGTAAGGAATTTATATTTTTTCCGCTATAGTTTCCAAGTCAATGTCTCTTTTAAGTTGCTTACTGTACTCTGTTGGCTATTCATGAATTTTTTATTGAAAACCTTCCGTTTTCATTTACAGTGGTACCGAATGGACGCATTGGCACTTGGAGACATTGGCGACCAACCTGCCCTTCTTATATCAGCGGATATCAAAAAAGTTTTTGACAGAATTATGTTTAGTCACCGGTATACCGATTGGGTTCAAGTAGAAGATGCTCTAAGTCAGCTGGAATCAGTAATATATGTAAATATGTATGGCAGAGTATTCCTAGGCAACTCATACACATTATGTAATCAAAACGTGCATACGGGACCATGAATCTCAGGATTTGAAGTACAAATTAGTAGTCTTTCGTTGTACATATGGCATGAAGCGAAAAACTAGAGGTTCAGGTTTACGCGTCAAACCGTAAGAATTCTATTATTTATTTCTGCAGTGCAAAATACACCGGTTGCCAATCTCGCTTTCGTATACGCTACAAGGAGGACCAGTTTATCATTTGTTCCGCGAAAACTGTTCACAATCACAGATGTGAACAGAGTCTTATGATAGGTGATCCATATTTTAGACGCCTTTCCGGGGATGAAAAGGAGAATATTGCACCAGTTGTGAAGACTACATCTGAGGTTGGTGATGTTTTGGAATATGCTGAAGAGAATTTTAATAAAATTTTGACGAGCACAGATGTGTATAATTTACGTAAGGATGTGAAACCAAGTAAGTGATGTAGTTTAAAGTTATTTTGGAAGCCATGCCTTTGAGTTCAGAGGTTATGCGCACAATAAGGCAAATCGGTCATGTGGTTGAATACGTGGATTCGAATACAGGTATAACCAGGAGAATTTGCTTCGCCCTGGAATCACAGGTGCAGTTATATCGGAAACATGGAGAGGTGGTGTGTATTGACTCAACATACAACACGAATAAGGATGGGTAGGTCATACGTGAAACGGTTGACAAATCTTAATCAGATATTCTCTGTTTCAGTTGGTGGTAACAGACAATATGAGTCATAGCAGGCCTGTATTTTGGCATGGACGAGACGAGAGAGATCATGTGATATAGCTTGGATACTTGAACAATTCCAAAGAATAATGCAGGATACGTCCATCACAGAAACTTTCGTAATGGATTCGGCCAACTGTGAGATATCTGTCGTGCGTAATAGTCAAATTCAGGCGAAAATCGTCATCTGTGCATTTCATGTTTGCCGGGCTTTCAGCAGGAAGGTGAGGTGAATTTAATTAATACTTGATGCATTTAGACTCGAAATCCTTTTGTACGCAGGTTTTTATATCGTCTTGTTAAAGCTGCGACACCTGAAAGGTAAATGCATTGATTTCTAACCATTTAGATTTCATCACTACCTTAGTGTCATTAGGACGGTTGATGCTATGTCACACTCAAATTCCTCAGTTTACAGGTAAATCAAGCTCCTACTAATATTGAAATTAATATTTTTAGTTGACAAAGTAATTCGCCTGTGTCGCAGATGGTTTTGGCAGGATCCGTTGCTACCAAGTAGTGTGCCGTGTGAAGGTTCAGTGAAGAAACCCTGCAGGGAGATACTGCAACTTCGCAGGCAATTGAACAGAAGCTTCGCAGTTATGCAGGATAATTATAGTAATGAATATACTATTAGTGCGCTGCGAGCAACTCTGAATTACTTTGGGAATTTTCTTGTCTAATAATGGAAGATGTACATACATTTTGTGTCAATAAATGCAAATATACCTTAACTTCTAAACTGCATACGCCTTATGTTTTACCGTTTCATGTGACAAAAGTCTAATAGTCATTTGCGAATATAGTAGAAAGCATTTTATAGAGAGCAAGTCGAAGTGAGTACTAGGCGGAATCTTCAGTACTTAGTATGAGAAGCAAGGTAAACTTTTTTCTTGTAAGTACGCAATGAAAAGATAATGACGAGCTTTTGTAATTAGCATTGTATTTACTATGTAGGTAATGTTATTACAGGCCTACGTTGCTATAACGTGTCTAGTCTTGGGTATCGCTGCATCAGTAACATAAACACCAATTGTAGCGTTTTCCAGTCAGTAAAATTTCGACGTTTCGTAAGACAAACTTCGCGGAAGGTAGATGAAATTAAAGGCTGCTTCCAGACGATGCGTACAAGGGCATCTTAGGCAATGTCTACAAAGACAAAAATAAGATAATTAGAAGAAACGTTAAAATGCATGGGTAAATAAGTCAAGTACTGTTTTTGGAATAAGGGAGATTACTAGTATTATTACAAGGTCTTCAACTCATTTCATTTCTTTCGACTGCTACCATTTCTTGCGTCAGCGTTACTTACTTATAGTTCGCTGTTACTTCTTCGTTGAACCCTATTTATACAGTGCAAGGAAATAAGAAAATTAGTGCAATACTTAGGATACGGAAATAATAAGGGTATAAGCAGGTTAACACTGCAGCGAGGTGCAACAGTAATAATAATTTGCTTTGTCCGAAAACAGTATTAATGTTACAGTGTTGAATTTGCAGCATCTCGTACATTATTGTATCTAATTTTATGAAGTCATATTCGCAACAGTTGTAAAGATTACATTACAGAAATCGTCAAGAAATAGAGTTACCAAGAAAGACCAGAGGATATAACAATTTCAAGGTGTTTCATGTTAGACTTAGTTTATGTTTCAGTGCCCTCTTTCATACAAGCATCTTGTGAACGATACAGCTTTATTCATATACATGAGAATTTTAGTTAAGCGTACAACAGGTTTAAAAAAATCACCCATCTCATTCACTTCTATTTACACTAATTCTTATGTCCGTGTTACTGACTTTTGGTTAATGTTTCCTTCAGTGCACTTTATCTGGACAATTTAAGGAACTGGGAAATGCATAGAGTACTTAAGAAACGGCATTCATAATTGTTCGGGCCAATTAACACTGTAGTGAGTTGTGACACTACGCATCTGCAGTGACAAAGCTGACTGACTGAGTTTTAACAAGGAACATGGAAGTGCAGCAGTTGGATTTGTTACATACCACACTTGAAAAATATTATATTTAGTTGGTAATAAGCAAAACATATTTCCTCAGATGTGTTTCCACTTCGCATACACTAAGTTGACAAGACTGTTCCCTGGTAAGTCCCTGAAGTGAGTGATAGAAAATTCTGTTAATACATGCATGATGAAAGTGAACTAAAATAAGGACGACAGTTGTAGAAATGAGCCTTGTATTATATCCTTCTTGGATCTCATTAGAAAGATAAAAGTCATGCAAGACGAGAGAGAAAAAAGAAAAGGAGAGATAACAGTACCCTGAAGAACACCACGTTCACCAAGGAAGGCGGAAGGTTTACCTTAATATACAGTATGCTGCATTCCATCTGGGAAATGATAATGCAACCAATCACCTGCACAGGACTCGTGTTTGCACGACCGAAACCTTACTCAACTAATGTCATCTAAGTCCCGGGTGGAAGAAGAGATTACTGAAAGGTATCTATTTGTCATTTAGCAAAGAACAAGATTAAGAACTGCAATTATCATTTGTTGACATTCTGGAGATCATTATTCAGTGTTTCGCATTTAGTTATGCCTAGCCTGTGTCATTCTGCCTGGCTTTCAGTATGACTTCGCAAAAAAGCCCAACTGTTTAGCTTACTACATTTCATGCACCACACAAAGGTAGAGACATAAAACTAAATGGAAGTTTAACGAGCGAAAATTTCAGGGAGAATAAATAGCGACAACGTGAGCTATAGTAATAATTTATATATCGTATAAACGGGTAAGTTTACAAGAAATGCATGCCATTTTTACAGGTACGATCAGTAATATTATACATTACAATCCTGAAGTATCATAAATTAATACTTTTTCATAAATTTAAATTGTTTGTTTATTGTACAAGCAATCGGAACAGGCTCTTGTTAACGTTAAATTGTAAGCTCTCCACTAAGGTCACCATCAAATTTGAGCGACCACCCGAACTTCGTTTCGTTTCCTGCTGATCGTTATGGTCAGCCAGTGGACAGCGTATATCTGGGTGAGTGCTATGTCGCTACGTGATTGAAGGCTATTTCAGGAAGAGGAGAAATTTCTGCGCAGCTGCAAAAGGGTATAAAATGCGATTATGAATGATACATTATTGGAAGTATATTTACAAGATAAATACAAGGAGAAGAAGCTATATAGTACTTGAAATGATAGTGTACATTTGCAATGTTTAATGCTAACCATATCGGTCTAAGCATGGAAACTATCACGTTTCCGATGAAAATATAGCTTTTTTCAAACACTGGTGTTGTTGTGTTTTTTATCAAAGCAACCAGACTTAAAGCAAGCAACAAATATGAATAAAGAGCAAGTTTCAGCTTCAGAGTATAATAGTGCGTAAATAAAAGGATTATTGTGAGGTAGATAAGTGATATTTAAGTAAGCTCTGAGATTTTTTTGCAAACTGTATTTGCAGTATTGCATTGCTTTTAGCCCGTCCCAGTCATACAGTATGCTGCACATTAATTGGTTTCATGACAAGCGCTTCCCATTAGGTCACCAGATACATCGATACCTGAGGACATTCTTAGCAGTATCACCTTTATACATGCATACACGTATTTGTAACAAACGCCTAGGAAATTGCGTTTAAGAAGTATAAAGTATAGAAGTAGCTAGTATTGCAGCAACTAGGTTGTAGTCTATTTAGCAGAGTAAAAAGTGTAGTGGAACAATTAGTGATAAAATTATTTATAATGATCCTGAAGAAAACAGCTGGTTAACAGAGCTAGTTATGCTAAATTTTCATGACCGATTTTCATACGGTGCGCATTAGACATTGCAAAGTAACCCTTCAACTTATATAATGTTAAAAATACTGCGAATTATTATAAAGATTATACGTTTTAGAAAAGTGTTGAGATTACACAGAGTGAATGCATCAGTGCCATAAACAAAGAATTGCAGACATATATCTAGTAGTTCTTCTAGCTGACTGTCAACGATTTTATGAACAAATACCAGTTTTTCATTTCACCGACCAAAACACACTTTGAACATTAACATTTGCTGGCTAACATTATCCCTCGGGGAAGGCGATGGCTTGGTATGCCATCACGTGTTCTAGGCATCTCAACCTATTCAACTTCCCTACCTTGAAGACTAACTTACCCTCCTCACCTAACACTTTATGCGTAACCTCAACAGCAATCGCCATATTATACTGCTTTACTCATGAGATAGAACACAGACACCTATAATCAAACACCGGTATTCCTCTCATATTTTCCAGTATCAGGGGTTACTTCTAATAGTCTAGGTGTACGGTATCATCAGCAAACTGTAAGTTGATGAGACTATTCCCTGATAAGTCTCTAAAGTCAATGATAGACTATCCTACTAATATATGTGTGATTGGATTGAAATGATATAAGGATGACAGTTTAAGAATTCAGCCTTGTGTTACATCCCAATTGGAAATGTGTTTTCTCGGATAATTCGCAAACAATAATCACTGAATAGAAAACATTCTGTAGAATTTATGAAACTCATTAACTGACGCAATACTTTTGCAGGCATTATAGTGTTTCCTCAATAAAGCGAGATTTGTATATTTCGGCTGCATAAGACGAGTAAGTGGTCTCCTGGCAATACCAATGACTGCAACAAGTCTTGGAATCATGCACCACAACTTTTACTTTACTGAATACTCCAGCAGATTTGAAATATACACTTGACAAATATCAAATTTATACAGGAATTCAGTAGGATTTACCAAAATAAAAGCACTTTCGGTTTACATAGGAGATCTCCATGCCGAATTCATTCCTCCGAGGGCCTACACAGATTACAACTTCAATTAAATAACATTGCCGTTGAAGAAATTCTATTCTTCATTACTAAACTTAATGATAATAATAATGTTTTATTCTAGAAACAGGAGCATTCCTAATGTTTGATTTTATGTAAATGCAGTTACATACAGTTGCACTAAGAACTCAATGCAACTCGGTGCACAATAGTATATACACAAATAAACTGAAAAATAACGTCCTCCTTACCTTCTGAACAACTTTTCCTTATTACAGGATAATAACTTTCTTTCATGTATGAGCCTGAGATATGTCTATGAAATCACAATATTATATCAGTTAAATCTCGCCCCGAAATCAAGGCCACTTGAAACCAATAGCAGCATAAAGACAAACGTCATTGAGGGGATATGCAATAAAGTCGCTCGCCACCCCCACCTAAACATCCAAGCGGCAAATGGCTCTCGCATGAAAGTAGCTGGCGTGCTGTCACTAATGTGGGAAGGTAACCACGATCGTGTGCGGCATTCGTGTTTAGTAGTTTATGGATTGTCATGGGATTTGATACTAGGTTATGACCTCCTACGCCGCTGCAACGCTTCCATTGATATTGAGTTCCAAACGATCACCCTGCTAGGTTCAACATTACTGTTTGGATCAGACAGTAGTAATACCTATCTACAGTTGAGTGTGAATGCAGTTGATGCCACCCTGATGGAAATTATGTTAACACAGGTTCCGCGAGAACACAAAGATTCGGTGCATCGCTTAATTTCAGAGTTTTCGGAAGTCGTATCGTGGTCCCCAGCTGACCCGGGGAGAACCACAGCTATTCAACACACTATTGAAACTGGTACTTGCGCTCCAATACGACAACCACCTCGTCGAGTTCCGGTTAAGTTCCGTCCACAGCTGGAAAGCATGATTGATGAAATGCTGCAGAAAAAATAATTGCGCCATCAAACTCACCGTGGGCTTCACCTATAGTGTTAGTTAAGAAGAAAAATGGCTCCCTTCGCTTGTGCGTTGATTACAGAAAATTAAACGCAGTGACTCGCAAATATGCTTACACATTGCCTTAGAACAGACGAGACATTAGAGGCATTATCAGGCGCCGTCTGGTTCTCCACCCTTGATTTAGCGTCTGGATATTGGCAGGTGGAAGTTCATCCTCGTGATCGGCAAAAGACTGCTTTTACTATACCCACCGGTTTGTATGAATTCCAGACCATGCCTTTCGGGTTAAGTAATGCACCAGCAACGTTTCAACGATTGATGGACACGGTACTTAAAGGACTAGTCCCACAAGTATGCCTCGTATATTTAGACGATATCATCGTGTTCAGTCACACCATCGAAGAACACCTCGAGAGGCTGCGGATTGTCTTGAAACGTTTGAAGGAAGTGGGACTCAAAGTGCAACCCGCTAAATGCCGTTTATTCAGAACAGAAGTCACTTTCTTGGGGCACGTTGTCAGCGCACAGGGCATTCATGGTGATCCCGAAAAGGTTGCAGCAGTCAAAGAGTGGCCCGTACCTAAACCCGCGAATGAGTTACACAGTTTTCTAGGGTTGGCCTCTTATTACCGCCGGTTCGTGAGAAACTACTCAGAGATCGCTAGCCCTCTAACGAGTTTGACTAGAAAAAATATTCCCTTCGTCTGGACCGAAGATTGTGACCGTGCTTTTCAGCAGCTGAAAGATTCATTATGCTCGGCGCCCATTTTAGCATTCCCGGATACATCACCAACGGCTGGTAAGTATATCTTAGATACAGACGCTGGCCACACATCCATTGGAGCCGTATTATCCCAGGTCGGTAATGATGGCAAGGAACATGTTATTGAATATGGCAGCCGCACATTGAGTCGTGCAGAGAAAAGCTACTGCATCACCCGCAAAGAAATGTTAGTCGCTGTTACCTTCGTTCGTAGATATCTCCTTGGGAAGCCGTTTGTTCTGTGGACAGATCACAAAGCCCTTCAGTGGTTGTAAAACTTCAAGGACCCTGAAGGACAGACAGCTAGATGACAGGAATACCTCCAGGAGTATGACTTTGAATGTGTTCACCGTCCTGGCAAGCGGCATGCCAATGCTGATGCGTTATCTAGACGCTCTTTCAGACCGCACGGAGACTGCCCGTCTTGCGAGAGTATTGATATTTGTGCTATTTCGTTGGCAGGTTTAAGTAGAGAACAGTGGGCCCATATCCAAGCTACAGACAATGAAACCGCACTCCTATATCATGCCCTGTTGAATCAGACTGGTAGGCCAGTTGAAGCTGATGTGAAAGGGAAGAGTTGGGAGACCAGATGTTTGTGGGCGTTATCGGACAAGCTAGTGCTCGTGAATGGCATCATGTGCGTTCAACCAGGCCCTAACTACTTGAGAAGAGTTGTTGTTCCTCAGTCGTTCATAACTGCAATTCTGGAGAATATACACTACGACTTGGGACACGCTGGGATTAATAAGATGTTGCAAGCAGTTACCCAACGTTACTGGTGGCCCCGCCAACGGCGTGATGTTCGAGATTTTGTCCAGGGGTGTGCAACATGTGGTAAAGTAAAGAACCAACAGAGGAAACCCAGGGCGCCACTTATTAACATGAAGGCTGGTTACCCCAACGAAATAATTGGTGTGGATATCATTGGACCCTTACGGGAGACTCCACGGGGAACAAGTATATCTTGGTCGTGGTTGATTACTTTACGAAATGGTGTGAAGCTGTTCCTCTTCAGCGTATTGATGCCTCTACAGTAGCTAAAGCTATATTTGATTGTTGGATTGCCCGTTGGGGCGCACCCGACCAATTGCATTCGGATCAAGGAACTAACTTCGAAAGTGTCTTGGTTAGTGAGTTGTGCCATCTATTCAGGATTAAGAAGTCTAGAACCACAGCGTACCATCCTGAAGGCAATGGGATAGTCGAACGTACAAATCGAACCTTAAAATCATTACTACGCCTATTCTTAGAGAGAGAATCACAATCAGCCTGGGATATGATGTTTCCGAGATGCTTGTTGGCCTACCGAGGAAGCACACACATGTCTACGGGAAAGACTCCACACCTTTTATGGACCGGCCGCGAGTTACAACTGCCCAGTGATACCTTGGTCATGCCCCGATGGGATGACGCGCTAACTACGTCGGAAATGGTGATCAGGTTACGAGGGGACATAGCCAGATATCATAGCTATGCACGCGAAGAACTTCAACGGGCACAAGAGCGACAGAAACACTACTATGATCGGAAGCAGTGGGGCACACCAATCGAGATAGGGGATAAGGTGTGGCTACGTCAACCACCGACTGCCAACTTGAGTCGTCATAAAGCCGCAGCACAGCGGACAGGCCCATATGTGGTATACCGCAAAGTAACGGACAACACCTACGAAATCCAAGAAGACAACGACAACCCTCAGAGAATGATAGTGCACTTCAACCGTCTGAAACCGTCTAGACCAAACCAACAGGCACCGACGAAAATTCTACCTAACCTTGAAAACCATAATAATCATGTGTTTCTTTCTCTTGTAGGGACGATGCCGAGGCAGGGAGAGAGAAATAATGAAGTCTCTGGGGACAGCTTTTTGGAAGCGAGGGGGTCTTGTAGTGGTTCAAATTTGAAAGGAAGCATCAGTTCAAAAACCGGTGGACGCTGAACTGTAATAGCCTAGCTCTTTGTATCTGCATGTATATAATTTTTGGACTTCTGTTGGTGTAATTCAGTGTCAATTATAAAGTGCTTTTTCCCAAGTCGTGTTCTGCTTCTCCGCTCTACCCTGCGTGCTTGACCTGTATAATTGCTTGTGTGGTTCTATTACACTGGTAAAGCTTCAAGCTAACCGCGCACTTCAAAAAATTGGGGAAGAGAATAAATTAAGTGTTTCCCGTCAAAATCGCTAAAAAATACCTAACCGAGAAGTCAAACTTAAAGTCTTTTAGTCAAAATCTAAGGTTTGGCTGGGCTAAAGTATAGCGAACCAAGTAAACGACCAATTAAATGACTTTGAGAACGCTGACAAAATATTGGTACCGAAGCACACAAATAAAGTGAGTGGAAAATCACTCCATATTTTTACGGAATTTTTTCCGTTCCATTAACACTGTAGCTCTAATATCCGTCATTAGGTGAGCTATTCTTATTTGTCATAGTTCATTTCTTTGGCCACAGCATTCGACTTCAGTCAACTACCTTCTTTAGTCCCTGAGTGTCTTCCTACCTCGTCAAAGCGTAGTCATCAATATTTTGTGTATTTCTGTCAAGCTACTAATTAGATGGCTTCCATTTTTTCTTGAATATTTCACAGAGTTAATGTATATTACCGTCCGAAATTCATGTATTAATCGTTTTCTGGTCGTCGTTATTGTCACACATTTTATGGTGATTGTATATCCAGTGACTTCTATCCCCGGTATCTCTTGAAATTCACCCTGAAATTCACAGTTTCTAACGAGTTATGAAGGCGGTTCCTAGTCCCTCATGGGAATCTCCTTAGACACGTTCTACACACCACATCTGGTGGGAGAAAGAACGGTGAGTGAAGCCGTAGTAAAGAAGGCTGGGTGTAAACACTCCTAAACTATGTGCAACACGTGTTTGATACCCAAACTGCTTGCTTCACATCTGGCCAGTTGAGTAGATTAGCTGGCGGGTATATCAGAGAGAAGACGCCTAAATGAAAGAGGAGAGCTATGTATGCTCGCAAGGCTGAGTAACGACTCACTAGTATTGTATTTTGCCGCCAACTCCAAACTACGTTGACGCCAATGTAACTGAGGCAAAGCACACAAGACAGAACCCCCAGAACGGAATTCCTGTCAAGAAGCACATCTAAACAAGTTCGATCAGCAAGATGCTGATATCAATACTGGTTCCGCACAATATTGTCCCTGGTCAGAAACACCCGACACTCTGCAATGAAAAAGGCAGTTCATTAGTAGGGGAAAAGTTTTACGTTTTCTGTTTTACGTCAGCGATAAAGACCCAGCCGTGGAATGTTTTCTTGAGTAACCAACTCTTGAGGACCTTGGATCACGAGGTAATACGCAATAGCACGGCTGACCTAACAGTTTAACATAACCTCCTTATAGGATGGTGGCAAAACGTTCGGTGACCTACGCTTGTTGACCACATGGTAGACTTTGTGTTTCCACCTCTCCCGGAAACAAATTTTCCAGTGGCGACCACAAAGTGGTACCCTTCTCTCTGCCTTTCTCACCACTAAATACAGCTAACCTAAAAGATTCCTGGAGCATGATATGCCGCTGTTACAATCATACAGACTGGAAATTAGTCCCAAACTCATTCGATGATGCCAATGGGATGACTATTTTACCACCGACTCCCTGTACTCTGTATCGTCCCTATTTTCTAAGAGTGTTACTCTGTGTGTAGATACTGTTTCCCCTACTTGTTATTGTCAATTATTTAGGTTCCGACCTTCAAGAACACATCTCCACTTTCTTCTATTTTCCACCATCCCCTTCATTTGGGTCCACGACTACCCTAACTCTCTCATCTCCTCCTCACACGATCTCTTCCATGTCACCCTAGGACCACCCACTCGTTGCTTCCCATTCGCATTCCACTCGAATTTCCAACGCGCGATATCATTCGAAGGTTTCCCCAAAGTATGTTCGATCCACCTCCAGTTTCTCCTACATATACTTGTTGAGCGATCAGCTTTTGGTTGGTGTGTTCCACTGCAGAGTTTCTTGTTACTGCTTCTTTCTGTCCATTTGATCTTGAGTATGGAGCGAGGGCAGCTGCTGATGAAAGTTTTTAAAAATCTGTTGAAAATCCTATTCGTAATACGCAACGCAAGTTTCTGACCCCCATAGAAGAACCGACTTAACAATGATATTCAAAATGCGAATCATGTTCCTTATGCCGAGTGCGGAAGGTTTTCAAACTGGTTTCAGGTTGTCGAAGGCGTATGCTGCAATCCCGATTCTGATCGGCTTTGCCGTCTTCGTCCGTTCCTCCTGTAGTTGAAATGATGTTTCCCACATAAGTGAAGAAGACAACTCCTGTTAAATCTCTACGTTGATGGTGATTGGTGGAGGTTGTTATAGTTATTGTTGAATGGTAATTTTCATCACATCCGTATTCTCTGTGTTCACCTGCAGTCCTCCAACCATTAAAATCATCTTCACCCAGTTTGTTGGTTTCCGCTTGCAAGCCTTCGAGTGTGTGTGACATTAGACATATATCATCTGCGAAATCCAGATCTGCTAGAATTTTCTCACCGGTGGTCCAGCAAATTCCTGAATCCTCGCCCCCCCCCCCGGCAGTCTGACACATAATCCAACCCACCACAATTAAGAATATCATCGGTGATGAAAGGCAGCCTTGTCCCGCTCTTGTATTCACTTTGAACACCTCACTGATTTTTCCTTTGCGGATCACCTGACACTTGGCGTTGTCGTAGAGCCAGCTGTTGAATGAGACTGATAAAGACTTGGGGTGCAGTAAATTGTTGAAGTGGTTTCCAAGTCAACGCTGTCGAAGGCATTTCCGACGTCGGTGAAGTTGGGGTAGAGGTTTGACTGCCATTCTATGCTTTGTTCGATGACGACGTGCAGAGCTGCAATTTGATCAGCACATGATTTGCCTTTCCTGAATCCCGTTTGTTTCGGTGAGGTGGAGTTCTGCATCTTTTATTCTCCCTAAGATGATGTGACTTAGTATTTTGCTTAGCGTGGACGAGAGCATGATTCCACGTTAGTTCCCACAGAGTGGGGCATAAGTCGCCCTTCTCTGATAGCTTGACGAGGTAGCCCTTTTTCCAACCAGTAGGCACCTTTCCTTTCTTCTATACCTCCTGCAATAATAGCCTGGACACATCTGTGGCAGCCTCGGTGTCCGTCTCCAGTGCGTCACAGAGAATTACACTTGCCCCTGCTGTCTTCCCGACCGGCGTTCAGTAGCTTGATGGCATTCGGTGTTTCTGCTTTCGTTGGAGGACTGGTGTCCACTGGCAGTTCCGTGAGTGTTCTTGGTGGTATTTCTGGGAGAGTTTCAGGTGATGGTCGATTCAATAGTCCTTTAAAGTGATCAGCCCATTGTTTTATTTGTTTCTCCTCCTTCATAATCAGGTTCCCTTGAGCATCTTTTATTGGTTTCACCATCTGCGTTGATCTCTTACAGAATAGAGACTTGGTTATCCCTATAATGTCCTTAGGTCTCTTTCACTCGCACCCAGCCTGTTCTGTTTCACTTGCCGGCTATTTTGTCGCAGAATTGTCTTTTCTCTTGCCTGACACTCTTCTTCACTTGTTTATTCAGTGGAGTGTGCATCGAACTCAGCTTCTCCTTCTGCTGTGCTTCTCTGCATTGAGTCATCTTCTCTTTCACCATCCTCCTCTCTTCTGTTAGCCTTCGAGTACCCGTTGAGAGCCATTTCTTGTCTTGTCTCTACTTTCTCCCTAAAACAGTTGCACATGTTTCCTTGAATATTGCCTCCAGAGAGTTGCAATATCCTTCCACGCAGGTGTCCTGAGTAATGTCACGTGGTGCATCCGGCTTTGCCCTGATGGCTGCAGTGAATGTGCCCCATTGTGGCTTCGTCTTTCAGTTTCTAAGTGTTTAACTTGAATTATGGCCTGTCTTCAGCTGTTCTGGAGGATTTCAGTTTCATCTTGAAGGTTCCCAGAACCAGATGATGGTCTGAGCCCACATCTGCTCCCCTTCTTGACTTTGTGTCCAGCAGTCTGACTGCGTCTCCACTTCTTTGAGGAGCATTGGGATGAAGTCCATCTGCTTTGTGGTGTGTCCATCAGGCGAAATCCATGCTGCTCTTTCGTATATCCTTGTGCTTGTACACGCTGCTTCCGATCACCAAGTCATCGAGGTCACGGAAGTCTGAGATGAGTTCCTCATTGTCATTCATTTCTCCAAAGGCCTCTCGACCCATGGTGAGTTGTCTTCCTATATTGTCTGCTCCCAGTTCAACCAGCACTCACGCCACCCATAAGGATTTTGATGTAACCATCTGGGATGTTATGCAATACTGTTTTTATTTGTCTGTAAAAATCTTCCTTCTTCTCTTGTTCCGCGTTGTTTGTGGGTGTGTAGTGTTGGATAGTTGAATATTGCTGTCATGATCCTGGGTGAAATTGGTGCCCACTGCTTTAGGGCTGACACTAGTGACACCATGATAGCCATTCGTTGCCTCGGTGTGTTTGTGGTTGTCGTCTAGGTGGCCGAAGTAGATTAATGATTCTCCAGTTGACAATTTTGACAATCCGCATCCATTCCATCTGCTCCCGGAGATACCCCGCACTTCCAGGCCATAAATTTTCATTGTTTTGGCTACTTAGGCGGCCTTTCCAGTCTCGTAAAGTGCACGCCCATTCTTATTCTTGCTTTCATCGAGAGAAGACACATTGGCTAGTTGACTGGCTTCCCAGAGGCTTTCACCAGCCCGCGTCATTTCGCCTCTCCAATCCCAGTAATAAGTTTGTGTTCTATACTCCTTGTATTTTTGACATTTTCCTTATGCGCTGAAGTTTCTGTAGATTATTGATTGGTTTTGTGGTGTGGGGTCTCTCGATCTACACCCAACCCTCCCTCTTTACCCGGGCTTGGTAACGACTAGAAAACTAGCAAACAAAGTGTATTCCTATGGTATTTCGCAATATGTTTTTGATGTTGTTGGAATAGGCATGTCACTAATTCACTCCTTCGTATAGTTCCTTGAATCCATTAGGCACTTACGCCTTCAAAATGATCTCAACGAAGAGTCAAGTGCACTCATTGTCTCACGACACCTCTTAGATGACGAATGCCGTCGACAAGAAATACCCACCACTTTCCTCACAACGAAATAATCTACGTCAAGCCTGGCACCATCTGTAAACTTTTCAGTGATTAGTTTGAGGATTTTAGTGTGGAATCCCACTCTCCTTATGAAACTGCACCCTTTACCAGCTACTCTCTCAGGAGTATCGTGTTCACCAATGAGTTAATAGAATGAACCGTTAAAAGACCTAGAACGTTTACTATCACGGGACGGGATGGCCTCACCTCAACAAATTTCACAAACGGTGGGTGTGACATTCCCCTCCTACTTCTTGAGTTTTTCTCAAAATCCATGGACACTGTCAATTACTCTGATGAATGGAAACGTAGCCTTATGATTCCAAGTTACAAATCTGGTGATTAAGCGAACGTTCGCTTTTTACAGACTTATAACCCAGTTTAACGGATATGCAAGTCTTGACAGGACTTTTTCCACTTGCGTCTTGCTTGAGATGTTGGCGCACATTCTTGGACCGCCTTTTCTAAAACACACCCTCCAGGCTTTTGGTTTCTTTCTATTTTTCGTTTGCAGGTCTTGGTTCTGTGCTCGGGCTAACTTAGAATAACAATGGCTTACTCGGAGTGAACACATCAAAATCCTCAACATAGTCCCTCGAATGCGGTAGTGGCTGGCTGCTTAAAATTTGTATCATCCTCACATGTCGTTATTCAAGCCCTGGGTTTTTATTATGGAGCTAAAAACACGTTTGATAATTCCTATGAGTTTGTTTCATGACCTTACTCCGTGACTGACTTGTGGTGTGCGTGAGTGTCACTCAATGTTACTCTTCAGTAGTTCTTCATCAACCTTTTAAGAGTATTCGAAATATCCTTCATGCCCAGCGTGACAGCCAACAAAGTTAGTTGTTCCGTCATTGAATATCATCTCCCGTGTATCTCAATGATTTATAAATCCTAGGAAAGCCAGAATGATTAAATCAGTAGCTCATCTATGAACCATTTCAATTTGCATGGTCCTCATCTTAGAACAAGTAAACAGGCAACTATATCTCGCGCTTAAGCTTCTGCCCTATTTAGTCGCAAAAGCCCTTGATAAATCCACTCCAACACACTCCAATGGATAATTTCGTTCAGATACTTGCTATTCTGGAAGCGATGCAATAGTCTCTTCAGTTGTGTGAAAATTCCTTCGTTTATGTTCTGCTTATCTGTCAGCTATTTCGCAAACAGTGGCAACTAATATTTCTGTCAAATGCTTGACGAAAAGCTGGGGCGAAGCCAAATGACCTTCGAGGAAGTGGTGGTGTCTTACCAGAAGAGTAGTAACTGGATGGCTGTAAAGCAGTAGGGCTATATGACGGGTCTCGTATGGTACTGCTAACATTTGTGGGCGTCCATTTATTCCAGCGATTCCATATGGAACTATTAGAAGTAATCTATCCAACCGTACTCTGAAATCTGAGAGGTTGGGACTATCGTACCTGCTAATTTCAACCTATGCTTGCTGCTAAGTGACCTCCAAGATCACAGTCTCTGCATTACTTATATATTCAACTCCCAATATTCCCACGTTCATGCCATCATATCCTGGAAAATACACCACTATCGAATATGTAACATACCTAGTCAAGCATTTCACAGCCTTCAGCAATTTACACCAGGAATAATAATATCCAAAACGTGTATGCAGGCCTTAATATCTCTCTTGCATATGCATCAACTTGACATTTGTCTTCAGCTCTAACAGTGCGTCACACACTGACGGTTCACCCTCTTTAGTCCTTAACAAATAGTCCGCACATTGCAACAACTAATGACCCATACACCATTTGTCCCTACCTATACCCATGCCAGTAACTCCTCTACATCTGTTGTCAGCAGGGTATTTTCTAAACGACAAATGTTTCCATTGGTATGCATACGTGGTTTCAAGAAATCGAGATACTCTACTAGCCACAAAGCACACGTTAATTGCTGACTTTTTGCGCATATAATCTATCACGATCATGCCATCGGTCAGTAGGGCTGCATGACATGCAGGGTAATTCAACTCTTCCCGAGCATACCCAATCCAAGAGTGTCGGAGTTAACGTCCTACTGCAAGTCTAATGTGCACTCAATCAGTAATGCATCAATAGACAGATCTCGTACAGTGGGTACTCTGTTTCCTGGGACTATATTCTTCGAAACATCTAAGTTGTTGGAGAACCATTCAGTTAGACGAAGGCCAGGCTCAGCTAAGACAAATTACACTTGATGTAAATATAACCACAGACTCGTGATCGTCGAAGGGTGCTAAACAGTCATCCACATAGAGACGACAATCGATTACACACACTAAATCACGAGAACCGTGTGGACACAGCCTTGAGCACTGCAAAATTAGCACGAAATGGGGAAGACGTGAAACCTGATGGATGAACCATCACTCTGTATTCCGACATCCTACTGTAGGGATCCCCGACAAACTGGAATAACTTAAGATGATCTCTGTCACTCACTGGCATTTCCAACTGAATAAATGTTACCTCTAATAAGGACCTTCTGAATCTTAGCAATAACCTGTTTAATGATCCCGCGTAGTTTGTACTACCGTATCAATTACGACTCAGAGAATCACCCTCATGTTTCTCAGAACAACCAAACACTACAATCAGCTCACCTGGCTTCCTTCGTTTCGATAAGATGTCTTCCTGGTCTTTACGATAATAACAGACACGATTTAGCCTCCCTCTTGAATTCACGCCATTCATTTTCTCTCTGTGAGGGTATTCAGTACAGACAAATTTCTCTGAGCTTTCAACTTCCGTGCTCCCAGATGACATAGTTTTTATATAGGCGCATGGGCCAATATATTGTTGTTGTCATCTACCATATTGGCTCTACGGATACGCTCAATCTTGTTGAAGAGGCATTCATCCAGGGACTACTTCTACTGCAATCAGTGTAAGCTGTTCAAATTTAAAAAAGGTGCGTCCGAGCACAGTTTTCTTAATTTAACCGCCTTATTGATCCATCCTCGCGACTAAAAAATGCATAAAGAGGGGGAAGATTGCAGCTTTCTCTAATTAATTTAAAGCTGGCGTGACTTTCTACAAGGATATATTTCTATGGGGAATGCGTTACAACTTCATCTTTAACCTGCATTAGAACGATTTCACCATCACCTCCATTTCGCCATTCTGACCACTGCGAAATTTCTTATCAATTTTTGTGTTTTACTTGGCCCTCTATCTTTTCACTTTTACATAAGTTCACACGTAGAGTTTTTCGATGAGACTGTTCGAAATCTACTGCAAAAATAAATTCCATTTCGTAACAGTTATAACCTGGGCTTGCCGAATATATTTTGCATTCAAAATTTCATATTTTATAACTTGAGTGGTGCAACCGGTGTCTAATTCAATCAATGGAATAAATTAGGGCAATTCATTTTAAAGTAAACAACAAAGGAAACCTAGGTGATGAGCCAGTGACCAAAGTAGGAAAAAGTCTGAACTGTGGCAACATTTTAAGACCAGGAATTCTACTGACTGATTTGGGTTACGGACTGTTGGCTTACGTTCAATTTCATTGAAAGCACTGACATTCACATTTTGTTTACTCACAAAACATTTACTGAAATCCGGTTCCTGACTGGGTAAGCTGAATACTGGCACTGTAGTCTGTCATCTACCGGTCAGATTCCGTTAAATGGATGTATTATTTCAAAATTAATAGATGGTTTTCTAGAAAGTTACTAAAGTAATGAATATTAACCAAAAGGAATGCATGTCAAATGAGAGCTTCTCGATTAAAAACAACAGTAACACGAGATAACAACCACTTATTCTTACTCTTCTGAAAAGGTGGATTATTATACATAAAACCACTTCCATCTTTTGTTAACAACTTTTCTCCTACATTATATTACGAGTGCACTATTTCAAGTGTTGAAAGAATAACAGATGCTGTCTATATATTCCAAACTTCTGTCGCATCAGATTATGCATGTGGAAAATTACACGCTTTTCATAAAAACTCATTCGTTTATGTGAAAAATATTTTTTCTATAGTTGGTTTGCAAGCATTAGTCTTCTTCTTAAGAGTTGATTACGGACTGATATCATTTAGAGAACCATTGAAAACCAGGGAGTACCGGATAGCTGTTTCATCCTATTTTGGGAGCCATTGGCAGTACGCACCCACTGGGGTTAGAACGCGAGTCCCTCCGGTTACAAGGCAAGCTCTTATACCATTCAGCCACTGGGACCCGATTTAATGCCTGAGCCAAAGGAAGGACGAAGCGTTTTGGAAGCAGACAAGAAAGTAACTAATTATGAGTTAGTTGCCTGTTATTTATAATAATGTGTATGATGCTCAGCATGATAAGATTGATGTTCATATTTCGCCGTCTAGTGATAGTAGGAGTTTTCAACTTCCAAAATTTGAGCCTCAGTATTTTGACGGAAACCCAGCTGACTATCCACAGTTTGTTGAGAAGTTTGAAGTCATGTTGAGTGATTTTGTAATTAATGATGAAATGAAGTTGATGTATCTGTTGAGGTATTGCACTGGAGTCGCTGCAAGAGCTGTACAGTGCTGCAAGTTTATGCCCCCAAACGAAGCACACACTGAGGCTATGAGAATATTACGTCAAAGGTTTGGAAATCCATTTATGATATCCCGCAGTGTTTTCGAGACCGTTAAAGGTAATGGGGCGCAGTGAAGTGATAACTCCGAGGAACTCGCAGAGTTTTTGGATAATTTAATGGTGTACAGAAATACTCATGTTTCTCTTAATTGTACGGATGAGTTGAACTCAAGCTCTGTTCTTGAGGCAATCGCTAAGAGATTAGCCGTTCGCTTACAAAGAAAGTTCATAAAAATCAGGTTCCGTTTAGAAGAGGATGGTTTAGAGCCCGGGTTGGATGATATTGTGAGACTAGTAAAGGACAATCAAGAGACGGGAAAGTTTGCCAACATTTTGCGTTCAACAGTAGAACCTAAGGAATCAGTAAAAATTTAAAAAAAGTCATTTGTAGTAAAGGCATCTCCGGCAGTTGGTAAGCCTGAGCATGGTTGGTGGTAAGAAGGTGGCTGGAAAGCCGGCGTCATCGAGTTCCGATTCAGATTCCAGTGATGATGTAGGTGCTGGTGCAGTGAAGAAGCCTGTAGTTGCACGTGACAAGCCTTTGTTGAACAGCATGTTACAGACGACATCGCAGTTTGTGCAGAATGAAAGGGTTACAGTTTCAGAGTCCATTTCTGAATCCGCACGTTTACAAAGTATTACTGGCCAGAGTAAATGCATATAACCTTTAAAGACTCATGAGGAAGAACCCAAGTCATCTACTGCTGTTATTAACGAAGCTGAAAATGATGAAGTCGATCATACAAACAGCGGTAAAGTGGATATTTGTGATAATGATCATAATAGTGCACATTTGTCTTTGGCTGATCGTGATGAGACGACCGCAATGCCTACTACTACTGAGTCGAACAAAGCTTCTGTACAACTTGAACGTGAAGTAGAATTAAAGGCAGATGCGGTGGCAGAAAGTACGGATAGTCATGAGAAAGTCAATGTAGATGTTCCGCGTGTAGTCCACTTATCGACAGATGTTAGTGCTTAACTGGAGCTAATCATAAAGGGTAGAAGTGGTGGTAATCCAACGGTAAGATAACCTTCTAAGGGCCGAACAACAACAGCTTCTGATGCGTCGCTAAGTTCACCAACTTGTATGAGTCAGTCTTCATTGTTGTCATCCACAGTGAAAGGGCCATCCATGAACTCACGTGTCTTATACTGTGATTGTGCTAGTATCGGCCTGTTTAAAAGGACGAAATTAGTGATGATAAGCCAAATGAATATGAGAGAGTGATTGTTAAACTGACTTGCCCGAACAAAAGTCTTTCAGGTTTCAAGTTACCACCATTTGAATGTTATTATCTTTGGTATAAATTACTCTGTGCCTTCGCTTGGTTGGTCAGATACGTTGTATTTTTGTTAGTCATCTATATTCCATCATAAAATATCATGGGCCCGCACCATTTAGAGTTTAGGATATAGATGATAGAAGAAGGTCAGCAGATGAACTCAGCGACGATTTTACAACTTAGGGCCTCAAACTGAGAAGGGCTGTGGCGTACTGCTGTAAGCCCTTCAATTCTTCAAGGGTAGTACGTCTAAGAGCAGTCCATCATAATTGGTGTGTTGTTTTGTACATATGTTCATTTTGTATATTTTGATTTGGGATCATCTCTCATCTATTTGTTGGTTAATTTTGTTTGTGTCCGGACCTTTTTCCACTTGAATCATCAATCTAAGTGGGGTTGCAGGCGTATTTGTGTAAGTCCTGTGATTCTTATAAGGAATTGCATCAAGACATGGTCTGCGAGGTTATGTGTACTATTTGTATATATGCATGGTGTGTCATATCAATTGGTGTTTTTGGATTCACTGAGTTAACTTGTTGTCTTTTGTATTTTGTTGTATTGTGTAATTTTGTTAGAATTTTCGTCGTGCTTACTTCTGAAGTTGTCTCGAGTCTTCTACATCTGTGAATGAATTGATTGATGTTAAAGACGTCAGATGGATCGTATACGCCGGAGAGGCTAGTGCTGAGAATGACATGCACAAATAGACAAGGATTAGCTGTGGAATCAATGATTGAGAATGAATGTTTCAATTTAGACTGTAATCCCACACGCCGGGGAGCGAGAGTGTAGACAACTGAGGCTTGCATACGTCACCGTTACTAGGACTGAGACGGAATGAGTGACGAGTGATAGCAGTGGTAATTGGTACTGAATAGATAAGAGGGTGTGCGAAGGGTATCATGAGGTGCTGCTATGGTCATGCTACTTTCTGCAAGAGTTATTCTAGCAAGCGGCGTTCTGTGTTGCAAGATCTCAAGAGGACGCCTTTAAATGAAAGTAGGTCCTCGTCAACGAGTGAGATTGTGCTATGGGTATGCCTGTGGTGTGTTGGGTTTGCTGTTTGTTTTCCATTTCAGCCTTGTCCTTGTGGCCCAGGTTCTCACACTGGCATCCAGGTCAACGTGTATTGGTTGTGATGGAAAGAGGGGATGGATCCCTTTCTTGCCGGGGAGTGTCAAAGTAGGTGAAGAATGAACGATCAGTACATGGGTGTTTACTCAAAACCAACTCCATATTTTGGCGAGAGTCACCGATATCGCAGTCATCGTTCCATACTACGCTATTCGTTAGAAGACGGAGAAATACTGTAATAAGTGTTATTGTGATTAATTGTTATGACATTTAATCTTAGACTTTGTGTTAATTCCTTTCCTACCTGTTCATTCTCAATGTTTCCTTTGTTCAACATTATACTACTTGCCATTAGTAAGTAGTATGATTTTTAAATGTTAATTTATAACAATGACATTTGCTTTCAACTGCAGTTAAATTACTTGTTCTATTATCATTCTATTAATGTATAGTTCGTATTTTTCTCCTTAAACATTATTTGCTGACCTTACCCTATAGTGTATGCTTTACTATTGAAAGTTGTTTGTTCATATTTGTTTATTCTTTGCTTGGCATTCGCCGGCCGTTTGAACCAACACGTGGATCGACCTTGAAAGAGGCTAAATTCTATGACGATGTGTTTTCGCGCATTGTATGGGTTATCGCGTTCACGTCTATAGAGACGTTCTAATCGCTCAGTTTTGTGAAAATAGATTTCATTTGACTAGTTTTAGGCTTTTGTAGAGGAAAAAAGCAACATTTCTCTGTATTGTGTTCGTAGTAATGCGTAAAGTTGTCATGATAGCGTAGACGAATTATTAATAAAAAAGTCATCCTTTTGAAGAAATTTCGCATAAAAAGACTATTATTTGCGTTTTAGAGCATTGAGACATTGTTTTTGTGAGTTGTTTTAGATCTTAAGGTTGTAAATTGACTGCAGACAATGGCTGTTATCATCCCAGTAATTCTATGAGAATCGTGCATTTGAAAGAGAAATAGCCTACAGAAATAAGTTAGATGTGTGTTTTGAGGATGTTAGACACTTTTTTTATCATCTGTGATGACTGAAATATTCCAGTCTTAACAATTGTTCGTGTTCAGATCACTAAGATATTCTGAGATCCTTAATGAATTACTTGTGGCTATGAAGGATATGGAAGATGCACTTATGGCTCATATGTTTAAATCATTTATTATGAAAGAAGTTATCTATAGGGATTTTGTGATGTTCAGGTTACAATGCTTGAGTGTAAGTAGTGACTGCATGCTTCTGTGCGTGAGGGAAAATTGGTTAAAATGAAGATGTGATGAAGTTTTCTGTACAGTGTTCATTGTGAATGGTTTGCAAGTTAACACTTATTATTTGCTTGCTGCAAGACTGTATAAGACGAACAACCTCTGTGTGACATTAAAAACTACAGAATAATGCTGCCATCACCAAAGAATGAAAAAGGAAAATGAACCTTTTTCAGCAAAGGTATGCAAATATAAAGCATTTAACTTCAATATTACTTCTCCCTTACTTCAGCAATTTAAAAATATACACTTTGTTCACTTATTTACATATATCCGGTAATGTCAGTCAGCTTGGTCACAGCAATTCAACATGGGCGAAATAATTACGAAAAACAATTGTGTAAAGACATTTGCTTATTTTTTCATTAAATAGATTTAACATCCTTCTTACAATACTTTTCTTATTCTATCTGAATGAAACTAAGTTTTTTTGCATGACGATGCAGATATCAGACATATCAATGATACTTGATGATTTACTTGACTGCATAAATAAACGTAAGCGAAATGTTACCATGACCGCTACAGCTCAACCTACTTGTTTATTCGTCATGTGTAAACTAATTTTTACAGTATACGTTAACACCCGTTATCATAGGGACTGCCATAACGTTTTAATTTAAATATTCGTTATACACTGATTTGTAATACAGGAAACCGTATACGAACTGTAACTGCAATGCAGTGTCTAAGTTGTGCCTATTGTTGTCATTCTTCCCTACATACTTGCATATGACTATGAGAAGTCTTCACGTAACTGTAGACAGAGACTTAAGGTCCACTAAACTACTTATAATTCACCACGTATATCGGTCGATAGTGTTTCTGCAGAATTACACTTAAGTATAGTAACGAGTTCAAGTCCTACAGAGCACCGGTCTAGCATGCCGTGCTCACAAAGCGAACGCATTAATTGAAAGACAACAAGATTTATGTTAAAAGTTCACATTTATTATAATACAACATTAGTTTGCTTACATATTAAGAAAATGGTCCATTTGTGCGATTACTTCTCCCGCTTTGAGATGCGCACGAGTCGCGAGACCATGTCCATCGTTGACACTTATGCGGCACATGATTAACTACAAAAGGTGGAAGAGTACACAAAAATAGAATTATGCACACAATATTACAGGATAAATAATGGCAGTGTTTACGTCCTGTCTTCAGTAAAGATGAACGCTTATGAAATATATAAATTTCAGCATCTACAATTTTCAGTCAGTTAAGAGTAGGTTAATATGCATCACCAATGGAGACATAAAATAGGGAATACTTCAGGTGGCAACATAGTAATTCTTACGTGTAAATAAACACACAACTTTCAAAAATAGGCTAATTTACCTGTGAAACACGCCGTTCTGATATGCACCAACAAGTGTCTGCAGGGACACCAAGTCTGGAACGTCATGAAAAGGGCATTTGCATGCACGCAGATCCACCTCTACTTGCCTCCCATTGTCTTCCAAGAAGATATAATCAAAAGCTTCAAACTGAAAAGAAGTCCACCGTCGCTTTTCATAATCAGCGATCACTTTCCCGCGGCGTATGGCGTCACTCGGCGTAAAATTGGTATTAGACGTTCGGAACATGAATACTTGAAGCAACACGACCAAGCAATCATCGACTCCTGCTCACGCCAAAAGTGCATTAAAAAGCAACGTAAGCGTACTTAAATCTGTCATCCCCTGTTGTTTTGCTTTGAATATGCACATAATGAGTGCAGGACAACTACATTGTTAGCATTAAATGACTTCCTCACTTTTTGAAATTCTACTGATGAATTCTCAAATTCCTCCCAGCTAAAGAAACGCCTTCCCAGTATTACTTCACCGAAAATTCCACTGACGTCTGCAGTGCTCTCACTCACATTGCCTACCTGCAATAAACTAAAAAGGCGTTGTCAATTACTATCCATTTGTCTCGCAACTGTTTATATATAATTCCGTAGAAAAAGCAATATTGAAATACATCACTGAGCAATATCCATCAATAAAATGCTACACGTATAACCTAAAATCGAGAAAAGCCAAATAACTCACGGGTCCCTTGACATCGCCAGCAACCGATAGGCCAACAAACCGTGTGTATGATAAGCCAAGCCTTGTACACGCACAAATAAGTAAAAGAAAACGTTAGAATACTCAAATATTACATTTATTTTCATCAAATATGCTGGCAAACAACGCATACCTCAACCACACAAACCTGCACACGATATCACCTAACAAGGACAAATTAAATATCAAATTAGCCGCAACTGTTACAGCCAATGAAAGACGAGAAAACCTGAGGCGCGGAAAATCTAACACGTCATAGCCTATATCCTCACCCATCGACCTTGACACAACATTGCTGTTTTCACTTATTGACTGCACAGTGGTTGTGCATTTGACGGCATTTAGCCACAGACACCTCACATTTTGAGGTTTGTATATTATATATCTATTTTTATGTAATAAAGTACCGTATTGCAGAATATCCTGTATTTCGGACTTTACGTGTCACTCTACGTGTGGTTAAATCTATAGTTTGGATTATCGTTTCGGATTTCTTTCAGGAGAAATTCACACTTTGTGTATAATAACGTTATGGTTGGTTCCGTATTGGTGCAAGAATGAAGGATTCTTTTTCTAGCGTTGGTTATTGCACATTGTTGCTGAAGGTCTTCTACGGACAGCCTTAAGTCCAGTTCAGTTAAACATTGACATTGACAGGTGTCTAACTGACTGTCCATAATTTTGCAAACACCCCTTCGGGCAAATATCTCCTCTAGAACAAAGCCAAAGTAGACCGTCTCAAAAATGCTGCTATGTCCATGAAATGTTTATGGGCTCGAGGCATAGCATTCTGTGATGATGCACCCTGCATATATCCGCACCACACCTAATTTACAAGGGACGACACTTCGCGGTATGACCCAGTTTGAGGCAAACATCATACATGTCTTGCCTCTTAAAGGTCGTCTCCTTTTGGAAACTTTGATATGCATCAATTTCCTCTACGCAAAAGGCAATTTTCGGCTCCATTTAAGACACTCTAGGGCTGCTTTCTAACAGACTGTTCAACCGAATTGTAATGAAACACAGAAGACTGTCTCCCTGCAGTCCTCTTCTCTTTGGTGTCTATGTTACTTTTAAGTATTACTACATGTTCAAGCGACTCACGCTCTATCTTCAACAAAACTAACAGAATCCTCGAATACAATCTGTCTACTGGAGACAAAATGTCTTTCAGGTAAGTCAGCCCGTTTTGCTTGTGCCTCAAAAGGGAGGCGGATAATTACCCGTCACAAACTAACGGAATGGTTCAAGTCAAAAGTATAACTAAAGCTCATTAACTTGGTGCGAAGATTATGAAGTCTTATCGTAAACGCTATGAGAATACTCCAGTCATGCTAGTAGACTGAGAATCTGGAAGCCGAGGTCTGAGGGTGGGGCCATACAGGTTTCAGTAACCTTTCTCATCTTTTACTGGCAAGTGTAGACTTTATTTCAACATTTGCCACCTACCGCACAATCTCCTCTCAGTGATGCTTCAGGATTGGCCAATGAACAATCTCTGTTGACTAGAGTTGTCATCAAAGTACAATAATATCAACCCTAAATATGCACATACCACTAACAAACGGCTCAATGATTAAGTTCAGAACAAACTCATCCCTTTTCATATCTCTCCGATTGTCATTCTTCTTGAAGGATTCAGCAGCAGTTCAGAATTCGGTCGCCTCAACTGTCCCTCATGTTCCGGCTATCCTGCCAACCCATCATTATATACTGATTTAAACGAAAGCCGCTTGTAAGAACTACAACCGTTCGACAAATCCTGCAAACTAACATCAAAATTATCAGCACTTGCATCGGTGGGAATAATAATAGCTTTATTTTGTACAGCGCTTATACACTGTATAAAATTTTCAGCATAGCTCATTGCATGACGTTTTCTCTTCATCCAGGATCTTTAAATAAAATATCACGTAATGGTAGACCAAGCAAAATACTCCTACCTGATATGATGTGCATACCAGGAAATTATTATGTCTTGGCTTTATCTTCTCCGGTAAATCCATGTAATTTGGTTGAATCGTGATTAGAAAAGTTTCAGGATTACATTCTGTGAACCAGGGACACAACCCAAGAACAGCTATCTTTTGCATTGCAATACGCCCCAACCCACGATTATGTTTTTTCTCACTAGAAACTTGCGAATCAGCAATTTGTAAACACATCAAATACTCCCCAGAGTAAAAACGTTAATAAAGGCTTTTTTATAACCAGATTCAAACATACTAAAAGGGAGAAAATAGCTTTGAGATATCGATGTGATTTTTTGGTAGCCTAAACTTAGGCAAGCCGCCATTAGCCAAAGATTGTGGAAAAACTAAATCGTCCTACGAATGTCTACCTTTCTGTCTTATCCCTAAAAGTCCTTCTGAAGTGCACTTAGGCTCCAGTTTGTCAGCTGAAAATAGTAGGGTATTTTAAAAAGAAATTGGTTAGCCAGACAAACCAAATCGGCAAACTTTTTATTAGAGATACTGCATGAATAGCTTTCACCAAAGATACACGCTCACAGTCTTCAGCCCGTAATCCGAAACAAGAACAGATTGTTCCGAACAGATTAGCATTAAAGCCCAAGCTGTTAAAAACACTGAGAGATTTACTGTTCTTCAATTCTGAGGTTATCTAAATATCAAGAAAAAATACAATTTACTGTTTGAAGGTACAATATTCGATTTAACCCTGGATATTTAATCCCAAAGTGTCGTATAGAAATTTGTAAAACTGGCGATCAGCATCATTCAAGTGAACTTCTTCCCAGCTGAATCTGCAGACCTCTAACTTTATCCAGTTTGTTTATTGTGACCTGTCACATCAACGTACGGACTTCGAATAGGCCATTTCGCAAGTACTCCAATTAATATAACAATAATTATATATTCTCATTTTTCTGCATGAGGGACGCCAGTTTACATGCATCATCAATGTTTTAAATTACAAATACGATTAGTAAGCATATTTAGTAATGGTAATATAATAAAGTACATATTTATTCCTACCTATGTAGGACACACCAATTGTACAGGCATGGATAAGTATTATTTAAATTATATAAATCTGGTATGTGGTGAAATTACATGGTTGCTGTCTTTTTGTCTTTAGATTATGGGTACAGTGTGATAACTAGTGATTCAATGGACCACATCGGGAAATATAAATATATTGACTTCGTATTAAAAAAAACCAACTGTGTTGGATGGATTACTGAATGACTAACAGCTTCACTATACCTCTGTCTGCAACATTTGTCCATGGAGAGACACTCAGTGACTTGCCTCCTCTCCACGAACGAAAGTTATATAACGGTTTTCCTCCACGTGGCTTTCAGGGACAATTAGTGCTCTACCACACAGATCTTTTTTCTGAGGCC
Organism: Trichobilharzia szidati; assembly: GCA_944472155.2. Classification (NCBI taxonomy): domain Eukaryota; kingdom Metazoa; phylum Platyhelminthes; class Trematoda; order Strigeidida; family Schistosomatidae; genus Trichobilharzia; species Trichobilharzia szidati. The sequence goes on from OX235279.1 coordinate 69,126,777, forward strand.
CTAGCAACTGCGGCACAGTTCCTCTGTGTAGCTTCATTCTTCAGTTTCTAAGTGTTAAACTTGAACTATGGCATACGACCTACAGGGCCATGTATTATTTATTTTTTTTTTATTTATTTATTTTGATTTACAGCTTGATTCCACACCGTATTTTCAGTACAAGTGTGGAATTTTCAGCATGGATATCGGTAGCCTTTCTTTCCAGTTAAATCTTGCTACTGCAATCCCAGGGTAGTTCGATTACAACTGAGTGGGAGCCTCTGATGTTGCTGATAACTTCATGATGGTTATATACCAAGTGTGCTCTTGGTTGTCGCCTGGTTAGCTGAAGTAGATCATTGGTTGTCCAGTCAACTACTTGAAGGACACAACTCTATCACTTATGCTCTCACGGATTCACAGAGAGTGTATACCTGCTCACTTCTTCTGAGATGCCTGTAGCCTTAAACATCGTGCAGCTACTTCATATCCTAATCTTTAATTATATTTTCATAGAGTGGATTACCAAGGCCTTTAATCAGAACTTGTCATTCGTTCTCCCCGATTCCTGTGGAATTTAGGCCTACTTTTTTCTGTCACTTGAAGTTTATGGTACTAATGGTTTGCTTCTAGGCAGATTTTGATTGGCTGTTGGCTAGCTGGCTTGCTATTGGTCTAAAATATAAGTTAAAGCGGCAATCTTTTTATTTTGACACGGAAATTTACAGCCAGTATAGTTTAAGGCTTACCTTGCCATAATATAATGGCGTGTTAATTTTTTTTGGTATGAGTGTAGCGTGATATTCGCACGCTATTTGGATGCATTGGTGGTATTTAAAGTACATTGAGATGTATGAGAATGTCTAGTAAGTGAATATAAATTAACAGTAATTTTGATGCATTTATTTTAAGTCCAAAATAGGATGTATGCATGTTTGCTTACTAGGTGAATATAATTCAACTACAATTTCTAAACATTTAATGTGTCTTTAGTTATGACATATAGATATATGCATGTATTAGCTGATCCACTTTTTAAGTTGTCAATTTAGTGTCCTGTGGGGTTTGTGTATATTAGGTCAGCATAAACCAATTAAATTTACTAGGTCACAACAGTGGTTTATGAGCACTGAAATATATACGATTATTCATTTACTTGAAATTATAATGTTGTGTTCGTTAGTCATTGTTAAAACCATTACATGACGTTAAAAAATACTTCTGCAGCCTCTACTTCACGAAATGTGTCATCTATATTGTCTGATGTAATGGCTATATTCCAAAGAATAATGCTCAGTTGTGTATTTTATACTTGGGTGCAACTTAAGCAAGCTTTTGGTACATTTATGAAGGTAACTACCAAATTGTTCATTATTTCTTTGAAAGGAATCCAACACATCCTATCGGATTGATTCAGGTAAAAAAGACCCATCTGGTCCTATGGAATATACGTCTGTGAGGTATGAATGCACTTTTGGAGGTATAGTATAGTAAGTTTGGGACGCTTAAAAGACCAACCTTGCAACAATTCTCAGCAAAATCTAACCAACGCGTCAATAATGCCTTTTTACGGTAAATGAATATTTTATCTACTTGAAATGAACCCAGTATGTAATGAAATAACCTTGGTCCTTCTAAAAAGCTACTATATTTGGGTCTCGCGTACTCAGGAACATCCTACCTCCTCTGTACGATAATTATAGGAAATATTCCATGGCAGTATACTTACTTCGAGTACCAAGTACAGCCGACTGTTTTTGGATGCTCTTCGGAGAGATTTGAGTAATTTCTTACTGCAATATGAGAACTGTTTCAGAAATGAACACATAATAATAATAATTTGCTTTATTCCAAAAACAGTACTAATGATACAGCAAGGAATTTTCAGCATTCAGTACAATATTGCATCTAATTTACTCAAAAACGACAAAAAGAACAAACAAAAACCAAATAAAATTAAACATTACATAATAATGATAACAAAACGTTTTTATAGCAGCTATTTAGCAAATTACTATATGCAATAAGTAGAAAAATATGCATAAAGTATAAAATTATGGTAATAATAGTAATAACAACTAAAATAAAAATAGCAAAGTTACAATTAAACGATAGAAAGGGTGACATCATAAAATTACAGAAAGATGAACAATGAAAGGGTCGACTCACTTTACTAATTACATAGTAACTTATATGTTTCACGTCTAACAGAGTCTTCATCACACAAAATACGGGCTAAATACGGTATTGTAGAATTTTTGTACTTAGTGGTTCGGGCATATAACTTTTTAAGTTGACTTTTCGTCCTACCTGATGAGATACAAGGGGATAGTTGTGAATAAAGGGGGTGCAGAGGGTCTGACAGTACGGCCTTTGCCCGCTTTGTACAGGAATTTATGTGTCTCTCGACCATAGTATTGGTGAGCTCACGCAGTGGCAAACCACAAGCTCTACTCACATCATTTAATACCCTTCGTAATATGACATAGTCTTTTTTGAGAAGCACAGGAAAGATTAATGGAGGGCAATAGAGTACAATAGGTAAAATACAGGAGTTTAAAAATTGCAGAACTAGAGATTGGTTGATACCTGATTGTCTTAACTTTTTAATGTAGAAGGTAAGGCGAAACATCTTCTTAGAGATTGATAAAACCTGGGATGACCATGAAAATCAGAGGAATGAACTAACCCAAGGTATTTAATGCTTGACTTAGTTTCAATTTCAGTGCCATCTATGCTACAACCATCATGGGAAGTAACTAGCTCAAGTATGTCACACCGATGCTTGAAAGTGAAGTTAACTGCTCGACATTTGGAAGGATTTAACATAGGACCATTTGACTTAGACCACTTGCTGATATCCAACAGAAAGCTATTAAGTTTGGAGCAGTCAGACTCGGAATTGATAGGCAGTGATACAGTCAGATCATCAGCACATTTGACAAAGTTAGTTTCGTTTAAATGAGGCAGGTCGTGTAAGAAGAAAGAAAAAAGAAAAGGAGAGAGGACAGCACCTTGAGGAACACCGGCTTTTGTAAGCAAAGCAGAAGATTTGCCACTATATGCAGTATACTGCATTCTATCAGAAAAATAAGAATGCAACCAACTCATAGCCCAGGATCCTGTGTGCGTCAACGAAAGCTTATTTAATAAAAGGCCCCTAGGTACAGAGTCAAAAGCATATGTGTAGTCTAGGAAAGCACCACGAACATATTTGGCACCTTTGTCTAAACAAGAAACAACATTATGATATAAGACAACCGCAGCATCCAAGGTACTTCTACCATGTTTATATGCAAATTGTTTAGGATCATTAAAGGGTTTATTGTTTACAATATTCATTCTCTGAAACGTATAGTGGATGACGTCGAGCTGCATGGGTCATTAGAAGGATTCAGTTCATTTCCCTTTGAATCCTATATGCGCATGATCAGACAGTCCGTGCACTGTGGATATGCTGTGGCTAAGCATGCAGCTCAGCGTTATGTTGAGCACGTGCACTTAATGAAAAGCACAGGTGTCAAGCATGTACCTAAAGAAGCTAGTACTGAGGGCGTTAAGTTTAGCAAAGGAAAGTTAACTTATCTGAACGCCATATCTACTTCTTATTCTCCGGAAAATGTAATCTTGGCCTCAGGTAAACCGGGGAATATAGTTGAAATGGAAAGTGAAGATAGGATACGCTTTCGACCCTACTGTGATTTTAGCGATGATTTTACTACACCATTTAAATCAAGGAATTTAGGGATATTCAGATGTTCGAAATTCAGTCACGAGATGTAAGGTTCATTAATGAAGTACTTATTTCTGTAGCGACCAACTGATGACATCGAGAGAGGTTGGTGACATAATGGATTAGGCCACGAAATCGTACTTTCATAATTTGAAAGATCGTGTCCAAAGGCGTAACCTGAAGAAAGGAATTCAGGTAATACTGTTAAACGCCCGCTTCGTTTTATAGGTTAACGTTAAGACGACATGTAGTAATCGCATCATTGTTTTTATTTCTAGGCAAATGGAATAGATAGCAGGGGATATAACAGTGGCAGTTATGTAAGCAAACTTTTCTAAATGTAAATGCTGAGAATGTGATGAGCACAATGTTTCAACAACTAATATTTTATTTTGCTTATTTACCGCATGCTACCAGTGGACCTAACTTGACGGATTTGCAGTGACATTGTATTACAATTTCCAAATATAATTTCCAAATTTAAGCTTGAAAAGTTGCCACTATGTGCTAAATTAAGTCTTTTTGTTCTGAAGTAAAGCTAGTCCGTACTGAAAATGAGCCGAAAGGGCTTAAATAAGGGCTGATAAGCAAAACCAGTAGGTTCTGACCTACTCCTGAAAATGTCTAGAAAAAGAACATGGTGTTGAATTAGTGGCAGTCATGCTGAAAACCAGAACTGAGTTCTAGACTGTACCACTGAAGAATCTATTTAAGAAGAGATACAGAATTTACTTACTATAGAATTATTTCAAAATTAGTGAGATTTAATTCAGCATTATGATAAGCTTGGGATGAGCAGAACATGGACTACAAGGGCTGCAATAAGGCTGATAAGCTACTTCTGATAATACGTCGAAGAAGAGCAAGGTGCTGAATTTGTGCCAGTCATGCTGATAAACCAGCGTACAGTTCCAGTTTAAGCATATAATCCGTAACTGTTCTGCCAATGTTTTATCCAACAATGGTAGAACAGTTAAGTAGTTTACTTACTGAGAAATGTTACTATATTAGCATAGTGTACGTGAATTGGCTCAATGATTGCAGATTTACCATAATCCTTAACTACCAACATAAAAACTGGGAACTGCAGGCTAAAAATAAACTTCATGGTAGCATCCAGTGACAAAAAACTAACCTACATACTACAAAATAAGCAAAACGTCCAAAAAAGCCTTTAAATTTCAATGGAAAACGAATTCACGTAAACATATAACCGGCAGACGCAGGTTATATAACCCACCATGACCTTGAAACTGACTATAGCGTCTTTCAGTCCAACAGGACCGAATCATCAACCCCACCTACAGACTGGATAGTAAACTAGGAAAACCCTGTTTATATGCATTAATAAAATCAATGTACGTAAAAAATTAGCTAAGTAACCTCAGAACAACAGTTCACTCATGAAATCAAATGTCCAATAGAGTGAATATTGTGTATTGTTTACAACAGTACTGCAAACGTCAAGTAGCGGGACTACGGCAAGGTTATAGGGAGCCATTTTCGTAGTGGTTGACTATGAGCAGACGCATTCTTGAGATTACAGATGGGTCGACGTCGAGGTCACGTAGGCGCAGTAGGTCACCACAAGGCTCACCTGGTAAGTTTAGATGCAATGCCTAATAAGTTGGTTTCCCTCAGATCCTACTCCACGTAAACGTAAAAGTAGATGGTCTGCTGCTGAGACAGACCGAATTTTCATACCCGGTATGCCAACTCAGCTTCCTCCAAATCTCACTCCTCAACAGGAGAAAGTTTATATAAGTATGTGTACATCACCCTATTAACCTTCTTCCGTGTAGTCCAGCTCCAAATTGAAGATATTTCCAGACGCTTGAAAAGTGGTGATTTGGGTATTCCAAAAAATCCTGAAGACAGGTTAGCAATTTTTGATATGTTTTACTGTTGCATAGATATCATTTGTTTGTTGCACTGCTTAATGTTTGTAGGATAATTTGAAAGGTTTCCCATAAGGTAGTACGGACTGGTTGGTATAGATAAGTCGTTCACTTTACTCTTTTGTTTAGAATTTTATGTCATGTAGCTGGTTTTATTTACTGTGGATCAGACAATTAGCTAATGGGTAAGGGTATATAATGTTAGTCATTTGGTGCTTAACTGCTGGAAGTGTTCTCTCGCTAACGAGTTATCTCTCTTTCAGATCACCATCTCCGGAACCCATATATAGTAGTGATGGTAAACGTCTCAACACAAGGGAATATAGAACTCGTAAGAAGCTAGAAGACGATCGTCATGCACTTGTCCAGCAGCTGATGGATATTAATCCGGAATATAAACCACCGTCTGATTACAAGTAAAAGCTATTAAATGATTGTTTCCCTGTAGGCCTCCTCAAAATAGAATAACCGACAAGGTATTTATTCCACAAGAAAACCATCCTGATATCAACTTTGTTGGGCTACTGATTGGACCACGCGGAAATACCCTGAAAGCCTTGGAAAAAGAAGTAAGTATGACTCATAAGTCCTGTTTTTATAATTCGTGTTTAGGAATTAGAATTAAAGGGGATTTCTTCATTTCCATATGGTCGGATGGCGGGTATGCAACCATGTTTACTGACTCCATGCACTTAGTCTGATAAACCTTCGCTTCCAGGGTATTTGTGCATTAATAGCTTGATGTTTATAGGTCTCCGTGAGTAGTAGTTACATGCCGATTTATTGGCGAACCCTACCATCCAAAACAATTGTCCCGAAATGTGGAATTCTCAATTGTGTCTTGTGTATTCCTAATGAAATAACTGAACCATTAATGTACTGTAAATACGTTAATTTGACTTGGCATATCATACTTCAGGCAATTGTGCTATGTATTGTAATACCAAAGTGAAAAACAGTAACTGCATTGGTAAATTCATCATTACGTTCTCGTATCACCTAAAGTGGCAAATCATCAAAGATCGAAACAGTTTTTCGCCTTCAAAGTTTTTTGTTATTTCTGATACAATGACGAGTTGATAGATAACCAACTGAAGGATCTGTCTATATTACTTGTAGTACAATCGGGTGGTTTGGTGACTTCAGTACCATTAATTGTGTGGAAAGTACAAGAAAGTAATGAAAACCACAAAGTAACTAAAATTCTGATGAGAGGTAATCACATCGTATTGCTAATGTCCACACGTCTACCTTCCTGTTATCACTTACACAACGTTATTTGTGTGGCAATTTAGGTCATGAGAATGTAGAATTATATTTTGTTGATGTTGATCTGCATCTTAATGACTATTGGTTCTTAGTGGCTTTGAATATTTGTTACGATTGGACTTCTAGATAGTAGGCCTATAAGTCTGTGTTGAGGAATCTGACGACGAAGTACATTGGGTAATAATTGATTCGTGTGCTGGATGTCATGGACTAGGTTAATTTCAATCTCTGACTTGCTCTCGGTCAACCAGATTAGGGGAACCCATGAGCTGTGAGGTCATCCAGCCAATAAGTTAGAATAAAAAAATTTCTTCAAAAGCTGGAGTATCTCAATATTAACAAGAATAGGAAATATAGATCATGAATCCGTACAAAGTGTATCTGAATACGTCTGACATATGCTGCACTCAAATGTGGTTCGCTTCAAAGCAAAAACAGCAAGTCCAAATGTTTGGTGGCTAAAAACCACATTTTCATTCATTCTAGGATTGTGTTGGTGATTCTATTTATAGACTTCCCTCACTACTTGGGATCCAACTCACCGCATGACTGGTAAATAAAAAGTGTCTTCTTTACACAGTGTAATTACGAAGTTCCTTATCTTCACTGTCCATTTGAGGTGAAGAATATTTGTCCACTCATGGGGAGTATCAGGCCTCAAAATGTTACGTATACCGGCAAGCCAAACAACTTTTATTTGGGTGATTATTGAAGTGTTAGTTTTACCATGAAGGAAAATATACGCTTGTTTTAAACCCTTCTGAACAAATTCATGAGTTGAGTTTTGCTAAAACCAATTAATAGCGTCTCTGTAACAGCCTATTACCTGGCTGGATTCAACATAGAAGTGCAGTAGTTCGAGTTGCCACGTCCCAAAGAGCACACAAAGGTAGACAAGAAAATGAGTGAAGAGAATCAATAGAATTTAGATAAGTATAAGAGTGAAACAGAATGAGTAATGGTAGAAAGGAATATGAAAGATTACAGAGACTGAATACATCTGCGCCACTGACAACGATTTTGAGCCATGTCACCTATTGTCTCCAGCCATTGATTCTTAGAGTCCTGAGGGCCCCAACCCGGAAGTCTGCATCTCCCTACCTGACTCAGTTTAACTGTCATGGATTGATGTCATGTTTTTGTTTGGCCACCACTTACTCTTTTCCAACCTGCACCTATATCAGCTAGTAATGCCCGTCGAGGGAGGCGATGGCTAGGCATGCGCAGCACGTGACCTAGCCATCTTAGTCTATGTAACTTTATAGCTTCGTCGAGTGATTTTCCCTCTTTGCCCAACACTCTACGCCTAACGTCAACATTACTTACTTTATTATACCACCTAACGCGAGAAAGAGATCGTGAACATCTGTGGTCAAAAACAGTCAACCTTTTCATGTCTTCCGCTCTCAATGGCCACCACCATAGAGCAGTACACACGTCCCTTGGCTGATATCCGGATGTCACGCCTACGCCAGAGACGGTGTAATTTTTTTAAATTTTAGTTACAGCTTGATGCCACACCGTATTTTTCAGTACAAGTATGGCATTTTCAGCATGGATATCGGTGGCCCAAATTTTGCAGGCCGACCATAGATATCGGGTGTGCGCCGGCAGGGGCTCGAACCTCGGACCATGTGCATGGCCGACGAGAGTCCTAACCACTGTGCCACCGACGCGAAAGCAGCCCGAGCTTTTTGGGTCTATGCTGAGATTCCGTCACCAATCAATCCGTTGGTGCTGATACAACTTTCCAAATAGGTGAAGTGGTCAACATGTTCTATCACTTCACTCCCTATCACTAAGCTAGGAGTTGACGTAGTCCAGTCCTGTAGCAGCATCTTACATATTACAGGGGCGAATCGCATGCCAAACATACGAAGATTGCTGCTCAATGTGTTCAGAAGACTCTGCATTTTGTCAGCATCCTCCCCTAACAGGACTATGTCGTCTGCATATTCTAAGTCCATAAGACTATTCCCTGGTAACAAGTCGATTCCTAAGTCGTTAAGTTCAGTTAAGGATACTTCCATTAGCATATCTATGATGAAGTTAAACAGAAAAAGAGAAAGTGGACATCCTTGACGGACACCACTGGTTGTTATCAATTCAGATGACAATTCCCCATAACCCTTACATGGCTACGTGAGTTTGAGTAAAGTGCCTTGATTAGTGCAATATACTTTCTTGGCACTCCCTTCACAGTCAAACATTGCAATAGTACCTCTACCCACGGAGTCGAAGGCCGCCTTCAAGTCAAGAAATATGGCAATTGCCTATTACCACACGCCATCATGGTCATGTAAACTAGTGGAGGCGTCGATTATCTCCATAAATGTTGAAAAATGCACTACAAAACAGTGCCAATAGCCTCCAAAGTACGCATATTATTACCACCCTTCACTCTTGTATATTCAAGGTGTCACACTCCGTGACACCACTCAACTAAATTTTGCACTTTAAATGAAGTAGAACAAATTTCCTATGATGCTTCCTAATTGCTTTTGATTTCAGACAGGAGCGAAGGTAATAATTCGTGGCAAGGGTTCTGTGAAGGAAGGTAAGGTTGGTCGGAGAGACGGACTTCCGATGCCTGGAGAGGATGAGCCTCTCCATGCCTTCATAACAGCTCCTACAGCTGAGTGCGTGGATAAAGCAGTAAAGAAAATAAATGAAATTATTAGACAGGGGATCGAAATCCCAGAAAGTCAGAATGATCTTCGCAGAGCCCAGTTGCGTGAGCTCGCTCTACTTAATGGAACTTTACGTGAGCATGAAGGATTGATGAAACTTCGCGCAATGGCTGAGGCGCAATCAATTGCCACCAATAAAATTCAGTGTGGTATATGTGGAGGTAAGCCTTTGATTTTATGCTATCTAACAATAAGTAACTCGAGGCTTTTATTGTCCCAAAGGAGGCGGTTTGAAAATCAGCTTGGTGGCTTCTGGATATGTCAAGATATTTGAATTAGTAAATCCAAGTTGTGACTGGTAACAGGATTAATGATGCATATTACCCTCGAATCGCATGTAACCGTTTTCTAAGTCTCATAACCAAAATACGCTTTTACTCCTTGTCATAGGTTATATTATGGAAATGATAATACTATTCTTACTGTTTTCTCTTCCCCACCTCATCGTCTAAAGTCTCTTAGTTTCCTTTTCTATGCTATTGTATGCTTTCTCGAAGATTAATGACACAAAACTGCCGTGCCCTTGTGCAGAGTTCTACAACGATTTGTCAATGCAAGGAATACTTATGTGTCAAAACGAAATAATTTCTTTAGTGGTGACACACATTCAATTCCAAGTGTTTGCGAAGAATTTTCTCAGAAGTTCGTATAAGTAGGGCGACTAAAGTATTTATTTTGGTGAGATGAATTGCGCAGCTCTTACGTAGTCTTTAGATATAAAGACTTCCTTGTCATATTTATTGTGGTCTGGTTTTATCACATGTATGTCATGCACAGTTGTAGAGGAAACATTCTCTGACAACTAGTCTGTATATGATATTTTCTACACAGCAACTGTAATTTCCGGTTTCAGAAATTCATTGGAAACTTATCATGACGTTCAAGACGGCATATTAACATTTATTTTCACAAGGTGTGAATACAGTTTGACGTGGTGGATTTGAATTCCTCTAACCTGTCAATGAATCTATTCCCCACAGTATTTTTACGAGAAAGTGTGAAGTACTTCTGTGATTCGTTCAGCCTTTCTTGTTTCCCCCAACTTGAGGTACACCGTCACACATAAAGTCGTGATGATTAGACTGTGACAAATCCAAACAAATGTCATTCATGACACTTAAAACAGTGAAATGTTATGACAGTGAAAGTGCTGAATGTTTCTTCAAATAAATTCAGATGTAGAATATTTCCATATGTAGACTTCACATAATCCACACTTTGATATGTCCATTTTCTGCTTACAGTCGTTTCTATGTAGTGTGTTGCTTTTGTTCCAGGTGCTGGACATTTGTCAACTGACTGTAAAGCGCTACTGGGTGGTCAGGCGTATCTCGATCAGCTGAATGCTAATCCATCTGAAAGGGCTAAAATGGATAGCGAATATACTGCATTGATGGCGGAACTTGGCGTGGGACCAGGTTCTCAAGGATTACCTCCAGGTATGATTGTTAATAATTATATTGGAATATGATATCAAAGAGATGGTTGTATTGTTAAGCAAAGCGATTGATTTTTAATGTTTGTGTGTAAATTCGATGAATAATTAGTAACCGTATCCCTGCAAGTAGTGTATATGTACGTACCACTTCGTGGATAAGGCTAACGTCCACCATGTTCGTTGATTCAAGATTCGACGAACTCGCGAACTTATTTACATCGACGTCTAGCTTCAGCTGTTGCTTTTGGTCTTATTTGGTCGCTCTGTTATACTGCATAAATAACATTGCAGAAATCTATTAACTGGCATTATCGGTCCACCCTTATTTTGTTACTTCAGCAGTATCTGACCAGTGTATATGTGAGGATTTAAGTGAGTGCTAATGCTTGGGCGTTTGTATTATATTTCCTCTGCAATATGGAATACTGTCAATTCTCATCAAACTTCCCAGTGATAGAGTATTACATCGCATACATGTTTCTCGTTCATGGCTTACCTTCTCAGTCAGTTTAGTTGCCTCTGTTCTCCGAAATGAGTAATGTAGGCGAATATGTGGGACTTCCTAATTAAGCATCATTTTTGAGTGGTCATCGGAGTAAAAGTGTGCTGTGAAAAGTCAGGTGATGTGACTGGCGCATGAAAGATTGATTACAAGTACAGTCAACGTTTGGCAATCCACAAGACAAACAAGATTAAATTTCTGCGGAAACACTAAATTTGTAGTTCGCTACTCTCAGCCGTTGTACAACACATTGTTGCATGCAAAATTTCTATCTGTCGTAATAGTTCAGAATATTTTGTAAGTTTTCTCGACCCAAATTTCACTTGTGATGTTCTTCATATGTCGCGTGATACTTCACTTCACTTTCCTCCCGTTACAGGTCTCAGGGGATTTGGAACTTTACAAACCCAACCAGCTCGTCCAGCTCGTCAACCTCCTCCTCCTGGTGTAGCACCTGACGATGACGACGATGGAGACACTGGGACCAATGGGACGACTGCCATAATATCATCCTCAGCTGCCTCAGTCACAGTTTCCTCTCCGAGTCAATATGCATTCACCCTACCACCACCTCCACCTCCTCCAGCTAATTATGCACCAGTGATAGCTCCTGTTGTTCCTTGGTCCGCTCCTGGTATCGTTGCACCACCACTCCCTGGATTTCCCCCTACTACTACATACCCTACAGGTGTCTCCTCAGCTGCTGGATCATATGCCGAGGCAACAGTCGCTACTAATGGATCCTCAATGCATTCATGGCAACCTACAGCGTCATGGGGGGAGGCCGCACCGCATGTATCTCCAGTTGCACCCGTTCCTGGTAGGTATTTCTGAAGCAGTATTTATCAATAATTGAAGTTCTCAACTGTAAGTATTAATCGATGGCTCTATTGATTTGGGAATCAATCTGTCGTCTTGAATTAATTCCCTAACATCTACCACTCCCTAATTCGTTCATTATTAATTTCCACGCATTTGACTGTACAAAAGTTTTCCATCCATTCCCAAATACACATGTGCATACGGATTTTGTGTATACAGATGTATGTTTTGCTTTTTGAGTATGTTTAAAGTGTTCTCAAAATTGTATTCATCTTCTTTTTCAGGTTCAGCACTGGCTGCTCCATATTACCTGCAAACACCTGATTACTGGGCAGGATATGCAACCGGCTACGGAGCTCCGATACCAAATCAGCCACCACCACCGCCTCCTGGAGTCTAGGTCATAATGATTATTCTATCAGCCGTCATTATGTGACTTTGTACAGAATTCGAAGCATGGAAGGTCTTTGAAATGCACTATTAATATTCATTGATGAAGATAAAACATTGTTTGTCATCGTTAGTAATTTTTGTACTAATACATTTACTCCACTGACGTTGGGCTTTTCATATTGCTTGGGCATAGCATAATGTTGATATAGGCTGTTACTTGAACGCAAGTCGGGAAGTATCACAGCGCTAACGATTCCCAGATTTTCCAATGGTTCTCTAGCTGATGTCAGCTCATGATTTATTTCAAGCATATAACTGCCCAATGAGCCGCACTGATTTTTATTACTATTATTCGTATTTGCCAGATTTATTTAATACGCGTGCTCCTTTCATGTGTTGCTGGCAACGGCAAAAAATAGACACCAAAGCCAAATGACCTTGAATCTACCAATTATATTCTTTGAGGTGGAAAGCGGCATTTATGTAGAAAAATATGTGTTCATAAGACATATATGTAATGAAACTGAATTATACAGGATATATATCTCTAAGATGCTGTAAAAAGTGGTCTCAGTTTCTCTCAGGAGTATCTGTAGATATATGAAGCCAATGTGGGTTCTAAGGATCTAAGTGGCTGTATATCATATCATATCGGAAATCATTTACTATTATAATACGTTTTTTTAGAGGCGCCCGGAATCCTTCAATAGAATTTTATGATTTCCACTTATAGGATCTATTAATTCAGAAGTTTGATTGAATTTAGTCTAATGATGATAGTTGCGAGTGTATGAATGGTAGTGCCTAGGACTAGTCGTATTATTGGTGTTAAAACATCTAAGTGAAATTCGCCACGAAGATGATGAACACCATCTACGTGTAATGCCTGACCATCTTGTTGGTAGATTCAAGGACATATGACTTCGGTGTCTATTCCTTACTGATACTTCACCATTTGGTCCTTTGCCCAATACAGTGTAATCACACCGGTATAAGTAGCTTTTTATTAAGGATGTCTGCTGTGTGCTCCACCACTTGCGTTAATTACTACTGAACTTGGTGCGTGAAACTAGGTTTATGGCATCATAACCACTACTATACCCTCCCTGTAAAAGTCACGTAGATCCACGTCATATGACGTAATTTAGGAGATTTCTAAATTCCATTTGTGGAGATGCAGAAAAACTGATGTAAATATTACGCAGGAATGAGATAGTTAAATTTGCAGTTATTTGAACATCGGGAAAAGAATCCTTCGAGTATCGAAAGACGGATAGACACACGTGTGATAGGAGTACTGGTGTCCCGAATCCCAAATAGGATGGGCCATATGAATCACTAGGAGTATCTTGGTGTTTTGTCGGAGTTTTCCGGTCACTGCTTGAAACACTAGTTAAGTTAGCTACATCTTATGTAACCACAACAATCTTGATAACAGCCCGAATTTCTTTGGAAGATACTGTGGATAGGCGTACGTAGCACACTAGTCCCGATTCTGAACGTGCTGTTACATTTGTGTAGCTCCTGATACTATTCGTCACCAACTTTGATCCCCTTCACGTTAAGGAGTGACTCATGTTGTGACATCTAATTCCATTTACAGTGTTACATATTGATTCATTGGATTCATGTTTAGAGAATTTTTAATTTCGAAAAGTTAAACTGTTGCACACTTTAGAGAGTGCATTAATGTTCCCCTCTGAATTGGCGCGAAAGACTTGCTCGTATTTGAGTGAAGTAGCTTACTAGAGACAGTATGCCCTCTTCAGACTATCAAACTGTGAGGTCTATATTGGTGACAGTTCCAAATTTACCCACTATATAGTTAACTACTTCATAACACTATAATAAAGGAGCAATCTTTCTCATTACGTCATCGCAAAGGTGAGAGTTGGATGTGAGGATAGCAACCCCATCCCCGTCTTTGGTCATAGGTGTCTGCGCTCTATCTCCCGTGTGAAGTGGTATAATAAGGTGAGCAATATCGAGATTAGGCGTCGAGTGCTAGGTAAGGAGGGGAAATCAATCGACTGAGATGGTTAGGACATGTGTTACGTATGCCTAATCATCGCCTTCCTCGACGGGCAATGTTATCTGATATAGGGTCAGGTTGGAAAAGAGAGAGCTAGCGGCGGTTAAACGAAAACATGGCACCAGTCAATGAAATCTACAACAGTTAGTCTAAGCCACGTAGGAAGGTGTAGACTTCCTGGTTGGGGTCCTCGGGACGGCAAAAACCAATGGTTGGTAACAATTGGTGACATGGCTCAAAATCGTTCTCAATGGCGCAGATGCATCCACTCCTTATGACTTATGATTTCCAATTAAACTTTTGTTCTTCGTTATAACTATACCTTTGTCTCACACCTCTGTTTACTGTCTATATTTTGCATTTTTCCTACTTTCCTCTCTTGCTTTGTGTGCTACAAGGAGGGAGTGTGGCGACTTGAACTACCGCACATATGTGTAAAGTTCTATGTCGAAAATAGACAGACAGATAGTTAACGATTCAGGCTGCACTACTCCATATCGCGACATTAGTCTGTAAGATTAAATAGGAACAATTGGGTTCATCAGGTGAATAGAGAAATGGTAACATAAGCGGTGGTTGCACGATGACGACTTGCACACTCGCACCACCTGACTCAAAATTAGGTTTATTTACTTACAAAAAACGCCTAATAATTCTAACATGTTGACACAAAGAGATGGGTCACACAAAAATAAGAAAACGGCAATATGCGAAGGGAGAAAGTCGAGTAATTGGGGGAATGGATCATGAAAACACGTAGGTATACTCCTCTTTAGTACATCCATGGAATCAGTCGTTACTTCCTATTACTTTCTAGAGTAGGAGAAATTAGAGTACGTTGATTTCGATTCCGGGCCATGCGTGATAACTTCTGGACTCAGTGATTCAGATGATTTCGTGTGTCCGAATTTGGGAGTATTAATGTGATGAGAGATAATCTCGACCACGGTGAATGGACTCTATTTCGCACTGACGCTAGTGGCCGACTAAATGTGGTTTCGGTAATGTATGTCACAGCAAAGTTAAACGATGCCACATGCACACCCGAGGGGAGAGCTTTACTCCTCGCCTTCAGCCTGAACTGCGTTGCAAATCTTGGAAGCGAACAGAGACAGCTGCTCTGCATCTGAACAGGAGACAAACGCCTGCACAAGCGAATACCGCAAATTTCAACATACGTCCGGGAAGTAATCATTCACTGGACATTATAAAGCCAACGTCATGAATTCACGAAATTCACATTATTAGTGTCAAGAGACTACTCCTCAGCTAGTTCGTGTGCACTAGCTTGTTTAGAAAGAACATTGAGTGTTGGATATAGGAAATCGCTTCTTCACTGGATCCCACTGGATAGTTGTATGTGATGAGAAGGAATGATTGTGGTAGCTATCAATGTCTCCTCATGATCTCACCCTACACACATACTGCCTTCAGTTCAAACGAAGTAAATAATGCGTTCTGTCAAAATCTGTCTGGCTTGCTGCTAAAAGCAAAGTGCTCAAATGTAGTCATTTCTATCTAATGATCTCGATTCTCTAGTAAGGAAGCCGGGTCAGTCAGAAGAGCATATTGCTGACACCTATGGAGTCCCATACATGCGAACTAACAAAGATTGACTGCCTTCTGCAATTCTGTTCATACAATCCTCTGTTCATGTTCATCACTAGCATTAAACATACGAAGATACACTGCGTCACCTAACGAACTCAGAATCATTCGGCGACGTACACAAATGCATAAAGTAATTATTGATGGTTGGGGTCATCGGAAGATTTTCGCTTCTGTTAGGAAACCTGTGTAAACTATTATCACGCACTGGTCCTTATACGTATACACCTGCAACTGTATGATCAGCGAAAAGAGGCAGTTACTGAATAGATATATTTCCAAACTCTCATGAGAACACAAAATATAGAAAAGAAATATCTAAAAATGTATATGAGATTAATGTTCATACCAAACCTGCGAAAGACTGGCATCGTATCGAGTCAAATGTAGAAACAATGGTGAAAAGTGTCGATAACCGAAAACAATGGCGTAACATAGGGACCCTAAACGTGTCCATTTTCTTCGAATTCACAGTGCAATAGTGTACTTAGGAATGTTACTGAAGAAGATATTGGATTATTAGCAAGTCTCTATTCAGTAACAGATAGATTATCTCATTCGGAGCATCGTCCCCAGAGCCCATAAGACAAGTATTCTTGTTCACCAAATTTGGTTTGTGTAAAGGTTGTTGGAAATTCGAATTGATGCAAGGTAACCTGGAGTTCAGTCTTGGAAGTGTATGTATACGAGGTTGTATTCGGAAATCCTCAACTATGTCACTAACTACACGGAAGATGTGAACTTCGTCACACTGAAACGTTAATCATTACAGTTGTTATGAAACAAGTTCTCTTTTCCTTCCCACCAGGTCGGAACACCTTAGAGGACATAGCTGGAGAGTTCAAAAGCAAAGAAGAAATCATATTGCTGTTGAGTACTGGTTCTCACACCGAGTCATAAACTCTTAGAACCGACTCCCAGATGAAGTGGTGTCTGCAGCCTCAGTTGATTCGTTCAAGAAGGGTTTGGACAACCACAGAAATTTACTAGAAAAGGATTAACATAGGCTCAAAGCCTTCTACCCTCAACCAATAAATCTGAAGTTTTCCTGCTACAAACATACAGGGTCGATGTGATTATTATAATTGCCAAGGGTTTTAGAATTTGTACCCACTGTGATGCTTAATTCAACCTCAAAACAGCAAACTCAAGAGAATCAGTCTACATTCAGATCTGAATGCAGGGGTATTGACCAGAGGTCAAATGAGTCCCGATGTATTTCGCTTCGCAACTACAGAGTACGCATAATGTGACAGTCGAAATAGTCAGCCAACTTAATCACTCTCCTTCCTATATATTGTGAGTTAGTCTCAGTATCACAAGTTGCATTCAAGAGTTGATAATCACCTATCCTTATTCAACAACAACAACAACAACAACAACAAAGCGGTATTTCTTACACACGAATAGTGAAGTTACATTTTTCAAGTGGAATGCAATAGTGCAGATATCTTTCTTTCTTCAGCTTGCCTGCACTCAGTGTTTATTATAATACTGTGTACGAGCTAAGATGTTTGACACACTGGTTACACCGTGTGTCAATCTTGATGAGCTGGATGCTTGTTTTACAAACAAGTCATTGATGCATATCTTATTTATTGGACGTTCAGTTATTATCTTCACTGACTGATCTTAATGCATGTTCTCTTGAAAAGTGTCTACGACTGACTACTTCTTATTGTGTGTCTTGTGAAGCGTTAGAAGCTGTGTGCAATTCAAATGAAAATGTGTAGGTTGAGTATGCAATAAATAAGACATTTTACATTTCTAGAGAACTGGAAATTACACATTCATGTTTATTGCATCGATTTATTGGTTCTGATAAATTATTGTTATCGTTATTATTATTATTATCACTTTTATTATTGATATTATTACTTGTATTACTGTTAGTGATCACAGTGTACGAATGATGAAGCAAAAGAAATGACTTCGTTTTGATTGTTACTTCTTCAAATATGAAAACGATAGCACAGATACACCGATAATCGAAGTTAATTTGTCATCATGGTTGCTGAACCTTAAATGGTGGTTAGAAAGAAGAATGCAAGATAAGTTATCGGGCCATATCTGTTTATACGTATTCACAAAACGAAAAACACATGCACGATTTCCTACTTGAATGATTAACTGACTGACTGACTGACAGAATTCCCACCGATGTCCTACAGATTTCTTCAGGATATCTTTACAGTTATGCTAAACAGGTTGCAGACATTTCTTCACAACTTTATGCACAACAACAACTGGTCTAAGTTGAAAGAAACCCACATTGAGCCAGTAGTCGAGGTCGCATATCGCAATCACCTAACTAGCCACACAGGCTGTAACCAATGTTCTTAAGGTTCTACTATGCCAGAAATGTGGTCTGGATAGTCATTAGACTGGAAACACTTACCGTAATAGTGTGATTCGTTTACTCTATCTTAAGGGTATGAGGGCGATTTTGTATTCCTGATAAGTGCACGTGTAACGGCAATAAGGTGTTCACGTTGGACAATAAACAGGCCAGCTTTGCTGTCTCCCCACTCTGGGAAAGAGGGATATGTAATAGAGGTCGACCCCTAAGATTGTACATCCAAACTTACACCGTGTCGACTAGGTCATCATGCAAATTTTACTACTTTTATTTTTCTGATTATTATTATTATTATTATTATCATGATACACCTAGGTTCCGAGTGAGGAGTAGTGCTTCAACACCTCGTCCCCATTTCTTCCTCTTCTCTACACTCCGCTTTGACTCTATCCAACATTGCCAATAAACTCACATCTCCTCCTCACACGATCTCCTCCATGTCACCCTCCCACCCACAGTCAACTCGTCGCCTCCAACTCGGTCTCCACTCGAGCCATCGCCTGGCACGCCATGTCACTCAACGCTCTCCTCAACGTGTGACCCATCCATCACCATCTCCCTCCACATATTTGTTGGGCAACAGGCTGTTGGTCGGCTCGTTCCCACTTAATTCCTCGTTGCTCATCCTTTCCGACTGGTCATCAGATCTTCAATATGGAGCCAGCGAAGGTAACTAACTGTTTATGGAAGTCTTCAGCGACCTGTTGGAAATGCTTCAGGTGACGCTCCCACCTAGTGCCTGACCCACACAGAAGCACTGACTGACTTGATATTGGTGTCGAGAATCCGAGGTCTCTTTCTTATGATGAGTGCAAAATATTTCCAGACTGATTTCAGATTAATGAAGGTCTCTTGCCATTCCCCTTATGACTTTGACATCCCTATCCGTCCCTTCTCTCGAACTTTCGTCTCTTCGTCCCTTCGTGCGTTCGTTGTCTAGTTAGTTGGTTAGGTATCTTCATCGTCTCTGTCTTCTCTATGTTCACGTGAAGTGTTATCTTCGCTGCTTTCTTTGCCAGCTTGTTGATTTTCGCCTGTAGATCTTCGAGTTTCTGTGTGACATTTGATTTGTGAATCACTATCACAACCAAGTTTGCACCGTGGGTGCTTGTGTGTGCGTGTATGGGTAAACTGCAGTCATTATTGGTTAGCACTGTTAAGTAGGAGAATACACACACACACACAGAAACTCATCTTTCAATTAATAAGGTTGATGGGTGTCAGGAGTAAGTAAATGAATATTACTAAGCACTTATTTTTTTTGTCATTTTCAAGTTTCTTCAATTTCGTCAGCATTACTTTGATAGTCGTCTCAATAGTCTAGTCGACCATGTGAAGTGAGTCTAGGATGAACACACGTTTCACCTGATACATTAGATCAGGATAAATAGGATCACCTCAGCCTGTTCTTATGGTACTGACAGACACAATGTTTTATTTGTTTTCTAGCAGTTGACCGTTTAAGATAATTCAGGTAACATCGATTGTGAATTGTCTTCAAGGGACAAATGTCCTCTTCTTGATGAGGTGACTAGTGTTTGGTGTTTTACTGTCTATAAGCAGTATTCCTGGAATTTGTTTCTAGTTGCATTTCCCCTTTTAGTGTTTCAAAAGAGGTAGTGACTAAGGCATGTTTTCTTGATGATAATAAAAGAATCACATCATGCCTGTTAGAAGCTGCTGTGAGCATAAGTAGCTTACCCTGACTTTCAAAAACTAGTAGATTAGCTTCTGATTTTCGAATTATAGTAGATACGAATAGTCGTGCTGAAAAAGAAGGAAAATAACAAAGTATTATTTTATGATGAACTGATTGGTGGGCATTATTATTGTCACTATTATTATTATTATTTATTTGATTATTATTATTATTATTATTGGGAGATTGGTCTACTTCCTGGCTTTGACTGCGTTCGTAGATCCCGACGGGATTTCCAACACTAGTACCTAGCCAACACGGCTATTTTAACAAATGATGTAAAGTTATCAAACTCTGGAATATTGAACTACGCTTTAACTGATAACTGATAACCAGTAAGTAATCAGCCTTCTCAGGTATGTCAAAACTGCATGTATTCACCAGAATAGTAAGAAAACAAAGTACAACAGTTATAATGTGGTAGAGAAGAAACACATCAATGACAACAAATGACTACTGTGACTGAAAAAGCTGCTTGACAAAATATGCAGAGATGTAGACTTCACTGTTAATTTTTAGATGTCAGATGGCTTATGTCACAGAAACGACACATTCAACTTAGCACAAAAATGCATACGACGGAGGCAGATAAAGGACACTGACGAAAAATGAACAGGATTCATCGACACAGAGACCTCAATGGACATGCCTATGCCATTACTACAAAAGATATGGAGGGAAGGATAGATGGGTACTTACCGATTTGAAGAAGGGTTTACTCGTCAAACTGCAAAAGAACATCGACATAAACGTATGCGACTACTGCAAGCAAATACTAAACCACATCATCCAACAACAACTTGTAGATACTTTGGATGAAAAACTTCACCAGGAATGCATTAGACTCATGCAAACAAGTCATTTACGGATCGAATTTCAACACTTCACATCATCATCGGACGTAACATTCAACTGTCTACCTCTGCTCCATTGACATTGAAAAGGCCTTAGTCGGCGTGGATCGCGAAATATTTTGACAACTACTTCAATACCACAGACTTCAAGACCACCAATAACTTGTATACTATTCATTCAACAGTTATATGATCATAGCATATGCTGAGTGATTCACTATGGAAAAGCAAAGCCTTTAGAAAGAAGACAAGATTAAGATAAAGTTGTCGAACATCACTGAACGTCTTTCTGGCTGCGGTGGATTGGATCATGTAGGAGACCTTATCAAGTCAGTGTCTCTATGCGGTTCAGTGACTTGGCGCTGGTGTCGCCAGAAGCATTCTCAGACTCTCATCAAAGACAACCTTCGCTGGACAATGAAGATCAGATGGCCAGTAAGAAAGAATGAGTTGCAAGCACCTCTGGCACTGAACCAGATAAAAACCTGTTGCTCAAGAAATGTACAGAATGAAATAGAAATGAATTGCACATACACACATACATACATACTACACACATACATACACTGAGGAGACCCACAAATGACATAATGCGGAAACCGAATGGGGAGCGAAAAGTCCAGCGTCCGAGAATAACACTGATGTCATGTGAGGAACAAAAGAAAACTTGTGGGCAGTCATGAAGCCGGGTGGATTGATGACTAGGAACTGAGTGCAGTAGAGATTTGTTGCTTAAACCACCCGGATAGCGAAGAAAAAGTCATTATGATAACAGTATTCAGGGCACCAGCCGAGATGACGGATAGAAAATGGATAAAGAGAGGATGGAAAAAGGAGTGGAGTTATCAGGGATCTAATCCCATAAGGCATAGTATATCGCTTTAAAAATACTGGTAGAACACAGCGTGATCATTATTTCCTTTGACTTTGAGGCTAATCTAGAATGTTTCAAGTCAGCGAGTCACACGATTTCTAGCACTTCACTCTGCAAGTTGCGACTAAATGACGGATGCTCAGTCAGAAGTACTATTCTCTTATGTCATCAATTGAGTGTCATTCCTCTCCTTCTTGTTTGTTCTTGGCCTACCACACAAGGGAGGATGCGGAGGCTTCCGAGATAACATCCGTGATATTCGTAAACCGACTAACTTCATGCTCCATTACTTATAGAATGAAAATCTCCACTAAACCCTCGAAGTAACCATGTACCAACAAGAGGACATTAACAAATACTTTCTTTTCACTGTCAGGACGTTTCAAGCAATAAGGCCAACCTTTGAAAGTGCTTCCATAATAAAGTTAGAAATCTCACTGAAAATTAGATTTGTAAAGGTGAAGACTGGGTGATTTCAATAGAAATGAGTAGTTGAATACTATGCAATTTCAATTGCAGACAACTCGAGCAGTTTGAGTGTGACTACATTTCAGGAAATATCCTTCATCTTCACATATTCCTCCCATTAAAATTGACTGCATCCTGTTACAACGGAGTATCACGCATTACTGCTTATCACCTAACTTGACTAGAATCCACCTCTAGACATGACACTATAACCAACTGATCACTTGAAAATATTCCCATAGTGAGGTAGACACAAAAGTCAGATTTAACCACGGCAATCACGACAATAGCAACAACGCGTCATGCAGAAGTTAAAGTATCACAGCCAAGGTCGAAATCTGTCAAACATTTACCTAGAACAACCAATCAGGATTAGAAGACGCTAAGAAAGGTCATTCCATATCAGGACCAAGCCTGTATTCATGGATTTGCTGAATGAATTCCATGAAGATCGAGTATTTGACGACTGTGTCAATAAGTGATCAACTGAATTCCAAAAGACTTGTGTGTGTGAGTGGGTGCGCGAGATTATGATAATAAGACGATACCATCATGTGGAAGATAAATGTTGCTGTAGACGCAGTTTATGCTATAAGAGAAAATCAGTCAGTGAGAGTATGGACAGTATTCCACTGATTCCAAGGATACTTTTCTGTTGAGCTCTAGGTCTAGGAGAAGGTTGAAGAACAGAGTTTGGAATATCAGTGGATCCCAAAGTACCATGATTTACAGTCACCTAGACGAGCACATATATCTCACATGTTATGACTTCTTAATGGATGATTCTTGGAGTAACTGGTGGACATTTTTCAATGATTAGAGACAACACCATGTTTCAAATCTTTTCAATAAATTTCTTAGCGAATATGCCACATCTTTGCAACCGAATTCTGATTGGCTGTTCAAGGTCAGATTGATTTTGGCTATGTACTTTAACTTCGTCTGTCTTATTATTCAAAACATAGCGCATATATAGTCAAAGAATCGTCGGAAGTTTAAGCCAAAAATAAACCAATCAAAAGCTGTCCGATCAGCCTATCATCACATCATTGGTGCATCAGTCATAACCTCATGGCCAACAACGATAAATTGCCCGTCCAAACACATACAAAGAAAGGTGGAGGTCTTACGAAGTTGACTTACCATCACGTATGATCTTCAACTCATCTTCTGTGGCATAGCTTAGATCCCCAAGTAATTTTTCACTGCTGAATTCATTCACGTCAGCATTCACTGCAGTGGTAACAGAAAAAGCAAATACTTTGTATGAATGAATCGATTTGAAAATAAAGGAGCCTATTTCCACCTATGTACCATTTTATAAAACCACCTATTCCCTGATAGCTTATGCTTTGATTTCACTATGACAGGTGCATACATGATAGCTGAGGAGAACGCGACATACACTTAGTGAATAGCTATCACCAAGAAGACTACATGTTCACCTTTGTAATCAGAAATCGACGTAGCCTCGACAAGTATGAACAGTGGCATAGAGGAGGATCTGTAGCTCATCATCAGCACACCCTTCAATCAAGTAAATCTTAAGTGTTTAAATACCTGTGACCTACTATCACCTTTTCGGAGTTCAAACCGACTCACCGTTTAGTGAATGTTGTTTTCTTTCGTTTAACTAGGATGATCAAGTCTATAGTGTTCTGCTTGCATAACACTTCTGTACTACGGGTGATCATTATGCAGATTTATTCATTACATCCAAATGAGGACAAGATCGATTATCATCGTTGTCTTACTGATTCCTAAAAGTGGGTAGTCCTTCTGCATCACATTTTATTAAGTACATGGAAGTTATTTTATCTTCTTTGATTGACTATCGGCACTTTGGTAACGCTAAGTGTCTACCTGAACTTTCATTGATTCTCGTCACTAATAATCCATTTTGAATACATTCATACACTCTGCTCAAATCAAGGTAACGATTCGATGCTGACTTGAACAGTTGACAGGTCTAAAAAATTGTGTAGCAGTCTTCAGACTCACACGTTCATCAAGTATTTCAGTTTACTCAGTACACTATGTGGCTGTAATCGCCACAATCTATTGGGTAAAATGACTTCATATAATGACTGTTCGAGTTAGTCCGCATTTATCTACTTCAAACATATATATGTATATATTTTAATAGGGCTGTGTTCAGTGGATGATAACTTACAAATTAAGATGACATCGTCTTATCCCCACTTGAAATTTCATGTTCATTGTTTTTCAGTTGAGGTCAGAAGAATTAAGTATACTATACGTTATGCTATTTCTTTCTCAAGTGATGCACAACCACTCACCAGAAGATGTCACTTTCATTGCAATATGGAGTTGATCAAAAAGACCAGATTGACCTCTCAAGATAGACGAAGATGCTGTTGATTATTGTAGGGTTGTCGACTGTGACATATTCAAACATAGGCTGGGTGAGTGAACAGCAGTCAAAGTGTATGTAATGTGACGATGGAGATAACCATGTTTCAAAGTTGCGATATCTTAAACTAAGTGCTCAGTAATCAACTAAAGTCACATGAATGTCTTGATATCACATATTTCGTATCCATCTATTGAGCATATCGCCAACCCAACTGGAAAAGCTTACCTTCAATCTGTGAATTAAGTTGGGCGGTACGGTAAGAAACATTAACAATGAGCTCTTCAAATTTTGATTTGCCTCACACAAAGACACCCCCACCACCACCAACTGTTCGAATTATTTCTCTGTTTGTTGCATTTAAGCCCGAGACAGATTATTTACTTACTTATTTAGGACTAAAATGTATCTTTTAGTGATGGTAACAGTCATGAGACCTAGGTGGCTTCCTATTGTTTATCCAAAACGTTTGTAAAGATCATTAAGCTCTAGTTACCTCATGAAGATCGCCACACTTTCCCGAGAACCACATCTTTCGATGTTCGCTTCTCTGGATCACTTCAAACTGGATAGTTAAATTATCAGATTCCACTGTTACTGTTTAGTGACAATTCAAATGAATAATAAGAACACTTCCTGACTATTGCATGAAATATTGGCAAACACTGACCAGAGACAATCTGCAGGATGCTTTGCATATAGATTTCAAGTCTATTGGCAAGGCTTATCTGTGACCGCCAAGGAAGTGACACCCTCTCGGAGACCTGAACATGCGTCACCTAGTCTTGCAGCCAAAGAAGTTAACAGTGAGCTTTCCGAACTCACAACTCACCTCCTTAGATACATAATTTCATGAATTTCTCATCAAGCGTTACAAATTGTTGCTATCTAGTAATTCCCCATCTCAGTCATGATAAGATGACGCGTAAAACCAATCAATATTTAGTCGTATGATGTCAAAAGGACACATACAACTGTATTTACAACTCCAACTGATCTGTCATACTTTTCTGAAATGTATACAGTACAGTTGTCGGTGAACAGGCTATTTCTCTAGCCAGATTACAAACACGACATCAACACATCAAGAAAGAGTAGTTTATCAGTTTGATTAGCATTCTAATCCTTGTTGTAGTCTGAACAAAACTATCAACAGAGAATTATTTTATACCAACAACACCTCAATTAAATTTGACGCCAATAAGTTTCGCTTGATGAGGTAATTTGAAAATGCTGATAAAAATCTCTCCTATCATAGACATATTAGCGCAGTTTTTATACATTTATTGTGTCTAGGTATAATCTACTGTTGATCACGATTTACGTGCCAGCATAATTTACACCTTGCTCAGCTTCAGAAGTCACGAGGTTTATTTCCACGTAACGGGAGAATAACAACCACCAGATTCCATCCCACGCTAGACAGAAATAAGCTCCAAGTGATGGACTCGGAACTAACGCTTGAAATAGCTTGAGAAAAGTTATTATCGATCTGGGATGATGGACCACTGAAAAATCTAGCTAATACAGAATGAATGATAGTCATCAATTTCAACGACACAGTTTAACTATGTGCACTACTTCAGTGTACTGATTCAACACACGGACACCCTATGCTAAATCTCTCACAGAGACTATTAATGGCTGTATGAAATCACATCAATACTGGAGGGGAGACACCACTCATGACACTATCGTTTTCATATAATTTCCACCAGTAAAATCATCAAAGTTTGAAGAACTTCAAACTATAGTTACAGTTGTATCGTTCACTGCCTAACTGACACTTGTTTTGCATACAGCATTCCTAAACATGGAATATCTGGATATATTTATGCATACAGTGATTTGTCACGTCTAATACATAACCAAGACATCTAAGCAGATAAAGCTTCACTATCGATTAAGGCTGTCAACAGTCAGTCCCTCAGTGACCAAGATATTTTAAGAATAACGGGTACATAATTTATCAACTTACCACCAAGGACGATACGTGTTGCAAATATTTTCCTAAATGAAAACATGCACAGTTTGCAACCACTCAAGTTTTGCATATTTTGTGAACTAACTACAACTCACCTTCGTTTAGCACAGTTGTATTTTCTTTCCCAATACAGTCTTCACTTTGTTGTGGTGAATTTGACACCTTGGTTTCAGTCATAGTGACGTCTAAGCAAAGCAAGTAAAATGAAACGGGATATTTATCCAACTGGATGATGATGTGTAGGAAATTCATTCATTTCATCAAGGCACTTCTCATCAGAGATCAATACTTGTTTATTTATTTACTTATTTATTTATCTATTTTTAGACTTAAAGGTAGTTTGGTTGTTAAATGAATTCAGTAGAATAAAAGATATTGTAAGAAGAAATCTAGTGTAGAGTAAATCGATTGATGACCTAAAAATCAAAAGTAACACAAATGTCACATTATCACCTGTACTAAGTTGATTGTGGTAAGACTGACTCTGGTAGTAGAAGCAGATTTCTTCCTTTTGCTCTTCTAAACAAAGATTTCAACAGAATTTTACTCATCAACTATTTCTTTTAATGTAAAGGCTTTTCTCTATCTAATTGATATTATACTCTTCATAGTACTTGCCTAAGGTTGATTGGCTGTTTTCTCGACCTGATGATTTTGACTTACTGTTTTCTAGTGAACAATATTCCGATAGCTGGAAGTAATGAAAGAACGTGACAAAGATTTACGCAAAATTATCATCAAATCCCTACGATCATTCCTGGAATCATTGATGCAATCACTCAGCTATTCCGACGTTCAGTACAAAACACTGGCATACAGTCTAGTCCATCTGATAGGACACTTTAATTAAAAACACTCCTAATTTACCACATCAAGGATGCTACCGTTGGACTATCTGAGTAGCGAATCGGCTAAGTGACATTGACTCATCCAACTGGTTACTTTTAAAAACCAGATTAGCTGAGAGAAAATGGCCATGGATACGCCCTGTCTTGAACAACCAGTTTGCCTGATATGAAGTAGAAATCTCACTACTTTACTCGTTAGGCTAATGAGTGGAGGGCTGAGAAGCTGAGAACAGAGCCTTCTTAGAAGCCGTCTTTTAGGATTGGCAACACCCACTGTTGACGACTCCTAACCAATCTTCTGCTTACTTCTAATCATGTGCATTGTTTCAGTACCAACCAAATAGTCAGCATCGCGTGACATGGGAATTCACCTAGTACACAAGCTGTATGACTCGGCTGTCAAACTGTAGTTAACCGCCAGAACCAGATTATATTGAGCCACTGATGACAAGTTTAGGTTTTTGAGAATTGATTAAATTTATCTTTATAATATTAAGAAGTGAGGAGTACTGATAACAGAGCTTATAACAGCTTCTTCACTCTAAATGAGCTCGACTACTGGAAATTCCACTCTGCTTAGTTTTTAAATTTAGAGAGCGTAGTGGGCTAAGATCTGATGGCAGAACATGGGCGTTTTTCGTACAGATGAGTCGAATGCAGGCAACACCGTGATCGTCAGTGAAGTGAGCCTGTACACCCAGTAGGAACTCGCCGACACTGTGTTTTATAACAAGCAACAAAGCTTGATAAATCAGGATTGAATGAACTCATCAAATTTCAGCAGAACCATTCAGCTGAATACTCTACATACAGGGATATATGTACTATTAGAATTGCTTAGGGAGATATAAGATTGAAAATTGAATTATCTTCATTGAATTAATCATGAAAAACGACACGTGTGAATGTTTTTCAGGTCATGCTCAAACAGATAAGTGGAAGGGAGTATGAGAGATTAAAGTTAGGATAAAATACATCACGATTCAATCCCATCACTTAAATAGACAATTAGCCATCAGAGAAAGAACTTAAATACATCAAGAATTGTGAAGTATTATTATTATTATTACTATTGTTCCCTTGGGTTCCTAGTGGAACATAGGGCTTCAACTGCACGCCTCCACTTGCTTCTGTCTTCTGCTGTACTTTTCACTTGCATCCATGTTAGTCCATACTGTTTCAACTCTTCTTTACACGATCTCCTCCATGTCACCCTTGCACCGACGTCCCACTCGCCGCTTCCCTTTCGGGTTCCACTCGAGCTATGGCCTGACGCGCGATGTCACCCAGTGGCCTCTTCAGCGAGTGTCCAATCCATCTCCACTTTCTCCTGCATATTTGTTGGGCGATTGGTTCCTGTTTTGTTTGTTCCCATAGTTTCTTGTTGGTGATTCTTTCCGGCCATCTGATCTTCAGTATAGGGAGAGCGAAGACAGTTGTTGATAAAGGTCTGCAACAGGCTGTTGGAAATATTCTTTGTGACCCGCCAAGTTTCTGATCCCTATAGAAGAACTGACTGACTTGACGTTTGTATTGAAAATCTGAATCACTTTGTTGTTGATGCAGGCTGAGTGACGAAGATTTCCAGATTGGTTTCAGGTTGATGAATGTGTTTCTCGCCTTCCCGATTCTCGATTTGACATCCTCATCCGTTCCCCCTGTAATTGAGACAATAATCCCTAGATAAGTGAATGAAGTAACCTCTTTCAAATCCCTCCCGTTGATGGTGATTGGCGCTGGATGTTGTTGCTGTTGGTTGGTTATTTTCATAACCTCCGTCTTGTCAGTGTTCGCCTGGAGTCCTGTCGCTGCTGCTTCTTCGACCAGTTTGTCGGTTTTCGCTTGTAAGTCTTCGATTTTGTGTGACACCAGACATAAATCATCCGCGAAATCCAGGTCTTCTAGGTTCTTCACGTCGGTCCAGGATATCCCGGTCTTCTCGCTTCGCACTGTCTGATGCATAATCCAGTCCACCACAATTAGTGAAGTGAATGATAGTATTAGTGACAACAGTGTCAAAATGAGTTCGGATAATGCTATTGATGAAAGATAGTTTTAAATGAATCAGGAATAATGAAAGTAAGAGGTAGAATAAAGTATTGTTATACTGATAATGACAGCTAGTAAGTAAAACATATTACCACGGTCGATTCAGAGTGACTACCATTTGCTTTTATACACAGACACCTGGTTTACAAACTCAAATTTCACAAGCCTCGGCAATAACGAGCATCTTCCTGTCTCGTTGTCTGCTGACAATACTGGATGACTTGACACCATCAATATCATGCCCGTACTCCACAAGGTGCTTCTTTGTTATTGAACTTTTCGGCACTCCGACTTCACCTGTCCTTAATTACTTTGGCAAATGCTCCCTCATGCGAGTAGAAAATCGCCTTGCTGCGCGACCTGTGTATTTGCTTCCACAAATACACTTACCCGATTGATATGCGCAGTTTGAAGTGTCGAGGATTGGCGACTGGCCTTTTCCAGATTATTGAAGCGCCCGTTTAGTGGTGACGTTAAGGAAGACGAGACTTGAGGCAATAATAAGTCCTGGAGATAGTCTTGTCGAGTCTCCGCCCGATTATTTCTTGTGCATCATCTATTTTGAATAGCAAACTGATATAGACAGACTTCTTTGGAGCTATTTTGGTAGTTCTACTGGGGCATATGTATTTTGAGTATTTATTAGTGAACTCTTCAGGATATCCATCAGTCAGTCTTATGTCAGTTTTATATCTCCCAGTGTAATTCTAATAGTACATATTTCTCAGTAGGTAGAATATTCGGCTGAAGAGTTCTACCGAAATTTGATGAATTCTTTCAATCCTGATTTATCAACCCTTGTCGCTTGTTTTAAATTCGTATCAGGGAATGAATGTTTCCGATTCGTAAAGATGCGACTGTATTTTATGTTAGAACAAAGAAGAATGACACGACCCCTCCCCACTGATCAATGAGATAAATGACAACACTCACAACGCATTATCTCATGCGAAAATACTTCAATATCTAAAGCGATGGTTGCTGAGCCTGGACCGAAATAAGACCACTAGAGCTTCAGTTGACAAATTTGAAATTCTGCAGGTTTATTGGATTTTGATGGCTACTACTTTTACACATTGTCAACAGACTATTATCAACAAGTAGATAGAAGACATTTCAGTGATTCCGGCGATATGTCAGCTCCAGATGACTCCATCCAAAAGCTCAATTATCCGGAGCGAATTTTTCATGTAACTGGCTGAAGGCCACACTTATTATGTGAGGCGTGATGATACC
This sequence comes from Trichobilharzia szidati, assembly GCA_944472155.2. NCBI lineage: Eukaryota > Metazoa > Platyhelminthes > Trematoda > Strigeidida > Schistosomatidae > Trichobilharzia > Trichobilharzia szidati. The sequence goes on from OX235279.1 coordinate 69,157,886, forward strand.
ATCCAATTACCCAGATTGAAATAGTTTGAGTTGGACTCGAACTCGTGATCCACCAGTTGAAAATTCAGTGCCTAAATCAATGAACACTAGTTGGCGAATTCGCACCACAGTGTCTGAGTGTCTTCATACAAAACGAAAACCTCTGCACCTCCTGCAGCATAGGATGTATACTAAGAAATTGAAAATGTTCTGTTTAATTTCAAACTCATACTTTTAACACTCACCTTCAAACTGGTTGTCCACCTGATTCCCTTTACTAGATTCAATTTCTTTCCAACGTTTTTCTGCATATGATTCCATAGAATGTATTTCTGCAACCAATATGGAGTCATGTAAACATCACAAATATGCCTTAGTATATAGTCTGTTGCTTTCAATGAATGATGTTTTTACATCTACACATAGTAATCACCATTGTATTGGCTTATACAACTGTAATACGTGTTAATGGAATGGTTTTTTCTAGTCAAACGTGTAGAGAAAGGAATGATAGTGGAAATCTTGTCAGTCTAGGAAAAGCTTGCTCAAGGAATGCATGCATAATCTTTCAGCTCCTGTAAGTAGAACTAACTAACCCTGCATATTTTTCAATGTTCAGTTGATTAACTCTGTGCTATTATCATTATCTGGTGTAAGTACCACTCAGTCCACTTTAACAAGTCAAGTGAACTCATGACCACAATAAAAAACAAGTTCATTTTGCCCAGCAGCTATTTTGCAGTCTACCAGTCGATGTCAACCTCTGATGTAAACTTACTTCATGTCACTCAGTTTCCTGTCAATCATACAGTTACATAATAGGAATCTTTGTGATGCAGACAAGTCACTGACTAGTCAGGTAAATAACGTCGCACTGTACAAATATATATTCCAGCCGGTAGCCATTAATTAGGACAACTAACTACCTAAAATGAATATAATCAGAGTTCTCCTCAGCTCTCATCTTACCACCTATTCACGTTGTCGAAACGTATCTGCGGGAATATGGGAATTTGCATTTTATACCCGTTGCAGTCACTCGGATGAAAACTTGAGATGTCTGATGACTTGAATTGAATTGAATAGACTAGAAACGTTACCAGGCCAGACAAGCTGGCCTAACAGTGATACAGATTAATTATTGAATTCTGGAGTGATTTGAGAATCAAAGGTGAACGAATCTCCCCTACTCAGCGAAATTCTTGGCAATGATCATAATGTAGGCGGTCGAAAAACAATAATCGAACATGTGGAAGTAGTGGTAGCATTTGTCAGTCTATTGAAATTAAGCTCACGTATTCACAATAAAGTATTTGTCAATTCCATCTTAACGCAGTAGTTTTGTCTAATGGTAGGACGTGTAATAACCCCCTAATTGTATGATCTATTCACAAAGCCTAGAATACATCGTTTTCTTCCCTATTGTTTCATATAATCTCTTGTACTTCTATCCGGAAGAAAAAGTGTTTTCCGTATCTAAACTACTGATTTGATTTCTCGTTTCTAGAATAGTCATTGAACCCATGTGAGACTGTTCAAACCCAACGCCGACAAACATGTTAAGATAATATAATCTCTTGATGACGACAATTTAGTGCTGCACTTTGTAAGTGCATTCTTTGAATCTTAATTAATATTGAAATTGAGGGTGAAGTGGTTGAGTTGAGAGGAGTATCACCAGCTTCCATTCTCACTATCAATGAAATACTGACTGTTTTATATTACTGCTTGGCAGTCATTTACAAGCCTGTGCTCGAAACGTCATCCAGTTATTTACACTGCATCACTGTGTCTTATTTGAAATAAACTTATCCATTATGGAACGACGTCTATGGTAGTGTTTACATGTTCAAGTAACAACATAAGTAATATGTTACTCAGATATATGGCAACAGAGAAGAAGAATTGATACCACAGACGAGTGACCTTGAACCAGCCAATCATATTCATCTTAGTGAAATGATACATTTTATTATAAGAAGTATATTCACAAGACAGACTTATGCATGCATGATGAAAATGTACTAGACAGTGTATATTGCTCCAATATGCTGCATAAACATATCCCCTTATTTTAATACGCCATTCTAATCCATATTTTGATATACTCAGTTTCCATCAATAGAATTCGTTTCAGCAACAGTTTCAGCATCCATCCTCTAATCCTAATAAATCATTGACTTCATGACTGAATATTTATTCATGATGATGATGAGGAGGAGGAGGACGAGGAGGATAGTCAGGACGCTCAGTATTTCAAATCGATGTCATCCATGATTTTCGTTGCAAGTCCCACTCTGACGCTAACCCTAACCTTCACTAACCACCACCGTAACACTAACCCCAAGTCGAAGTGAACCTTACAACGAAGACTACGAAAACACCACTTTGTAGTTTTGAGCAACCTGATTGCTTGGTTCAGAATCAATCGGCTGTGCTATCTCTTCTTCACTCTTGCCAGATATCTGACAGTAAATTATAATCTGGAGATTATTTTTATGAAGTAATCATTGAGACGTATTCACAATTATTGCTAGTCCGTAATGCAAATATTGCTTTATGTTGCTGATAGTTAATCTTTAGACTTCAAAGTTTTACGTAATCTTACGTAATCTGCTGTATGTGGCCTGTTCATCAGGATTTCTTCCTTTTCACTCCTGTTCACGTAGTGCTCACTCAATCTGGATATTTATATTGATATTTGTCCGTCGTCTTACTGAATCATTTTGAAATAAAGCGTATCTCAAACAGCTGTCACATAATTGTGCCTTTTGTACACATAGCTGTTGATGCATATGATAAACACAAAGTTCTTTCATAAAATTGTATTTTACTTATGTGGATTAATTGAGAAACTAGAGTATTAAACAGGTGTATAAAATGCGCATTTCTTCGACAAAATCATTAACCATGACTGATTCCATTGTGACAGGATGAAGTGACTAATTAGGATAAAATTAAAGTATTTGTCTAGCCCTAATATAAGTTCCAGGAAGTTGCAGAAAGGAATGATCATCTCCATAGGTGCTTATTCCATAGGTCCACCTATGCATATTATCATTATGTTCAGTATTAATGCATGAAAACCATCTATTTGGTAATAACTCACTCAATATTTACTTCAAACAAAACAATCACTAACTTACGACCGACTGTCAGGTGAACTTCATGCGCCTGTGTATTTGTCTTGGGAAGAATCCAACTGAAAAAGAGAGAGTGAAAACAATGCTTGATAACATTCGAATGTTCACTCAGGTAAAACAGTGCTAGCAATGAAACACTAACCAAATATATCACTAGGGGGATTGCTAAGTTGTTTACTAATATGACATTCAGGTGATTTCAAGTTCGCGTATATATGATGTATCCACAGAGTGTCCTACGAAACCATGTTTCTAAATATTTGATAGTAGCAGTAGCACATCATCATTTACTAGTGATGTCTAAAGAGTTTCCCACTCAGTACGAGTAGTTACTTGGTGTAGTGGGACGGTTGCAAAAACACACCACACAGGACCCTGATAGATGCTCGTGGATATACAGATGATGTTTGGCTAAATTGAATGCAGGGAGTCCTAATAAGGATTTTATTTCCATAGAAAATAATCTAAAACACCAAATATGAAGCATCTGAGAAAGCATTATGTATCTCTTAGACCTTCTATTACCCTATGTAAGAAATCAATAAATTAGGAAATACTCACTTCACTATTCATGTAGCCTATGATAATTTCCATTCTACGTTGGTGTCAATCCTTTCAGAGTTTTCCGCATATCACATATAGTCTAGATTGCTGTATGGGGTTTCAGATTTCTTCTAGGTGTTTCCATGTTAAATCAATCGGCTCAGTAATGAAGTCAAAACAGGCATCGAATGTCTGGCAGTAATGAAATCAGGTTTAAAATGGGAAAGAGAGTACCCAGAACTACAAATACCTTCACCCAACTGAAAAACTATATAAAAGGACGGGTGTAAGGACGGAGTAAATATCTTCATTAGCCATCAGGATATGGTCGGTACACGCACTGACAAAAATAACCTGATTGGAAAATTTTTGATTGATTCATTTTCGAGGATCTTCAGGGTCATGCAATCCATTAGATATTGATTATCCGTTTATGGTTTAAATTTCCATGACTGTGAAAATGATATGTATATTCTGTGTTATGAATAATAAGGGTTGTTATTGTCGCGGTTGCCACAATCAAATCTGACTTCTGTGTCTACCTCAGTCTGGGGTCTATTTACAAGTGATCAGTTGGCTATGGTGTTATGTCCGGAGGCGCACTGTAGTCAAGTTAGACAACAACCAACAGATTAATAACAAACCGTTGTGGAATAAGCCAACAGCAGAAGTCGGTTATTTAAGGTGTTTCAGTTTCTCTCCACTATTTTTCACATGGTTAAAATATATGACAAACATCAACAGACGGTTTCAGAATCATTCACCTCCATCATATATATACATACATACATACATCACTGACACCTGCTGAAATCCAAGAAGAGAGTAGAGTTGATAATGGAATGTAGGGGAGCTGTAGAGATAGATGGAAACTTCTAGTCATAGCAGTGATACAACGTAGAATAATAAAGAAATTTCTCTCTGCTACGACAACAACCACTACTACAAATCTAATAATATTCAATTAAATGAGACTTACTTTTCTGAAGGAAACTCATAAATTAATTGTTTTCTCGTGTCCCACACTAATATTTTAGTGCACATCAACCCAGAACATTTCGACTCTGGTTGGTTTTCCACATCGACTGGACCTAGGAAACAGCTGGTCATTTCTCCAAGATAAGCAGCTTCAATCAGTGTATCAAATATCTATGAGAGATAAAACCCCAGACATATCATACATAGATATGTATAGATACATTTCAAATTCTCAACTGTCAAACTAATCAAAAGACAGTATGTCTGTGCGTGTGTGTGTTTGTGTGTGTGTCTTCATGCATAAAACTTCCATATCCATGAAAACACTTCACGTGTGCAAGAATAAAATAGTCTGTTACGAGAGGTCTTATTTCCAAAAAAATTAATCATCGACTCAATCATGGGAAGTGAACAACACTATGGATAAGGAGTCAACATGTTGCAGGAAAGGCATCTAGGTATAGTACGTCTAGAGAGCAGAAGACGACAGTACCTGCAGTTGTTGTTGCCGTTGTACAACTTTGTGCAGCCATCGTTGTTATCTCAGTTGTATTTCCTAAAACAGACCTTTTGTAATCCATGTCAGAGGAAATATTATTCCATATTCATAGGGACTGAAACTAAACTAAAGTCGTCAAACAATTTTAACAAAGTACCACCTCCAACACCACCACCAAGTTGCACTTATCCGGGGTGCTCTCTTGAATCAGCTTAATTACCATTCTGTCAGTTAGGCACTAGTTCATCTGACAATTATGACAATTATCTCTTAGACAAGATACCTACCTAATTACTACTGGTAAATCTCTACACATCATCAATCAGTTGATTATCCTCAAGTGTTGTGTTTCAGAAACAATGATCTGGAATGCATTTCACTGACACACACACACACACATCCACACACAGTCTTAGTACTTTAATTTTTATTTTTATCGAAAGTCATTTTCTAATTTCACCAACCTGTGTATAGTTATTACCGGTGAACCGAGAAAACCTAACATAAAATCGAAAATATTCCTTGTCTTGTAAGTATTGTAACAACAGAAGACAAGGGCCAGGCAACAGATCGTTTATCAAGGAAAATCAACACATATTCATAGATTTTAATGCACATTATTGTAGATTATTGTTAGTAGAAAATACAGTCTTTTGATTGGTTGTTTCTCACAGAAAGTTAACCTTGCATCTCTTTGTGGCTGTGTCAGATCATCCATATGCTAACTGTATCTGCCTATGCAAAGCCTTTGTTCTCATTTTCTCACCACCGATATTGGGGATTTAAACATTGACGTCAATTACTGTCTACCAACTTTGGCTAGCAGCCATCTCTCACCACAGTATCACAACAGAACAGCAGATTTTCTCAAAGCAGTAGATCTTAGTCGAAGTTACACGAAGGTGACGAAGTTAAGGTGTTATGGATTTACTCTTTAATCCACGGAAATCTCCCATCAGAACATAAAGGAAATCAAGACAAACAAGTGGTCCAGTAAACAGACTGTTTACAACAAATTTATTACCAAATCGTACAATCGTATATATATGTATATTCCATTTGAAAAGAATGTGATACTGTGAACTGAGACAGCATATTTTGATTTCAACCTCTCTCCTTTAAGCTATCTACCTATAAGAGCCGTAAAATAACCTGCCAAAATCACTATGTGTCCCACTCAGGTGTATTGCGGAAGCTTTGACCAGAAGAACAGAAAAGACAGAGAGAGTTGTGTATGCAGAAAATAAATACACCAGTTCAATCACTCTATTTTTCATCTAGCCCTCACTTCTAACGTCGCCCTATTCACTCTTCCTTTGGTTTATTCATTCGCCGTATCCATCCCTTAAAATTTCCTTCACTGTTATTTTTACTATTATTATTATTATTTTCACTTTGGACATTATCTGGTATTGTCTCATTTTCCACCCGTTATTTGATTCTACATAGTATTTAGTAACGTTGTCCTGTCAGTATCCTCACTTTGTTGCATAAGGTTTTAATTGCCTATTAATCTTATCATTTCCACACTCCTATCTAAGATTTATGCACTCACTCCATGAGGTGTGCTTTAATAAAGTACATAAACTATTTTTTTTCCTAGAGGCTTAATCACAGATATTCCCTTTCAATTCGTAATATTATTTCAATTAATAATAAACTCGTTGAAAGTCTCTTCACGGAATCGCGTATATTGATTTTGTAAATCTTACTCTCTCCCTCTCTCTTAGCCTCATTATTTATCAATTGCAAATATCATATCAAGTATGATCGATAAAGATTCAAATTTCAAGATGTAGCTGATGCCCTTTAAAAATAAAGAATATCTATTCAGTCAATAATTGGATCAATATAGTAGAACTTTCGTATTATGAATGTGCCCTCTGCCTAATTGCCCTATCTGAAAATATCCTCCGAATTTACTTCAATTAGAAATAAGCTTTTCAAAGTCACAAGATTAGTGACTTGACAGTGATTGGTTGATTTTTTTAATTAGGTGTACGGACACACGCAAGGCACACCTACTCACGCTCATCACCAATCACATTCACATTATTCATTAGTACACAGAAATGATAACAACCCCTGTTAAAAATCTGTAACCAATCAAACCCTGCACACTCGACTCGATTAATCATCAATTTATTGCTTTCACCGGATATATCGACTAACTAAAAAGCCACAGAGCTGCATTACTTGCGAATTATGAGTAGAAAAATTCCAGCAATTACAGAAGGGTCAACGTCGAGGTCACGTAGGCGCAGTAGGTCACCACACGGCTCACCTGGTAAGTTTAGATGCAATGCCTAATAAGTTGGTTTCTCTCAGATCCTACTCCACGTAAACGTAAAAGTAGATGGTCTGCTGCTGAGACAGACCGGGTTATCATACCCGGTATTCCAACTCAGCTTCCTCCAAATCTCACTCCTCAACAGGAGAAAGTTTATATACGTATGTGTTCAACACCGTATTAACCTTATTCCGTGTAGTCCTGCTCCAAATTGAAGATATTTCCAGACGCTTGAGAAGTGGTGATTTGGGTATTCCAAAAAATCCTGAAGACAGGTTAGCAATTTTTGATATGTTTTACTGTTGCATTAATCTTTCCTGGGCTTCTTAAAAAAGACTATGTCATATTACGACGGGTATTAAATGCTGTGAGTAGGGCTTGTGGTTTGCCACTGCGTGAGCTCGCCAATACTATAGTCGAGAGACACGTAAATTCCTGTACAACGTGGGCAAAGGCCCTACTGTCAGACCCTCTGCACCCTCTTTATTCACAACTATCCCCTTGTATCTCATCAGGTAGGACGAGAAGTCAATATACGAAATTATATGCTCGTACCACTAAGTACAAAAATTCTACAATACTGTATTTAGCCCGTATTTTATGTGATGAAGACTCTGTTAGACGTGAAACATATAAGTTACTATGTAATTAGCATAGTGAATCGACCCTTTCATTGTTCATCTTTCTGTAATTTTATGGTGTCACCCTTTCTATCGTTCAATTATAACTTCGCTATTTTTATTTTAGTCGTTATTACTATTATTACTATAATTTTATATAAGAATCATTGATATAAGAATAAAACTTGGGCACTGTGGTAGAGTGTGATTCCATTATGGGTAAATTTTATTTTGATAGAGTCTCACAGTGTTATACAGTAATATTTACTGATGACGTTTCGAGCACAATTTATTGCTCATAATCATATCAAGGTAATCACACGACTTCCTAAATTCATTTATATGGTTCCATTGTTTTTCACTTGATTTTCACTTGATTTGATTGGTGGTATTATTTTCCATATTTCGGGTATGAGTGATGATTCATTCCTATTGCATGTGTTGGGTGCAGATTCGATGAACAAAGATTCAGTAATCAACCTCTCTCTCCACCTACCTAGATTACTTTTTAGAATTTTAAGCCTCTCCCACCCTATTGTGTGGTTGTGTGTTAATGCATGCATTGCAATTGCCGAGCTTTTTTCTAAATTACTTATCTTCTCTGGGTCAACCATTCTTACCTTAGCTAAATTCTTATGTTCTGACAATCTGACTACCCCTGACCTACTAGTTTGACCTATGTAGTTGACTTAACTCACAGTCATTGCAGGGTATTTTGTAAATTATATTATTTTGTCTAATTGGGTCCACTGGGTCCTTTAACCTACAGAGCTTGTCCCTGAGTGAGTTTGTAGGTTTAAATGCCACCCTAATTCCTGCTTTATTTAGAATCCTACGTAGGGTCTCAGATGTCCCCTCTTTATATGGTATAACTGTAGATGACTTATATTCTCTCTTATTTATGTTATTAATACCAGTTTCACAATTATTTTTATTTTTCTTTTGGCGTTTTTCAATCTTCCTAATGAATTTTAGAGGATAGTTATTTAGAACCAACGCCTCTTCTATCTGTTTTATTTCATCATTTAGGTCTTTTTTTGTGCTGCTTAGTGCCATTGCTCGGTTTGTTAAACACTTAACTAAGCCTGCCTTAACAGTTAAAGGATGAGATGAATTAAAGTCTAAATATCTATTAGAATGCGTTGGTTTTCTATAAACACTAGTGTGTAGTTTGCCTTCTTCTATTCGTTTTATTTTACAATCTAACATAGCTAATTCTCCTTGCTCATTTTCGGTTTCAAATGTGAATTTTATTCCCTCCACTAGTGAGTTTATGTGTGTCAAGAAGCTAGAGATATGTTCTGTTTTTAACACTGTGAAAGTGTCATCCACGTATCTCCACCATATTTTTGGAGTAGGATTAAACGTATTAAGTGCCATATTTTCCCAGCTATCCATAAATATATCTGCCACGATAGGGGATATTGGTGATCCCATTGCTACACCTTCAGTTTGTCTATATATTTTGCCTTGGAATCTAAAGATAGTAGATGTTAGGCATAGCTGAATCCCTAACATAATTTCTTCAATGGACAGCTTTGTCCTATGATTGAGTTCAGTATCCACAGTATAATATAATTTTATACTTTATGCGTATTTTTCCCTGTACTGCTTACAGTAATTTGCTAAATAGCTGCTATAAAAACCTTTTTTATCATTATTATGTAATGATTATTTCGTTTATTTATTTTTTGTTGTTGTCGTTTTTGAGTAAATTGGATGCAATACTACACTGAATGCTGAAAATTCCTTGCTGTATCATTAGTACTGTTTTTGGAATAAAGCAAAATTTTTATTATTATTATTATTACATCATTTGTTTGTTGCACTGCTTAATGTTTGTAGGATAATTTGAAAGGTTTCCCATAAGGTAGTACGCACTGGTTGGTATAGATAAGTCGTTCACTTTACTCTTTTGTCTAGAGTTTTATGTCATGTAGCTGGTTTTATTTACTGTGGATCAGACAATTAGCTAATGGGTAAGGGTATATAATGTTAGTCATTTGGTGCTTAACTGCTGGAAGTGTTCTCCCACTAACGAGTTATCTCTCTTTCAGATCACCATCTCCGGAACCCATATATAGTAGTGATGGTAAACGTCTCAACACAAGGGAATATAGAACTCGTAAGAAGCTAGAAGATGATCGTCATGCACTTGTCCAGCATTTGATGGATATTTTTCCGGAATATAAACCACCGTCTGATTACAAGTAAAAGCTATTAAATGACTGTTTCCCTGTAGGCCTCCTCAAAATATAATAAGCGACAAGGTATTTATTCCACAAGAAAGCCATCCTGATATCAACTTTGTTGGGCTACTGATTGGACCACGCGGAAATACTCTGAAAGCTTTGGGAAAAGAAGTAAGTATGACTCATGAGTCCTGTTTTTATAATTCGTGTTTATGAATTAGAATTAAAGGGGATTTCTTCATTTCCATATGGTCGGATGGCGGGTATGCAACCATGTTTACTGACTCCATGCACTTAGTCTGATAAACCTTCGCTTCCAGGGTATTTGTGCATTAATAGCTTGATGTTTATAGGTCTCCGTGAGTAGTAGTTACATGCCGATTTATTGGCGAACCCTACCATCCAAAACAATTGTCCCGAAATGTGGACTTCTCAATTGTGTCTTGTGTATTCCTAATGAAATAACTGAACCATTAATGTACTGTAAATACGTTAATTTGACTTGGCATATCATACTTCAGGCAATTGTGCTATGTATTGTAATACCAGAGTGAAAAACAGTAACTGCATTGGTAAATTCATCATTACGTTCTCGTATCACCTAAAGTGGCAAATCATCAAAGATCGAAACAGTTTTTCGCCTTCAAAGTTTTTTGTGATTTCTGATACAATGACGAGTTGTAGTACAATCGGGTGGTTTGGTGACTTCAGTACCATTAATTGTGTGGAAAGTACAAGAAAGTAACGAAAACCACAAAGTAACTAAAATTCTGATGAGAGGTAATCACATCGTATTGCTTATGTCCACACGTCTACCTTCCTGTTATCACTTACACAACGTTATATGTGTGGCAATTTAGGTCATGAGAATGTAGAATTATATTTTGTTGATGTTGATCTGCATCTTAATGACTATTGGTTCTTAGTGGCTTTGAATATTTGTTACGATTGGACTTCTAGATAGTAGGCCTATAAGTCTGTGTTGAGGAATCTGACGACGAAGTACATTGGGTAATAATTGATTCGTGTGCTGGATGTCATGGACTAGGTCAATTTCAATCTCTGACTTGCTCTCGGTCAACCAGATTAGGGGAACCCATGAGCTGTGAGGTCATCCAGCCAATAAGTTAGACTAAAAGGATTTCTTCAAAAGCTGGAGTATCTCAATATTAACAAGAATAGGAAATATAGATCATGAATCCGTATAAAGTGTATCTGAATACGTCTGACATATGCTGCACTCAAATGTGGTTCGCTTCACAGCAAAAACAGCAAGTCCAAACGTTTGGTGGCTAAAAACCACATTTTCATTCATTCTAGGATTGTGTTGGTGATTCTATTTATAGACTTCCCTCACTACTTGGGATCCAACTCACCGCATGACTGGTAAATACAAAGTGTCTTCTTTACACAGTGTAATTACGAAGTTCCTTGTCTTCACTGTCCAGTTGAGGGGAAGAATATTTGTCCACTCATGGGGAGGGGAGTATCAGGCCTCAAAATGTTACGTATACCGGCAAGCCAAACAACTTTTATTTGGGTGATTATTGAAGTGTTAGTTTTACCATGAAGGAAAATATACGCTTGTTTTAAACCCTTCTGAACAAATTCATGAGTTGAGTTTTGCTAAAACCAATCAATAGCGTCTCTGTAACAGCCTATTACCACACGCCATCATGGTCATGTAAACCAGTGGGGGCGTCAATTATCTCCATAAATGTTGAAAAATGCACTACAAAACAGTGCCAATAGCCTCCAAAGTACGCATATTATTACCACCCTTCACTCTTGTATATTCAAGGTGTCACACTCCGTGACACCACTCAACTAAATTTTGCACTTTAAATGAAGTAGAACAAATTTCCTATGATGCTTCCTAATTGCTTTTGATTTCAGACAGGAGCGAAGGTAATAATTCGTGGCAAGGGTTCTATGAGGGAAGGTAAGGTTGGTCGGAGAGACGGACTTCCGATGCCTGGAGAGGATGAGCCTCTCCATGCCTACATTACAGCTCCTACAGCTGAGTGCGTGGATAAAGCAGTAAAGAAAATAAATGAAATCATTAGACAGGCGATTGAAATCCCAAAAAGTCAGAATGATCTTCGCAGAGCCCAGTTGCGTGAGCTCGCTGTACTTAATGGAACTTTAATTGACGATCAAGAGTGGATGAAAATTCGCGCAATGACTGAGGCGCAATCAATTGCCACCAATAAAATTCAGTGTGGTATATGTGGAGGTAAGTCTTTGATTTTATGCTATCTACCAATAAGTAACTCGAGGCTTTTATTGTCCCAAAGGAGGCGGTTTGAAAATCAGTTTGGTGGCTTCTGGATATGTCAAGATATTTGAATTAGTAAATCCAAGTTGTGACTGGTAACAGGATTAATGATGTATATTACCCTCGAATCGCATGTAACCGTTTTCTAAGTCTCATAACCAAAATACGCTTTTACTCCTTGTCGTAGGTTATATTATGGAAATGATAATACTATTCTTACTGTTTTCTCTTCTCCACCTCATCGTCTAAAGTCTCTTAGTTTCCTTTCCTATGCTATTGTATGCTTTCTCGAAGATTAATGACACAAAACTGCCGTGCCCTTGTGCAGAGTTCTACAACGATTTGTCAATGCAAGGAATACTTATGTGTCAAAACGAAATAATTTCTTTAGTGGTGACACACATTCAATTCCAAGTGTTTGCGAAGAATTTTCTCAGAAGTTCGTATAAGTAGGGCGACTAAAGTATTTATTTTGGTGAGATGAATTGCGCAGCTCTTACGTAGTCTTTAGATATAAAGACTTCCTTGTCATATTTATTGTGGTCTGGTTTTATCACATGTATGTCATGCACAGTTGTAGAGGAAACATTCTCTGACAACTAGTCTGTATATGATATTTTCTACACAGCAACTGTAATTTCCGGTTTCAGAATTTCATTGGAAACTTATCATGACGTTCAAGACGGCATATTCACATTTATTTTCACAAGGTGTGAATACAGTTTGACGTGGTGGATTTGAATTCCTCTAACCTGTCAATGAATCTATTCCCCACAGTATTTTTACGAGAAAGTGTGAAGCAATTCTGTGATTCGTTCAGCCTTTCTTGTTTCCCCCAACTTGAGGTACACCGTCACACATAAAGTCGTGATGATTAGACTGTGACAAATCCAAACAAATGTCATTCATGACACTTAAAACAGTGAAATGTTATGACAGTGAAAGTGCTGAATGTTTCTTCAAATAAATTCAGATGTGTAGAATACTTCCATATGTAGACTTCACATAATCCACGCTTTGATATGTCCATTTTCTGCTTACAGTCGTTTCTATGTAGTGTGTTGCTTTTGTTCTAGGTGCTGGACATTTGTCAACTGACTGTAAAGCGCTACTGGGTGATCAGGCGTATCTCGATCAGCCGAATGCTAATCCATCTGAAAGGGCTAAAATGGACAGTGAATATACTGCATTGATGGCGGAACTTGGCGTGGGACCAGGTTCTCAAGGATTACCTCCAGGTATGATTGTTAATAATTATATTGGAATATGATATCGAAGAGATGGTTGTATTGTTAAGCAAAGCGATTGATTTCTAATGTTTGTGTGTAAATTCGATGAATAATTAGTAACCGTATCCCTGCAAGTAGTGTATATGTACGTACCACTTCGTGGATAAGGCTAACGTCCACCATGTTCGTTGATTCAAGATTCGACGAACTCGCAAACTTATTTACATCGACGTCTAGCTTCAGCTGTTGCTTTTGGTCTTATTTGATCGCTCTGTTATACTGCATAAATAACATTGCAGAAATCTATTAACTGGCATTATTGGTTCACCCTTATTTTGTTACATCAGCAGTATCTGATCAGTGTATATGTGAGGATTTAAGTGAGTGCTAATGCTTGGGTGTTTGTATTATATTTCCTCTGCAATATGGAATACTGTCAATTCTCATCAAACTTCCCAGTGATAGAGTATTACATCGCATATATGTTTCCCGTTCATGGCTTACCTTCTCAGTCAGTTTAGTTGCCTCTGTTCTCCGAAATGAGTGGTGTGGGACTTCCTAATTAAGCATCATTTTTGAGTGGTCATCGGAGTAAAAGTGTGCTGTGAAAAGTCAGGTGATGTGACTGGCGCATGAAAGATTGATTACAAGTACAGTCAACGTTTGGCAATCCACAAGACAAACAAGATTAAATTTCTGCGGAAACACTAAATTTGTAGTTCGCTACTCTCAGCCGTTGTACAACACATTGTTGCATGCAAAATTTCTATCTGTCGTAATAGTTCAGAATATTTTGTAAGTTTTCTCGACCCAAATCTCACTTGTGATGTTCTTCATATGTCGCGTGATACTTCACTTCACTTTCCTCCCGTTACAGGTCTCAGGGGATTCGGAACTTTACAAACCCAACCAGCTCGTCCAGCTCGTCAACCTCCTCCTCCTGGTGTAGCACCTGACGATGACGACGATGGAGACACTGGGACCAATGGGACGACTGCCATAATATCATCCTCAGCTGCCTCAGTCACAGTTTCCTCTCCGAGTCAATATGCATTCACCCTACCACCACCTCCACCTCCTCCAGCTAATTATGCACCAGTGATAGCTCCTGTTCTTCCTTGGTCCGCTCCTGGTATCGTTGCACCACCACTCCCTGGATTTCCCTCTACTACTACATACCCTACAGGTGTCTCCTCAGCTACGGGATCATATGCCGAGGCAACAGTCGCTACTAATGGATCCTCAATGCATTCATGGCAACCTACAGCGTCATGGGGGGAGGCCGCACCGCATGTATCTCCAGTTGCACCCGTTCCTGGTAGGTATTTCTCAAGCAGTATTTATCAATAATTGAAGTTCTCAACTGTAAGTATTAATCGATGGCTCTATTGATTTGGGAATCAATCTGTCGTCTTGAATTAATTCCCTAACATCTACCACACCCTAATTCGTTCATTATTAATTTCCACGCATTTGACTATGCAGAAGTTTTCCATCCATTCCCAAATGCACATGTGCATACGGATTTTGTGTATACAGATGTATGTTTTGCTTTTTGAGTATGTTTAAAGTGTTCTCAAAATTGTATTCATCTTCTTTTTCAGGTTCAGCACTGGCTGCTCCATATTACCTGCAAACACCTGATTACTGGGTGGCATATGCAACCGGCTACGGAGCTCCGATACCAAATCAGCCACCACCACCACCACCGCCGCCGCCTGCAGTCTAGGTCATAATGATTATTCTGCCAGCCGTCATCATATGACTTTGTACAGAATTCGAAGCATGGAAGGTCTTTGAAATGCACTATTAATTTTCATTGAGGACGATGAAACATTGTTTGTCATCGTTAGTTAATTTTTGTTCTAATACATTTACTCTACTGCTTTTGGGCTTTTTATATTGCTTGGGCATAGCATAATGTCGATATAAGCTGTTACCTGAACGCAAGTCGGGAAGTATCACAGCGCTAACAATTCAGGTTGCACTACTCCACATCGCGACATTAGTCTGTAAGATTAAATAGGAACAATTGGGTTCATCAGGTGAATAGAGAAATGGTAACATAAGCGGTGGTTGCACGATGACGACTTGCACACTCGCACCACCTGACTCAAAATTAGATTTATTTACTTACATAAAACGCCTAATAATTCTTACATGTTGACACAAAGAGATGGGTCACACAAAAATAAGGAAGAGGAAATATGAGAAGGGAGAAAGTCGAGTAATTGGGGGAATGGATCATGAAAACACGTAGGCATACTCCTCTTTAGTACATCCATGGAATCAGTCGTTACTTCCTATTACTTTCTAGAGTAGGAGAAATTAGAGTACGTTGATTTCGATTCCGGGCCATGCGTGATAACTTCTGGACTCAGTGATTCTGACGATTTCGTGTGTCCGAATTTGGGAGTATTAATGTGATGAGAGATAATCTCGACCACGGTGAACGAATGTATTTTATATCTGAATCAATTCACAGTTTGCACGCGATTCTATGGAAATGAGGATGGTGGGACTCTAGATTTGTTTGCACATCTCAAGGTGAAGACGTGCAGTGGTTGAGTTAGACCGGAAGCTTAGAAGCGTTGACGTCCAGACTAAACTCGTAACTTTAGCAGAAATATTTCGAAGTGGAAGCTTTATGCATTAGAAATCCGCTAGTCTTCACGCCTAGCGAGATACGCGAACTCACCTACTACTTCAGACGATATCACTGCGGTGTTGAATTCAGGTGTGAACTACCTCTCATCTTGCAACTCTATTTTGCACTGACGGTAGTGATCAACTAATTGTTGTTGCTGTAATTTTTAAACTTACCATAGGAAACACATTATCTTACAGTGATACTATTTTGTTGATTTATTAATGTTTCTAACATAATGTGTTGCTCATAATCATATCTTGCTGAAAAATCAAACCTACCCACACATTTTTCCTCTCTGCATTCACCAACTCTTCACAAGTAACTTCACCCAACAGTCGACGTCCAGAATCTCCGTATAGTCCAATTAAGCAGAGATATGGCTCCAGAGAAATATTCGACGGATCGCATTCATTAGACTCGTCATGATATAATTCTAGTTGTACACGATAGTTTGTAAGACACAGTTTTATTTCACTTGCGGATTGTTGCTTCTCTGTTAATGAGATGTTGTTGGTGGTATTACTGAAACCTGTAACTTGTTCTCGAGATAGACAACTGAAGTTAGCACTCTTTCCGAATGGTCGGCCAGAAAAGTCAAATGACAACTGCTGAGATGTCTTAACATTCTCTATGATGACCTTTTTTAATAAAAGCAGATGAGAAATAAGGGAAGAAGAAGAAATTCAACTAATTAGCATATTTCAATTCGACAAGGTTGTTAATAGTTCTATATGATGAATATTTGTAAACAATTTTAATGAGACTGACTGATTTCTTAGGATTTCAAATAGATTGATACACTACTGATGCAAAGAAACAAACCTCATCGAAGAGTTTTACGACCTGTATACCATTTACCAAAAATGCACTATCGAATGAAACAAGTCCACAAAGCGAAAGTCCACGCGTAGACAGAAAAAATAACGTCAGTCGATCAGTTGACCTCCACCTTCGAGACCAAAACCCATCCAAGATGTGTCCTATTTCTCGATAGCACACAACCGATCATTTCGAATTCAAAAATCAACTTTTCTGACAAATACACAGAATATTTGTGAAGTCACTATGTATATATATATATATATGTTAGTAAGCACATTCACAATTTTTTCTGGAACAGATACTGTTTAGTTAGATCACCAGCTAGACAAACATCTAAATCACTGTGCACTGTGCAATAAACGAAGCAAGAAATTTTGCCTGTCGTAAACTTGAGACCTACATTAGTCGACAAGCATTTCAATAACCTGCAAATAAGCTAAAACCCTAACTACCCAAAAAAAGGAAAAAATCAAAAGGAAAATAAAACATCCTGTAAGAAAAGGGTCGAATAGTTAATCAGAAATCAATTATGCTGTGTTCTCGACAACTTCAGATGGATTGTTGAATTTATACCTATTCGACTACGGAAGTAAAACGGTTTATTTAAAGGGCTTCTTTCAAATATTCGGAGAACATATTTTAGATAGTTTCATTTGATGATACAAATGCTTATGATTACTTCAGTAGACGTCTATAATAAAACAGTGTTTGAATAGAAGTACAAAAGGGAAAATAAATATCTGTTAGACTCTTAACTCTTCCTTCTGCTACTAAACTATTTAGCTAGCATTCATGTACACAAGATAAAGACCATGTTAACTTCAACTTTGTTATTGACTGAATATCCACTTAAACCAAAAAAATACCTAGTCAAAATTGTATCAGTTTCATTTATTTAATTTTCCTAAATATCTTCGTAGATAGTAGAAGTGTGGTGGTATGATACAGACAGTGTGTCCCGACTGAATATTATTCTCACAAATTCCCTCAGTTCAATACAGCATTAGCAACAGAATACGATATATCTATTTATTTGAACATTCTGTTTGTTTCTAGAGTCGGAACATTATTCCCGAAGTTCAGTATTGCGTTGGCAACAGAATACTATGTATATTTGAACATTCTATTTCATGTCGTTTAATGTAAACCAAAATCACACGCTAAATGATTGGTTAGGGAATATAAAACTGTACATCAATAAATAGCCGTTTGATCACTTGAAAATATACCTTGGCTTCCGTGTCTTGCCTTCTTTTGTTACAGGAGTAGCAGTAGTATGAAGGAATTTTACACTAATTCCCCTCTTTTTTAACAATGAGAGTTTGTGTCTTTACACCTAAAAATTGGCCTAGATTTGAGACGTATAGTTTATTTTACTACTTTATTGTTGAGACTTTCTCAATCGTTATTTCTAGAATTGGATTCTACCCCCAACGTTTATGTCATTCTAGTAATTATTTTGAAATTTAAACTGTTCAACACTAACTCACACCCATGAAGTAAGATGAAGTGAATAATTTAATCTCAAATTTAATGAGAGTCTGAGAGACACTAAGGTGGAATATTTGAGCTTACTGAAAAACATAACCCCTCAGAAATCGGTACAGTCAAGCTGATAACTACTCAACATGACAAAGCGTACCTGCTGAAATTTCTTTTCTGGACATCAGGTTAATTCATTCTCCTCTGTGTATCTTGTGCGTAAGCACTTATAAACGTCGTTAAGTTCAATGACAGAAATTTAGTTTACAAAGCTTTTGAACATGTGTCATTTTGACCTCATTTGGACTGTTCCTAAGGTTGACTTTTGAAGAATGACACTCATATTGAAGTCTTAAATAGCTAAAATATTCAACATTTCTCAGTATCAAACTCATAAATGTAGAAATTCATTGTAACGATGCTAATTTTACCAAGAATATCAAAAACATTTCACCCTCATTTAACTTATCATGTTAGGATTTGTCATCTGTCTCAAATATTTTACCGCCATAGACGAATACTTACATCACTTTTATACCTCACTCTGTGTCCCTCTTTCTTAACACCTTCGTTCTGTATGAACACATATTGATGAGTATAAGGAAACAGTCAGTTTCAACAAATGGAAAATATCTCCCCATCATTCACAGGATAAACTACAATAAGTATTTGTAATACTGATCTTTTTTGCTTTGCTGAAATTCAACAATTACCTGTTGTATTAACTAGGAGACCTCCAGTCCTAATCTCATCACGACTAAGTATCTGTCTCCTTTTTAATTCAATTCACATGCTAACTGCAGTCATTTGTCGCGATCCTAGTACCAAAAAGTGTTTCTATTGATTACTGATATCCGAATTGATCAGATATGGTTTAAATCAACCTTTGTGTGACATTCTCAATGATAAATGCTGGTTTTGAATTGATTTCCCGCAATATGTACCTGTAAAACAAATGTTTCTAGTCGAAATAATGTACATTAGAAAAAAACACTGATGGTATTCCTACTGGGAATCAGTGATTCAGGGGATAGCTCTGAGGTGTTGGAGATAACAGGTACCAAACACAAGTCTCATAGGAAATCCCTATGATCACTGCGATACAAGCACATCCAACTGAGGAGTTACTAAGTGGAATGCGCATACTGATTCCCCCTAATAGTCACTACTACCATCAACTAAGTAATACCAACTTAGAAATCATACTAATATCGAGGTGCCCGTTCAAGTAAATGAAATACCCAAATGACACCGTTCCATCCAGTCGAGCAATATCATGGCAAAATAATAAGTACTCATGTAAAGCCGTTTCTACTTTCCGTTGCCATTTCCAGATTTCCTTGTCCTCTCGTTCGATGCTTTGCTTTTCATTAGAGGTAAGCGAAATCTATGTGCTTGTTGACTTCGTAACTGATGTCCATCAGTTTCTAAGATTGTTTTGGCTGAGTGAAGTTCCACCACTAAATTCGCATACGCCTTTTTTTCTACGACTTCTTAACATAAACAGAGATTCTTTAGCCCAGAAGATAATGTCACGAATTGAGGGACTCTTTACCTTACTGGTAAAACCATATTCCGTTACTAGATATTTAGCTTAGTCTCTCAAGTATACCTACTATTCATGGAATACCTTATAGAATTTTAACTTTTACTGTTAAAACAACTTCACCCTTCTTCAAGCACATTTCTACATAAATGTTGTTCTACGACAACATAATTCTCATGATAATTGAAGCAACAACAAACAGTGTTCAGATACTGCATAACCCCTTAAACTACTCTTCGTGAAAACCACTTTCTTCCTTATCAGTATCTCCTAAACAGTAAAACTGAATTGTTGGTATGATGAAAAGATTAATTAATACAACTATCAGCCAAAGGTTGCAACACTTTTTTCGTGAGACTCACTTAGAGAAAAGTGTAAGGCCAGTTGTTAATTTCTCTCCTTATTTAAAGAAGTCTTCACAACGTGTGCAAAATGCAGTAGTTACATTCATTGGAAACTCACCTTATCTACCTCCCATTTTGTATCGATATCTGGATTAATTGGATTCACTTCTAAACGTATTTTGTAAATTGAGCCAATGTTTTCCAGAATAATCTATTCAAACATAACAAAAGATATTATTTGGTAACTGCATAATATAACTTCTATGGTCAGATATTTAACATTTACTGACATAATATTAAAACTAAAGCTTAAATACAGAGCGTTTTGTCATTTGTTCTTAACTCAAATAACACGGAATAAGGTGCTCTCCTCCATGTAAGCAACTAAATTTTAGTACTTGTTCAACAGATGTCACTGACCAACAGTTTAAGAGATAGGCGAGTCAGAGCTACAAGTGCGCAATAGAAGCATGTGGGATTGTGGTAAATATTCTGATTTCTGAAAGGGTATGTTTTTCGTCTATGGCACACGTATGATATTCTAATAAATGTCATCTGACATTACTACACTGAACCACAAACACTGACAATCAGGCCAAATAACATAGGGCTTGACAAAAGTAAAGAATTATTGTACAATTCGGTTTCAGTGGTTTGGTAACCGACAGATATTACACTTTTTATATTAGTCAATTCCAGCATTTGCGAAAAAATCCTAACAACAACTCTCACAACTTAAAGAAAACTCATGCGAACTGATAATTTCCTGTCCGGGTTATAAGCAAAGGGACTTAGTGAGTATAACTCATGGTAAGTGCTTTACATCTGTTTGCCAGTTGCAAACATATTTAATTTAATGTAGCCAAATGATTACGGTGTTTGACAGTATCTTAATCGGTGGGTAACAGATACATTTCATTCTATTACATGGGTTTCAGTCCGCAATTAACTAATTATTTACAAGTAAACGCGCTATTGTCTGCTTTTTATATTTAACACAATAGAGGTAACATATGAGGTAAAGAGGTTTTGGTGAAGTATGGGGAAGAAACGGATAGTATCTATCGTTCAATTAACAGTTTCGTCTACTATTTAATAAAGATGGAAAATAAACATTCTGCCAAGGAAATTACCACACAATATAAGGTGACTAGACAGGATCTCTTGAACCCCATTGCAAATGCTCAGGTAAGATAATAACTCTTTACAATTGTTCTTCGTTCATTGACTAGTCCTAATTAATTAATAAATTGATTGTCTTATCTTCCCTCATTCAGCATTTCTTAGGAGATCTGTAGTTCTTTTAAAGTATACATCGTTAAGCTAAAATTCAATAGTCAGATTAAAAAAAATTCAATCATTAGATAGTTGATTCTCTCACTATAATTGGAGTGCACATTACTTTCTATTCAAACAATGTTGGAAATAATCATTCATCTGTGAAGTGACCTTCAGTTTGTTGATTCGAGAGTAGCACAGTAGATTAATATTTGTAATGGAACATCACCAAGCTTACAATACACCACTACAGTACGTAATATTTAACATTTAGCTTACCATGAAATTGTCAATCCTATTTGTTTGAAATAATCCTTTGTTATCATCTGATCTACCAATTAGTATAGAACCAGAGCTTCCACCTGTCCCGTAAACAACCAAAACAATTCTACAGTTCTCAGCCGATTTCTCCGTGAATATAGATAATTTCCAGCTAGAGTCTAGGAACAAAAAAAAAAGATTTTCTTGAAACAATAATTCTCTGGAATGAATCGACTTTTAGAAAATGTGAATACTGAATCACTACTGTCTGCTTCCAGCATGCTCGTCTTCCAATAAAAAAAAATACTCATAACAAGGTACAAGTTCACATTAGGCGTCATTCTCCAGTGTTTCATATGTTTCAGTAGATGAGATGCAATTCAAGGCAGAATCCAAACCAGGTACTGCATTAAAACTTTCCAGCCTGTAGTGACTCGAACTCTGATTACTGAATGTCTGACTATTTCTCTACCAATTAGTCTGGGAGAACCAAATATCTACTAGGATTTCATTTCACTTTAGTCACCCAGTAATCCACTCACTTGTTCTGTAAATGAAACGTATGCAGCTAAGCCCAAACTTCACAAGACTTCTGCTTCGACAAACTCGAAGCCACGAATACGATGTTGCATTCAAAGGAGTTACGAGTAATATTTCATCAGACATTTCGTATTTAATATGCTGACAGATATTCCTCCCTATTATCCGAACTAAGCTTGGATTTAATTATTTACAAGATTTACAGGATCTGGTTAGTTAAAGTTCTTTATTTCGGGGAGATTATGTTCAAATAATTGCAAAATGAATCAAGCCAGTAGACGGTTTTATAAAAACTACAATATCAGTTCAGTTGAATTATAACTGAATTAATCTTCTTCTTTGTGAACAACTCCGTATTTGTCGAGCACACCGAAGGAAACTATGTAGAGAAGGTACTAAGTGCTGCAAAGCAGGCAGCACATTTTGTACACAGTAAATCAACCATCAGTATATTGAATTTCTTTGAAAATACCGAGTGGTATAATTCAGAATCATGGCAGCTGTGTTAAGACATAAGTATTCTGACAATCACAATCAAGGTAGAAATCGTACTTCCAAAATGTTATTTATATGGAATTCACTGATGCTCACGGTGTTAATAAAGTAAATTAACAGGTCGCCAATTTAAACTCTTTAAAATAAGACGATGATACTGCACAAAGATCCTGTCAATGAGAATTTAAGGCATCAAGCCTTAAGGTGAAATAATTATTATTATTATTATAGCCCTATTCTAAACAGTACATTTGGTACAGTGTGGAATTATGAACCTGTGGTACTATAGTGTGTCTAATTTCCTCTTTACACTACATAGTCAACAGCAAAATAATGAACAGGACATCTACATCAATTTATAGTAATAATAATAATACTGTTCCTTCCCTGGTCACTCGATCAAGACAGACTTAGAAATAAAAACTGAGGATTTTATTACCAATTTTCCCATCAGTGAGTCATGAATAGGCTATACAAATGTTTCATCAGTTTGAGAAACAATCAGTGTTTTTTTAAGAACATTATAGAATGAAACTGTCTGCATAAAAAGTGGTTGGAAATACCTTTATTCAAGTTGTATGCAGCAAGTCACAGTAATGAAAGTAAGCCGCAGATGGATATCATATTCAGCATTATTTTGCACACAACAATGCTGAATTAATTAAGAATCTGTGCACAGACGTAGTTTTTGAATACAGTTTTAGTGCATAAATTGTGACGACCAGATTGACATAAACCTTCAGTTCTGTCATTAAGGCACTACTGATTTGGCAGTTATTCGAGCTCCCTTTTTCCTGTTTCACTAGTGACTGGACAATTTCTTCCCTACATGTCTCTGGTGGCCCAGGTAAACTCACTGTGTCTGAATCTTAGATACTGTCACAACTTTAAACTTACAAATGTCAATCAGAGAAACAAATTTGTTTAGAAATTTGATTCATCTAGTCCGACAACTATAATTTTATTTATAAGGTGAATTAATTTACACAAAGGGCATGAGATAAGGAAGAATCAAACTACCTCTCATGTCCTTCTGTTCATTCTGGTTATCTGAAGTCTGTGACTGACTCATTTCAATATCATTTGGCTCTGCATCATCTCCCACTGTGCTTCGAACTGAATCGTTATCCTTCGCAGCTGTTTCACACTGAGACTGAGCCAATTCTACTAACCCCTCCCTTGAGTCGTCTTGAATTTGTTCCACCTTTTCAGCATTGAAATTTCCATTATTTGCAGAGTTGACATGCGGACTTAAATCAATATTTTTATTTGCTTCAGCTGCACTAGATAATTGATGTTGACAACTAGGAGAACCATCTAGATATTTTATGTTCACAGAAAGGATGAAAATTTTGAAAGCGATGCTGTGTTTGTACAAAAAGTAATGCAGAGGAAAATGAAATCTGTAAAAAGTGCATGTACGGTATATTGTAAGATGATACTATTCACCTTGTAATATCCCAAAAATAACGTGTACTAACGTGACAGTGTCAGTAGAATTTGAAATTCAGCAGTGTTTATACGCTCAATTATTTATGTTTGCTTATCACACATATATCTAAGACATTCATCTCTATACTCTACGTAAATATGAGATTTAGTCTGGCTTCTGATTTTGACACTGGCAGAAATACATGGCTTCTGGTTGAAACTTATTTTGTGTGGACACTGGACACTCTTCAACACACTTCAGATCTGCTTACATTCTCCCCTGTTCAAACAAAACTATGCACTTCGACCTATTTGCAGAGATTAGAACCAAACAAACACACTGAAAGTGAGGTCGAAGCTGGTGCAGGGTGAGCATTTCCAAGGTTCATAGAAGGCATTGCTGATGATAGCTGTATATCCCGAGTTGACAAAGTTAGAATTCACGAATCATTGAATTACGTTCGAAGAGGCTGAATGGTCAACGAGATTGGTCTCGTAACCTGAAGGTCCGGGGTTCGATCTCTGGTTGTGTCGTGGGTACGCATGGATAAAGAATCGAGAACTAGGAAGAAACAACTGCACAGTGCTACCCGATTCTCAATGATCCTGTTTTGTCTATGAAGCATCATTTAACCTGCACAAAATTACATTCGATAAACCTGGTAAACTGTTCATTTCTCATACAGTTCAGAGTTAAATTATACTTTAATGTTTCTAGTGTGTAGTACTGATGAGTAAAATTTAACATTTTATTTTTATCCAACAATTCATCTGAACTCTAGTTCTTAAGTTAATATGACTTTTCAACCAAAGTAGATGAGTCATAATTTTTGAGCTTAAATCAACTTTCCGGGCTAATGGCAAAACGATCTGATGTCATTTACTCAAATACGTGAGAAAATGTTTGTCCAAGTCTAGTTCACTCATATCTCATTTTCTGATTGACATATACAAACAATTCTATGTACATTTTTATGTGTGTATGTATGTATGTATATATACATATATGACTCTGATTTTTATTTTAAATACCATACTATTTAAACACCTGTGTTCAATTCTAAACTCAAGCAATGTGGATGTAGTTAGAATTCTGGGCTTGAAATGAACAGAAACCTCCATTCTAATGAACCTAATATTAACTGTTATTTAATTGAATTTTAGGTTTTCCCGTCATCACTCACTGGAGAATGCAGGTATATCCAGCTGACAAGTCCCAAATAGGACGAAATGCACATCCTGGACTCCACCGCTAGTCACCATCCAACAATAATACTAACTGTTTAGTCACTTCAGAAGTAAAAAGAACTAACCTCATAAATAGACAAGTTATTAGAAAAATCCATATAACCTAATGGCTTAATATAAAATTCAAGTAACCTGCAAACGGTATACGGTGATTGTTTCACAGATCAAATATGGTTTAGACTAACAGTAAAGTTATATTATCGTTTCAGTCAACTGTGACAGACTTATGAAATTACGGGACAAAATATCATCTATGGGAAAACCAGACTAGATGGTTTGAAGAAAGCTGACTTGACATTGGGAATCAGCCAACAGCACTTAACTGCATTTAATTATTACTTCAAAATGATTACAGGATTTCATCATGAGCTGACATCAGTTAGAGAACCATTGGAAAGCCTGCATGAAGTACTGGACAGCTGTTTCGTCCAGGTTTGGGACTCTTAATCAGCACGTACCCACCCTGGTTTGAACCCAGGACCTTCTAGTTACAAGGCGGGCTCGTAGACCGATAACCTGATCCAATGGCCAGTCCATCAATTCCAACTCCTGCCAATTCATAACATAGTGTGACCACCCAGTGGCTTATTGGTCCACGAGCTCGCCTTGCAACTATAAGGTCCTGGGTTCAAACCCCGGTGGGTGGGTGCGTGTTGATGAAGAGTCCCAGACCTGGACGAAACAGCTGTCCAGTACTCACAGCTGGTTTTCCAGTGGTTCTCTAACTGATGTTAGCTCATGATGAAATCCTCCAACCAATCAAACAAAATCCCTACAAAACCAATACTTGAAAACTACAAAATGAATGGATTTTCCAACAACTGTGATCTTCTCAAAATGTATATCAGAACTCCAATACCTTCGAACTGTTGGGATTAGTTACTAAGTAATCTATGCAGTTATCCTGTTTCAGGGCGAATTTCGAATATCATAGCCAAAATCCCAGTGACTTTGAACAACCAATGAGTATTTAGATGCAAAAATGTCTCAGAATCCTTTGAAAATGCTTTTAAAAAACATCACAAACACAACCATACACCGGATAATTGTATCTTATGTCATGTGAGAATGTCTCCCAGTTACTCCAAGGATAATATATAGAGAAATCATAATATGTGCGATAGATGTATTCATCTAAGTGACTGTAGATCATGGTACTTCGTGATCCACTGATATTCCTGACCCTGTCAATTGACCTACCCCAAATCTTAACCTTAGCCCTAACGCTAAGCATAAACCTCAACAGAAAGGTATACTTCACACATTCATTCCCTTTCATGAACTTGAATAAAGCAAGAATAGCAGTTTGTGCAGAATAATATGGTACCATTATTTATTTCGTTGACTTCTCATTAGCTGCTCACAGCCTAAATAAACTTTTCTTTACATGAACTTAATAATTTGCTCTTCTTGCTTTATTCAGAAAAAAAGTACTGTGGAAATAAGTGGAATATTACACATACCCTCACCAACGGAATTTCTCTTATACCATGATTTGATTTGGAATGACCTTTCGTAGCGTCCCCTAACTTCGACTGCTTCTTGAAGGTGATATCTTGACAGGCCTCGACTTTGGCCATCATACTTTAACTTCACCTGTTTTAATAATCCAAAAGACTATGTGTTTCACCATCCCTACTTACAACCTCAGACATTCGTCAGTCAGCCTATTAATTCTCTACTCTTTTGTATTACTTTGAACTGTATTCACCGAAGTAAAGTACTTCACCGACGACACCCATTCTTGTAAATTTCATGCTTATTTCTAGAAATATATTTGTTTCTAAATATGTTAAATTTCTTTGATGCTTCGAGTTTTCATATCTCTGTATAAAGTAATTTCTGGAAATCTGTTTCACTTAGCGGCCTTCAATTGCCCTTTCAGCTGTGTACCGTCAACTACTCGAGACGATTTCATAAGAATTATTTATTGTTGGTGCACTTAATCTGTTTCACTTGTTAACTGACACAGTTGCCATGGCTAAGGTAAGCAAAATAAAAGTTGAAAATGATTTTACTGTAAAGTGTGACTCTCTGATCATTTGTTGCAACTCCGAAGAAATCAGTGTGTAAGGTAAGCTTTATCGTGAGAAAACAGTGTGCGTCTTTTTCATCTGAAACAAAAAAAGGAATACTCTGAACGCCTTCAACAGTCTTTATTGATAAACAAAGCTGTGTGGTATAGTGAAAGATAATTTCTTGAGTATGAAATATGCCCATGTGATATAAATTAAAGAATAATCCTTGTCTACTTATATCTCTTTAATTCTTCTAGGTTGATTAGTAAGTAAATAAAAAAACTGTTCAATACCTTAGGTGCTAACTAAATATCGTTCACGTCAACTAGGAAAATATGACCTTTCCTGTCTGTATGTTTGTGATGAAGAAGGACAATGAAGGACAACCATAAAAGTAGTGCTTTTATTTTAAATGAATGCTTACACTGGACAAGTTTTTATAAAGCTGACGGTATTCACTTTCATCCAACAGACTTTATTTAACCCATTGTGAATAACAAACATATTGTATGTGGATTGTGAACAAGATGGTCATATATCTTCCTCCTTTCACCTGCTCTGCATTAAACCATACTAGAATGTATACTTAATTTGATCCACTCTAACAATCTTTAACTTTTTGTCAACTATCAGGTGTAAGCTGACACCTTGCATTCTTTTCTAATGGTGATCTCATTAAAAGGAAAATACGTTAGACTTATCCAGCTATCCAGTTAGCTGTATATCATGAATAAACGTTATGTTGTTAAGTTAAGGAGAATAGCATATACCTACATTTAATTACTTCAGGATAAAATCGACAGTTTTCTTCCATTGTATGCTTTTCGTATAAGGTTACAGTTCCATCTTCATTCATTCCAATAATTTTATTGTTATCCACAAGTGGTGACAACTGAATAAAGCCTTTACAACGAACACGATTTATTTTGAAGTAACAGTCCATGCCACCACCACCCTGTAAATTAAATCACATAGAAATCTTGTGCTATATAAACGCAATACAATTTTTAACATTTTAACAGATTCAAAACTTAACGCGCTACTATTGGCAGCAAGATTTCATCAATACACAAAGTAGTATAACTCCACAATATCATTAAACTTACACTAATACCTATTTCTACAATAAATTGTAGTGAAAAAGAGTTTATAGTAATATACTCCGTCAGTGACATAGCGGTTATGACGCTCGCCGACCATGCACGTGGTCCGGGGTTCGATTCCCGGCCGACGCACTCCTTTACCTCGCTAAGCCACAAATAATGCTGGTGAAGAGGAAAGGTTGGGCATGAGGCTAGTAACCTCATCCTGTTAAATAAACACTGCTACAGAAACTTCAAGCCTCTAGCTTGAAGCCCTATGTTCCACTGGGGAACGTGAAGGAAAAAAAAGTAATATACTGCTACGTCTAAGTAACTGTTCCAATGAAGGCTCATTCTAGTCGTCTGCAAAAGTGTCAGTTTTTATCTCATGGAAGCATATGAGGTAAATGTTTGCGTTTCGATATGGAGAGGAAGCGAATTGATTTGTCTGTGTCGCACTAACATGTATGTTCCACAAACAATGCAGTCTGATGATATGACCTGTCTGCCCACACCTAGGAAGATGAGACAGGACTCGAAACTTTGACTCAGTAATCAACAGTCAGGCGACTAGAGTAGTCAATTACTACCACGTCTTGTTGATAAGAATGATGTTCACCCTTCATTAAATGAAAACATCAGTTCTTATTGGCATGAAATCTTCCAAAACTCAGCCTTTAAATTCCAAAATTTTAAGACCGTCTGAATTATAAGTGGACAGATAAGATTTTGCTATGTCGTCTATCACCTAACTGTCACCTATTTACTGTTTGTCTACACCTAGAAAATATAACTGAAGTTTAACTTCCCCTATTCGATGTGTTATGTGAGAGGTGAACGCGATTGTTCATAAAAAAAATATAACATTACAAATATTTTCACCAACTCAGGTCTACATGTTCAAATAGTAGAGACGTGGGCAGATAAATAAATAGATTTCAGGCAATATGAAAATAGTTTCCTATTGACTATGCCCTGCCTGTCATTACAGTTATGTTGAGCAGTACTCTCTTAATAAGTACCTGTAATCACTAATGATTAACATTTTGATAGTTTTCCACAAAGAATCAGCGGTGTCATTTTTAGCTATGCTTGCAAATCTGATAATCTTTCAAACAGAGGCATTACAGTTAGCGGTCACCTTCTAACACTGTCGTCATATTTGCATTTCATCGATAACACTTGGAATAAACCACCACAGTGTTCAACTTCACTATGAACCACATCGTCCTGAATGCAGTCATCAGAATTCAATAAACTCTCTTCCCCCATAATTAATTCCTCCGATATAATCTCTTGTGTAAACTTAATACTCAAGAGTAACTTCAAGAAATATCAGCAGTGTAATGATAGTTGTAGTAGATAGCTAGCTAATAGTGTACTACTAAAAGAGGCTAAAAATAATCTAGTCTAGATAAACTCAAAGTTAGATGCCACCGAAGCAAGTCTGTAAGACTGACAAACAAAGTGTTCTGTACACTTTGTAGACTTATGCTTATAGTAGTGTTGAAAAACAATAATTCATATGTGGATGTACTAAAGTAAGATTAATAAACGCTGCCAGCAACTCACCATAGCATCTACAACACCTGATGCAACGCGTAGAAAGTGTCCTGGCCAAGCAATAGACTCAAATCGTCTAACACTTTTGTCCACTCTATGTACCCTCCAGTAGGCTTCAGAAATTCTCTCTCCTGTTGCACGTAATTCAAATTTACAATTACTGATTTTGTCTTCTTCATCTTTCTGATTGGTCTCTCTAACCAGCTTAGGTATTAATGTTTGTTGAACTCCAGTACACATCCATAGTATTGTCTGATCCCTTAAACATCCCTATGTAGCAAAGATTATGGAGAAAAACAAAAATAGAATTAGGAAATATACAAACACGGTTCACACTTTCTTCCTCATGGATTTCCAGATAACTAAGGTGTAGTGACTCGATATCCACCCAAAGGAATCTGTAGTGAAATTTACCCCTCAACTGTGTTATTTTCATTTTAAACGAAGTCTGATCAAGATTTGATCGAATCGCTCCCCGATAATCAGACGCCGATTAAATAGACGTAAAAAATTACACTTTCAAAAGTCTAGGCGAAAATGAAATAAATAATCGCAAGCTTTTGTTAGGCCAATAGTACTGAACGTCTTTCCGTAAGTAACTAAATTCAAAACGGCATAGGTATATATATATATATGCCTTCGGGCATCATTTGTCCCCACAATTCTTGGTCATGTCACTGAAGAAGTTCGGACCGGTTCACAGAACGAAACGTTAGAATTATTCATTTCAGTTTCCCTGAGATATATAAAGATATGACTTTCACATATGTGTTGTTTGCAAATTGTGAATTTTATCCTACATTTTGGATACAGTGATTCTAGTGTATTTAAATGGTTTTGCTTCATGTCATTTAATGTCAGCAGTAGGATTATGCATTTTAAACACTGTTCGCAACAGCAGTTCAACTCCTCTCCTACTATGTATCAGCTTAATTGATTTGTTAGGCAGTTGGAGGCGGTGAGCAGGAAGCCTTGCACCTAGGTTCCTGTCTAGTGTCCAGTCAAAGTATCTATTACAGCTCTACAGAAGGTCGACCACGAGACCAAACAGCTCACTGATAACATTGTTAGATACAGCGCTGGGTGATCCGGTTTCCAATCTCAGAAGGGACATGAGTTTCTTCGTGGTTGCATATACGCCTTGCTGATGAGCGCCAACTTGCATGAAACCCAGGTCCAAGGATTACTGACGATTGCCTGTCACCATCCAACGGGTGCTACATAGTGCAGCGTATTCGTCAACCACCTAGCATGGCGGCCACATTGCAAACTTGACTGATGGAATTTATTCCGCACCAAAAGAAGTAATAGACAGACATATGACATTAGTTAATGACTAGTGTCCAATCAAAATAATTGATTTGTATAATTTGAATGTAGGTCATGTCATAGTTCTGCTGAAGTCTGTAATTCTTTCCAAAAGAAGAATGTCAGCTAAATGTGTTTTCATCAATATCACGACTTGAATGGACATTTCGAAACTTGCATTCTTCAATAGTGATCCTTGTGACTATACCAACACTAATCAAACATTTCAGAATGGCATCAGCAAGCTAGAATCTAGCTAAGAACTAAATTTTCCTAAAACCAGAATTGTCACATCAGCAAATGACACAAAGACTGAGAGAAGAGATGTGCACAACTGCGGAATTTTTAAATCAAAATTCTTCCTACTGGTTAGTTCCATGTGACTGGTGAACGACATTGGAACTGAGATCCAACGTCCCACGAATTTTACTGAAATCAGATTGGTAGTGATTAGACTTTGCAGGGTGAGTTTACTAATCACTTTTAGCCTGATAAACATTACAGGTACCACATAAACACGCAACCAAAAGTATATCGGTTGGGTGACACAGTTTATTTGAAACTATGACTGAAACTATTTTTGTTTTACTGATAGAATGAAATGTATTTCAGTCAAACCTGAGAATAACTGTTAAGTTATCATCATTAAGTCGTGAACCAGTGTGTATGAAAAACATTTCTTGATTGAAGACATTGAGTAGCTCTGTTTAAATCACCCAGGTCATACATCTGTATAGAAATAACAATTTACCAACTGAAGAGAGAGTATATATATACATATAAATGTAGTCTCCACAGTGTTATACAGTATCATAGACGAATTGGAACAATTCGCTCAAAAATTCTTTATACTTTCTTTCTTTATCTTTCATAACTGAACTCCGTATGAGTTTCAGTAGGTATTCTATGCACGGAATAGTCAAATTTCCCAGTCAGATTTGGAATTCCATCTGATCTGCTTAAGTGGTAACATCCGTTAGCACAACCATTTCGATGTTGTTGAAAACAATACTAATAACAGTGCAGTAACTTAAAATATGTGGAGCATAATCTGTTATCGTACAGTTTAAACATTCTAATACTAGTTGTCTTGAGTTTAACATAAAAATGATTAACAAAATGAAAAGGATTTTCACTAATTCTTCTGAAATAATCAAAGTTAATAAGAAAACAGCATTCACCTTTACATAAGGCATAAACAATTTCCCAGGTATTGTTAAAGGACCTGTTGCACCGCTGACAATACGGCCATCAGGTCCAACGTAAACATGAGTTCTTCTAGATCGAAGTGAACTGCATTTAACTGACTCAAGTGCGACAAGACGATCTGACAGTGGTCGAATTCTGAAGTCGAAACATTGCGACACCAAGTTCCTGGAGAACTGCGAATTGCTCGAGTTAACTAGGCAGAAATAGTATGAAGAAAAACTGTCAAAAATAAGGCAGTAAGAAGAGATTCGGTAGTTAACAAAATTTAAGGTATGAAATATTCCCTCATGTGATATAATCGACAACACAGAAGTCATCAAACAGAAAGCATTATTACTTCTGGTCACTGAAGAAGAAGGAGAAGAATGACGGAAAGGGGAAGAAGATCAACTGTATGTCGAAAATCCCCATCTTGTTAGTCTGTCGTCCTATTTATACTACTCGGAGATCAACTAAGTTTGAAAGAACTGAAAAAAATCACCTTACTCTAAAGATTTTTTCACAACATTATGTAAGTTTAATTGTAATGATAGTCCGGCTGTTGGTGAAAGGCGTACGCTAACAAAATACATCAAACTACAGTCTGATACTCATGCACTGTTATCTCATTTCTAATACCTATTCACTTAACATCGAGGTTTAACGAAGTTCATCTCTGCTCAAAGAAAATTGAGAATGACAACTTTCACTTTGTTCTTTTACAAAGACATCACTATTAAAAGCATTAAAGCAAATGGAAAGTGTGTTTCACTTACTTGTCATATGTAAACCCACGGTTTCATCTAAACACATTGTTAACCATGGATTTTTCACACTTGTAAAGGAACGAATATACTTGATATTTCTAGTGTCACTACTAGTACTGCTTTTGTGTTTGCTGTTGCCACCATTACAAGTCACAGTAACAGGCGGAAAACTCAAATAATCCACATCACGATTGAATGTACAACATCCCTGTTCATCTGAAGAATTTTTCGAACGGGACTGGGAATATGAATGTTGTTTAGATACCTTGGGATGTGGCGATCCACCAAATGATGCGTGACATACATTGAAAATTGCTGGCAGACAAACGAAAAATGAAAAATGAAGCTGATATTTTAAAAACGGATTTCGGGAAAGAAAATGCGCGAAAGTGTTGTTTTTAATTTTTCTGAAATTAATTTGATGTATTTGTTACATTTCTAAGCCTAAAAAAGAGGGATCATCCACATACACAATCAAAATGATCACGACACTGTTGATCATCACTGCATTTGTTAAAATTTAGTTATGCAGGCCTCTAATATAAGGTGTCTCTCTCTCTATGTAGGCTATGCACGACTCATGTAATGGGGAAAAAGTAAATTACGTCTAGTTATATATTTAGGGATGACAATCTCTTACACTCAAAAACGATAACATTATTAATAATAACAACAATGATAATCACTTTATTCCGAAGAATAACAATTATAAAGAAAGGAATTTTCAGCGTTAAGACGTCTGTGATTGATTCAAAGAAAACTACAGGAGCAAATCGATGCAAAATGTAAGTTGATGGTAAATGGTATTTTCGCTAGCCGGAAATTCAAGCAGGTCGCCATGGAGTTTGCTTGAGTTGCCATGATGATGTTTCCATTTCTACCGTTTTGTATAAACGACTACAACCATCACAAATTTGCTACTGGAATCATATCAAAACTTTTTCTCTCCTTAGTATTCGAACCACATTTATCTTATGTGGTTTGAAGTTTTAGTATTTGATTATCATTATTTGTTTACTTCTATTTTACAACTGGTTCATGCGACTGTATCAACTGGGGGAGATGTCGGACAGCTTCATACTAACTAGATCTTGTGAAAGTGAATTTTTCAACCAATAAATATAATCATACTTCTTAAATGAACTTAACTGAATGAAGCAGGTGGATAAGGAGAGTATAGTTTGTTTTGTTTTATCACAAATCGACATCATTCTAATGTCGAAAAGCTTAGAAATAAAGTCGTCAACTTAGCTGTCAAGTAAAAAGGAAATCAGATCAGTCACAGGTCGAAATTGAAGCAGATCTCAAGTTGACAATGAAGTGGACTCGAGGATACTATTTAAAAGGCAATTTGATGATTATAATGCCGACTTTTATTCTTCTAAACAACACGTTAATGCATATCCAACATGAATGACAATCTGATCAAAGGTTTCTCAGACTATATTATGAAATGTCATTGTTGTCGATGTATCTGTGGCAGTCTCATGAGTTTCCGATACACGCTTGATCGATGTATCAAGAGTGGAATATATGCATTGTATCTTTGTATGTATCTTTTCTGGATGTGCAACTAACAAGACGCGAACAAGATGGGACACTCAAAAGATCCATTCACAGAAAACCGACATGGAATGGACAACTCATCAGCTTTCACAGTTGGGTGCCTCTATATACAAAACGAAATCTAATCCGCTCACTGACTCACAGAATCCACAACATTTGCAGTCCGGAAACTATAGAAGAGGAGCTGAAGACCCTGAAAAGAATCCTCCTTGAAAACGGTTACCCGGAACGTTTCATCACAAAAGCCATGAAGCCCAAAACACAAAAACCGTCTATGCTTACTGCTCCCAAGAAACTTCTCTATTTGAATCTACAATTCAACGGAGATTCTTCAGCAGAAATACTGAGAAACCGCCTGTGCCGTTCACTGAAGAAAACCTTCTTCGCAGCTGAACTCAGACTAACTTTCTCTACGAAACCAATGATTCGCACGAACGTGAAGGATAAGCTTCCACTGGGGGCCTCATCAATGTGCATCTACCAATTCACCTGCTCATGTGGAGCTAGGTATGTCGGCCGTACCCAGCGTTTGCTATCCAAACGAATCAGCGAACACTTACCTTCATGGTTTTATAAAGGAGAAAGAAGATCCCCCCGCCACAGCTCTATCCTAGAACACTTGATCGAATCCGGACACCAAGCAAACCCACAAAACAACTTCTCAGTTATCTACACAATACGTGGGAATCTTGCCAAAAGAGTACGAATTAAACTTCTTCAAACTGCAGAAGCAATGGCAATTCACATATTGAATCCTGAACTCTGCATACAAAAGAAGCTTGTTCAGTCACTAAATCTACAATGGTCCTGATCTATCTCAACACCAAATACGTAATTTTGTCTTACCTCTTTCTTCTTTGTTTGTCTGTTTCTTAATTGCATTATTTTCTTCCCCCACCCTCTATTAAATCTCTACCCTCATGACGACTGTTGCTAACTCCATTTTCGTTTATTTTTAAGTGAATTCTACTCAGCTTATCAACTTAACTCTCATTTATTTTCAAGTGAATTCTACTCAGCTTATTAACCTAACTCTCATTCATTTTCAAGTGAATTCTACTCAGCTTATTAACCTAACTCTCATTCATTTTCAAGTGAATTCTACTCAGATTATTAACTTGACTCTGATTCATTTTTCATTGAACCCTATCAATTAGATTACGTCACCCAACCTACTTTTGTAACTTTATTTTAGTTTCTAACCGATTAACGCCTTCTAAATTACGTAATTTGTTGTCAAAAATTAACAATTGCATTAACACATCTTTGGAAATATTCCTTTTGTTGCCAAGAAAAATTACTATAAATTTGCGGTTTGTACAGCTTGAGAATGATATCACCGAAAAGAGTAACTCTTTGCTGAACGCCTTTTCTTTTCTATGACTGAATGGGAATTTTCAAATATGCATTGTGGTAACAAATATAAGTTGACCAACGGACCAAATACCTAATGCATAAAAATAGATTCGAGATATGCAAATCTCCCTATGGAAGTCAATAGGAATGATTTGTACTCATTGTCTTGATTTGTATACCATAGACGCCAAGTGACGTCACGTCCCTAAATCTTTTCAGTTCTAAAGACTAATTTTTTATAGGATTTGGTTTTCCAGTTAAGAAACTTATCGCACACTTATTCTGATTTCGTGGTGATTGGAAAAACCCACTCCCTATAGAAATGAAACCTGCACTTTTACCTGGAAGATTTCAGATCTTCTAATACACAACTATATATGAGTGGCTTAATTCAAAGGAAAAGTTATGTGATGGTTTACTGTGTTAACTCATAGTTTATGTCAACTCCAGAATGTCTTCCTGTCATTCTTGCATTTACTACTTACAACTTTATAAGTAGCTTAGCGATTTCCAACAAAAACCACAGTGTGTGACTGCGTATGACTGATTTGAGAAGCATTTTAAAACAAGTTGCAATCCATCGTAATTTCTAAACAAGTGCCCTCCAACTCTCTGTTTTGCTGAGAACTCCACTCAGAGTCCCCAAAACCACTTCTGTCACGTAACACTTAGCACTCAGTGGAGTTATTGAGTCAACTGATTTGCATTTCATTAAATCAATTCGGTTATAATTTATTTGAAACAAACTGGTGAATTTAAGAATGTACCTGTGTACCAACTGTTTAATTCACCAAAGGTGATGAAGAGTGGGAAACAATGTGCCACGTGTTCAAGGGTTATAGTATGAGGATCATTTGAAGAGGAGATGAATGCTCTTGGGCAGTCATGAAGACAGTTAGAAGTGATGACAGAGAACTATGTACTATAAAGCTTTATGTTCTGCTCGGAATTCAACCGATCAACCAATCAGTCAACACTAATTGGAATAAGGACAAACTAAAGAACCGCACACCGTCTCCTGTTTGAACCACGAATGTATACAGCATGTACTCAGATAAACTTCATTTCTAAAGACTGTATGTCGACATAAGTAACCAAATTCACTAAATCTAGCTGTGGTCTAGTATTTAGTGAAGCCTACTTTATTTGTATATTTGGTCTGTTCCATTATATCTTCCAGCAGCACCTATTCATTCCAATGAGTATGTCCTAAAATGATATTAGCGTCCTCACACAGAATAATATGAATCCACGAATGTCGTCAATGTGGTGATAACAACCAAGTTCTGTTGTTTAAGGATGTAGTCTCTGACAGTACAAAACCCAGAGACTTATTACATTTGAAGCCTGCTATGAAAAGACCAGGAGAAAACTACATATTTCAATTTGATTACCTTGTGTGCCCTTCTCTCCTGCTACTCCATGAATAAGTTGACTGTTAATTCTGTTCGAGTCGACTATTTGCAATGGCGCTCCAGTTAGGTAGCTGTAGAAAACAATTTTCGTATCTGGTTTGAACTTCCATTTTTGCACTTGCCACTTTACGAGTACACACCAAGTAATGCATACAGAATGAAAAAGAAAACAAATGCATGTTTGAAACACTGATCACTGACAAACACCGATTTCATTTCATATCAGATTATAATTATAACTATTCACGAATTGCGACTATCTGTTCAAGGAATGATCGCAATGATTGGAGTCAAGCAATGCTACAAGTGAATGCTTTTAAAACTTCCTTTTATGCTCACTTAATACAAGTGAAGGCTTATCGCCTCATTCTTTTCAACTTTACAAGGCGAAGCTTTCGCTGATGGATGTGAAAACTCCAACTACTAGTTACGTATGTAGCATCCGATGTTATCCGTCATATCACTAAACTATTCAAATATACTAAGACTATCGGGATTCTAATTCATGTAGACGTTCATGTATTTGAAGAGCCTAACAATATATGAAACATATCTGACTGCATTATTAGGCCAATCTTGTATAGCCTGATCAAGAATGTACGGGTTTCTGACACCAATCAGTAACAAGCGGGATCGTTGTATAGAGCCAAGAGATTTACCCAGATGTCACATCGTTGGTCAAATGCATCACACATTATTTGCTGCATATGACGCCTTGAACACAACTAAATGTTGATAGTCAGTGTCACTTTTGATACGATTAAACTGTCAACAACATCCAAAGTATCCTCCAGCAAATTAATATCGTGTCGTTGTGCTGTGCATTCAACAAACGAATTAACGTGAAACCACTCTCCATTACAATGAACGTAAAGCCCACAATTTACTTGATTTGACTTGGGAAAGCTACCACTTTTCCTCATAGCGTTGAATCTCCAAATACCAGTGTAAGTAAATGGAAACTTCTGTTGTCTTGTATTGTGTCGTGTTGTTATGTCAGTGGTACTTTGTAAAATCCAAAATAACGTTGTGCATTTCTCCACTACTTTCTTATCTTCCTGATACAAATGGCCACACAAAGCATATTCTGCCTTGAATTTTCTTTCACAAGTATCCCTCCTAATGAGATAGTTTGGCTAGGGGTACTTCACCGTCAGAAAGTTTGGGAGTAATTATTTGATGATTTCATGATAAATTTCATCATGGACAGCCATTGGATAAAACACCTTCGAAAGACCTTCAGCAATTAACGACTCTTTTGCCTAAGTTTAACAACATCCGGTACTGTACACCGAGTTATCAGTTCTTTTCATTCCTATATTAAAATTCATCTAACATCTTCTGGGCTTTAATGCAACACAACCATGAGGTCAGGCGTGCGTTCTATTGGACAATTGTAGGTCAGAACAAAATAAGTGATCAATGCTTCATAGACCTCAGTGTTTGCATCGTCTGTTCATAACTGTCTTCGAGTTGTAGACAACTTGCTTTCTGCTTTACATCTTCAGTATGATTACACATTGAAAGAGGTCTCAGTGGATTTCATAACTATAGTCTGTTTGACTGGTTCTTTATTTACAGGAATTCCAGGCAGTCAATCATTAGCTTACAGACTCGAAACTCGGATGTTAAGGAGGTGGTCAGTTTATTTACGGATATAATTTATCAGTAAACTCTTGAGCAACTGGAAGGACTATTCTGTCGTATTATTGCCATTTTACTTTCCATTCCTGATTTCACAACTACGTGATGCACAATAATTATTTCACTCAGCTCATGCTGTAGTTTCAAGTATCCTAAGTGTCAACAAATCCATATTTATTCATAAGGGAGCATCAATTCTGCTTAAACACACGCTCTTGGTCTGAAGTGTATCGATAAGCAGTAGCAGGCAAATATTGTGTATCCGATCTGTAAAATAAACATGGTTCCAAAACACAATGCAGCCCTGATGATAAAAAGACTCTAAATCTGTTAAAGACTTTGTTGACAGAACACTCATCAATCCATGTTAAGAGATTCCGCGATTACAAATCTTATCAGTTTAATTATGTGCATATTATATTTCCTTACATAAATTTGTTCCTTTTCATGGGACATAATTGATTCGATCAAATCTGGTGTAAGAGCTCCACTTCCACTGGCGGGAATCAATTTAATCGGTAGGGAATTCATTCCGACACCTGTTGTTAACCATTGGAAACAGGGGAAAAGATAGGTTCCACAAATATCCTTACAGTTCGAGAGTGTGGTTTTCACTAAGAAACTCTCATTAGTTGTAGCTGATGGAGACGACGATGGCGGTGGTGGAGGTGTAGGCGGAGAGGAAGGAAGAAAGGAGTTATTTGGAACACTTGTTTGACTCCTGATTGGATCGAAAGTTGGTGAGAGTTGGTGAATAACTACATATTCCAGATACCAGCTGCTATCAGTAGTCACACTGTTACTATCATTTCCGGTATCAATTGGTTCTAACCATATGGTGAGTGCCTTCAGTCTTCCAAGGAATACAGCTTCTATATTAAATATGCTTGTCTAAAGAAGGAGGAGAAAAAGGAAAAGTGAGATAAACGACATTTATGAAAGTAGTTACGAAAATGCCAGTTAAATGGACCTCCGTATGAGTGTAAGATTGAATAAATATTTAGACCTCGTCATGATTAGAAAGTGATTTACCCTTGAATCTAATCTTCATCAAAAACTAACATCACCATTTTGCATTACGAAACATCGAAATGACATCACAAAGTGACTAACTTCACTGAAACACCCAAAATATCCTCTGACTGACAGTGTCAAATTATTTGAAATACTTTACTCTACAATGAGCTACATGAATATGGAAGATAAAAAAACGTCGCATATGACTGTAAACATGGTCTTTACTGGATATGAATTTGTCATCCCACATTAAGATATCAGCTCTTACAAATAATACTTGAAATTTTCAAGTAATTTGAGAAACATCAAAACACCTTTCACATACCTCAGTTATTCCACCTACCTGCTAAACTAAGTCTCAACATTTCATTCACAAACACTTATGTTATGTTCTGAGCACCCGACATCTGCTTATTGGCTGAGTGACAATGTTCCGACTGCTAACAGAACTTCTGCTCAGTTTTCATTCCTCCAGTTGGAAGAGAATGGAACTCTCCATTAATTATTTTCATGTTACCCAGTTTACCTTAGAATAAAATTAGCTTTGAAAACAGAAAGAGGTTTATTACTTTGTCTCGCGTGCACATATAGTGCGAAATGTAAGGCAATTTCTGTATATCTTTCAATTTGAACTACCCAAGGAACACATTGTAAACACAAAACTGAATACACCAATCTATGTTTGCACTAATGTATGGTTGGAAGTTTTACCGGACCAACGGACTCTTTTAAAAGTCAAGACAATAGTTGACTCGGGTGTGCATGTCTTTAAGAAATGCTTATACTGCTGATTTTAGGCATACAGTCTGATTTGTCATTAAATAAGTTTGTCAATAAGGTGAGTACGTTGGAGCTGTAACATCAGTGATGCTTCTGTTGATCTGCAACTGCAAAGAAAATGTTTTATTTTCAAGTATTTGTTTTGTAGGGATTTAGTTTCATTTGATGGATGGTTTCATCATCAGCTGACATTAGTTAGAGAACCACTGGAAAATCTGGGAGTACTGGATAGATGTTTCGTCCTAGTTCAGGACTCTTCATCAGTACTCACCCACCGGGGTTCGAAACCAGGAGCTTCTGGTCTACCAGCTCGCCTTGTAACCAAATTGTTTTTTACTGTGCCAATCCCCATCAAGGTCCTGAACACACACTTAGGTGAACAAGAAGCAACTGTCATGTCATAACCAGTACACTAAGCATAGTTAGAACATAAATCCTATATTATTCATTAGTTTAAGTGGATAAAGTCACTAATCAATATAACAGCGTAGTTAGAAATAAACCCTACATCAAACAAATATTATTTCTGGCTTTCTTCTAGTTATTGTGGCCATTTTTTGTCGAATTGCTTCACATACTTTTCCTCTTAAGAATGCCTTCTTTCTATCTACTTCTTCATTCCACAGGGTCCGTTGTCCTGTATCGCCACGATCACCTTGGAGCAGAATGTTGACATTAACTCCATTGACGCCTGCGTTCCAAAGGTTGCCAGTCTTTGTAATCAGTTGATATTGCATTACTGAAAAGAGAAGAAAATGATGCCTTGAATGTATCACTACAGAATGTCGTTAAAATTAGTCTAGGCATTTGTTAGTTTATGGTAGTTGTTATACCTGAATGTAGAATTATGCGCATATTGAAAAACTTCACTTTGGTAACTACTGAAATCTTAACCCAGTATTTCATAAAAGTGTGATGGTCAGCGAATTTGAAGTGGGCTAGTAGGCTTAAAGACGTCCGCCAGTAGTCTGTGGTGTCCAGTAAGAGATCTTTGTGTATTTATTTGCACGTAAACAACATTTGCACAGTGATTAATATGGATTCCACTTCTTACTGATATTGTCATCTTATCATCTCATCATGCTAGTCTAGCTCAGATATTTTCATCAAAGTTGGTTATATTAGTCATCCATTTTTGTTCACATATTAGTTTAATTCTTTATAGG
Organism: Trichobilharzia szidati; assembly: GCA_944472155.2. Lineage (NCBI taxonomy): Eukaryota > Metazoa > Platyhelminthes > Trematoda > Strigeidida > Schistosomatidae > Trichobilharzia > Trichobilharzia szidati. Next base: position 69,200,604 of record OX235279.1, read on the forward strand.
CTTCTTCCACTGCTAATTGATTCTACACTGACCTAATATTTATTCATTCTTTCACTTGCAGTCAGACTGGAATTCATTTACTTAATTGCCTTCAGTATTTCGGTGGACCAATGTCACTTTGGTTGACAATGCAGCTTCATTGAGCTGATGAGTAGTCAGTCCTTCATTCTACTGCTAATTTTTTGTATGAAAATGTTTATTGACATATTTAATTGTACTGTACAGTACTAATGAGAAACAACTTGAATAAAATGAACGCAGCTTCGTCTGCCAGATACTACTTTTAACAAAATATATAAGCACTACGAAGGCTCATGCAAATTATCTAGGCTGTTCCACATATATGAATACTAGCAGTGACACTAGGCAGCATTCTCAATACAATGCCTAAGATGGCACCTGTCATAAATGCTTGTAACAAACTCACCGCATCTTCATATATCCTGAAATGAAAGTGATCGTAAGTGTTATCTTCACTAGAATAGGTTAGGCCGTCGGAACGTCAATCAAGGTGTTCATCTGAACAAAATAACAATCTCCTGTATACCTCTACTGCAAACCCTCCAGGCGATTTGGAGTAGACACATGTAGAAAAAGAATTAAAGATCTTAAGAATAAGCGTGATGGATATCGTCTGGTGTTTTCCTAGCTTTTGCATTTCCTCACCAAACTTGATGACATCTTCAGCACTAACTTCTGTAAACATGCTTCTTATGCTATTTATTGGTTATTGTTATTCAGCTTCTTCATACCACTTTCGTGAATAAGTGGCTTTTATTGTCTTGCATTCAGCTAACGATAGTATACAGACATAAGTTACTTTAACAACAGTCGTTTGTTCGAGAAAGCTTTTATCTTAATTTTGTGATTCTTTGTTTTATCCTTCTTTGATTATGGTTATTCTGAATGCACAGGTATTTGTTCCTGTCATTCGCTTGGTACCTTATTGACATTTGTCTTTATCCGACCATATCAAAATGCTTGAAATTAGTGTGATACTGGGCTTGCGAGACTCCTGTGTATCACATGAATGAGATACTAATACTGCTATATGTATACAATAGCCATATGCATACATTTATATATATATACATAATAAAATTCCCTGTTGGCGAATGTTTGACGGAAGAGAAATCAGCATGATTGCAAGATGAAAAGGTCAAAGCTGATGATAAACGTCTTTTCCTTTTTAAAAACATACATTTAGACATTTATGTGGTAGTGAAAATTGTGGACTACTTGTTTCATTGGTCATATTTGAAGAATTTATTTGTGGATTTTTGCATAGAATTATCATGACAGCCACCCTATTTCTATTCACCTCACCTGTTAATCACTTTAATGCTGTAACTAACTACTTTTAGTCACTACACCGATGACTCAATGGAGTATCTGACCTGTCTTATTTTGACAGTGAAGGGTAGACAGACGATTAGCTCTGGGATCATCCTGATAATCGAGACTCAAGAAATACATTTTGGAGTTAGATATCGTTACGGGCTGACATCAACTAGAGTACTGTTGAAGACTAAGGAAAACTGGACAGCAGTTTCGTCCCATTTGGGGACTGTTCGGTAGCACGTACCTATGGATTCACCAGACATCAAAACCAGGACATTCAGTTCAGATGATCAGGTGACTCTATTATCAGTCAGATGAAGGAATCTGGCGGTCTGAGGATTCAAGCTTCTGTCAGTTCGTGATGTACAGCATCATCACCAACCACAGGTACCATACCACTCAGCGGATTCTCTGGAGTTATAGTGAGAAGTTGTGAGCAAGTGACGTCCATCAAGTTAGATGTGCAGGAAGATGACTACCACATAAGTCAAACCAGCACAAATCAGCACTCGAATATAAGGTTTTCAATTTAAAGACTTCAGTTGGACAAATCAACTCAAGCTAAATCAATGAACAGTAAGGACAACTTTTTCAGCGCTTAACTTACCAGGAGATCTTTCTTCTTGTTGAAATAATGTTGCAATGTCTAAGGGATATGCTTTCATGATTCTTCCAAATAAGCGTCCTTGATCACGTAATTGTGTTCCAGGCGCAGCGATTTCACGCACTAGACTACCGTCTGCTTTATATCTTGACAACCATCTCATACATGGAAATGTCATTTCACATGATGTTGCGGTTGGAGATGAAAAACTAGTTTCTTCTTCTGAATTTTGAAATTTATTTGAAGGGGGATTATTCTGAGAGCACATCTTTAGTGAGTCAACTGACTGATTAGCATTACCCGGTGATAATCTTAGGCATATCTCTTCAGGTAACCATTCAGGGTAATTACCGTAACCATCATGACTCAGGCGTATTTTACTGATTTCACCAAAATCATTTAAGGGTATCTAAAAAGGGAAATGCCATAAGAAATTATTAGTTTTTAACTAACTGTAAAATGCATAGAAGAGTTACGCATAATTCTATTCTGTCCTATTTGACAATTTAAAATCATTCAGTTCTGTAAAACTATACGACAACGCTTTCCCCTTTAACATGTGCACATATATTCAAATGAATACCTGTCAAACTCCGCAATGTAAATATTCGCCTTGTATGAGTTAAAAAAATGTACGACATGTTTTTAATGTTGTTATACAACAGCCTTTTGTTAGTGAGTTGTTAAACTTCATCACAAAAATATATAGAACTACTAAGAATGATCAGTGAAACAGTGAAACACTGTGACGACAATTAGAGTTTGTCTTACAAGTCACTCATCATGTAAAGATACTTTACTTTACTTCGGCTATCTCCTACGGGAGGATGAGCCGGCTTCATGAACATCTCGAACGTTTGTAAGAGAGTTCATGAAGTTTCATGGGAATTTGGTACTAGTGATGTCCCCAGAATCGCTCGGCCTTTTAATTGAGAGTGCAGCTCTAGCCTTTACACAACCAAGTGTGACCTACAAGGCAGTAGGAGTGGAGTAGGGAGTCCACTATCCATTGGCAGCCGGTGACCGGAGTTCGGTTCATACGCCTTTTCGAATGGGGCCAGACATCCAGGACATCCAACAAGTCCTTTGTCCATACGTCTGCCGGTGAGCTCCAGTGAGTTTCATACGCCAGTCGTTGGAGGTTTGGAATCAGGGTTTAGCCACCTCCCCTAGACTGTCATCCAATGGACAGTCAACCCGGTGAAGAGCGCCGGGCATCCGCTCGTCCTGAAAGTTTTCATTTCGATAGTTATGCGGGGATTTCAGGATGCAGTTTAAATATCACCTGTTGTTACAGAGAGCAGCTGTAGCTGTTATTGTCGTTCTATAATCCACATTGGTCTGATAGGCAACAAATTTCAACTCTGATAAAAGATTTATCTTACCATTTTCATCGACCATTCAGGTATATTCTGCTGAATACACTCAGATTATGAATTTCCCAACAAAGTATACCTGCAGACAGCTTAAGCACTTAAACCCAGAATGGTTTTTTTTTAATTCGAATACTTCCATCATATAAGCAGCTTTAATTGATCTTACAAAGTTTACCAATAAATAGCAGAATCCTTTGATTATCGTGTTACGTGGCGTAAGGATTTATTCTTGAAGAATAACAACCACTGATGACTTGAATCAAATAAAACTGAAGCAAAGCACCTATGATGATGATTTAAGACTGGACAGACTTTTTAAATACCTCTAAAATGATAGGTCACATAAGTTATGCAAGCTGTTTCAAACACATCCTTGACAATATAAGATTTCTTTTCTGAGTAGGAAAATCAATCACTATGCAGTTTTCGCAAATGCACATTTTGTCTGTTTTTTGAAACAATTTTTCTCCTTGAACTAAGTAACTGGAAGTGGAACGCATATAATTTGAATAGTTATTAACTTCGCTATTTTATATAGTTGGAAATAGGGAAAATGTCGGTGATGTGGTCTGTATTAGTAGAAAAGCTTTTGAATTATTTTATGAATCAGTTGTCCACTGAAAACTGATCGAATGTTTTAAAATAGATCACCGAACAGCCTTCCTGAAACACTATTTTACAACCATACTGCAGCTCGCTATCGTGAATATCCACAATGCTACCTAGCTCCAGATGAATAGGTAAAGCGGTAGAAACACACATTAAGGTGACCAGAGAAAGAAGCTGGTATATTAAGTGAAGGGACGTAAATCTTGGGGTTTCCAAAGATAAACTAGTGTTTATAGCCAAGAACATTTGATTGACTGAATTAGAAACACTGGCCCCACCTATATTTGATGTTTGAAATTCAGATGTATGTACTTGAAAATACTATTTGTTAGTGAATTTGTTCAAATACATTGTCTTCGACGAATTTCTTGTTCTTGAGGTCTAAATGAAAATTAATAAGTGACGAGGAGATTTTTTCTACAGTTGATCTGTAAGGATTAGATTTGTTTTTACGAGTTGATCATGGATTGATATCAGTTAGAGAACCATTGAAAACCAGCACTGGAGTACTGGGCAGCTGTTTCATCCTAGTTTGGGAATAATCGGCAGTGCGCACCCATTGCCAGGGTTCTAACGCAGGACCCTCCCGTTACAAGGCAAGCTCGTATACCATTCAGCTGCTGGGACCCCATGAATTCTAACTTCTACCAATTCGTGATTTAGCGCGACCACCAACCAATGTTATCGGTGGGACATCCATCCTCACACTTGACTGGATGGACCTCACTGGTCACGAATAATCACTAGAACTCCAGGAAACTCCGTCCTGTAGGAATTTTTTACCATTTATTACAAATAGCTGAGCTGTATGGATCTTCTGTCTATTTCAACATACTTCAGTATTTGGCAGGCATAAATGTCTCCAGTACGCTTTTCTTAAGCCCAACTTATAAGCCATAAAAACAAAAGGTTTATGCAGAATATCAGACTAAATTTCACTGATTGCATCAAAATATTAACATCCAGTAAGCAGAGAGAACTCACTTCAAAATAATCAACACTTCCTGGACAAAATGGTCCAGTCAGTGTACTGCTTATGACATCAGATCCACTTGACTCGTTACCTTGATCAAGTTGTGTATTTCCATTATTGTTTTGATTTATTGTACAAATATAAGCGGATCTAAGTAATATAGGTTGAGTAGATTGATATTTATTACAAATTGTAATTGTTGGGTTCGCTGTACAAATAGATGAATACTGTTCGCCTGTTTGTGGATCATGTTGACCAGATTTAATGAACACCTGACAGACTGAATAAGCAAAGTTAAAACTGTAATTTCTATGATGCAGAAATATAAGAAAATATGGTTGGAAAATAAATAAACTTGTATGTGAAAATGAATCACTGTTAAAAAACTAAATTCGTCATAATTTCATATAGTGATGAAATGGTCTAATCAGCAATGAATTGTTTTGAGACAGTTTCCTTTTTTATGAATTGAAAGCTTAACTGGATATAGTGACGGTTGAATAAACAGAATGAATATTTACACAGTCAAACCTCACTAGATAATGACTGAAAGTGAAATGATATCATCTGACTATACAGGTAAGTTGGTGCTTTTTATTTTGGTTTTGTGTATTTATTAAATTCATGCCAAATTTTATTGTAGTTTGTAATTTTTTTTAAATATGTCAATTTATCAAATTTATCAGCTTTATCTCTTTAAGGCATAAGCATTTACAGTCGTGTTTCACTCTCTAAACAATTAGTAATCAGACTCACTAGAGTAATATATGATATGATTAGAAAGTCAGAATTCTAGGGAATGACATTCAAGACATTTTAAAGTCCAGTATTTCAAAGTGAAGTGATTTGTTTTCATACTAACAGAACCTCCAAAATGAGAGATAATCGTCCTCATTCTTCCAAACACGTTTTACCACCCTTATGTTTTGTTGACTTAATGATTTTATGTGCTTTCCCAAAGATACTGACAACGCATCGCTACATCTTACAATGTTACGAACCAGTTGCACAGAGCCTTCAATTGTTCAGTGTATATTGTTACGGAGACCTGAAGGATTTTGAAAGTTTTTGCGGAAATAGTCATTTCACAGCAGTACCACATACTTTAGCTGTCAAGTTTATCTTTTATTTACTTAATTATTCTTCAGGATAAAATATCCATCAGTATGAAGTACATCAGTCGACTTTCTTTTAACTAAAACGATCTTATTCCTGCAGTCTGAGTTTTCAGTTCACATTTTTAAGTGCATTGGCTAAACTGCTAGATGTGAATAGCGAAACAACCGCTTATCTTCTCCCCTTTTTAAGTCAAAGGCTCAAAAGCAGCAGCTTGTTGTAAACAATTAAAAATGATAACCTACGGCTGGGAAAAAATGTTAATTCTCAAGATGTAGAATAAGCATCAGTAAAACATTATTTGAACAAACGAAGCGGCGACTCTATTGAAAAAATTAAACTTATAATTGTCAAAAGTAATTCTAACATATAAAAAGACTTTATGAAAACTTTTGAAAAATTCCGAAAAAGCAAAATAAAAAACACCTGGGTCTCCAGGTTTGTCAATATTGTGGTCTTTACTGTCAAATATTGGGTTTTTGTACTTTTAGACTTGATAGCCGAATAGTTTTCTTGATAAGTCTGAATTATGCCTCAGATTAGCACGATGGAATCATTAAAAACAAAGCAAGTTCATCAAAGTAAATAATAGGCTGAAACAACCGAATCAGACCATCAAAACTTTCGATGAATACATCTATCAGTTCATTGGTAAATTTGACTAGCATAATCTCACCATTGTAGTAACATTTTGAACTATACACTGATCCATCACAGTAAGAAGCTTATTTTTACAAAATAAGTGTTTGAATTTTCCCCATATCACTCCAACTAATCATGCGGGCACCATAAGAGGAATGATGCATGAATTCAATTTTTCTTTCACCTTTATTCTTGAGTTTTTGAAGAAGACAAATCTTCAACCATAGAGTAGTACTTCAGCATCACGACAAATGGGCAGTGCATCTTAAAGAAATATCAAATAATTATGTGTACATGCATGCACTGACTGAAAGAGGAAAGAAGTTGTACAGGAAAATGCTACTTATCCCATAAAAGAAAATATGTAATTAAGACGTAGAACAACAATAGATGCACAGTGTTGACGAAAAAGTGGACAGCGATATATATGGGCATAATGGTCAAAACAAATTTTTAAAAACTATTACTTGTAAACACACACTGTATATCACATTGTCACAAACAAAGTGAAAACAAAAACACATGGCAACTACAATTCATTAATTAAAAGATTCGCCAAAAAGTTATTATTTATTCATCTAAATAAAAAAAACAAATCTCAGGAGTTATTAGGAATAATTATACACTATCTAAGTATCATGCATTATAATCTGAGAAAAATATTTCCTCTAATTATTTATACAAGCGTAAATGGTGTAAATTGGAGATTTTTCGTATTGTTTAGTCTAAATAACCATTACCTTCCTCTAGGTAAACGCTAGCATGCGTGGAAAAATAGATACATACATGTGTAGGTGTACACAGATTGTATGACGAATAAACTGAAATTTGTTCATCAGTCTATATCATGCGAATGGATTATTGACTAAAGAAATAATGACGAAAAAGAGGAAATAAACTATGACTTTAATTGGTGGATAATGACTAGCAGTGAAATCAAGGATGCGCATTTCATCCTATCTGGGACTCGTCATCTGGATGTGCCTGCATTCCGCAGTGAGTGATGATGTTCCCAGCGAAGCTCGAACCCAGTGCCCATAGTTTCAAACGCCAAAGCGTTATCTATCCACTAGACCACTCGGGCCACGACAGCCACTGTCTCTTGTGCAACGGGTCATATTATTAATTATTTAATTCAATTTTACATTTTCCCATCGATTGATTGGATCGAAGTGCTCGGTCTCACGTACATCCAGATGACGAGTCCCAAATAGGAGGAAATGCGCATCCTGGATTTCACTGCTAGTCACCATCCACCAATTCGATTCTAATTAAATGCCCAGACATCGTCGAAGCATCTATACGAGAAGCCGACATGTCAACTTGAGACCGAGCACTTTGGTCCAATCAATCGACGGAGAAATCTAAAAAATTCAATTAAAATAAATTATGACCACCTGCAAAAGTATAATATGAAGGCGGTTTACTAACAAAGTTCAACAACATTTGTGGTGAACCTACGAAACATATCAACAGGTTCTTGAAAGTCAAGTTGATTCTTTTTTCTCAAATTTGAAAAAGTGGTTAAATATCACATAAAAAACGGTATTCTGGAAGCCACTATTGCAAATATTGTGCACTCCAATTATAAATTTCTATCTTATTCATCACTTTTATTTCACAGGATTTTTTCACCAACAACAAAGTTCACAAAATCAAAATAAAATGAAACTGTTCAAAATTAGCTGTAGAGTATATGTATTGCGTTCTAGTGCATTCTAGAGATTCTGTTTTGGCTGATTTCTTGATAAATGACCAAAGGCAAGAATTCATCAAAAAAAGTAACAAATAAATAAACTCAATAATCACCTCATTTTCTTTCTTTAGAACTACTGAGCATCAAATATACGATATTCGCTGTAGTAAATACTTCACAAAATTTATTACTATGATTTCCTATTCTGTGTTGTCTTTCGTTGAGCACACTGAACTTTGTTCACCAGCATATTTAAAATAATTACAAAGTGAGCAAACTGAAAACTGTTGGAGAATTATTAATACGTAACAAGGTGTAGACAACAGATGCTAACCTTCCATTACAAGTTTGCATTCCAAGTTTGATAAGCTACCTGTGAAAGATGGTCAAGGGAACTTAATTACCAAGGAAGAGAAACAAATAAAACAATGGGCTCATAACTTCAAAGAACTCTAGAATCAACCATCACCTGCAACTCACCCAACAGCACGCAAAGAACTGCCTGCCAATAGATACAAACCCTAAATGCGATCAAGCTACTCAACCCCAATCAGGAAGGCAGCGGGGCCAAACATAATACCCTCCGAAGCACTGAAAACGGACCCAGAGACTTCAGCAGATATTCACACGCCATTACTGCAGACGGTTTGGAAGAAAAGAATGGTGCCTACTGACTGGAAGAAAGGCAACCTTGCCAAGCTACTAAAGAAGAGCGACTTAAGTCATTGCGAATACTGGTGTGAAATAATGACCTTGTCTCCGCCAAGTAAAATACTAAGTCGTATCAACCTTAACAGAATAAAAGATGCACTGGATGCGGATCTCCACCACCCACCAGAACAAGCTAGCTGTTATCAGGAAAGGCAAATCATATGCTGATCAAACTGCAACGCTACTCATCATCATCATCGAACAAAGCACAGAACGGCAGTCAAACCTGTATCTTAACTTCATCGACTTCGAAAAGGCCCTCATCAGACGGCGTTGACGGAGAAGTAATTTGGAAACTGCTTCAACATTACGCCGTGCAGTGCCCAAGTCTTTTTCATCCTCATTCAGAAGCTGACTATATGACAATGCCACGTGTCAGTCAGGTGATCCACAACGAGAAACTCAGTGAGGCGTTCGAAGTGCTGGCTGTCTATTATCACCGATGATATTCTTAATTGTGGTACTCGAGTGGATTATGCGTCAGACTGTTGAGAACAAGGAGTCAGGAATACGCTGGACGATCGATGATAAGACTCTAGAAGATCTGGATTTAGCAGATGATAAATGTCTAATGTCACACAAACTTGAAGAGCTGCAGACAGGCAAAAACCAACAAACTGGTAGAAGACGCATGCAGCGAAGACAGGACTCCAGGTAAACGTAAAGAAAACAGAGATGACGAGGACAACAAACCAACAACAACAACAGAGACAATAGCTAGCACAGATCACCACCAAAGGGAAAGATTTGACAGAGGTTACTTGCTTCACTTATCTAGGAAGCACAGATTCAACCACAGATGGAACAGATGAGGAGTTCAAAGGCAGCCCAAATCGGAAAGGCAAAGTACAACTTCATCAACGTGAAACCTGTTTGCAAATCTTTTGCACTCGGTCAGAACAAAGAGGAAGATTCAGATTTTAAAAACAAATTTGAAGTAGGTCAGTCCTTCTATACGGGTCAGAAGCTTGCACTGCGTGTCACGAAAAGGATTTCCATCAAGTCACAGACTTTTGTCAACAGCTGCCTTCACTGACTCCCTCTTGAAGATTAAATGGCCAACCTGCCAGAAAGAATTTGCAACAGGAAACTCTGGAAACAAGTCAGCCTAGAACTGATCGCTCAACAGATATGTAGCAGAAAATGGAGATGGATCGGGTATACGTTGAGGAGGCCATCAAATGACATCGCGCGACAGGCCCTTGAGTGGTACCCTATTTAGAAGTGTTGAGTGGTACCCTATTTAGAAGTGTTGAGTGGGTAGTCTGATGGTGACACGGAGGAGGTCCTGTGAGGAGGAGATTAAAGGCTTATAGTCAACCGTTGACCCAGCTGAAGAGGACATCAGAAAATAGAAGAGAGTGAAGGTGTGTTGTTGAAGCCCTTCAATCGGAACCCAAGGGAATAATAAATAATATAATAATGATTATATTACTTTCATGAAAGTTAAAGTAGTGTGATGAGCCTAACTAAATATTCAGTAGGAATGGAAGAGTTTTCCACTGATGAATTGAAAACTCAGTTTAAGGTTGCTGAAAGAATGTATTAAACTCTTGGTTGCATTAAAATCCAAGATTCATTATGCACCCTGACAAGTTAAGCAGTTCATATTTAGTTTTAGATAATTTATTCAGCTTCATCTCTTCTTATAGTCGTCAAGTAAATAACTGGAAACATTTATTTCCCGATACGAATTTAAAACAAGCAATAAAGGTTAATAAAGCAGGATTTAATGAATTCATCAAATTTCGGTAGGACTCATCAGCTGAATACTCTACATACACGGATATATATACTTTTGAAATTACATTGGGAGATATAGGACTGAATGCTCTACATACACGGAAGCAAATACGTAGGTCGTACGGAAAGGCGATTGTCTACTCGCATGATGGAGCATTTACCGAAATGGTTGAAAACAGCTTAGTGCAAAGTGCCAAAAACCTCAATAACAAAGCATCTTGTGGATTATGGACATGATATCGACGCGGTCAAGTCATTCACTATTGTCAGCAGACAAAGAAACAAGAAGATGCTTGCAATTGCAGAGGCTTGTGCAATTCGAGTTTACAAACCAGGTCTCTGTGTACAAAAGGAGATGGTCGTGACTCTGAATCTACCATGGTAATACGTTTTACTCATAATTCTACCTCTTGTTATTATTGTTATTTTATTATTATTATTATTCTCATTATTATTATTCTTGATTCATTTAAAACTATCCTTTATCAGTAGCATTATCTTAACTCACTTCAACACTATTATTATTATTATTGTTATTATAACTACTACTATTGACATCCCTCTGGTTGCAATTCTTGTTAAATTCTCTAATGTCTAATTGTTTATCTAAGCTATGTAATTGAAACGTAATGCAATTTATTTTAATTTTGATCTCCCATACTCTCTCTCCCCCCTTATCTAATTGAACATCACCTGAAAAAACATTCGCACCTGTCTTTCTGCATGACTAATTCAATGTAGTTTGTTTACTTATCAGTCCTATATCTTTTTTTTTGATATGTATATAAATGTATATATATGTATATATATATATGTATATATATATATATATATATGTATATATAATATATATGTATATACATATGTATATATATATATATATTTATGTAAATATATATACAAAAGAATGTCTCATAACCACAAAAAACTTCAAATAAATCTTACCAGTGTATCCACCATTTGAATCGCATACTTTATCTGACTGTTCATAAGTCTGCTTTATTGGGGGTAGAGCTGAGCTACTTGGTGATCTAGTTTGATTTTTCGTACGACTTACACTACGACTCAGGTATCTAGCCGGTTGTTTTATTTCTTGAATTGGACGAAAACGCTCTAGGCCAGCAGCAACAAATTCACTTGGACCGTCAAGTAGTTCGTGTAATGTCTCTACCTAAAATTAAACAAAATAATTAGGAATAAAATTGTTACAGTTCATAAAAAGGACTAATTGATAAACTGCAAAAGGAAATTGTTAATGTGCAATAAATCCATTATGCCAAGGTCGATTTTTAAAAGGACTGTTTCGTAGTTGCGTACTGTGTAGTTCTAGGATTCTGAACAATGAAATGAAATGAAATTCACTCAACATCACTACTTTTAGACGAAACTGAATTGTAGTGTGTACATTCACCGAAAATAGGTTAGAACAAAAGTATTATGACTGAGCCTTCCGGATGATAAAGGAAGCATTTCACAGATAGTTGTGACACAACTGGTAGGAAGACGATCTAGTTAACTGTGACGCAGACGACAGTAGAGGTGAATAAAACAAATTGGTAGCAGAGGTGAAGTTCATGTTGATATTTCTCTCTAATTTATGCCGTGGCTAAAAGATGCTTTCAATGTCTGCAATAAAAATGTATTAGATCTGGCCAAAAAAAGTCATTTATGTAACAGTAATACTGACAGATTCATTCGTATTGACTGTTGAAGTGAGAACGGAATAATGATAAGAAGCTATTTTCTAGACTGTGATAATCATGATACACACTCATCCTTTTCTAACGAATTTTCATCTACCGCTTCATATATTGGTGTTATTCTTAGCACGACTATAAAATATCTTTTTAATTCTGCTTTCTTCTTTGTAACGTATAAGAGTCCTGTCAATGAGCCTTTTGAATCTTTAATTTTATCTCCGTTAGTTTGAGAACACTATACCAGCGCCCTTTTTTTCTACTGATCGTTTGATCTGAAAGTAGCTAAATATCTACATTTTAATACCAATATGTGCGATACATACAAATATTTTTCTAGATTTCAAGTAAAGTAATGAATGCACAGTGTGAATATCGATTGTGTAGGAAAAGATCTCTATCCAACCTTAAGAAGTTTCACCGCCGCTAGAGGCGAAGATTAAACAGTATACATAATTAGGCAATAGATAAAGAGACGCCTAAGAATTGGTTCGACAACAATTGTGTTTCAGAAATAAGAAGTGAAATCAATCGGGGTCTCAAACAATAAGGCGAAATACTCTCTGATCGATTATGACCATTTCATAGCATATTCCATCCTGTATTTCATTCTCATTCTTTTGAGGGAGACACTACCACCACGCTTTATAGATAAACATATAAAGCTGAAAATCAACAAAGAACAACCCGTCTCTGTACCAAAGAAGATGCCACACATGAATGTGGCGTTCAGAGACGACCTTCTGTCCAACATCTTAAAGAGAAGAATATCTAACACCCTCAAAAGAGAATTCACTGCTGCTACATTACGATTGATATTCTCAAGCCGCCCATTGTTCAACAACTCGCATTTTGACCACTTCTTTGTGTATCTACCAGTTTACTTGCTCATTTGAAGCGAGATATATAGGTCGTTTGATGCGTGTTTCATCCAAAAGAGTCGAAGAACATTATCCTGCTGGTTACGAAAACGTAACAGTGGATCAATAAAGAGTGCTATAGTTGAACAGATATTCAACATTGGTCACTCAATATGCACGCAGAATTCATTCAAAGACAAAAGAAGTCTCCCGAAAACAGTAGGCTCCTTTATACCTTGCACTGTCGAGGCCTTAGTGATCTGGATATAAAACCCTGATTTATTCATACAGAAGAAACTTATTCAACCCCTCCTTCTACCTTAGGTATAATCCCAAGTTCTACGACTTTGGTAATAATGTTTTGTTTTCTGAATTTCTGTATGGCATCTTAGTAACATTTTCTTATTAACCAACCCTTTATTTACTCTTGCTACCTATTACACAATTTATTTTCTGGATATGCGTCTCCATTATCATCCTATTTCATATTGCGCAACCCTTGTCATTGTTTATCAATCCTCAACCCCCCCCCTCTAATTACTATTTTGATTATTCATCACATTTTGGAAACATTCTGAGGACGTAAATAGTAACCCTAACTGATTTTCGTTTTATTTTTGTTTGACAATCCTAATGTAAAGAGACTCTTCGGTGAACTGTGCGTCGGTGGCACAGTGGTTAGGACTCTCGCCGACCATGCACATGGTCCGAGGTTCGAGCCCCTGCCGGCACACACCCGATATCTATGGTCGGCCTGCAAAATTTGGGCTACCGATATCCATGCTGAAAATGCCATACTTGTACTGAAAATATGGTGTGGCATCAAGCTGTAACCAAAATAAAAAAATAAAATAAAAAAAACTTTGTTGTCCATATAATTCCTATATAACTGACAAGTAAAGATTCAAAACATGTGCACATTTTTGATCAGATGTTGGTAATAGATGGCAATCACCTAAATTAGTGGAGAGAATGGACCCGCATGAATATTTGTACTTGACACTGTGGCTGTTACTGGTAGATTTAGTTGGCATTTTGTATGCGAAGAGTTCAGGGAATTTGCACTTTCATTGTAGATAATGTTTTATTTTGATAAATCATACAGTGCTGTACAGCATTATTTCCTGATGACTACGTTTCGAGCACAAATTATTGCTCATAATCATATCAAGTCACTCACACAACTTTTCGCTTCATTAATATACCTGGGTAAAATTGATGATTAGACATTTGAATAAAAATAAATAAGTATAAGATAAAGTACATTCAGAAATAATATTAGTGTTATCAATAAAATACAATAAAATGGGAAGTAAGATGTGTTTTTTTTACAGTAAAAATATCTTCCATATCTCTGGTATGTGTGTTGAGTCACCTTATTTGCACGTGTTAGGTGTAGACTCCTTGAACAAGGTTTGAGTTATCAATTTCTCTCTCTCTCCACCCACCTTGATTACTTCTTAGAATGCTGACTCTCTCCCACCCTATTGTTTGGTTGTGTGTTAATGTATGCAGTACTATAGCTGAGTTTTTTTCTAAATTACTTATATTTGTGAGATCAGTTTTGACTCTCTCCCCCCCCCTATTGTGTGGTTGTGTGTTAATGCATGCAGTACTATAGCTGAGTTTTTTTCTAAATTACTTATATTTGTGAGATCAGTTTTGACACTCTCCCCCCCTATTGTGTGGTTGTGTGTTAATGCATGCAGTACTATAGCTGAGTTTTTTTCTAAATTGCTTATATTTGTGAGATCAGTTTTGACTCTCTCTCCCCCCCCCTATTGTGTGGTTGTGTGTTAATGCATGCAGTACTATAGCTGAGTTTTTTCTAAATTGCTTATATTTGTGAGATCAGTTTTGACTCTCTCTCCCCCCCCCTATTGTGTGGTTGTGTGTTAATGCATGCAGTACTATAGCTGAGTTTTTTTTCTAAATTACTTATATTTGTGAGATCAGTTTTGACACTCTCCCCCCCTATTGTGTGGTTGTGTGTTAATGCATGCAGTACTATAGCTGAGTTTTTTTCTAAATTACTTATATTTGTGAGATCAATCATTCTAACCTTAGCTAAACTCTTGTGTTCTAATAATCTGACTACCCTCGATCTACTAGTTTGACCTATGTAGTTGACTTAACCAGCAGTCATTGCAAGGCATTTTGTAAATTGTATTATTTTGTTTAATTGGGTCCACCAAGTCCTTGAGCCTACAGAGCTTGTAGGCTTCAATGCCATCCTAACTCCTGCTTTATAGAGAATCCTACGTAGGGTTGGTCGCAGATGTCCCTTCTTTATACGGTAAAACTGTACCACATATTAAGGGATTCTACTTAATTTGTTACATTCTCTTTTAAATAAAAACACTATGTTGAATTAGCATGAAGTCATGTTGTTCGATAGATGTTGCTTCATCTTTCAGTTACATTGTCAAACCAAAGTTGATCAATTAAATAAGATCATCTACACATAGTACTTAATATTTATTATACAATACATAGTTTTCGAAACTGCCATAAAAATATTAGTCTGCATTTACAAACCGATAGCATAAAGTTCAATGAAAATATAGAAACAAAAGCACGTCTAACTAGACATTGCATTTGGCGAACAAATTCTACTCTCCATGATCTGTTTTCTGTCTACTCTGTCAGACTGAACAAATTTAAAAATCAATCTTTGTCAAGAATGGAAAGTCTAAGGTTAAGATAGATTCATTCGAAGTTATTCATTGAAAAGACTAAGGTTGTAAAATATTCCAATTTAGATAAAGGAAAATTATTAGAGTTGATCATCAAATAGCAGATGAAGGTGGGAAAACTGTTCCTACAATATTTATTAGACAGTCAATCTGAACGAAGAATATTCTTTTCAATAATTTCTCTTCAGGTTCTCACAATTATAATATTATATATAATATTTGTTGTCGTTACAATAAAGGCCAGTTATGCGGCTGATACATTTTTAACGTAGAATAACAGATTAGTTATCGGGTGTCAAAATAAATAGTCGTATTTGTGTGACAAACGTCCTAGGTTGAATTCGATTACAAAATGTTGTAAAACGGGAGACAATGGTGATGCTTAGTCGTCGTAATAGATTTGTAGAGTGTTGGGTGGGAAAATTGACAAGTCAGTTGAAGGTTATGAAAGGTGTCAGGTGAGTGAGTGGCTAGTACAAAGTGGTCTGAGTTAAACAGGAGATAGTAAGACTGCAATGAGAGGTTGATAATGAAATAACGAATATGTGAAATGAAACAGGTGGAGGCATATATTGAGAAAAGAGATAATATCACTAATAATAAGTCCGGATAGTATAAATTTGTACCGATGAAATACAAACGTAATCGGATCAGACGCTTATCATTTAGAGCGAGGTCTATTTGTTTCGAAGACTGTGTAGAGAAAGAACTCCAGGTCGTCCGAAAC
The DNA here is from genome assembly GCA_944472155.2 of Trichobilharzia szidati. Classification (NCBI taxonomy): domain Eukaryota; kingdom Metazoa; phylum Platyhelminthes; class Trematoda; order Strigeidida; family Schistosomatidae; genus Trichobilharzia; species Trichobilharzia szidati. The sequence continues at coordinate 69,217,395 of OX235279.1, forward strand.
ATTCTAAGCGAGAACGGATATCCAGAGAAGTTCATTAAAGCCAACATAGGTTACAATAGTCGTAAACATGAACTGGTAACGGTGGAGAAAAAGCCTCTGTTTTTACGTCTCCAATTCAAGAGAGATACTTCTGCGGAGATTCCATCGCAACGTTTAACCAGGGCAATCAAGAAAACTTTCAACTCTGCACGTCTGTGTCTATCCTTCAGTAGTCGTCCAATGTTCACCCAGTAACTCAAAGATGTCTTACCTAACCTAAGCTCTTCTTCATGCATATACCATTTCAACTGTTCCTGTGGTTCAAGTTATATATGGCGCACGATTAGGTAGGTTCGTCTACGGGTTCCAGAACATTTACCAGCTCGGTTCAGCAGAGGGGAAATTAAGTGCATAAAAAGCTCGATGTCAACACAGCTTTCAGGGTTATATACCGAATTCCGAAGTCGTTATCACGTACAGTTCGCTTATGTCTTCTACACACAGCTGAAGCTGTTGCAATAAGATCGACTAAACCGGAACTTTGTATCCAAAAAGAACACGTTCAGACGCTGTTCCTACCGTGGCCAAACTTGGATTGATGATTCTTCTTCTCACCAAGAATGCTCCTTCCCCTTAAGCCTCTTGGCTTTTTTTTCGTTTCCTTATTATTACAAACATTATTATTATTCATCATAATTTATAACCTTCATGCAATCATTCTCTCAGTACTATCGAATTTTTCATTTATACTCTCCGGACTTATTATGAGTGATATTATCTCTTTTCTCAATATATGCCTCCACCTGTTTCATTTCACATATTCGTTATTTCATTATCAACCTCTCATTGCAGTCTTACTATCTCCTGTTTAACTCAGACCACTTTGTACTAGCCACTCACTCACCTGACACCTTTCATAACCTTGAACTGACTTGTCAATTTTCCCACCCAACACTCTACAAATCTATTACGACGACTAAGCATCACCATTGTCTCCCGTTTTACAACATTTTGTAATCGAATTCAACCTAGGACGTTTGTCACACAAATACGACTATTTATTTTGACACCCGATAACTAATCTGTTATTCTACGTTAAAAATGTATCAGCCGCATAACTGGCCTTTATTGTAACGACAACAAATATTATATATAATATTATAATTGTGAGAACCTGAAGAGAAATTATTGAAAAGAATATTCTTCGTTCAGATTGACTTTTAATTCATAATATGGGAATTTTCCACACTATCAAATATTTATTAGAGTATGCATTTCAGTGAATCTAATTTTAGTGAACACAACAAAGTGTCAGATATATACAAATAATTTGATTGTCAAACGTGCTGTCTCTTTATTTCACTTAATCATTTCACTTCACGATTCAGAAGTGTGGTTAGTAGTTGAGAAATTTGTAAATTTTTCTCTCTGACCGAATGTAATGAACTCCGTAACATCATGATGTTGCATAAACTCGTGTGCTAACAACAAGTTTGTTTTAAGCATAATTATCATGCCTAGGTAGTTTTTCAGTGATTCAATTACATTGGTACAATAGTTAGCAATACATCTGCAAAAGTATGTATCTGTTGCACTTTAGCCCTTTATTTTGCTTCGGATTTATTGGTTCACTTGATTCCAGAGTGTGCCTGTATAACAGGTAAAGGCTAAATTAGAAACAACAGATGTTTGATAATGAGACACAGTCTAAGTTGTAAATTACACACACAACAATTTGGATGATTATAATAGGCGCCAAGTAATTACTGATTTCAATTTAATGTTTTCTATTTATTTTGCTTTTATTATAAAATTTTCCTAGAAATTTTGGTAAATTCCATTTAAACGGATGCTTTTTATCCCTACAGTACACGTGCATGATTAGGAGGAAAAAGATTACTTGAATTATGCTCTAACTAATATGGTTATCTGTATACATATTAAGAGAAAGTGGATAAAGTGAGTAAGTGACCATGAACATGGTCCGGGGTTCGATCCCCGGGCCACAGGACGCACTCCTTTACCTCGCTAAGCTAGAAATAATGCTGGTGAAGAGGAAAGGATGGGCATGAGGCTAGCAACCGCATACTGTAAAATAAACACTGCTACAGAAACTTCAAGCCTCTAGCTTGAAGCCCTATGTTCCACTGGGGAACGTGAAGGAAAAACAAGATTGCTGTCTTAAAATGGAAACAATACTCGTCATATATTGCTCATTTACACTGATACCAAACATTTGAAACAAGCAGTTCTTTGAAAATATAAAATATAAGTAAACGAGCAGTACGTTTTCACTGTATATCTGAGTGTTACTCATCGTGTTAGTGTTTTTATTTTGATACAGTCATAAAATTTTATGGTGTCCTGTCACTTTCTCTCTTCCTCCTACTCTATCAGGCATTTTGTTTTACTGTGAAATCATCCACACTTCCACTTGAATGCAACGTGTTTGCCACCGTACTCTTTATATTAGTATCAATTATTGGCTTTTCGTTTCTTTGTGTATCATAAACATTATTCAATTTTGATCCGTCACTACTGTACTGAAAGCAATACTTCTGTTACTTGTTGTATATATATATATATATAAACTATTTGGAGTCATGTTTCCCAGGAGGATTTTATTATCCAGTAGTGAAAAATTCAAATCTTATTATCCATGCATAGCATAAATATTGCTACTTCTGTCATTTACACGAAGCTCTAGAATTGCATTATGTTCTGACTCACGTTTTCTTTCCTCTTCTCTTTGTAAGTGAAGTTTTATAAGAATCGTAAGGCTGGATGAGTTGAACAGTTAGTAACTGCTATCGTTTACGATGTTTTTTATTCATAACTAATTGTCAAGTGACTGTTTAGCCTCTTTAAAAACAATCTAAATCCAAACCACTTTGATAAACAGTTAATAAACCATTAGTGAGTTACACACAGGTTAACAGTATTCTAAGAGTCTGGTAACCAGTTTGCCGACTGACCAACTGTAGTGGTACAATTTTTTAAATGTTGTTTGCTGGAAAAAAGCACTTTAAAGTTAGCTAAACTATGAATGTGGTTATGCAATAGGGACAACCATCCTATATGAAATGTGGTGAAATATGACAGACAGTGTTTGTCTGATAATTTGTCAAAAAGAAACAACCAGAAACATGAGCACACATAAGCATTAGGCAAGAGGCTGTATTCATTCAGTAGAGAAAAAACTCGCTTATATTTTAATTGGATAGAGAAAGAAAGCAAAGGGATAGGATATCTACAAACGTAGTAAAACAATGTATAAACGAAGATTGCTAATTTCTATTAGTGAGCACACTGAAATTCAGCATACTAATACTGCCAATTTGTTTAAAGTATTGACATTCACCTACCAAAATGTGATGATCTTAACAATTTTTTACACACAACCCACTTGTTTGAGGTAGACGAATTCATTGAGATGTTCTAATCAGTTTTGCACTGACTTAGTTCAAAAGCATTTGTGATGCAATCTGCAGTCTCAGAGGATAACGAATAATTCCCATTCTTATTCGGGGTAATATGTTTTTGGAAATGTCTTGGGCCAGGCAATTTAACAATGTATTACAACAACAAAAAGTGTCAAATCCAAATAATAAGATTCATCATACTTGAAGTAAATTACCTAAAAACTTTGCTGTTCAGACATTTTACTAAAAATATGAGACTGTAAAAATACCATATCAAGGCGATGCAACTTCTCTGAAAAGCAGGAAATACTTTTTTAAATAATACGGAAAATCCAGTATTCTGTAGCTGAAACCCTTCATAAAGCAGGAACTTGGTATTATCTGGTTGACAGTGGTTATCATGGGATCCAAAAATCCGTTTCTTCCTACATGGGACTCAACATCCAGATATTCTTGAGTTCTCGATGAGATTCGACACAATATCTATTGTTTCAAATACTTAGTGCATCATCGGAGGGTCTTTACTAGAAGCCGACATATCAACTAACATTTCACGTTCCTGTTCAATAAAGTCAATCGATGGAAAATTCAAAGCAATAATTCGAAGAACATGTCAGGAAAAGTAACTTCCAGTATTAAACTACGTTATTATTTTGCTGACATTTGTTTGCTTACAACAGTCATCTTATCAGGCTATTCCGTCTATTTTGTCCCAGTCATCTTTGAAAAAACAAACGTAAATTTCATTAGATGTTTTGGGTTAAAAAAGGTTTATTTTATAGATACTAACTAGTGTGCCTATGGTCATTTTTCCCATAAATACAATAAAAATTGTTAGGAAAATACATTTACTGACAATATAGGAAGTACTAACTGTGAATAGCTAGTAGAACATGTGAAAATTCTGCATTATGTGATGTACAAGGTCGAATGTGGCGATTCTTTCTGTTCCTTGACTTAAAATTACCCAAGCTGACATTACACTGTCTTCCGTAATGGTTCTACATCTGCCACTGGCTACTTCAGAAGAAGAATTATTGACTAAAAGAAAATCAGAACAACTAATGGATTTGACTATATGCATAATTGTGTTTCCTAAACGTTAAGCAAACCCAGAGTCAATATTCATATTGGATAGTAAAAAAGAACCAGTACAGTCGTGAGAGGAATTGATCTCAGCATCTCCATTTTATCAGTCGCAAACTTAGAAATTTAAGGAAGAATGATGCTAATTGTTTCTTCAGTTACATAATTTTGTAGACCACTTTAAAGGAGGTGTTTGCTGAGATTCAGTGGCTAATGCCGATAATGTGTTCAATTATAGTACTTCTCATAGAGCCATTGCTACCTTTCTCTAACCATGCTGGTCAGTGCTTTTGGACATTTTTAGACAGGATACTCATGGATCAATGCATTTGGATCCACAGGAAAAAGTCAACTTGAATATGCACTTAAATAAGGTGAAATGCGAAATCTTGCCTTTTAGGTTCCTGAAGAACAGCTGGCCACTACAGGACGTTGCTGAGCAGAATGTTCTTCTCAAAGATATTGAGATTATTCTCTTAAGGATACCACAGGATAAGCCGCTCTTGAAATCAAAGCTCATGTAAAGTTTCTTTTTTGGCACAAAAGAATGTCTCATTTCTCTGAACTTTCGGTATGATGATCTTTGTCAATAAATCTCTGTGGATATCCATTTTGGACGATCATATCTTATAGAAAGTTTAATTCTTTTTTCTAGAGCGCCATTACTGCAAAGACGTTGTATACGAATGGAAAGAGACTTAAATAAATTTCGCTTTCGTTCAATAGGTCCCCAACTGTAGAATATCGTCAAATGACCATTTTATGTGGGTTTACTATAGACAGACCTTCTCAAGCTTCTATTGGCTATTCTTGTTAGTTCACCATCAAGAAAAGGAACTTTAGATTAGTTTTCTATTCAAAGAGTGCATTTTATTGCTGTATGGCAATTGTCAAATATCTGCTACAACTGACTAAGATCCTATTCGTTATCACGTATAATAAAAACGCCATTCGCCTACTTTGTTCACAGTTAAAAACTATCAATGATCTTTCATGATCCATTCTCAAGGCCTGTCATAAAACAGTTTCCTAGCTAAGGGGTATTTCCTTGCGATCCCATTCCTTCATCTGTAAATGTTGTCACTGACAGAGACTTTACAATAAGAGTCACCTCAGTAGTAGTTATTTCAAATACTCTGTTGGCATTTTAATATTCAGCTGGTTTATTATCTATTCATCTACATCCAAAAAAACAGTCTCCGTAAGTAGAACGCCAGTGAAAAGTGATTCGATATCGACATAAGCATACTTGTGTATGCAGTCAGTGAATTTAATAATGTCTCAAACTGAGTACATGCGCATCTGTCTCTCGAATATCAGCCAGCTATTTCGCAATCGAATAATGGGGGGGAACCTGATAAATCTATAACTGGACGGAGCGAGAGAACAACCTTGAATATCCATGACAAACAATTAAATCTTGGTAATATCGAGCCTGTTGGTCGGATGTAAGCGCAAATATCATAGGTAATTCACTTATCGACTTTCATTCTTTACAAAGTATGCAGTTGAAAAGAACATGTTCCAAAATGGTTATTAAAACATAGAAAATACCAGTGCAAATAATCTGAATAGATATCCAGCATCATCCATTGCAAAGCACTTATTAATGTCAGGTCATAAAATCAATATTAATGACTGTTTCACAATTATTTGATATTGTGGAAAATTTCCATATTATGAATTAAAAAGTCAATCTGAACGAAGAATATTCTTTTCAATAATTTCTCTTCAGGTTCTTACAATTATAAGATCATATATAATATTTGTTGTCGTTACAATAAAGGCCAGTTATGCGGCTGATACATTTTTAACGTAGAATAACAGATTAGTTATCGGGTGTCAAAATAAATAGTCGTATTTGTGTGACAAACGTCCTAGGTTGAATTCGATTACAAAATGTTGTAAAACGGGAGACAATGGTGGTGATTAATCATAATAGATTTGTAGAGTGTGGGGTGTGAAAATTGACAAGTCAGTTCAAGGTTATGAAAGGTGTCAGGTGAGTGGCTAGTGCAAAGTGGTCTGAGTTAAACAGGAGATAGTAAGACTGCAATGAGAGGTTCATAATGAAATAACGAATATGTGAAATGAAGAAACAAGTGGAGGCATATATTGAGAAAAGAGATACTATCCCTAATGATAAGTCCTAATAGTATAAACGAAAAATTCGATAGTATTGAGAGAATGTTTGCATGAAGGTTATAAATTATGACGAATAATAATAATGTTTGTAATAATAATAATAATGATATTTGTAATAATAAGCAAAGGAAAAAAAAGCCAAGAGGCTTAAGGGGAAGGAGCACTCTTGGTGAGAAGAAGAATCATCAATCCAAGTTTGGCCACGGTAGGAACAGCGTCTGGACGTGTTCTTTTTGGATACAAAGTTCCGGTTTAGTCGAACTTATTGCAACAGCTTCAGCTATGTGTAGAAGACATAAGCGAACTGTACGTGATAACGACTTCGGAATTCGGTATATAATATATATATATATTCATATATATATATATATAATTCACAATTATTTCACATAACTCCAAGTCATGGTTACTGAAGGCGATGGAAGCACTTTGGTCTAATCACACGCATCCTAAACTATGTGTGCAAAATAGAATAGACTTCAACCTTCGCCTACCATGAACTACTTGAGCTTTTTAAATATGATTGTTCATTATTATGTACTTTAGTTTTTTTATTTAACTCTAATTTACTTAGATTTATATTTGAATAAGGGATTTAGAAGACAATTTTCGTGAGGAGATATCATTACATAAGTAAAAACACTTGTTTTTTGTTCAGCGAAGAAATTTCTTTTCAACAACTTCATTTTCAAGCTGTACAGTCGTATTTATATTACAGAAAAGGTGGCACTAATTAATTGCCCAGTCAATATACATATATAAGTGATAAGAATAACGATAATTAAAATGTTATAAGGGGTAGAGTTGAAGTGGATAAATTACAAAATTATTAAAGATTGTTTTATAAGTGAGTTGAAATCAAAAGTGTTTTAAAAATGTCAAGTGTTGTCTAAAAATTTTAAAAAATTAAGAGTACGATTACGATAAGAATGAAGATATCATTTCGTAGTTTTTTTTACAACCGCTTTACAACTAACATGGTTCACAATAATAATAAAATAAAATGCCTGAATATTACTCACTTATATAAACAAAAGAATATATATGATTAGTCATAGTACATACTTTTGTTTTTCATTTAACTGAGTAATATTCAGGCATTTTATTTTATTATTATTGTGAACCATGTTAGTTGTAAAGCAGTTGTAAAAAAACTATGAAATGATATCTGCTCACGAAATTTGTCTTCTAAATGCCATATTCAAATTTATGAAGGTGACTAATTGTTTTAATTTTAAAGTTTGAGTAATCTGTTTTTCAATCTGTTATGTTTTGTCTCTCTTGTTGGACAGTTGAGAAAATTTGTCCTGATCTGAAAAAGTTCAAGAACACCATCTCACATGATTGCAGAAAGCTATCAGTGGCTCTATAAAATATAACGATATTCTCTAGATGTAGGCGCAGGTACTACTAAAGCCATTTTCAAGTATTGGTTTTGTAGGGATTTTGTTTGATTGCATGAAGGATTTCATCATGAGCTGACATCAATTAGAGAACCACTGGAAAACCAGCTGGGAATACTGGACAGCTGTTTCGTCCTAGTTTGGGACTCTTCAGCAGTACGCGCCCATCGTCAGGGCTCGAACCCAGGACCTTCTGGTTACAAGGCGAGCTCGTAGACCATTGAGCCACTGGGACTCGATCCAATGGTCCTTGAATTCTAACTTCTGCCAATTCACGACATGGCGCGACCACTTCGCAATGTCTTCTTCGATGAGTTACTGCCTCATCTTCAACCTGCTGTACCCTACTGGTCACGGCTTCCCACTGGAAGCCCAGGTTAACTGCCTGAATAGGGCCAGTCACTAGTGAGCATCAGATTAATTTTCAAGTATTGGTTTTTTCGTTTGAAACTAAAGCTGTGTAGGCAGCAAAATATATTTGTTGTCGTTACTATCTATAAGTTATGATTTGTATGAAATAAAATGTGATAGTATTCAAACACTAAGAATAAGGCTGATTTTTTATGTGAAGGTGTACACATTAACTCCTATATTAGTTAAAACACGACTAAATAAATGACAGCTAAGCGTCATTTATGGGCTATTATTTTTGAATTCTTTTATAATTTAGATTTCTCTATATTTTTTTCTGATAAGAATGATTTTCACAGAAAGTAGATGTTAAAGAAGTTGTTGCTTATTACATTTTTAACTCTTCTCTATTTAGAAAATAACCACATCTCTTGAAAAGCTTCCAAATGATCGACTGAGGAGCTTTAGCTCAAATATATAACTATTCAAATTCTGAGTTATATAATGTATCCTGGACATATTCACCTTTTGGATCTTTGCAACTACTTAACTCATCCAATTCGATAATTTACATCTTTCAATCTATGCTAACACATAAGTTGTTAATAACTACCAATAATGAAACACTTTCCCAATGCAGAGCTTTTATTTATCTATCTCATAAAGTACAACAATATTAACTATTTTTGCATGACTGCTTATAGTACATTTATTGTATTTTCCATTAAACAGAACAGGAACAGCTAGTTAATCAGTAATGAATATATACATATACATGCTGGAAACAAACCATTTATCATCAAAGCACGACACAAGTTAAACACATTCTATTTTAAGTTGGAAATCAACATTAAACTAGTATCGAGACAGTCACTGGTTTATTTAAACAAATATAAACGATTTTAATTAGCGGTTTGTAATGTGGAGAGGAATGAAGTTAAGGAATAAAAAAACTACCGCTACAACAACAAAAATAAACTGAAATTTCGCTTTCCATAATAAAGTCAAAAACGAAAACAGAAAGTACTCCTTCTTTAAATTATCAGATGAATAATCAAAATCGTATTCTTTGTAGTGTTTTATTTTATTTAGACAAAAAACTGACCAAACTAAAATCGGAAGTTAATTGCACTATAACTAGGTTACATGTACTGGACTAGTTTCCAGGGTAGTCGGAAGCGAATGTTAATTAAATTTAATCCGTTATCGCCTTAAGAGAGTAACATTTTAAGAATAAATACCATTTTTTTCAAAATGTAAAATCTAAAGTACTACCAGGCTCTCCACATCCTTTGCATTCCGAGTGGAACATGGAGCTTCAGGCTTTGAAGTTTCAGTAGCAATTGTGTTTGTTTTTACAGAGTAAGTCTGTTAGTCTCACAGCCAACCTCTTCTCTCTTCAGGCTTGATATTCGCGAGTAAACTAGGCATGGTTTAGAAGTATATCGGCCGGGAATCGAATACGGAAGTTGTTTAGCGAACATTTCGCCACTGAATCACCAGCGTGTAATTTCACCATGCTCACAATGTTATCTAGTCCGAACTTTGATTCAACTTCGAAATGTACTCATAAAATGAGCCACCATGTAGAATGGACTGAATACAGTTGCTCTAAGTAAATTCATGGTCGAAGAAACTGCATATCTTAGGACAGGAGTACGAATGCTTCAAATAAAAAATACATCTTTTATAGTTTGGTTTGTAAGGATTAGTTATGTTTTACGAGTTGATCACGGACTGATATCAATTAGAGAACCATTGAAAACCAGGGAGTACTGGACAGCTGCTGCTTCATCCTAGTTTGGGAATCATCGGCAGTACGCACCCACTGGGATTCGAACCCAGGACCTTCCGGTTACAAGGCAAGCTCGTATACCATTCAGCCACTGGGACCCGACTCAATGGCTCATGAATTCTAACTTCTACCAATTCGTGATTTTTTCGCGCGACCCCAACTATTGTCGTTGGTGGGACATCCATCCACACACTTGACATCTAATTATGGTATATTAATTAGAAGTCACGTGTGTGGATGGATGTCCCACCAACGACAATAGTTGGGGTCGCGCGAAAAAATCATGAATTGGTAGAAGTTAGAATTCATGAGCCATTGAGTCGGGTCCCAGTGGCTGAATGGTATACGAGCTTGCCTTGTAACCGGAAGGTCCTGGGTTCGAATCCCAGTGGGTGCGTACTGCCGATGATTCCCAAACTAGGATGAAACAGCAGCTGTCCAGTACTCCCTGGTTTTCAATGGTTCTCTAATTGATATCAGTCCGTGATCAACTCGTAAAAAACATATCGATAGTTACAAGATGATTGCGAACGGATATTGGAAGTACGAGGTGGAAACGAAAATAATGAATGCAGAGAGGAATAATTCAGTAGTAATTACAAGGTAACAGTGACATCAGCAACAACAACTTTAGATTTTACAAATAACAAAGAAGCGGTCAAAATTTCCTTTTCAAATATTTATCTTAAAAGCTGCAAATTCGTAACTATAATTACTAGATATGATTATACTAAAACCGTGTTTTAGGAAAGATGTATCAGTAAATTATTTCCAGGATTGGAAATTAATTAAATAATTATTTAGAAAATTCCAAAAAGAGGCAATAAAAGTGGAACACTAATTAGAAAATGAAAATTGACAAGTGATTAAGGGGTTCTATGGTAGGTAAATTACTGCCTCCAACTATCTTTAATTATGTCTATCATCTCTCTTACCAACTCCTTTAAGTGCTACTTTGTATGGTTTTTTAAAGAACAGTACCAGTAAATAAATGAACTGATTGTACAACATTCGTACTAAATAATAATCATGTCGTATACTACTAGTAAAACTTATCAGTAGTATATAAAGAAACATAGTCTCCAAAAAAACATCAAATAGCAGGGAGGTAGATTTGATTTCAGAGAAAGCGAACAATTCAGCGTTGTGAAGAAACAAGGGAGACGTGAAAGGAATACAAAGAAATACACAGAATCTTTTACTGAAGTCATTAAAAAAGTGGGACTGAGCACTCAGTTCTTTCATCTCGAGCAGGTCCACTGAGACTTGATGATTCACTTGTAGTTTGTTAGAGTATTTTTATTTTGTCATTAATTCCATCGTTCTAATCCTAATTTTTTCACACTTTGACCTATCGGTCACTAATTCAACTTATTTCTCTCTTCTACGGTGTCCAGATTTTGTAGTCAGTTACCTTCCAAACTAAAGTACTAGTTTACTAATACATGTGTCATGAAACAGGATTGTGATGAGTACGCTGTGGTCAGTTAGTCACTTGTAATACTACCTACTTATATTTATAAATATTTATATTCAGTTGCTGAAAATCCTTCTTCTGAGAAGTTTCTTAGTTGAACTGTCCTATTCTAACACTTGCAAGACTAATGTGTATACCTTATGATCATGACATAACGGTATTCCTCTCTTTTATATTGTAGATAGGGCACATGAATTGAGTGGATCGACTTTCAAACGATGTGATAGGACTGAACTTAAATGATTAGACACTAGACTTTTACTTTCAATCTCCACGCTTAAATCTGTACTGCCTGTTATAATATTCAAACACTTTTTGCCTCGACTGCAGGCTTCATGTTCTTCATCGTGTGCGTCAGTGTGTCGTGTCAGTTAGTTGGTAATTGCTTTTTCCTGTTTTACAGGTGAAGCTGCTCCTCATGCTCCCATCATCTTTACTCTTTAAAAAAGACTGACAATAACTTTAGATGATCAGATATTTTTCACTGGTGGCTAGTAGTAGTGAATCAGAATGAGAACAGCTTGGGATACATGTTAGACAGCTGTATTATTAGTAAAGGTCGGATGATATTCTTAAACCTTCTTTAAAAGCTTTTAGTGACCCTAAGCAGTTTGCTTATAAGTGTGTAAGAAGTACATTGTACTACACCACAATATTGTTTCCTGCCTTGATAAGGGTGCTAATTTCGTTCGAACAGCTTTTTCAGACTATACTGCAGCTTTCGACTCTGTTCCTAGGACACTTTTATTAGGAAAGATGACTTCAGCACAAACAGAGTCCTGGGCAACTGGATGGCTGTCTTCTTATTTTAGGGATAGGAAACAGCATACTGTTTTGGCTGGAAAGCGCTCCACTTCTCAGCTAACTGAAAGTGGTGTGCCTCAAGGTGCAGTACTTTCTCCATTTCTTTTCTCTTTCTTTTTGCATGACCTTCCGAAATCACCCAAAGTTAACTTCATTAAGTATGCTGATGATCTGACCGTTTCTGTCCCAATAGTTTCCACATCGGATTGTTCCCATATGAATGGCTTCTTAGCTGAAGTTAAGGATTGGTCTGGCTAAAATGGTCTTAAACTAAATCCAACTAAATGTAATACTGTTGATTTCAGCTTGAGAAGTGAAAAAGATATGCATGGATTGATCCAATCTCATGATTGTTGTAATATTGATGGTACCATGATAGAGAGTAAGTCAAGTGTTTCTTATCTTGGCATTAGTTTCTCTTCAAACCTTTGCTGGTTGTCTCATATTCTTATAGTTTCTAAGAAAGTTTTCCGTCTGAATTATTACATAAAGAAGTTGAGGCACTCAGGTATAACCCAATCTCTTCTCATACAATTTATTAATTCATGTGTTTTGCCCATCATTCTTTATTGTTCTCCATTATTCTTCCCTGGGCTACTCAAGAAAGACCATATAATACTACGAAGAACATTGAAGGCTGTAAGTAGGGTCAGTGCTATCCCTTTGACTCAACTAACCGACACAGTTGTCAACAGACATATGAATTCTTGTAAACACTTAGCTAAAGTTATCTTGTCTGATAGTGAACATCCTCTTTATTCACAATTGTTTCCTTGCGTCTCTTCGGGTAAGATCAGAAGAAATTTCATAAACATTTATGCTCGTACTGCAAAATATAAAATTCGACCGTACCATATTTGGCACGAGTATTGTGTAAAGAGACAAATATCAGAAAAGAACTCTTACAACTTTTAAATCATTAACTAAACTATAAAATGTAATGATGCATATTATTGCATGTGTGATTTGTTATATTATTTATTTATTATTCACTATGACCTAGCAATGGTGTGATTTTGTTGGGTTTTATTTTTATTTTTCCTATTAACTATCAATATTTTAACATTTTATACATTTATATAATTATAAACAGAGCTAAACCATTGCAATATGTAAAATGAAACGCTGAAAATTCCATGCTGTAAATTGTAATTGTTGTGGAATAAAGTAAATTATTATTATTATTATGATTCAGTGACAGATATTTCGACTTGTCTAAGTTAAGGTAAAGTGAATACTGTTTTCAGATTTCGGCAGGAATTTCATCTGTATCAGAAAAGCATTATTAATATTTTGGGAATTACTCTTATCTGAAGTTTAACCCTAAGCTTATGAATTAGTGAATTATTTCTTGAAAATTTTCATTTTTTTATTAGTTTATTTTGGCAATACCAGTAGTCGACCAAAGATCTCTATATGATTTTCTCAAAATCATCGAATGTTAACTACTTCGATTTATATCTCATTAAAATATTAAACTGTATGATTTGACCAGTTCATTTTAAAAAAGTAGTTTATAGTTTACAGTGTAAGCCACAATCACCGCGCCTTAGAAATAGTCACACACACACACACACCTTGTTTTAGCGTAATCATATTTTGGGCTATATGGTAATTTTAACACTCTAGTTGTTTCAACTAAATAATTAGCAAACAAAATAATAAAAGAAGAGTTATACCCCAGGCTGAGGATGAAAATAGTTTCACGTTTTCTTGAAGTTGTTATTTGATTAAGGGTATTTCATCATCTGTACTTGGTTACATCCCCAGCACTAGGATAATGAACCGGCCACCTAAGCTCAGAGAACGCCAAACCATTTGCAAATGAGGTTCGAGTTATAGATATAGATATATCTTTGGAATTTTCAATATTCTCAGCTTAGTTTAGTTGACTGACTTTTGGCATCACTTTAACAATGATCAAGTGTAAAACATTTTGGCGTCTTAATCCCCTGCAATCATGTTATTTGAGGGACTCTCTACTAATATAGTTCACTTTAAGAATGTATCTTCAGATATGACAAATACTCCAGTCTGTTGAATACAAATGTCGGGAGTTCTGATATTCGTGACTTAATACAATCAACCAGTTAATTATCACTTACATTTAATGTCAAAATCAGGATTTATATCAGAGGTGCAGCCAACTTATCACTTTCAACATATACACACCTAAAGGAATATATATATATATATGAATCAACAAGTGGTATCTTAGTAGAAGCAATTAACATCATCTGAGATATGGTTCCGTACGTCTTCGAATTCAGCAACTAGTTAAAGAAACTCAGTAATTTGGGTGAAATTTGTTCTCTAAGTCATGAAACATCTCTGACATATAACGATAATTACACGACGTATTTCACTATGTCGAAATGAGTTCATTCAACCTTAGACAGTAATCACCATTAGTCATATATTCACTGTAACCTACAATCTTCCTTTATCAATTATATATTTATGTATGCTGTTATAATAAAATGAGAAAATAATTATACCTAATAAATTCTCATCTGTAAAGTAAAACTAAGTGTCTATGCAGATGAGTTACAGTGATAAATGTCTTCTAAACGAAGTTAATTAGCTCTGGGCGTTTATTTTTTGAAAACCATATTTATATATATATATATATGAACCAGATTCGAGGTCAAATATCAACAAGTTAATTTTATCAAGGGAGTAAAGAAAATATAAACTTCAACACGTTCGTATAAAACGTTAACACCCTAAAAATAAGTCACAGAGATTCAAATTATCCAGTAGAAAATATAAATGGAGAATAAGTAGGATACAGTTTTGTTCAGTTTTGTAAACTGCTGCAGCAAGGTATTAAGTGGCAATGGAGATTAGCGAAAATGAGGGGAAACTGTTTCATATATCATTCTGCATATAATTTCCAATGAAGCACTTATTAGTTACGAATGAAAGGTCTGAGAAATCGAGTTCTTTCAAGGTGAATTACAGCCTCCAATTTAAGCACTTAGGCAGTGTGATTGATATTATTAGATGGTTGTTCTTGTTCTTCATGCTAAATGCTGAAGACTTCCAAACTGATTTCAAAATGAGGAAGGTCTGTTTTTCCTTTCCGAGTCTGGCTTTGACATCCTCACCAGTGTTTGCTGTAGTTGAAACAATGCTGCCTAAATAAGTGAAGGAGTTGGCCTTTTTCGGTTTTCTTCCATTAGTAGGGATTGTGCTTGTACTCTGTGGTTGGTTGGTTTTCATCATCACCTGCGTCTTCGCTTTGTTTACGTGAAGTCCTGTATTTGCTTCTTCTACTTTCAACATGTTGGTTTTCGCCCGTAAGTCTTCAAATTCATGTCACACTAGACATAAATCGTCGGCGAAGTCCAGGTCTTATCGGCCCAGCGTATTCCTGTCTTCTCATTTTTCATAGTCAACCGCATGACTCAGTCTGCCACGACCAGGAATATCATCGTTGATAGTAGACAATCATGTCTTACTCCTGTCTTCACTCCAAACACTTCACCGAGCTTTCCATTTTGAATTACCTTGCTTGAGGTATCATCATGTGGCAGTTCAATGGTATTTATAAATGTTGAAGTGGAGAGTTGTGAATTTAAATTTCTTAACTGTATAACAGATATGCTATGCATTGCGCTTGAGGAAGCCTTTATATCATCAAGAGAATTATAGAAGAATAAACGCCACTTGATATACAATTCGATGAACGTGTAGTAATTTTGAAACATTGAATTTTTCCCCTAAAACTAATTTTCGAATACAGTCAGGTGGCAGTAATTATATTCGTGTAACTGAAATAATACTTTAAATAAATGGCCGGAATTCAGATGAAAGTCGGCTAGCAAATGCTGAATAGTGCTTAAAACTCTTCTCTGATCTTGTGTATGTTAAGTGCTAAGAGTAAAAATTTCATCAGTATTAAACCATATACTATTTTATTATGATTGAAACCCATCCTAGACTTAAAGCATTTATTTAACGTTGAATCCTTGAATTCTGCAGTCATGATAAATTAAATTTATTGGAAAATTGAGATATATTGTTCTCCTCGATAGTCAGAACTAAAAAGTACAAATATTGACGCATTATGAGGTTAAAAGTAAGTTGGATTATGTGTGGTCGAAAATTCTGATAGTTTATCGCTTACTGATTTCGCTCTGACCTTCTGAAAGACTCCATTCGACAACCTGACCTTCATCAGACTGTCTTCCAACCCACATTTATTTATCCACGGAATATATGAATTGGTGTAATACACCATTTAGTAAATACAACTTTAAACAAAGCAACAACTACAGATTTCGCAGAATAAAATGGTACCATATTTTATTTCGTCGCCTTCTCTTCAGCTGCTTACAGGGCAAAAACATTATTACATGTATCTACAATAACAATTTAACATACTTACACAGAGTTCATTTTAAACAGAAATCAATCGATCAATATACACATACGCTAATAATATATACATATATATATATGCAATGTTGAACACAATTCCGAGCAATAATAATCATACAAAATGAAAACTTTTCAGTATCTCGCCTTAGGATGAAAAATATCCAGTTACCAGGGCAAAGAAAGACTGATAACTGCTTCTTTCTGAACGCACAAATCAGGTTTTAGGCGCTTGATGGAAAAGGCTTCAGCAAACTTAAGGAGCATTGAACTCTTTTGCTTATTGATAATTTTGAATGACTTTTCCACGTCCACCTCATGACCCGTGTCAAGAAGATGCCTGGCGATGGCACTGCCGAAAGCATTTGTTCCCTTTAGACGTAAGCTTTTTGGTACATGTTCAGAAAATCGTAGATATGCTCTTTAAAAACTGAGGTCACGTGAAAAAAATCGAATACAATAGGATAATATCAAAATGAACAATAATACAGAAAATAATCAAAGTTCTGCTATCATGCCTACATTGACCTGAATTTAATACAATCAGATGGAACATATTAACATTTACAAAGGACGATATATTTTGTTGAGGGAATTAAATAAAGTAACAATAAGATGATAAATACTAGAGGCGAAAATGCGTATTTGGACAACCGTCACTTTAATTTAAAGGCTTTTATAGCCAAATCAAAGTGGTCCGAGCAATAGACTGTTATTCTATTCCATTGCATTTAACTAATCCAGTTCTAACAGACTAGCTATACAGAACCAACTCTATACAAGTCAACCTGTGAGTAATTGTAGCATGGATTTTGTTTTACTGAATCCTCAAAATCTCAACTAGATAATTTCATTCCACTAACCCCTGTTGACTACTTTTCTCATGATTCTCAAAAGGTCCAACTGAAAATTCATGGTCAATGGGGTTTACTAAACAATTCACTGGTTGACTGAAAATGTCTTTACACCGTGATCTTATTACCAATACCTCAAGATCATTTGTGTAAGCAGCTGAAGATTAGGAAGGTTTCTAGTGGTCACCCAACAAATGCATACACATGTGAAAGTCCCCCTAATATGAATAATTGTCGACCAGTGTTAAATTCCAGAAGCAGTAATTTCTTTGACTATCTTCCAAATATACATATACTCGTCTAAAATAGTAGCTCAAGAAAGCAAACAAATTTTTTTTAAATCGCTGAAAGTTTTAATTCTAATGTGTAGTATTTGGATACATAAAAAATTTTTCAAAATTCATCATGAGTTAAGATGTGTGTATTATTCAGAAATAAAATCTATTTTACATCCTATGTGAAAATAACACCCTTAAAATACTCACTGAAGTTCATCATACTGCAACAACAGAAGACAGGGGCCAGGCGACAGACCATTTATCAAGGAAAATCAACACATATTCATAGATTTTAATGTACATTATTATAGATTATTGTTAGTAGAAAATACAGTCTTTGGATTGCTTGTTTCTCACAGAAAGTTAACCTTGCATCTCTTTGTGGCTGTGTCAGATCATCCATATGCTAACTGTATCCGTCTACGCAAAGCCTTTGTTCTCATTTTCTCACCAACAATATTGGGGACATAAACACTGACGTCAATTACTGTCTACCAAATTTGTCTAGCAGTCAGCTCTCACCACAATAATATCAGTTTCAAGTTGAGAAAAAAAGCAGATTGCTGGATATTTTTCCATGGTATGTTGTTTACAATAGAAGTTGATGCGTAGTTGAAAAGTCCAGTTGTTTGAAAAACTACATGAACTGGGCAACTAACAAATTTTCATAGGTTTTTCCAATAGATAAGAAAGATGATTCCTCTAAAATTATTCGCCTTCACGTTTGAGTGAACGAACATACTAAACAGACTAAACGAGAAAGTAGTGTTATTCAGTTTCTACCTAAAACATGACCGCGCGGCCTCTTTCAACATCACTTAGGAATCGCAAGAAGGTATGAGATTTCATAAATTTTGTACAGCGAAATCTCTGCAGTGCACAGCATGAATCCGCAATACTGTTCTACCTTGGACCTTATTCATCATGTGAAATACATAATTCAGTTTCTCGATAATTCTTTAAGTGACATTGATTCAATATGAAATCTACACTGGAGTACACAGTTCAAATGAGTTTCTTATTCCATTCCGCTTCACTTTATCTTGTATCACTAAATTATTATCCCCTTGGGTTCTGAGTGGAACGTAGGGCTTTATCAACACATCTCCACTTTCTTCTATTCTCTGCTGTCCTCTTCATCTGGGTCCACGATCGCCCATAATCTCTCATCTCCTCCTTACACGATCTCCACCATGTCACCCTCGGATGACCCATTCATCGCTTCCCATTGGGACTCCACAAGAGAAACTGGTGCGCGATTCCTGTTGTCGTCTGATTCATTTCATTTTGACAAATTCACACAATCACGTACCGCATTTCCAAATGTAGGTAACCTTTCGTTAAAATTAGTACTATATTCTATTATTTACTCATATGTCTATTGTATTTTTTCGACCTTTGACTATTCATGTTTTACTGATAAATTTGTGCTACATATCATTACGTCTCTTAATTCAGTTGCAACTGATTTTATTCACTACATTAGTGCTTCTCTTAATCGCACACAGAGCTGAGTGCAAATTCACCAACACTGGTTATTAAAGATCAGTCAGTATTGAAAGTTGTAAAACGTCATGAAGTGAGGTCATAATACTCATCCATAGGCAATAGCAGCTAAAATAAAACTGACAGAGACCATCGACCAAACTATTTCCAAATAAAATAAAAAAATAGCTTGGAATAGAGTTAGACCCGTCACCAATCTATAAAAGCATAGAGTAGTCATAAAGGTATGTCTAAATGGGTTCAAGAATAATAGACACAAATTGCTGTTTACTTTAAATTTATATGAGCTTACAATGGAATCTGTTGCTTGGTATTTCAGTATAACCTTATTTCTAATAGGTACCAGAAGGAGTTAAATAGTTTACTCAGTATGCTATTAGCTCCAGCGATTTGTGACTCACATCCCCGCGTCTTTGAAACCGAGTAACGGTAAGCAGACAGACAAGTGATGAAGCACGCCCTATAATACACAAGTTTGTACCAACGAGTTTTGCTAGTCTGTCACACTAAATGTTGTTTTAAGGACGTATCTAGGTTGCGGGCTTCAAAGTTAAACGTATAAAACCATAGCTTCGTGACTTTCATGCTTGTATGTGTAGCGTATTTCATCACCAATGATTTCTTTTTCTACTTGTATCTTAGTGGCGCTTGTTCAAACTAGTATATTTTAAGACTATACTTTCTCATCACTCCAATATTCGTTGTAAAAAAGAATAAAGCCTTCAGCAAAATTATTTTTTGTTTGCTTACGGTACAACCTAAGTTAGGATTAGAAAGAAAGACGCAGCCAATGAATGAATGCTTGTGATTAAAAATATACCTTGAAATAAAACAAGGTAATCGAATCATTTCTACTAATTCCATTATTTTTTTAATTCTTGATCATATGATATTTATTACAGCTTATGAAAAGTCCAACATAATATTTTCATTATAGTAAAACCGTGTTCAGTTTCAGTCTGTCAGCAGCCTTGGACTACACATTTCACTAGGTCATTAAAACCTTTATCAGAAAATGACCATGGAATAATTCCCGTGATGTGTTTGTTTACTTTTCTACTTTGAATCATTCATTCGTAAGTGTTGTAGGGTGTAAATAACAACAACAATAACAGTTTAGTTATTGAATAAACAATCAACCAGAAGTGAATTATTACACTACACTAGAATTAGCTATCATGTGTTATTGTTTGTTTGTGCCCATTCTATAAACTAAATCCTATGCAACGAATGAATGAAAGAAAGCAATATCAGAGTTTATTTTTTTGAATATTAGAAATTGCACATGGTTGGTGAAAACCCCATAATCTTGTAGTAATGTTACTTCATTTTCCTTCCACATATTGTAAAACCGAGTGGTATTTTAGAGAAAGGTGTAGTTTAGACTTTTGCAGAAGTGAAGTATCCACTGAGGACTGAACGGTTTGCTAACCTGGTGAAATTATATATATATATATATATATATATATATGGAGTGGTAAAATTGAACACTAACTAATGAGGCCTTTTAAAACTGCGAAACACTGACACATTTAATCTACTTTAATAAAACCAGACCCTGAGTAATTTTCCAGTTTAAAGTTCAAGCTAATTTGTTTTTCTGGTACTTTATACACAGTCATTTTATAACTTTTTCGATGATGGCTTGCTTAAATAGTTGGACTACCTGATTTTCCATCCATCAAAATGTATACTGTTTACTCTATTTTGCCTGTTTGATTTAATTATGCAGTTACATTTCTGAATTGCGGTTTGTTACGCATGGCTTGGATTTTTCATAGAAAGCAGAGAAAAAGACGTGACGGATACTTTGGATAGAACAATGTTGCTTCAAATGATATATGACCGATTATTAATTTACTTGAAGATTCTACTTTGCAATAGAACATGCCAATAATTCTGCAGTACCTATTGTTGCATATTTCAGAATAAAGTTATCGTGATTAAAAGACTGGTAAGCTTTTTATCTGTGTTACACAGTTAGGCTGATGAAATTCTCTTATTCACTAATTTTCAGGTTACTTCAACAAGATGATGTCCTAGTAAGACTGCCTGCATAATGACTGTAAATTACAATGCTGTGAAGTGGTCACTAAACAATACGAAAAAGCTGAATAGTTCAGAAGACCTTTAAATTACTTGGATTCTAAGGAGTGTTCAGTTTTGAACAGAGCAGTAGTTTAGGTCACTGTTTGTCTGTTGCATGTATCGCAGATTGAAAAGAGAACTATTAAGTGGATAGCACTTAATATGCATACTGTTATCCATAGTTATAAATATGTATATGAACAGTAAACTGTTGTTGTGATGTCGGGCAGTGGTTAATTATGCTTGACTGAAATATACCTAACGAACATCGTCACGTCATTCTGTTTTTTAGCACTTCATCCAGGTTTCAATGTCACATTAAACTTAATAGTAATTAAGCTGTTATATACTCTGTGCTATGGCTACCATCATAGACTGCTAGCTTAGTAACTTGACAGTATACTTTTTACCTCAATGGAGTTCTTTATGATGCGCCTTAATGACGTACGGTAAAGACGTTAATTCGGAAAAAGCTTCACCATTGTGTCCCTACTTGAAATTGACACTGAATACTGTGAACAGTAGACTAGTCGTAAATTAAACTTAGTTATCTTAACTTCAAATAAAGCTTATGCTCCAATTCCGACTTTGCTTCCATAAATACTTTCATAGCATTCGTATACGTGCATGTAAGACTATTTTTAGTCACAGAGTTTCTTCATATTTTATGATATATGTGATCACCTTATATCTCTGAAGTCGTTTCTGCTCAATATATAGAACTGGTAAGGTGGAATGAAGGGTGACTACCTAACCAACCATGGTATTCACTCGAAATGAAAAGGAAGTTTAGTGCATTGCAGAATTAAAGTTTTATCCTTAGTGCAGATTGACTATGATGTCCAAATATATCAAATGAATTAGCCAATAGAGGGTTTCAATAAGTATGCTGCAAATAAATAGGATATCGCTAAACAAGTGCTGGGTTTTAACTTTTCACAGAGTGCTTTCCTGTATCATAATATAATTTTATAAATATCAATTTGATTATATTGTCCGTCGGTGGCATAGCGGTTAGGACGCTCGCCGACCATGCAAAGGGTCCAGGCTTCGATTCCCGTCCGACGCACTCCTTTACTTCGCTAAGCCAGAAATAATACCGGTGAAGAGGGAAGGTTGGGGATGAGGCTAGTAACTCCTTCCTGTAAAATAAACACTGCTACAGAAACTTCAAGCCTGTAGCTTGAAGCCCCATGTTCCACTGGGGAACGTGAAGGGAAAAAATAAAATAAATATCAATTTGATTATGCTTTACTATAACTAGCGAAGAACTTTATAATCGTGATTTTATTCCATAGAATGTTAGTCAATTAGGTGTAAGTGAATTCCAGTTATCTGGGAATTTGTCATTTTAGTCTTTACACTGTAACCCAGAAGAGTTACAATAGCATCTAGTTATCTGATGGCCATGAAGCTACACACACGCTATCAACCAATGAAATGCAAGCACATCAGTTTGTCAGGCCTTACAAGTGATCAAATCAATTCCGGAGTGAATCACTGAACAGAAGTTAACAAACACCGAGATGTCTCATTAAAAATAGCCTATTTATACTGATCCCAGTTAATCGAACGACCGATGATTACTGGTTTCATCAAGTGTTGTTGAAAGTTTCTGCAGTAATCTTAGTCTTCCGTGTATTTAATTTACGATTAGAGTTGAATAGTAAACCTGAACGGAAGTAATATTTGAATCGTGGATCTTCCAGTACATATAAATAAATTTAATATATGATAAGTAAGGCTTAAAAAAAGTGTTCAACCAACTGATCAAATTCAGTTATGATTCACACATTCCTATCATCACTAAATATCTCCCGTAATTAAGCTACATATTCGACGTCATTTAACTGCAAAGCTTTGAAGGAGGCAACATAAGACAGGTATTTGAATTAAACAGTTCAGGAACTTGTCTAGTTTAGTTGTCATTTTTCATTTCAGTGAAAAGTTTTTATCGAAAAGCAGTGAAAAACAGACTTCTTACACCTTTAGTGTACCTACCACAGCACCAAAATAAACCTAGAGCTAAAATAAATATATAAAACTGCACCAACTTGATAGTATTAGCTAAATAAGTGTCTAGACCACCCACGGATGCTTTAAGTCTTTTACTTTAACGGGTACATATCTGACCAGGCTTGAGCGCCATTTTTCGCTCATCCTTTCTGCTGGCAACATGCACATCTTCACAATTCATAGCTCAGTTATACTAACCAGATAAGTTATAAAATCTTCTATCCATATAGCCTTAATATTTTATTCTATTTAAATATATTGCACATCAAAGCAGATTTCTGAATAACTGAGTCATTTTGATTTGTAAATAGATATTAGTTACACAGTGAATGAATGTTGTGAATCAATAATGCAATATATGACACTTGGGTTTTCAGTGGTCTGTGAGTGTGAGTAATTACTTAAATGCACATGAGTCAAGTATAATTCTTTGTACCATAGGATGCATATTCTGGATTACCCTAGCAACCATCACATGATAAGTAGTATCAAGATGAGTTCAGTACTCATATGATTAGTTTAAATGTCAATACAATTCATTTGTAGTCGGTCACTAATGTGTAAAAGAATAATTTTCAAGTGCTGAATTGTAGGGACTGGCAATAAGATAAACTTCATAGGATTGGAATGAGAAGTTGTGACCAATGGGGTCCATATGTGTGGTGTAAGGGCAGACACTAGCTGAGAATATAAATTGGCAATGGCACTATATATAGCAAATTGAAGAAGTTTGAATTTATGAGCTATTGAATTCCGTCCCAATGGATGTATGGCGAACAGGCTCGCCTCATGACCTGAAGTTCCTGATTTGGATCCCTCGTGAAGTCATGGGGGTATGCTTTTGAAGATTCAGAAATTGGGGCGAAACGGTTGTTTAGTTCTCCCTGATTTTCAGTGGCTCTCTAACCAATATCGGTTAGGGACGAAATAGGTTAGATCCCTCCACCACAAAATTATTTCGAATTTATCATCACACAACACATGCATCTGCTTCAAATTTCTTGTCATCAGAAGTCGTTAAATTCAATCAACATTGAACAAGAGTCTACATTTACTTTTAAAGGTAATCAACCAGTTATATTTTGATTGTGTTAATTAGTCGGCAGTAGATTAGCACTAGAATCATGAGAGTCAATGACCTTACTTAGGGGTTCCGTCAACAATTATATATATATATATATATATATATATATATCACAGTACAGCTGGTAGAAAACCAGTGTTTTCATAGGATTAAACATCGACCGTGAGCCACTAAGGATTATTATTGGTATGAAATTCAGTTCACATTAATGGTTGAAGGTAATCAAGATGAAGGCCTTGATAGTCTTTAACAGAATTATGTCCCTGAAGGTGGCATATACACTACGTTGATCAATACAAGTAAGTAAGAAATCTGGGTCCAGGATTTCTTGTCAACTGCCTCTTACCGTCCAATATTGACTGAAAGCTTACTGTGTTAGTGATCATATTGGAAAGCATGTAAGGTATAAAGAGTAAACAGGTTGGTATTTATTCCTCTATAGTGACTAATTTAAATGTTTGTCTTTCAATTTTCCAAGAATGAGAACTTTTTCACCATTTTATGAGTTTAATAATCCATCAAGAAAACTACAAAACCAATACTTGAAAATTAATCTGATGCTCACTAGTGACTGGCCCTATTCAGGCAGTTAACCTGGGCTTCCAGTGGGAAGCCGTGACCAGTAGGGTACAGCAGGCTGAAGATGAGGCAGTAACTCATCGAAGAAGACATTGCGAAGTGGTCGCGCCATGTCGTGAATTGGCAGAAGTTAGAATTCAAGGACCATTGGATCGGGTCCCAGTGGCTCAATGGTCTACGAGCTGGCCTTGTAACAGGAAGGTCCTGGGTTCGAACACCAGTGAGTGTGTACTGATGAAGAGTCCCAAACTAGGACGAAACAGCTGTCCAGTACTCCCAGGTTTTCCAGTGGTTCTCTAACTGATGTCAGCTCATGATGAAATCCTCCATGCAATCAAACAAAATCCCTACAAAACCAATACCTGAAAAACTTTTTTTGTAAGATATTCCATTTGCGTTATTTTTAGCTGGTGAGTATAATCACGAATAATTATGTGAGTTTATCAATTTTCTGTTCATTTTATATTTCACAATTAAGATCAAAATAATCCACAGTATCAAGCTTCCCCAGGTTAATGAATCTGTTAGATTTCGTGTAAATGTTATTCATCTCGGAAACCTTACATAAATATATGTTTGGATTAGTTTTAAACAATATATTCCATTTTCCCTCTATTTAATGATTTCACTTATATGTCCAAAAACGATTGAACAACCACCTTGTTTAATACATGCAATAAAAAGGTTTAGGAAACGGATTACAATAATAATTGTTGTTAGATGGTTGAAGGCAATCGACAGCAGACCCTAGACGTGGGTTTAGTGCTTGCTGACATCCGTCAGCTGGACGTTTCTACAATCTTGAAGGAAGTGTTGGTCACATTGCAGTCTTGACGGATAAAACTCAGTCTAAACCAAAAGAAGTAGTCGACGGATGACACTGGTTACTGCCTAGTGTACAACCAAATGAAATACTAACTGTTTAAAACTAGGCAGCATACTGGCAGTTAGGTAAGAACTAACCGACTAATATATAATGGAAGTAATGCTGAATCGATAGTCGTAACATTGTAAAATAACCTAAGGTAGTTGCTAATATTATGAGTATAATATGTCAACAAATACAAATTAGAGAAAAAATCGCTCTGTGAGTTAAATGAAAGGTGACTTAATCTCAAGTTATGAAACATAAAAATACAATAAAGAATAATTCAAGTGAAAGGTAGGCACATTAGTCACTTAAGAGGTTTAAAAGCGTGTTCTTCATCTTACGTCGCTTCCAAAACGTGCTGACAGTGACAGAGTTGTTCTTTATGGAGAATAAGAATAAATATTTTAATTAAATTATGTTAGAATGATAAACCACTGATACTTAGCGACTGTCACCCAAACTATATCGTTTCTAATGGCTACATTTCGTAATATAATTTAGATATAAAATAAGGCAATTTGTAGTATACAGAGGAAGACTAGGAGAAATTCACTTTTGGGAAGAGGAACAGTGAAACTTAGACAGAAATAAAAATTCATTGATATCCAACCATGACAACCACTGACTAATATTGATTTGAAGAAACGATACACGTAGCATAGCGATTCAAAGAAGTGGTCAGTAATTCCATATTAATTTGGTCATTACACATATAAATCAAAAAATGAGACAGTATTATTTACTGATGTGTATATTAGAATTTAACTATAAGAGCAATAATAAATAAGTTACGTCACTTCAATAATCCCTATGCGTCTGGAGAGATAAACCATTTTAGGCAGACACAATGAACCCCATTCTAGTGAATAGTCAGATATGAGAATTAATAGGGGATCTTTTGAGAATTTTGAAGACATTTTGATAAATCCACTGTACCACAGATACTTTTCAACTAATTCAGTTGGGTTAAATACAATCTATCTATTCCTATCTAAACTCCTGTTCGTCTTAGGGATTAGTTTGACAGAAGGCCAGCGGCGTCCATATGACTAACTCATGGTAACAATCAAAGGAACATATATCTTATGGTTGGATCGATAACAGAGTATTTAATGATATGATTTCAGTAGCTTATATTAATTTCCAGTTACTATATTCATATAGTGAGCATGGCAGATGAATAAATCACGTTCAGACTGGTGATTGTCTTTTTTTGTCTCTCCCTGACCATAATTCTCCTTCCATATATTCATCGTAGTATTTGTGACTTTTCCCAAGGATATACAAATGTAACAACCGGTGTCATTTTTAGGAAAGCAATTTCCTACTCGAATGATATTCTAGAGATAAGAGTCATCTGTTTAATTTCCAGGAAATTGTCTACAGTGGTAACCACTGCAAAACATTCAACAAGATTCTTGTATTATCTTATTGAGTATAGATTTGAAAGTAAACCCTTGGCAAAGCCAGCGTTGAATTTCAGTTTGTTAGGTATTGCAGATGGAAAAGATGTGACCGATCTACTATTTGTAGGAATACTAAGTGTTTCTCATTGTCAAGTAATTTTTATTGTTATTGTTTTGAGCGATATATGAAAATAAGCCTACCCTAATGATCAATAAACACTGGGGAAAAAATGCATAATCAAATAAAGATGGTGAAACAAACTGATAAATAAATAAAATACACTTACTAATACACCATCTAATGTATAAATTTTATGTATAGGAATTCGGAACAATTCACTTAATTCTTGTAACACTTGGTCAAGTTTTTTAATATATCTTCGTTTAACTAACACAGGTTTGTATATACGCGGTTGTCCATTCAAGCGAACATAAATACGTTTCACTTGTTTTAATTGTCTCCATGTGGTGGTTTCATCGGAGTCAACAATAAGAGTATCAAGTGTTGGCAGATAAACACAATTTGTTGTTTTGTTGAATTTATGGCTACTGTTAGTAGTGTCAGTGGTGGTATACCTAGTCAAAAGATTATTTAAATCTAGCTTCGAAGGATTTAGTGAATAACTGGGTAGAACTAGTCTACTATAAGACGTTGATGTAGAAAGTGATGAAGGCTTACAGTCAATGGTCCGGTTGGCTTTATTAGCTGTTTTACGATCCAGTGATATACCTCTTGATTTCGTTGGATAGTCAGCGTACGCATAGTAACTGTTACATTGTATATCATTCATTGACTTGAATTTACTCATGACTTGTGGTGCATATATTTTTTGTTCATTACAGGTAACCGTTGGCACTGTTGTAGTTAATTCTTCTAGAAGTGCTTCCAAACTTCGATAGTGATTTGGTTGAATGGCTAGGCGTATACCACTGCTCCGATTGTCCAAATCATTATCCTGGTAAACATAAGCTGTTTTTACTATTGGTAATATTCCGTGTTGTGGACAGTAAGCAGTTCCGAGTGAACTTGGAGGTTTGTTCTTCAATTCGTTCACTCTAATATTTCGACAGGTCTTACTACTACTGTTATTGGCATTATTATGGCAGGGTAAATAAGATGATGGATGAGAATTTGACTTATTATGCTTTGTGATATTACTGGTGAGAGTATCGCTGGGATTGTTAGACAAAATATCCTTGTTTTTGTTATTCATGATAATTCCTGCATTACTTTTGATGAATTAATATGACAAATAGTAAAATGTAATGATAATCATTTAAAATAACAAAAATATCAAGAAATATATGTATAAATCATAAATTGTGTTATTTGACGTTTCCAGTCAATCTATGAATTTTAGCCTTCCTTCTCTAGCGTATAATCCCATAACTATTGTGAGAACGAAGCAGATTATGTTCTGTGAGCAGTCTATTTATCATGCCTCTGTACTTTGAAAACACACTTATCCTAATGATCGATTATAAGTTGATGTTTATATGCTTGAGGTGAAAATTTTATGAAGGTGAATTCATTGGAAAATGTTTAATCTGGATATATACATATATATATATATATACCCCTTTCGAAACCCTACAAAACTCATGTTATTTGCATGTGTACATACACATACAGCATGTGTGATTATTTCGATGTACTCATTTGTAAAATTTTGATTGGAGAATAGCTTTTCATATCCCATTATAGGTATATTTGTTTAGAATTGTCGTGATAATTTTTATTTCTCTTACTGAGCAGTAGTGTTTACGAATACGTTGCATAGCAACCATAAATGATTCTTTAACGAGATCTCTTTATTCATTGTCACATATACAGACATAAATGATTTAGTGATACGTGGTGGGTGAAATATTTCTGTTGATAAGGGTCTAGATGGAGACATTTCGCCCTCCATTACAAATAGGCAGTTGTAAATAATAAAGCATCTCTTCAGCTTTTGAAGTTTTCATTAGGGAATGTATTTATGGCGTTTCAGAGCTAAGGAGAAAAACAACATAATTTTTCAGACCATGTATGTTCCCTGACATGGCTGTAAATTGCCTTAAGAAATAACCAAGGCTTCTGTTAGCAATGAGTAACTCATTTAATGAGATGTCATTTTTGATGTGTATTTGATTTCTGAAGCGTCTTATGAAGATAAATTAAGTTATTTTATGCTTTTCAGACAAATAATAAAGTTTTGTTTAACATGACTGTCGAATCCACCGCAAACATTCAACTTCATATACGTAAATCAGACTTCCATTTTAGCGTATAACAATGACATTTCTTATTCTGGGGAACATTTATGTGACATTAACCGTAATCAACTAAGCAATCTTAGAAATACTTCTTTCATGTGCACAGTGATCCGTATCACTGGTCACTTCCTATTAGCTCTTCAAGAAATCTACTTATAAATACTCCAGTAGTGAGTAATAAGATCGGTGCTTTGAAGTTTCCATAACGATGGAGTTCGTCTTTTGCGTAGAGCCGCTACCCGCTCTTTTTACGGGTTTGAGATAGGGTTTTCATTCATACTAGCTGTCAAAATTGGTGTACAGGGAAACTTTTTGGTTTCAATGACTTTCATTATGATTTCAGTTGGAAGAAGACCTGAGATGCCAGCCGACATTAAACAAATCATCTACTGTGATGTAGATTATTTATTTGCGTGAATGAAATTTAAAATTGGTACACCAGATACATTCCGTGCTTTTTTCGTTTTTTATCAAAATTGATGTGAATTAATAAGGAACTGCAGCTGACCGACAGATAATAACTTTTTGGAGTCAACATTGAGACTTTCCAGCCTATTTTTCAAATAAATTGAATTAGGGAATTAGTATATAACAAATGCTAGCCTACTCTTTCAAAAAGCGTGTTGGATGGAGTGATAACATCGAGAGAAAACTGAGTAGATATAGATGCCAGAAAGCACAGAATGCTGCATAAACATATTTCCCTGCCAATTAACTGAAAATGAAGCAAAATAAACTGCCCTTTCTAATATTCAAGTTACTAATCATGCTGCACACTTATTACTGAGTAGCGACCTGATTACTGTAGCATCATCAGTTCACATACAAATAATTTTCCTCATCTCTTATCACCTCTATAGTTAATTATTCCACTTAGGAAGAATCCGCACAACTATAAATACTTTCGAGCATCAGCATCGTAAGACGAAATAATGCATCAGAACATTCTATTTTGTTCAATAATTTCTCTACCTTAGGACCGACATATTCTTTAAAAATTATTTCATCGTCAGTATTTTTCCCGCTGGCTTCAAAGCTTTTAGTCATTTTTTAAAAACGGATTTTTCTTCCTCCCAATGACCTTTATCTTTTGTTTCTCGTTTTCAACTCTGCTGTCAGATGTACTTCTAATATGCCACACTGATAGATCAAGACTCTTCATCTAACCTAAGGAAAAAGGTTTTCTTCTTCACTTCATCACTAAAAGACACTTCCAATAAAGCAAGAAACTATCTGATACCTCTTGCTGATAATATTTTGAATCATTTCCAAACTTCATAATAATTGAACTAGATAACTTAGTTCTTTTTATTATAAAGGTCTTAACCGAAACTTTCAAATAAATATCTAATGGTAAATAACAGTTTGTGGAAATTATAATAATCTAGTTGATTCTATAACTTTCTATTAAAAGTAAAAGATTTCTAAGTAACCATCACCATTTTCTTACTGTGTATTTCCTGAATTAGTAAAAATATCATCTATAGGTGCATATGTAGTACCTTTATCCTGATGACTGCAGACGGATATAACAGGCTTTACTACTCACAAGATAACCATTCACTTTCAATGCTCACGCTGCGATTAGATGACAGCTTTATAGTTTTGACGATTTACCTTCTTATTCAAACTATCGAGGTTGCCTTCAACGTCTGGTCAGAAAAACAACTGTTAATTTCTTAATTACATTGTCTCAGTTAATCCTCTCTGAAAGGTGTGAATTTGGGTCGCTAACCCGATAATTACTGTGATGTATTTGTATTTAGATGTTAAATTGACCAGTTGGTAAGATGCTTGTAGTTGTTATTAATCATCGATCAGGCGAATGTGAAAACTTAAGGAAACTTATGTTGCCTCTGCCCTAAGTCCTAATAGCTGACATATCAACAGAAACCGGGAAATTCTGTCTAACACAGTCAATCAACAATAAATACAAAAATTACCTAAAAAATAACACGCTTTATTGTGAAATCACATTTTCCATTAACGTGAGCAGTCTAAATGATTACAGGTTATAACTGCTCATTTTAGTTAACATAGATCATCAATATTCTTAATTAATGAAACCAAAAATATTACTTTTTCTACAAACTGGTCTTTACACTTTATTTAAGTGGTAACTTTATCCTTCGAAAGTAACTCAAGTAGATTATGACTTTGATTACAGGAGACTAAAAGTGCCATGTAATGGAACACTTGAAAATGGGTTATTATATTTCCTTGAAGACGGCAAAATCCCACTTGAAATCACTGGTCATTAGTGACAGGATGGAGATCTTGAAATCCTAGTGAGAAGTTGTGACCACAAGAGTTCATTAAATCGAGTGTAGAGAAAGGTACTCGTCAATAAAATTGGCAGGCAGTCGAGTTATATATAGCAAATCGGCAAAAGTAATAACTTGCAATCAGTAGTTTTTTCTGAGCTGTTTGTTCTAGTTGAGGAGCTTCCGTCGTCCTTCTGGACAACATCTTCAGCAGAAATTTAGCATAAAGTGAACTGATTTAAATTTTCCAAGAGTGATAGAGTTCCGTCTCCTGGTAACCATCTTTACATATGTATTGATCATTTTTTGATTGACTTGGATTTTAAACTTTATCGTCACATTATAGATAAGATTTTATTTTGATAAATCACAGTGTTGTGCAGTTATATTAACTGAAAGCGTTTCGAGCACAAACTATTGCACAAGTTTCTCGTCACATGATTTACATTAGTTAGTAGATTTGGTCTATATTGACATGTCTGTTAATTGCATATTCGTTTGAGTACCAGGCTTCTAGGAATTCCCTGGCACTTTTAGTGTTTCCTCTTTTTAAAATTTCGGCATTATCCCAATCAAATTGATGTCCATAATTATCTACATGCATTGATATGAAAGATTATATACCATGTCTTTTCACAGCTAATTTGTGTTCCTGGGTTCTGATTCGAAGGGGAGGCCCACTTTGGCCGATGTAATGTCTATTACAGTTCATACAATTTATTTTGTGAATGGTATTAATTTTATCTTCTTTTTTCGTTGTTGGATCTTTCGGTTTGCCCAATATCGAATTAAGTGTTTGGATTGGCTTTTGTGATACATCTATTTCAAACAGTTTCAATATTCTAATTGTTACATCAGAGAACACTACTAATTGCAAATCATCCATCTGAGCTACAAATCTCTCTGTTTCATTGAATTTCAAGCACAACTCAATAACTTGAAGGTCCAGATCCTAGAGGAGTCATGCGTGTGTACGTTTAAAGATTGAGAGACTAGGATGAAACGACTGTCTAGTACTTCCAAGGTTTCAGTGGTTCACTAACTGAAGCCAGTTCGTGAACTAACATGAAATCAAGCAAAGCCTTACAAACCAACACTTGAAGATTATATTATACTGATAAAGCTAGAGTTGAAAACGGTCACTCATTTACTATCATTTTCTTACTTGAAAATCATCTGTTAGTCATCTAATCACTAAGGTCATTCGACAGAATGAGCATTTAGTAATATATTTAATGATCTAATGTTTACACAGCCGAAAATAATTTTTTATGTCACACAGCTATAAGTGAGTTAAAATCTGAGACTAAAAAATCACAAGGGATGACTCAAATTTGACAGATGTTTATTTAAACAAAACGAATCCTTGAACTATAGGTGATTTCTAAGCTTACATTCCTACGAAAAGACAGACTAGAAGAAAGTGCATCTTTGCGACTGTAAAAGTGCGTGTGTGTATGGTACAACAAAAAGTGCATTATCCAAAAAAAAAAAACAATAGATGGAAGTGTATTAACTAAAGTACTTCTCTTTTGCCTTTATAATCAGATAATGCTACAGAAAATAAACGACATTTGGTTAATTTCCCTGCCAGTATTCGTTTATGCATGTGGTAACGCCCTTTTTAAAAATTTATCTATCAAACAGAAAACATTCTTGTTGTTATTCCGAATATTACTATTCAACATAATGAGGTGTAATTTGCTAACGATAGTACTGTGGTGGTGTGACACAGGCAGTGTGCCCCGACTGAATATTATTCTCACAAATTCCCACAGTTCAGTACAGCATTAGCAACAGAATACGATACATCTATTTATTTGAACATTCTGTTTGTTTCTAGAGTCGGAACATTATTCCCGAAGTTCAGTATTGCGTTGGCAACAGAATACTATGTATATTTGAACATTCCATTTCATGTCGTTTAATGTAAACCAAAATCACACGCTAAATGATCGGTTAGGAAATATAAAACTGTATATCAATAAGTAGCCATTTGATCACTTGAGAATATACCTTGGCTTCCGTGTCTTGCCTTCTGCTGTTACGGTACTACTGAGGCAATGTGAATCAACTCTTGTTCTGAGTGATAAGTATAACCAAATCCATTTTCATCAGGCAATCTTGGCCACTGGTATCATTCAAATCAACTGCACCATTATATTTCTTATTAGTAAAATAATAATCTGACCGAAACAGGTGAAGTTTTATGTCTCACGGTGGAATATTACTGTTCGGTGGATGACGTTTGGAATACAATCTTATTCTTCAAACTTATATCAACTGTAATTACATATTATTAAAACCCGACTTTTATACTTCTCGTTCTTCTTTTCCCTTCGTCATAGGGATAGGAGAACTTTCCGGATGTCCGGAGCAGCTGTCAAGTCACTTCTGTTGATTTAATAAATGAAGCTTCAGCTATCCACCCTATTATATTAGATTTTAGGGTTGTCAATTTGCACCACCCGACTGTGTGGTTGTGTGTAGTCGGATAAAGTGTTATAGCTAAATATTTTTTTAGGTATTTTCTTATCTAAGTAGGATCTGTTAGTCTAGATTTTGCCAGTAGGTTGGATACCTCTATTCTAAATATATATACAGTCTCCTACTTTGAATAACATATTTTATAACCATTTCTATTTGACACCTGATCTTGTAAATATCTTAAAGTATTCATATTTCCAAAAAATATTTAAAATTACACAGAAAATAGGTTTTATACCTACTTTCCAACTGTAAACAAATTTAATCGGAAACCGATATTTCACAGAAAAATAGTCGAAATTAAAAAGTAGTGCACTGATGTTTTATCTTATTTTGCACTGTGAAGGTTCATATTGAAGGCGCCTATTGTCTTTAAATTAGCCTCAGGATTTCAAATATTCCCCGAAAAGGAATCAAATCCACGGCAGTTCAAGATGAAAAAATTATAATCAGGGAATGATTCGTCATCTAATGCATATTTTATGGGTTTTCTGTTTAATTTCATTCAGTGATAGATATCATCTAGCCAAATACCTGTATTCATGTATAATCCCCATCCAGGCATCAATGAAAACAAAACACGTAGATCAGCGAAGAGTCTCTTTTCGGCGAATTCATTTTCTTAGCTGTACAATCGCAAATATATATTTGTTATTTTGTATGTATGTGTACAATAAGTTTATCAAACAAAAATACAATTGGTTATAGCTATTTAAACTAAACAGGTGAAGATTGGTAATTGGAGTTACGTAATACAAAACCAGTCAAGAAAATTAGGTGTTAGTGAAATTAGGGTAGTAACAAAGGTGATGAGTTGTCATCAACAGTTGTTAAAAGAAGTTATGTAATAATATGAATAGTTTGATGAGTGAGTTTTACTCAGGATGCACGTAGGAACAAAGTAGATAATACGAAATTACGTAAGAGTTCCAAATGAATACAAGAATCATAAGCAATTAAAGAACATGTAAAGAAACAAAATTAAGTCATCAAAATGGAAAAATCAAATCAAAAAAGTTGTTACCAAGACAGTAGAAGTGGTTGAGTAATCCTTTTTTGTATGCACAGCTCCGGTTTTTCTATGTGAATGGCTAGAGCTTCAGCGATACAAAGAAGGTGAAACCGTATTGCCTTTGATAGGTTGTTCTTGGATTCAAGAGGATTCAAGAACACTATCCAGCATGGTTGCGGTGCAATAAGGAGTGCGACAATTGAACATCTGGTTAACACTGATCATTCCATTTCAACAAACGCCTCCTTTAAAGTAATCTACAGAGTCAAGAACAACCTATCAAAGGCAATACGGTTTCACCTTCTTTGTATCGCTGAAGCTCTAGCCATTCACATAGAAAAACCGGAGCTGTGCATACAAAAAAGGATTACTCAACCACTTCTACTGTCTTGGTAACAACTTTTTTGATTTGATTTTTCCATTTTGATGACTTAATTTTGTTTCTTTACATGTTCTTTAATTGCTTATGATTCTTGTATTCATTTGGAACTCTTACGTAATTTCGTATTATCTACTTTGTTCCTACGTGCATCCTGAGTAAAACTCACTCATCAAACTATTCATATTATTACATAACTTCTTTTAACAACTGTTGATGACAACTCATCACCTTTGTTACTACCCTAATTTCACTAACACCTAATTTTCTTGACTGGTTTTGTATTACGTAACTCCAATTACCAATCTTCACCTGTTTAGTTTAAATAGCTATAACCAATTGTATTTTTGTTTGATAAACTTATTGTACACATACATACAAAATAACAAATATATATTTGCGATTGTACAGCTAAGAAAATGAATTCGCCGAAAAGAGACTCTTCGCTGATCTACGTGTTTTGTTTTCATAAATACCTGTATATCAATGTTTATTCAGAATGATCGGCACAATTAAAACTTGAGAACACTGGAATTTTCAAGTGTCACCCATATGTTTTAACTTTTATTGGTGTAGGTTTAAGAATATTTTTTAGTAATACGAATTAATAGTTCATTAGTTGCATCCTGAATGTTACTGTGTGTTTCTCTGTCCTGTTGCGTTTCATTTCGGGATTAATGTTTTGATTAATGTGCTTCTCAGTTAAAAAAAAAAAAAGAAATATCTGTCCGTAAATGGCTGAGAACACTGTTCTTCATCTAGTCAATGAATTTACGGTCAACAGTTCGGTACTACAGCTGCAAAATATGACCTCATAAAACAGTATGCTTATCACTTTTGGTGCATAACTACGACCATTATTCGTTCCAGGTCTTACTGGAATGTTAAAAAACATGTATCTCTGTATAGCAAAAATATGTAAATTATTCTTCAACACATCATTTGCACTGATCTTCCGTGTAGTGCTACTTCTGTCCTTCATATTGTGTTTCTCTGGGTTCCTTTCACGTCTTCCATCCACGCTTCTTCGCAACATTGAATTGTTTGGTTTCTCAGATATCAAATCTATCTCCCGGTTTTATGGCAACTAGCGTCTCTTTATATACTAATGATAAATGTTATCAGCAGCACCCCAACGCAAAAACATAGCGTAATACATACTTTAAGGAAGCAACTAACAGACATAAGTACACTGAAAAATACGGAAATTGATATAATTAATATTTTAGTCTGAATAAAGGTTAGAACCTGGAAATTTTATTTTGAAAAAAGTTTTTTCAGTCAAAGTGAGGTTGTAAAAGAAGTATGAACTGTATAACAAAATTTGGAAAAATTGAAAAAGTCTGGAATATGCTTGTAAATATCGTCTATGAAATAGGTTACGAAAAATCTGTAATAATCTCATTCAAAAGTTTGATTTGCATCTTTCTAGTTAACATTTAGAGGATATAGCTGTCTTAGTGAGAAACACTTCACAAAAACAATTTGTTTAAATATTGTCCTCAGGAGGCGAGGCATGCAGCTAATGTCATTCAAGCGTAGATAGTTAGTGAAAATACTCACAAGTAGATCTCAAACATCCCTGCTCTTATAAATGCACGATGACTGATACCAATTATATCACACTGTAGCGCTTGCTAGTCAGACTGAAGTAACCTAAACACCATAGGGTCATTTCGCTCGTTTGTGGCCAAACCAATAAGCAATGTACACGGTTTGAATCATCTCGGAGAACAGTATCAGTCTTCTCCGTCTCACTAGATCTGCTAAAACAATGCAATGTTTATGATATCCTTTTTCTGGGTAAGCTTACAAGATAACAATGTCAATGAAGATCACTTTCGTTCGCACATAAGCGCCGACTGTCACAGCTTTTCTGTTAAGCAGGTTTAAGGAAGTCTTTCATAAAAATTAAACTTATCTGATGCAGAAAGATTACGTTTTATGATCAGAAAATCACTTTCACATTTTCCAGCCATTTTGAAGTTGACCAGAGAAGTCTAATGTCTTTTCGCACTAAACACGTAAATTAACTATACAATAATATTTAATATTGATTTCGTTAACTATAGGATACTTGATGCCATCACGACTAAAGGAGATAATCAGCAATATGAGCCACGATTTACTGCTTAAAATAAATATTTAAAATTGAAATTTGTAAAAGTTACAGATTAACATTTTGTATTTAATCATAACAACCACAGAATTACAAAACGTTATGACGATATCTGTACGGACATCCGTTTTGTTATCAGCTTTGACTAGTCAGAAGAAATTCACACCAATGATACGGCTAGAAATCAAGTCTCAAATTATC
This sequence comes from Trichobilharzia szidati, assembly GCA_944472155.2. Lineage (NCBI taxonomy): Eukaryota > Metazoa > Platyhelminthes > Trematoda > Strigeidida > Schistosomatidae > Trichobilharzia > Trichobilharzia szidati. The sequence goes on from OX235279.1 coordinate 69,255,643, forward strand.
AAGTATTGATGCAAGCTAAAATTTTGCTTCTAAAACAATCAAATTCACACCAGCTCAACAATCAAAGTTTTATCAATCTACCAGTATTTCCATGATGGCTTCTAGTGAACTGATAATGTTTTTTTTTTTTGATATTCAGCGTACATTTTCATCTTGACATTCAACTTCCGAATGCTGTTGTCTTTGTACTTGAAAGTTTTTTTTAAATATTTTTGACACTCACAAACTATATGTACATATAACACATAGTTTACCTAAGATCAGGTGTAGCTACACAAACAAACAAAAAAACTGCTCGCTTCAGAGTAAACAAACGAACAAAGCTGTGCACAAAATACACAAACAGAATATTGAAAAAGAGATTTTGCTGAATACTCTAAAAATAAACGAAGAGTAGCAGAAGATAAACAAGCCATCAATCAAAAAGTTATTCATTATTTCATGAGTAAATAAAGGGCGTTACTTATAGGCTTGCTTACCTTTCCTTTTTTTTTTTTTGAAATAAACAAATACACATACACAATGCGCCATAATAGTAAATCACTCTGAACTTTCTGTTGGTATTATCAGCATCAGCCTAGATACAGGAGCGCTGATAATTCGGATCACTAACCTTCAAAAAAAATAAATAAATTTCTTTATCTGATGGCAATTACTTCAATCATATTGAAAAGTTAATGATGAATGCAATGCAAAAATTGCAGAGTACGAGAAATGAGGCTGTTTACCTCTTCTCGGTGAAGTGCACTGATAACACTATTTTGTTTTACTGTCAAGCTAGGAAATCACAACAAACTGTTCATATTGAAGATATATCAGTGGAAAGTTTTATATTTTTTTTCCATTACAAATTACTTCTCATACTCACATGGCCTGATTAACCTTTCACTATAAAATACTGAAGAGGATATTAACTGACAGAGACAATGATGTAGACTGCAGTATAAAATTTTATTCACTTCAGTCCCAAAAATCCTGAAAGAAACCGAATGGAAAACTGGAAATCATAAGAATTTACTACACTGGATAAATAGATGTTGATTAAAGGTATGAAACGTTCATCATATGTTTCAGCCCCCATTCATATTTATACAGTAGATAAAGCATCTGTATATTATGGTTTGACCATGACGGTCCTAGTAAACTTAACTACATAGAATAAAACAATTTCTTGAAATCTGCATCATATGAATTCTGTAACTTTTTGAATGCGGTGTCCTTAATTTTGTCTAGACTTTTCACATTTTTTACTTCTAAAGGTTGTATTTCTCAGTAATAACAGAAAGTCAAAAGGAATACTGGTAACTATACTGAGTTTTTTATAGACTTTGACAAAATGGCTGACAGTGTTTGTTAATAGCGGAATTAATGTAAGCCTAATTTATTGCAATTTGCGTTAATTTACACCGCATCTGTTATCATTGGTCACTTTTTGCGCCATATTCTCAAATTGTTTGTTAACTTAAATGAAATATACGTTTTAACAGAGTAGTCGCATAATAATTCTAATTTCATTAGTAAAGTAGGCTAAAACTGCAAAGAATTTTAAGCATTTAGAAGACAACAGCTTATCAAGTACAAGAGTTTAAACTACTGCCAGCTAGAGGTCGATTAAAACTCCAAGAAGTTGAAATCACTATATGCATTCAGAGGAAACTCATTTGAATATCTAATGAGTATATCAAGTAGTTGATTCCTTAAAGCTTAGTTAAAACGGAGAGGTATATACAAACTATGAGCGTAAATTTCATCGATAAAGTAAAAGCAGCCCAATGACCTACAGTTTCATGCACGGTTTGCAATAATGCTGAATAAATTCATAGTTTGCCTTTACTAACTTTAATATTTACCACAATCTTTACTGATATTTTCAGGAAAATGTAAGAAAAGCTGAATGAACTTTCATTATGACTGTCTACACAGTCTGGTGATATTTTGAAAGGTATACCTTGATCATTATCATTTTCTAACAGCCCTATTGTCTTTGAATTTTATTCATCCAAGAGTAGGCTTTTGACTGAAGTTTGCATATCATCTCTTCAAATAGCACTGAGATGCTTGCTCACAATCCCTAAATTGATTGAGCAAATTATTTTGGAAATCAAACTACTAAACCATAGAGTAAATAAGTTTCATGTGACACAGAGGGCTTGAAATGGGACACTTACAAGGTGTTCTATAGTGTTATTTGTGAATAATGCTAGCTTAGAGTCATATAGCATGAATGAAGTTTTTTCTGGAGGATTTCATCATGAGCTGACATCAGTTAGAGAACCATTGGAAAACCAACAGGGAGTACTGGACAGCTGTTTCGTCCTAGTTTGGGACTCTTCAGCAGTACGCGCCCATCGTCAGGGCTCGAACCCAGGACCTTCTAGTTACAAGGCAAGCTCGTAGACCATTGAGCCACTGGGACCCGATCCAATGGTCCTTGAATTCTAACTTCTGCCAATTCACGACATAGCGCGACCATTTCGCAATGTCTTCTTAGATGAGTTACTGCCTCATCTTCAACCTGCTGTACCCTACTGGTTACGGCTTCCCACTTGAAGTTTCAGTAGCGACTCGGTTGGTTTTACGGTTTAGGACTAACAACCTCATGCCTAACTTTTCCTCTTTTCTGGGCAAACATCAGGCTGATAAATATGGTAAAACTTTCCCTTAGAGATTTTCAAGCGAAAAGTAACAATTTGACAAAAGAAGCAGAGAAGACATCACTATGGGGTCAGGTAGAGAAAATAGAGATCATAAAGGTACAAAAGGAGATGGTCGTGACTCTGAACCTACGATGGTAATACATTTTACTTATAATTCTACCTCTTGTTATTATTGTTATTTTATTATTATTATTATTCTCATTATTATTATTCTTGATTCATTTAAAACTATCCTTTATCAGTAGCATTATCTTAACTCACTTCAACACTATTATTATTATTATTGTTATTATAACTATTACTATTGACATCCCTCTGGTTGCAATTCTTGTTAAATTCTCTAATGTCTAATTGTTTATCTAAGCGATGTAATTGAAGCGTAATGCAATTTATCTTAATTTTGATCTCCCATACTCTCTCCCCTTATCTAATTGAACATCACCTGAAAAAACATTCGCACCTGTCTTTCTGCATGACTAATTCAATGTAGTTTGTTTACTTATCAGTCCTATATCTCTCAATGTAATTTCAAAAGTATATATATCCGTGTATGTAGAGTATTCAGCTGATGAGTTCTACCGAAATTTGATGAATTCATTAAATCCTGCTTTATTAACCTTTATTGCTTGTTTTAAATAAAGGTACACCATGAACAAAAACGGACTCCAGTCACCATCAACAGCAGAAATATAAAGGAAGTCGTCTCTCTCACTTTCTCGGATAGCATAGTTTCAACTACAAGTAATGGCAGACGGACGGCCACAAGAAAGCCACTCAAGCGTCTATTGTTATGAAATCAGCATGGAGTCTACATAACTTAACACAAGGAAAAGTATTAAAAATGTTAACACTAATGTCAAGTTAGTGCTCCTTACTTTTCGGAGACTTGACACTAGCGTGAAGAAAAGAATTTCCAAGAGGTTGGTGCAAAGTTGTATCAATGTCTGCATTAACTCTTTACTTAAGAGCCGATAGAGCCAGAGCGAATAAGAAACATAGAAAAACTGTCTCAAGCACTAAATCAACCAAGAATCTACCCTTTACCCAGTAGATATGCATAATGAAGTTGAGACGGATTGAAAATACTCTAACATTACGTACCACGCCTTCGAGTGGAACAGAAATAAAAAGCGATGGGTTGGATGTTCGTGGGTAACATGGATGATAGATAGACCTAATACCCAAACATGTCACTTTTACATGTCTGTTTGTGTTTCTCTCACCCCACCTGACCTTTTCTAACTCTACTTACGACCTTTGAAATCCTACTGGTTGTCCACTGTTTAGTGCATCACTGGCATTAGTGCTCCTCAACGTCATTTTGAACATATGCATACGCGAACGCTGTAAATCTTTTCTGACTGTTGCTTTGAGACAGGAAGAGCTCTCTCATCAAGGTCCAGTCTGGACATTGTGTTTTTGTGTGCAGGCGATGCTATTGGTATTCAAGTGTTGGCTTGTAGGGATTTGATTGGTTACAGGATTTTCATCATGAGCTGACATTAGTTAGAGAACCATTGTTGTTGTTTTTCACTTGCGATTAGGACAGATAAGTTAAAGCATTAAGTTACTATTCGTCCATAGTCTACTAGGTTGTGGTCCCGGTCATAACAAAGCGAGGAGACCATGTGAGGAGGTACTGAAAGATTTTGGGTAATCTTGAAGTTATTTGGAAATTATGTCAGGTAACAGAGTGGAATGGATGTGTTCCTATAAAAATCTGTGTCTCACTCAAAACAGGAACTTCGGATCATATATATATATGGGATTTATACTATTTGTGAGTTATGAATATAACACTAGTTCTATCTATTATGACAGTATGGTCACTGAATATGGACTGAAAATGTTTTGTCCACAATTATACAGGATGCATCAGGGAATTCATTTCGCCATGGTGGCTAGGTGTTTTCTGACTTCATTGAAACCTCATGTTAAATAAATATTAGGAGGTAGTAAAGTGAGGACATGTGCATGTAGTAGTCATTAGCTGGTAGAATCTATAAACTGGTCAGAGATTTTGTCGTTACTACTATTCAGCGAAATCCGATAGAGGCTCTTCAGGCAGGATTGGGTGGACATTCTGCAATTCGCCTACCAGTTATCACCAAGTCAAAATTATCCAATTTACCATACAGTCTCTACGTCTGTCGAGAATGAATTACAAAGTTTCACAAACAAAAGATACAATGACTGGAACTACTTTAGCGTCAAATTATTTCAGGTTACCCACTCTGAGTTACAAATAAGTAATTTTATGTAGGAAATAATGTACTTAATGATGGCCTGTGTAATAAAAGTGTTGGCAGTTAGGGAGAACAGCATGATAGATTACGAAGGATTTAAAGTAATAATACGAATGATTAATTGTCTTCATTATCCCGTGTTCGCGTCATAAGCAGACAATGAATAAATCACGGGAAAGTAAATACACAAAAACTTTCTTTTTCCTTACCAGACATTATCATTTGTTTATAGTGACAAAGTATCACATGCTATTTTGTCTGATGAACGTGCAGGCAGTGTACTTTAACTTCATTTACTGGCTATTTTTTTTTCCTTCACGTTCCCCAGTGGAACATAGGGCTTCAAGCTAGTGGCTTGAAGTTTCTGTAGCAGTGTTTATTTTACAGGATGGGGTTGCTACCCACATGCCCAACCTTTCCTCTTCACCAGCATTATTTCTGGCTCAGCGAGGTAAAGGAGTGCGTCGGCCGGGGATCGAACCCCGGGCCATGTGTATGGTCGGCGAGCGTCCTAACCGCTACGCCACCGACGCACATTTACTGGCTATAGTTGCTTACATTACACAGAAGCAGAAGATATTCGCTGTGATATTATTCAAAAATCTTGACCGAAGTCTTAACCTACCCAAAATCACTCAGATTAATCGAAAAACTAAGAACATCATATAACTGCATGATCATGTTCCGGTGAGTAATACACTGGAGTAGGAGTTATAGGGCTATTAAAAGAATAACAGTAAAACGATCATCACTAATCATCCAGTCATCTCCTTTTTTTAAGGATAGAATAATTAGGAAAATGGGAACTAAAGACTTATTCTGATGGGTTCACTTTTATTGTATATTTAAGTAGCAAATTACTTTCCAACATTCTGTATTTTCTGAAAACCATTCATCAAATATATTACTAATACGAACCCGTGTTATTTGTAAGTGGAAAATTTGAATATTTCGGCTTATATAGTAACGTCTTACCTCCGATTTGTAGATGTACTACTACACCTTATTTTTGAAATATGAAGCTTTTATAAATTAATTGACTTTCACAAAATACTTAAAGCATTTGATAGTGAGTAGCAGCAAAGTTCACAAGATAAGTTTAAGCTAAAATGGGACTTCTAAGTAGGACTGAAATGTGAACATTTGCGTTCGTAAACTTCTGTTACCGAAATATGTGGAAACATTTTATATTATTCGAACTTTACAGTCTTCACACCAAAATGATTGTTCTCAATAAAATGCACCTGAAATTTTCAGATTATATTTCACCATGAATAATAAACGTCTATTTTGTCCTAGTCTGGGACTCTTTCAAAGTGATCTCCTAAATCTTTGAATGAAATAGAACCTGAGATTGCTTCTTTCAGTTAAAAGTAATGAATAAATGGCGATCCATCTTTTAAACTTAGTTAACTCATCACACTTCTAAAATGTTCGTCTTAAGAGTGAATACACCTATTCCCAAACTGGGTGCAAATTCATAAAAACAGTTACTATTTCTCTACATTTTGCACGCTAATTATCATCCTGCTCGTTAGTTCGAAATAACAGTTCCAAATAAAATATACATATATTTTTTGTTGTTCAGTTTAAAACTCAAATATTGCACGCTTCTCTGGTGAAAAATTACTTCAAATTCCTCTGTGAAAAACCAATAAGTCGGATTGGAACCTGTAAACTTTTTAATATTTATCACGGAGATTTAGAGGTTGGCTTTTAAACGTGATTGTTTTAATTCCATCATATGATATCTGTCTAATCTGCAACCACATCAAGATTATTGATTTTATCTGCTTTTGTGTCTTCAGTTCAGCTGTTTTGTCCCCCTGTATTCCTTTCTGAAATAGAGCACTTTTTATACGTTTATTTTTCTCTACTTCTGATGGTGTAAATGTGTCCCTGTTTCTTGATTAAAATGTATGACCCTTTGCACTTTGGAAGGACCTCTCATAAGCCTATCTCGACCTAACTGGTGCACTTCCATTTTCTGAATTTAATACTGGGATTTCTCAGCGTCAACATTCTGTTTATGTCAAACGTTTCTGAGTGATCAGTTTTACCCATGCATCCTTCAATTTTCTTGGTTCCACTGAGCTTTACTGTGTATCTGCAGCTATCACTCCAAACTATCCATTAGCTGAAAATATGAATTCATTGTCATTTTCTGGATAAGAAAACAGTGTTTTAATACTGCCCCCCTCCACTTCTTCAGTGGACAATTATTCTCTGTCGCAGCACGAATCACTGGACAACATGGAGTAATTTCGGTCTCAATAAAATGTTTAGTCATTAAGTAGTATTCTTACACACTTTTGCAACGACAGTGACAATTTACAGAATGAGTCTCTCAGAGTTTTCATTTATTAGGATATGTACCAGTTTCGATATGAAACCGCTGATTGAGCAGACTAGATCTTTATTTATGTGGCGCCAAATGTATCACTGAGCATTTCTGTTGAACTCTTGAATACCTCTGGTCTGTGTTTGTTGGAACTCTGTTGCGATACTCAACAACTCCATATAATTTCAAAACTGAATTTACTCCTCGATCACTTGCATCAGTGGACAGTGTGAATAGTTTACCAATTATAGGTAGTATTAATATTATCTGCTAGTCATTGAAAAGCTCTTTATTGCCATTCAAACAATTTTTAGATTGAATAGCAATTTTCGCAGTGTTAGTACTGTCGCGTTGAGGTTACTCCCTAAATGATAGTAGAATATTCTTCGTTGAAATGATCTGCACATGTTTTATCAGGTAAATGTTCAATCTCTCCGATTCCTGTTTTGTGTCACAGCAACATATTACTACTACCAATAGATTAGGTTTTTTTATTACTGACATATAATCTGTGTGCCTCAAGGACTCTTATAATAATGCCCCGCACAGTCTCAAACCGATTTCCATTTACTCTAAATGGTTGTTTTCTGTTTAACTAACGATAGCAGGTCACCGCTTTGGACGTCTTCCGTCTCCGAGACCTTAAGCAATCAGATGTGGGCGTAAACAGTTTTCCCGCCCTTCACACCTTAAATTCGTCAATCTCACTATTTTCATGCATGAAACTGATCCATACTTTTGCCTCACCACATACTTTCTCTTGAATAATAACCTCATCAACGTTTATTATTAAATAAGGGTGAACCAGAAGAGTAACAATGAACACGGGTGGGGATGTTGGTAAATTTATTATCCACAGTGTAGGTAATGTCGTTTTTTATGAGATGGCACACAGAAAACTGGTTCTTTTCATCTCATACGAAAGCTGTATTCCCTTATCGTTTCTGGAATTCTACTTGTATTTTATGCTTTATCTAAAGACGTAATTATGCGGACCCTTCGAATAATCGTCATTCATTAGGTTATAATGCTTTTGTTTCTTTCAAAGCAACTGCTACCTTATTATTTGATTTTTTTTAAATAAACGATATTAAATGTAAAGTAAATTTAACATCTTTTCTTCTTTACTACTATCGCCTAATTTATATAAGGCTGATTGATGTAAAACGCACCAGGATTGAAACTATTAAGTTTATTTAAGCAAATAACTTTTTAACAAGTTTATCATGTTAAACACACAACAGGAAAACTAGAGAAGTTTGAAAGAGCATTTCAATCATCAAAAATATATATATCAATATCATTTTCTTTGTAACATATCAATTCATAAAGTTAATTTTTCGCAACGAATTTCAGACTTGGTCTTCTAACCTGAGATTTCCTTGCTGCAAATACACTTGTTGTAGGACCTAGTGAAACTGATAATAGGTTTTCAACACGTCGTCTAAGTGTTATATGATATTTAAACACTAAGCCATGAACAAAATATCTTGGTGGTTTTAAAACTACTGAAAATATTATTGTAAGTAACACACAAAAGAAAAACATAAAAGTTAAAAACCAAGCATTAAAGCATGAATTGCTAGAATCAGATTCTAATAAGTATAATATACTAATTGCTAACGCTGCCAGTGTTGCTAGTACAGCAGGTATTGACCAAATATCAACAATAAATACACCTAATAGAATGAAACACACCACCGGCATTGTTAATATCATCCAAAGTGACACCGGATAAATATAACCATATTTTATAGGAACGATATCCGGATAACTTGTAGAGTATATATTCATCACAATTATCATGTAAGTAAATATAATGTAAAAACTTGTGTACACCAAATGAAATTCTCGACCATTTGAAATTAAACCTATTCTTAACCAATTAGGTAACATATTTTGAATACTTAACTCAGTGATCGAATGTGCATGTAAAACTATCGACGTTATAATGTTAGCAATGTGTACTCCAGTTATCACAATATAATGCAAAAAACTATTAAATATCTTACGTTCGCTAGTTGTATGCACTGTTTTGAATAACGATACTCTTTGTTCAGACGTCGCCATTGATCCTTTTGCTTTATTCCCTTCTTTTGTTGTTTCTGTTACTGTTGTCGCAGCCTTTGGAGATGACGGTACATTCGTTTGTAATGCTGGAATTTCACTAATGCTGCTGGGGGTGGTGGGAGAGTTTGCCAATGATGTAATCTGTCCCATAATTACCATTGCTGCAGTTGTTAACGACCCAATTACTGATGTAGTACTGGCTATAGTTGACATTGCATTCCCCTTTATTATCTCATTTGTAGTCATCGATATTATTGGTGATTCTGTCACATCTGTTGAATCCATAAAAATTTCTTCTAAACTACGCACATACGAAATATTTCTCGTTTGCATATACCAGCGTATATTGCCTGAATTAAAGAAACATAGCATTGTGTCTAATGTTAATAAACCCATTGCAATTATAATAACTAAGTTTGACTGTTTAACTGTATCAGCTGATTGAAATATTATAAAACCTGGTTGGATAGTTAATAGCTGACTCAAAAAAACCAAAAGATACTGTGGTCCAAAAAGAAGTTTGCAGGGATCCACTGCGAAGCTGAATACATTATTCAATTCTCGCATATCAATTTTCCCACATTTCAGAAGGACAATGTGACCACTAATTTCAATTAACCATAGAATACTAGTTAATACTAATATGTAATGTAAACCACCGATAGATGTGAATGTTGTAATGCATACGGTTAAATATAAGTATCCTAACCACGATCTTATTTGAAATAAATCCAATCCCTCAACCATATTGAATTGTACTCTCCAATAATAAATAATTCCAGCAACTTGATTAACTCTATAGAAGGAAGTTAATACTCTACTATCAAATCGTTTAGTTACATATTCGTCAAATGTACGAAATCCCAAGGTACGCAAATGATTCCACAGGACACCACATATCAATAATGATAGTATACGGTAAACATAATTCAGTATTATATGCAAGCCGTCTGTCACCAGAATTTCATTAAATAACGCTAAACTAAATAATTCTGACATGGCTATACCAAGTGTAAATGTGTTGCGAAAAATCTTCGTTCCACCGTAAAATAACATTTTCTCCGTTTCAGTTCTTGTCTTAACTTTAATATCATATTTTAAATGCCAATATAACCAAGTCATACAATAAATAATATATCCACTGCCTATTATCACATTAAATACTATGCACGATATAGGATTTATTGGCATAATGCAGTAACAGGTCAGTTCTACACGATAAATAATAATGTATAGTAATATGTGCATAATGCGTAGTTTAAATTAATCACTATTGATCCGGCAGCTCAGACGATTGATAGACATTTAATGTCTGTTTACGAACTAGACATTCCAATGTTTTAATCTTTTTCCCGATTATATGGGGTTGTAGAAATGGATGTATTTGAATCACTCATCTGAGCTACAAATCTTTCCTGTCCTTTCAAATAATTCTTCACTTGAACATATTCTGTACTCAAGAATACTAGCAAAAGAGAACAAGTGAATATAGCAAAATTAATATTTCATGATAACAGATATTTTAGACTGGCTGCAATATGCACAGCAAGAACTTTAAAAAAGAAGGTTATATGGTGAGAAGTAAATAGATAGAGTCTAACTTAAACGAAAATTATCAATTACTTCAACTAGACTTAAAACAGGTGCCGCATGTAGAAAAAAACTCATTCAATGACTCCACAAATTCCACTGGAAATTTTCAACTGAATAGGTGAAATATTTAATCGACGGGTGCAGTGCTTTTTTTTCACGGACTCCACATGAACATGTTAAACAGTGTATGAGGCAAATGTTACAAAATGTTCATAAATGCTATGGAATTGCGAGAAGATTGGAGAAGATGGTAAAGGCCTAAATCAGTTAAACGACAAATAGTGAAGTGTACTGAATTTCCAGCATAGAACTTCACACAAAGTTCAGTAGTTGATGCACATAATCGTAAAGAATAAAGATGTAAAGAAACCATAAAACACAAAAATGTACAGGAGAAAGGATAATTACATTGAGAATAATGAGAATTTAATAGACTGAAGAGATACTTTGGTTGGACACTAGTAACTTCTGTGATGTGTCTAGTCCTTTCTTTAGTGCAGACTGAATTCTATCAGTCCAAGGCTTCCTGTCGACTACCTCCAACCATCTAATATCATCAAATCGGTGTGCACCGTGATGGCGAACTACGTAGAATGGTGACCACATGGCAAACCTGACTGATAGAATTCAGTCTGCATCAAAGAAAGGACTAGACGCATAACACTAGTTACTAGTGTCCAATCAAAGTATCCAATACTGTCCCACAGGAAGGAGGTCAATCGCGAACCCGAATAGCTCAGTGGTTACGTCTCTGACTGAATCACTGGGCGACGCGGGTTCGAATCTCAGGAAAAACATGAGTTTCTTCAATGTTGCAGATACGCCTTGTTGACGAGTGCGAACTGGCACAAAACCTAGGTCCAAGGCTTCATGCCGATTGCTTCCAACCATCTAATATTACCAAGGACTGAAGAGAACACAAAGAGCAAATCCAATTGCGCAAATAAGCACTACTTTAGGCTGTTTCACCAACAGTTCGCACGTGTTGGTTCATAGAGTCCAGAGGACCCAGGCAGTCTACACAACTCTAAAAGACTCACCTACTTATCCGAATAATAAAGACATATTGAAGCAAAGATTTTTAGCCTTTTGATAAGAACCGATAAATGTAAATACATAATTCCTTATCATAATACAGTTATTTTTACTCTTATAAATTAGCTGTTTTGTTTTGCTCCTGTTTTGTCTGTTTGAATTGACCTACTTACTAAACTTTTGTTCCGAAAAACCTACCCTCACTGCGATATCTAACTCAACACTGTGTATCGCTTTCAAGTTTACCGTGTACATAGCTGGCACTTTCAAGGAAATTAAACAACAGGCTGCCTAGAACATAACTCTAGAAAAAATAGCCCCTGATTTGTATTGCGTCCTAAGGACCACCGAAGGAAATAACGATGAAGCGCACTGTCTGACATCTTCATCCACTACCCTGAATCACTGGAGCAACCGGTAGGATGAAGTTTCAGATTAGCTAGTTTCAGTGTCTCAATGGGCACTAGAACTGAAGCTTTATTATTCGACTGCATTCCTAATAACAACAGTTTGCTAGATAAGTACTGTGTTTGCGTCATCTTTACATACATGCGAACGGTGGTCATCATAAAAGTTATCCTTAAAAGATTGAAGCATATAAATTGGAGATACCTACTACTGCCACACATGTGCGACCAAGTTAAATTGAAGACTAACTTCTTATCATCCAAAAAATATATACGAGCACCAGATACACTCACAGGTTACCGAATACAGTTGTCTGTAAGAATTTCTTACGAATAATTCCTAACATTGATCAAGCCTGATGGTCAAAATATGGCACTGAGATGGAGCCATCAGCTGCATCTTCCAATAGACGGAAACTGTCCTAGCTAGTGAGTCATTCGCAGTAGGATCCAGCAAGCTCTGTAGGGTGCATTGTACCACAGATAAAAATCTATGAAGACTCTTGAAATGTTAGGTGAAGCACGTTGAAATACAGGTTAGCTAAACCAAACAGCCAATACTCGTTTTTATTAACCACACTGATACGTTGGAGCTGTCTGTCCTGGTAAGTTATCTCTGAGATTTTTATCAACATTTTGGAATGCAGGTACAAAACATCTTAATTAGGATGAGAGCAAATAAACACTGAATGGCCGTGATGCCTACGTTACAAAGTATCAGAATACATGAGCTATTGGATTCCGATGTGGTAGCTGAGTGGTAATGCACTAGTCTCGTGTCCTGAAGATACTGAGTCTCACCCCTGGCAAGACTGCTGATATGCACTGCTGAGGGTTCGACGATATCAAAGAAACAGTTACTCAGTGGTTCTGGTTGTCCAACTGATATTGGTTGGTCTTGAAATTCTCCTTCAAACAACCGTTTCACAGTAGCATTAAAACTAATAATCCGTTGAAGTTTAAAACAAGCAACAAAAGTTAATGAAGCAGAATTTAATGAATTCATCAAATTTTTGTCGAACTCTACATCTGAATACTCTACATACAGTGATATAAAACTAAGATAAAATGCTTTACGGTTCAATTACATGAATTAAATAAACAATTAGCTATCATTACCATAAGCTTAATTCGTTATAAGATTACTGTCGACTATTGTTAACATTGTTACTATTATTAGCATTACTAATATTATCAATATTATTTAGTTAGCAATTCTCGGTATACTCAAGTTCTTCCACTGACTGATAATATCCAGCTAAAGGGTTCTATCGAAGTTTCATGAATTCATTAAATCCTGGTTTATTAACATTTGTTGCTTGTTTTAGATTCGTATCGGGCAATAAATGTTTCCTATCCCTTGAAATGTTGAACATTATCTTATAAAAAAATTCTCAAAACAAAAGATATTTGTTGACATATTAGTGGCACTTAATGGGTTAGAAAAATCATACTACACAAAGAAAAGCCTATTCGGACTTCTAGCCTAATTCTTAAAAACTGTTATTGATGGTTAAATTGTGCTTCAGACTATTAGTTTACTGACATGTTCGCAATATTCTTTATTATGGTTAGGCTGGTGTTTTTTAAACCGACAGATTGGGAAATAATAAACCAATGATCTTAATGCCTCAATAGGCACAGTAAGAGTTTTGCTATTGGATCGTCAAGGTCTTTTCTACTGTCTGCAACAGTGCAATAGGTTGATAGTTAGAATATTACAAAAGAGATCGATAGTATATGTCACCTTCAAATTTGTTATCCAGCTGACTCTGCCCTAGTTATGAAGCTTATAAGTATATACTATCGTATGACAGGTCTTCACTCGTAAGGCGCAACAGTTTCTTTCACTAAAGTAAGTTTCTGAAATTTGCAGATTTTAATGTTAAGTTTTCATAAAATATTTTAACTAACTGATAATGAAATTGTCCGGATTGACTTTGGATAATCGTGATGACTGAATAAAAATGATGAAGTGTTTAGCATCAGATTCTCATGGCTACATCAGCCTTGAGTGCCGGTCTTGTAGTTTGCAGACTGGTCGTGTGAATCCTTCAGTAACTCAGTTTCTCATTTCTCTTTAGGTCATCACTCATGAAATATTTTAGCCTTTAATTTGATTCACGGAAGCACTGCACCTCTATAAATTCTGTTTGAAATTGGTTTCAGCCTAGGCATGTTGAATGCGGTTGGTTGTTCTTTATTATTATTTCCCTACTTATTCCCTTCCCATAAAGTAAACTGGAATAATTGTAGAGTTGTTATTATTCGTAGAATTAGAATTATTCAGTAGTGTATTCTCCGAAAATCAACTTTCGTACAGTAGTGTTTGGGTTATCCTTAAATTGTTGTGAAGTACGATTGATCTCTTTAAGAGAATAATGTTAATTCTTTACTTGCAACCGTCTGTTTTATGTCTTTAGTTGTAGTGAGCAAAAGTAGTCAAAAAGATTTAATGGCAACAAAAGACCTCAATAATGTATAACTATTGTATTAACTTTCTTCTGATTTGACCTTGCTTCGACAGTTCATTAACAACTCTAAGTACTCTGTTTCAGCAGATTTTGCCATAGTCGATATCTTTTGAAACTTTATCCGTCTATTGTAAGATTTATTTTGACTATCTGAGACAATTTTCAGTGACCAGGATTACCAGATTCTTTGTGTAGTATTGGAATTTTAAGCTATGTAAATGGCATTCCTTAGTGTACATAATCTCTATATTATTAGAACAATAGAGATTTGTAGCTTGGAATGGGGATCATGATAATTTATTAGACTCTAAGACTTGATCATTTTCGAGCATTTTTTTTCCAATATTCAGCCTGATATAAAATTTTTCTTTGATATATAATGAGTACTTTATTTTCAGCAATGTCTAGTGTTTATCACTAGTTTATTGGAACCTGTTCTACATCAATACGACTGGCACAAAACGTTTGAATGCACCTTTTTTGTGTTTCTTTTATATTTGACTTTTTTAAAGAATCAGTAGTGAATTCATTGATGTTCTCCAGTGTTTCTAAGGGAGTGAACTAATTGTCATCATTAAATGAGTAAACCTACATGTTGCATGTAATTTATGATGATAATTAAAATACAAACTTGTAGATTAACTCTAGTACTTAGAGCTACTTGTTTAGAAACATCAATTTTAGTCATTTCAACATTCCCTCGGTGTGTTCAGAATAAAATAGAAATTTCAGGCAAACAATTCGCTTTCAATAACTTCTTCTTTAGACTATACAGTGTTATAAATTCATGAACACTTGAATACAATTGTCAGTATGAGCGAATCAAAATTATATCAGGTTGGAATTATAATTATCCGTTGGTTAAGATTGTTAATTGAATGTAGTATACTAAACGAACAGTCAGTGAAAACAGAAGATAAAATGTGAATAAATAATTGAGTCATCTGTTATGGTTTGTATAACATAATTTTCAAGGATGAGTTGTATTTAGTGATGTGAGAAAAATATTGATACTACAAAAATATAAGAAAACAAATGTAGAGTGACAACAATGATAATGGCTATATGATATAGTGGTTATGCAGTGAACTGCGCTCAACTAATGAAGACAAGATAAGCTTTTGATTGGACACTAGTCAGTAACTAGTGTAGTGTGTCTAGTCCTTTGTTTTTTTGCAGACTGAATTCTCTCAGTCACGTTGGCAATGTGGCCACCATTCTACGTGGCTCGCCATCACGGTGCACTAGTATCAACAAGATAAGCTTAGTGTTAATCCAGGGACTGACAAATAATAATAATGGTGATAAAGTTTTAAAATTAGGTGGAAAGGCGTAAGAAGAACATAACAAGACAAGAAAACATGAGATTTTAGTAGAAAAGAGTAGCGTCAGAATTTTCCCTAGTTTCTCAATACTTCTCATACTTCAGAAGAATGACAGCATGATAATAAACAGTGAATTAAGAACCCAGAACATCAGAAGTACAAGGTTAGACACGCCTGTTTTAACTTTTTTCACATACCTCTGTTGATAAACTGGGAAAGAAATAAAAAGTAAAAAGCTGTTTAATGCTTATATTAAGTTTTTATCTTTGAAATGTATGCTAAAAGTTTATTTCGGTAACATTGTTTCAGAAATTCGTTAATAGCTACCTAGCTACCTTCAGGCATAATTATTCTTTGCAGAATATATGGACTGTACACTTAATAAGATTTATTAGAAATAATCTTATATCATATAGGAATAATGAATTAACTGTAAAGCTACTGATCGAAATCAGCCTACAGATCATCGGGTCCATGTGAGATGAGAGAGTGGTACAAACGTGTGATTTCCGAATTTATTTCTGAACTTTCAATGGGATAGGATAATTTGATACACAAAGTCAGATGATGAAATTAGATTCTACATCCTTTTTTGTGTTATCACTATCAAGTGTATTTGTAATAAATTGAGGTGATCCTGTCTTTATCTTATATTCATATGAAGTCACACCTTTTGAAAACTACATCTACTATAAAATACTGTAGACTCAAACTGATATTTGTATAAAATTATTAGGGTTCATGAAAGTTGTTTTACTGATGCATACAGTAATACAAGCGTAATGAATCCCAGTGTCATGCATATTACCCTCATGATATTACAGTAAGTACAGTAAGTGAATTCGAAAAAGGCAAGTTTCAGTGTCAGTAATAGGATAACTTGAAAAAGAGCAGCAAATTGTAAGTTCACCTTTTCACTCATTTATTTACTACAATCATCAGCATATTGCAACTATTCCCAAAACTTTTTCCATGTGTATTTTTACCTCTTGCTTTACTGGCCATTTGGTTAACCATTTAAGCCGCTAAAATTTCATCTTAGAAACGATAAAAGGCTTTCAGGTAACTGATATCGGTTCACGACAAAATCTATCTTGAAAGTAATGTCTTAATTATAATCTATGATTCATTAATGGAATAAGTTCGAGATGGTCTTCCTAAGTCTTGAATGATAAAATCGCTACCAGTGAGGTTCACTATGAGGATTATGAGACATTTGTTCAGCGCTCCCTCATATCACAGGTTCTTTAACTAATTTCCGTTTGTGAGAAAATCTGACTGCAATAAAATCAACTACTCACAAGCCCGAAATTCGATTTATAGTCTAGTATTTTAAGGTGTCTGAAATATGCTAACCCTAATTCTAGGTGTGCGCATAGTGATTTTTTGTAATATAAGGCGCATAATCATAAGAATGAAATAATTATCATGCATGTCACAATTATGCTAAATTAATTTATCAACTGTTATTATCCCACCCACTATAAATTCACTGCTTTTGCACCCCAGAAGGCTTTTGAACGAATAATCTCACTGGTGAAACTGAAGTACATAAAATTCCTCGATTGTTTCTCCTTGCAACTATTGTATGCAGTAAAGGAGTATATCATCAGTCAATGGAATATGACATGCTTCAGTAGACAGCAAAGAATAGTTTGCGGACTTTATAGAGGCTGTGAGCTCATTAACTGTGTATCATGATTCTAGTCAACGTAAAAACTAGTCACTTATAGCATATCGAGTAGCTACCTCGTGACAGTAATCGACTGTGAGAGGGTATGGTCAACTCAAGCATTTATATACGCAGTATGATGTTCTCTCTTAAGAATGCTATTGAAGTATTGCTCGAGTTATAACCGTAAGAAGCAGTTATTAATGGTTTCGCTTAAGCATAAAGATAGTCATAATTTTTAGAAATTTCAAGTGGTCTTTTTCGAAATTGCCAAATGAATGCAACCTTTTATTTTCGATGCAGCAAAAGAAGAAACATTCTTAACTTTTCAAACTTATATATTGTAGGGAGTTTTCAATGATCTCCAGCTTACAGCTAAAAAACCTTGTTCTCCTGTCTTAGTCGTTAGATTGCTAGCCTGATGTTTCCATTATGTCTAGACCTCGTCACAAAGATATTAGTTATTTAACACTTTCTGAAAGCTTAAAAATGCACTTACATCATTGCACACAACCCGCGTTAACTGCGTTAATATTTTTGAGTCACCTTAAATCACGTTACGAACTTTTTTATACCCGTATCACGATATTTTCATCGGTAGTGCTAAATATAATTTACATCTAGATCTATCTGAAAAATCTATGTTAGTGAAAAATGTTTTAAAGTATAACTTTGTACATTTCATTGCCGTAAACTATATACCTTGTGACTTGGTGTTTAAAAACAGGATGACTCACTGAAGGCACCTAATATCTTTACATTGTACCGAAAGTTTATTCACAAAGTTACCCTTTTACACCTACATTTCAGTCTGGTAACAAGACATCATGATGATGTGAGTTATGAAAACCGTTTGAATTAAAACAAAATATTATTTTATTAATGATTATTAATTAACTTTCAGCCGGACCGCTGAAGTAAGGTTTATTTATACCCAACAGTTTCTATCCATTTATATAATAGTCTCGTCTTTCAAATAGTCTTAGAAAAAGCCAGAGTGAGAAAGTTTTATAAAATAAAATGAATTTGTTCCACTTCACAAAGACTGAACTGGAGAATTAGGCTGTGTTATATTACGTTGGCGTTACTTGCTTAAAACGACTGTTATTTCGTAATTAAATAAGGAAGACGTGTTCTTCATGGTTTCGAATGCACTATTTTTGCTTTTTGCTTTTTCCTTAAACATTTTTACCTTCTGTATACATTTCTAGATGCCAGGAATCGTTATGGACAGAAATACTGGATCTACCATTGGTACCACACCACATGGTAGATGGATTGATCAGCAACAATACCTTGTTGAGACCTATCGTCAAATTCGTACTAATCTAGGCCAGTTGGAAGCTGAAATAGAAGCTGCTCGTTTGAGAGTGACTGACTGGACACGACTTCGACGACATCCTAGCCGAAGCCGAAGTCTTAGTCACGCTAGTGTTTCAACTACTGCTAGTAGTTTGTTAAGCTGTAGTACAATTGAAAGTGGTGCAACGGATGCTTCATTTTTGAATGTTGCTACAGACGGTACTACTGGTTCATCGTGTCATTCTTCCTGTTCATCTACATGTGGAATTCAACTCCCTTCAGAAATGGCAGCCAAACTCAGTGCAGCTACACTAATTTCAGCATTTTTAGCAGCAAGTCATGATTTCAATCAAGAGAAAAACCAAGATTCCACTGCTGCAGATAAACTAACTCAGCCTGTTAGAGCCCAAACACCAGATCAGTTCTCATCATCCAGTAGATCTCGTTCCAACCGATCAGCCTCACCTTCATCTCACTAAGAACAATATCACTTGCGATGGGGTCAACATTCTCAGGGTGTGGGTATTCTCAAGATTTCAAATGAAAGTATATATAAATATGTACACTTATATTGGAAAAAATAATCACCATTTCACCGAGTAACTCATTTTAATAAATTTCCTGTAATGAAACTCAAACATGAGAATTCCAAAAGAAAATTCCATTCATTCGTTTTTTTCATACAAAGTGATGTAGAAGATATTCGAGTGCATACATATGAATATTACATTTGTATTTTTCATGAATATTTACGTACTATTCTTAAGTTTATTTCTACTCTTCTTATACAGTATGTGTATCGTTTTGGTCATTGTATTCATGCATTTTCTCTTCACCTTGTTGTGCAGCTGTCTTTCATGCCTAAGTTATACACTTCATTACAAAGAAATTTGAGAATAAATTTTTTCTAAATGATACGACTAATTATTCACTTTTCAAGATCATCACCGTCATCATTTTCATGATAGGAAAATTTGTTTTTAAATAACATTTGCGAAAAGAGAAAGTTGGTAAAGTGGAATTTGAACTACCGAGCAATGAATAGACAGTTTTCATTATACTGATTGATAGGTACTATGGATAATATTCTCTTTTCGATTTTACTATATCTTAACAGTTGTGATACGTATATAAATATATATATATATATGTATTTGCCACAGGAAATTTCGATAGTTTCGCAAAAAATGAAATGTAAAATGTCAATGAGTAAACACTATCCTGTTTACTAATTTTCGTTTTTGTACTTCAAAATTTACTCTCTCTTTTTCTGTTTTCATCGATTGATTTTTGATTGTTTTATATGTTATTATTTTCGAAGAGAGTAACGAAGTTCAATTTTAAGCGTCATCCAATGCAAGTTAATATTATTGTTGTTACAGGCCGATTCTTACATTGGTTTCTGACAATTTTATCTTTGATATATAAACGCCATGATATCATTTGACGACTCTTTGGTATCTCTGAAAAACTGTGTGGTCGTGATTATTTTTAAGTTGTAACCTGAGTATTTTTGACTGAATAAGAAAAGTCATGGTTAAAGTGAAAGCATTCGAAATATGTGTTTCTCTGAGCTCGTGAACAGAATACGTGTTAAGAAGTGAAATAACTTGACGAAGTAACACAGTTGGTACCTGCTAAATCGTTGCAAACTTCAGCTGTACTGACTGTTATAGAAAACTATTGTAAAACAGGGTTAGAAGTTATCAAACTTTAAAATATGTTAAGTGAATACTCAGTCAATAATTTTAGTCCGTTAACTCAAATCTGAGAACAGAAAATACCTAAAAAGGTTGGTGGATCTCAGAAAACTGAAGTGTATGAACCAGATAAGCACAATTACAGAAATGACTGCTTAAGTGTGTGCGAAAATGTTTGTGAATAGCCGAATTATAGCTACAACTGCAAGCTTTCTTCATTCATTGCCTACCACTTCATTTCACTGCATGATCACAACTATTCGGATTTAAGGAATTTAAGCGGCTAGGCATATTTGCTATAGGTTGTAACCCTGCAACTTCTACTTAGATTCATGCAATTTATCATGGCTTTCACGTGATATTTCGTCTGCTTCAAAGGTAACGTTTCATTGATTTTATGGGTTTAGTTATTTAACAAAGAAGGGACTTTCTGAGTCAACGAAGTCATTTTTTCAGAAGCCATACAATCGTATTTCTGTTTACTGAAACAGAGAACAGTCTATTAATAGATAACAGGGAGACTGGTACCATTTATTCGGTGAAATAGAGGTAGCAAAATGAAATTACATAAGGATCAATAAGATATTTGAAATCTGATAGGGACAAAGTAGTTACCAGATGATAAGCAAAGTTGCCAGGTGTTCATAAAAAGATGGAGAAAAAGAAACTGAAGGCCATTAAAGAAACACGTTAATCGTGATACTAATGGATTAATTACTGGAAGTAGAGTTCAGTGAGTAAGGAAGGAATTTAGGCTTGAAGTTACTTCAAAAAAATAGTTATTTTAACAGCGATAAGTCATTCATTCACGTGACTGCTTGAATAGACATTGATAACGAGTTATCAGTCCAACCTCATATCTTAATCTGAAGAATTTCAGGTTAACAGCCGTAAGATTGATGGTTTGGCTTAGAGTCTTATTTTTGTAGAATTATTTACCACAGTTTACTGAAGAACCTTCATTAGCCCCTATATTAAATGAATTCAGACATTATTGGGAAAGTCGATATGTGAAATAGTAGATTTCGGAAAGATGAAATTATAAAAGAACTTTTTTACTGAATATTTTTCATAGCTTTTCATATCCACTGATGTATTGTATGACCTTAAATTAAACTGTTATTTGTACATGCCAGGGCAAATAGATCATGATGATTGTGTTTGATATAATTTATCTTGTATTAAATAGTGCACCTCATTGTCTGGGATCAGTACCACTGGTGTCGCCAGACTACCGACAAATTGACTAGCTGACGATAAAAAGTGTCTTCAGACTACCTACCACCTCCTACTTAGTTCTATTTTATTGATAAACAACACATGATTTTCAAGTGTTAGTTTTGTATTGAATTTTTTTTGACTGGTTGGAGGACTTTATCATGAGCTTAAATCAGTCAGAGAACCATTGGAAAACCAATAAGGATTATTGGAAATCTGTTTCGTCCTAGTTTAGGACTCTTCATCAGTACGCGCCCACCGCCAGGGTTCGAACCCAGAACCTTCTGGTTACAAGGCGAGCTCGTAGACCATTTAGCCACTGGGACCCGATCCAACAGCCCATGAATTCTAACTTCTACCAATACCTGACATAGCGTGAACACTTACCTTGTAACCAGAAGGTTCCGAGTTCGAACCCCGGTGGGTGGACACTGTTGAAGAGTCCAAGACTTGGACGAAACAGTTGTCCAGTACTTCCAAGTATTCCAATGGTTCTCTAACTGACGTCAGTTAATGATGAAATCCTCCAACCAAACAACACATGAACTCATATAAGATAAAAACTCTATTGGAAAGCACTTGAAAAAACGCCTGATTCATTCATTCATCAAGTGTCTAGTTGTTACAAAGACTCTCAAATCATTGTAAGTTTAAATTCGTTTGAGTATAACTGAAGTCCAACGGTCATATCACTTTTCACAAGAATTCTACATAACCATATCTTTGGGATTTTACGTATAATCAACATGGTTACTTTTAGCTTTAGAAATGGAATGCTCAACATTTAAAATTTCCGGTAATTTATTCTTGATGGGATGCCGTTTGGATGCTTCACAGGGTTTTATCGTGAAGCATGTGCGAACTAGTTTGTATAATATGAGGTCATAAAAATAAGTCATATGATATTTAAACGCTACAAAGTTGATTGAAAATTTTAACATCGACGTTGGAAAAGGAATGCTTAGTAAAGAAACACATTGTTATTAATATGCTTCAAATTGCTTTGAACTACAATCCCTTCTGAATTAGAGAAACAGAAGGGATGATATTTAGTACAAATAGGTAGTCGATACATCTTCCATGTGACTTTTTAACGAATTTTGTCTTAAAAAACATTCGACTTCAGTTTATGTACTGGTGCAAACAAATTATTGTATTTGTGTATAGACAAGCTAAACCAACTCATACTATCATAACTGAAATCAAATTTCATTTTACCTATGATGTTTTAGGAGCCTATTGTTGAACATTTGGTGCTGTCCCACTCATATATATATATATATATATATATTCCTTTGATGAAACTTGCGCAGTCAGTTAATCTTCAGTCATGTGAACTGACAGAAAAAATGAGAGTGAACGAAATAATGTTGACTTTATGAGGTGGAATCATATGATATCATATAAAATGTTACAGCTATCAGGATATTAATTATCTATTGAATTGCAATGAACATCTGCGAACGTCTAATTACCACAATCAGAAAGAACTTCTGAAGACGGAAAAATGTTGTTTTTTTAATTACTTCTGACCAATATATATAATATACGCTATAATATACCCTCACTATTGTTTGTACATTTTGGTATATTCAGCTAAAAATCGAAGTGCAGATAAGTTATTTCACGTGACAGTTATTTGGTTGTTCGGAGGTGCGGAAGTTGACCTGTCCCTAGAATTAACCAAGATAAAAATAGTACAGTTGCGAATTTCAACAGTAAGACTTTCAATTAAGTGAAAATTTATGGATTATTCTAAAATCACATTAAAATTAGCCTTGAAGATGTTGTCCAGATGGTCAATGAAAGCTTTGCAATTAAGCTGTCCAGATCAGAGAATACAACAGCATCAAACATTTTAGCAATCCAAATAAGTAGTAGAGTAATAAAACTGATTAGATTCTATAATTAGTTTCTCAGTTTGTCTTTGTTTTTGTATTTACGCAGAAATTGTATTGGTTATTCAATCGCACTAATCCCTTCTCTATTCAGTTGCTTCGATGTAGTTTTATATTCCGTTAAGTCCTTTCCATTTGAAGGACGATTAGTAGAGCGTTAGTGAGCGACAAAATGAAAATCACACTACGGTGTAGAGTAATACTGTGTTCATTAGATTAAAGACAGAATTATACACTTATCATTGGCTGATTTAGGACTCAATAGGCACATTAATAGCCATCGGGTGACTAATTATTCTAGCTTCAGGATTTACATTTTCTGGGAAAAATAGGCTTTCAGCAAATTGACATTCATGTAATCTGCTATTATACAAGTCGATATTTAAAAAAGAAGTCTAAACCATTCCTACCATGTTATCGCGATTTTGTACAACAACTTATTCTTGGTGTTAAACTGCCAAAAGCATGTTAAAATTTCGTTTATTTATTCCTGTAGCTGTTCGAAAATTTATGAACATATAAAAATGACACTGGCAGTCCTAAAGGAAGAGTCAGAAAAGAGTATATGCAGTACAGGTGTCGTTGTATTACACTTCGTTTTGCAAAGTTAAGTATATTTCATCTTAGTGAACTTATAATAATAAACAATATAAGAATCTATTATCATTCCTAAGTATAGTGGCTCTTATGTATCAGTGCCATAGAGTATTTTCTGTTTAGTTAGAGGTCATTAGGTGATAAGAGAAATCATGGTCAACTTATAGCTGAGGCCTTGAGGCACATCATCCCAACATCTACCTTATTCAGTAATTACCTACTTTATGAAATGCTAGAATAACTGCATGGATAACTGGTTTATGATATGGCGCTATGTGTCGACAGGGTACTTGTCATTTTCAAATGTGCATTGCTAATTCTTAGTAGACTTTCTTTCGATCAAAAAACTTTTGGCTTGTAGTCTCGGTATTTTTGGCCTAAAGTATGATCTAGTTTTGATTCTATCATATTTTCTTGTGCCCTACACTTTTCAACCTAAGGATAAAATCATGCTGCCGATAGGATTTTCATTCACAAGGCTTCGACAAAAAAATATCACACGAAATATCAGTAGCGTTCAATAATTGGGCATTTCTCTCACTACTGATAAAATTTTCTTATCTAACTACAGTATTAGATATTTTTAGTGTTAGAAAATCTAGAAGTGTCTGGAAAATGTTTTTCTAAAACCATTCGCGTAGTATGTGTGCAGACAAAAGTTCCCTTTATGAGTCTTTTTATTTGCTTTCCTTTACATAAACCATTTGTCTGGAAATTTAGTCTGGCAGCTATCCTTCAAATTTGTTTACACTTGGAGCATATGTTTAAAAAAAATGAAGTTTTGAAGATTTTCTGGTGAACTGATGGAGTGATCTACCTCCTGAGTTTTTTATTTTCTGCGCAGCATGAATTCTTATACTACAACGACTTACAAAAACTGAATACTGCCGGTTAACAGAGATGTCTTCATTCTTAGAATTTTGCGTCTTTTCCTTCAAAATAATATGTACATAGTTTTGCACAATTTTTTTACTTGTTATTCAGTGTTTGCCTAACTGATTGAATAAATGTCTGAAACACAGGAATCATGTTTAGTTGTATATTGAAATGAATCAGTTCCCCCTCCCTCCTCATATTTTGGAACGTACAAAAGTGAAAAGTGAAGAACAGTATACAATATTTAAATTTACCTAGTACCTGAATGAAGCCCGTTGTGAACAATGAGATTCAAAAAAATAGTGCTAACGCATATAATCATTCTCGCGTGAACTCAAAGTTAAGGTAAATGATAATTTTTGACGAGGTCGACGATTTCGATCTGTGCTGTGCTTGAAACAACCAGGTACTTTTGTGGGTAAGGAATAATAATTTTATAAATCTCGGTCAGTAATCAATATCGCCAATTAGTTCATGGGTTAACTTCACTAAAAATTAAATTTGTGGTGTGATTGAAGCCATCCAGCTAACAAAGAGGATGATTAGAAGAACAAATGAGCACTGAAGTGACACTAAATGAATTCAACAGACGTTTTCAATTCATTTTGTTTGGAACTCATTTAGAATAGTTCGTTTTTAATTGCATTAGAAACTACTACATAAAATAAAATATAATTGTGGGATGTAAGCAGTTTTATTTTAATTTTACATTCAGCAAGAGAACAAACACTGCGTTGGTAGGAATAAATTTATGTATAATTATAACACTGAGTCGAAATGAATGCTAAATTTTGATTTCTCCCGTAAGAATATAGAACGCTGAGCTGATCTTAAATAACACAGATATAATGACAGATATACTATATTATTATTTGCTTGGGTTCCGAGTGGAACACAGGGCATCAACAACACATCTTCACTTTCTTCTATTTTCTGCGGTCCTCTTCATCTGGTCCCATCATAGCACATAATCTCTCATTTCCTCCTCATGTCACCCCAGCACTGAAGACCCACTCGTCGCTTCTTATTTGTATTCCACTCGTACAGTGGCATGGCGCACAGTGTCATTCGACGGCCTCCCCAACGAATGCCCGATCCATCTCCACTTTTTTTACATATTTCTTGAGCGATTGGCTCTTGGTTAGTCTGTTCCCAGCTAGAGTTTCTTGTTGCTAATTCTTTCTGGCCGGCCGGCCATTTAGTCTTCAGCATAGAGCCAGCGAAGGTGATAGCTGTTGATAAAAGGCTACTGTGACTTGTTGGAAATCCTTTTCATGACACGCTAAGCTTCTGACCCATATAAAAGAAGTGACTTCATAATGTGTTGAAAATCCGAATCTGACTGTTTATATTGAGTGCAGAAGATTTCCAAACTGATTTCAGATTGAAGAAGGTGTATCTTGCTTTTCCATTTCTGGCTGGCTTTGACATTTTAATCCGTTCTGGCTACCTGAGGTGAAATCTGTGCTTCCTAGATAAGTGAAAGAAGTAACCTCAGTCAAATCTCCCCCGTTGATGGTGATTGGTGCTGGTTGTTGTTGTTGTTGGTGGTGGTGGTTGATTATCTTCATCACCTCCGTCTTCTCTATGCTCACCTGGAGTCCTGTCTTCGTTGTCAGCCACCAAGTCTCTTCTGATAGTTTGTTGGTTTTCGCCTATAGGTCTTCGAGTTTGTGTGACATTAGACAGAAATCATCCAAGCGTGTATTCCAGTTTTTCTAGAGTCTTCTTATCGGTTAGTCTAACGCATTCCTGTCTTCTCACTCCCAATGCACAGTCTTCCACATGATCCAGTCCACCACAATTAGGAATATTTACTACCCAGCCTTACTTTACTTTTGTATTCACTCCGTACGCCTCGTCTAGATTTCCGTTGTGGATCACGTGACACGTGGCGTTGTCATATATCCGGCTATTGAATGAGGTTGATAAAGACTTGGGCACTACACGCCATAGTATTGAAACACTTTCCAAATTACTTCTCTGTCAATGCTGTCAAAGGCCTTTTCAAAGTCAATGAAGTTAAGGTACAGGTTTAAATGCCAATCTATGCTAATGGCAGATATACATTAAGCTGAAAAGTGTTACAGTTCACGAAACGATGGTTTCATCTGTCTTTGACTGCAAATGCTTAATAACAACACCACAGAAGATCCATCTAAATCATTTCCAAAAGTGGGCAGACTCTCATCAACAATGGTCATCCATCGACATTGAAAGTCAAGTGGACTAAGGAAAAGAATACGTAAGAAGAGACTCTGGTGGACAACAAACCAGCCAGGAACCTGCTTCCCAACAAATATGCGGAATGATTTAGAGATGAACTGGATTAACGCTGAGGAAATATCCAAATAAAATCATACGGCAAGCATAATCTAGAGTGGAACACGAATGGGAAGCGAAAACTTGGCCAATCTACGGTGACATGGAGGAAATAGTGTGGAACAGAAACGAAGGATTTTAGGCAGTCATGACGCTAATTCACTGTGATGACAGAGAAACGGGTTTATTTGAGATGTGCTGCTGAAGCGTTATGTTTTACCCATAACACAAGGAATAAGGGGTAATAATTATAGTAATAATGATACGAGGTGCAACTGGAGGTATTGTGGGAACCACTGTTACTGTCTAGCAATTAGGTTTAAGTTATATAACGTGTGCCTTTAAACTCTTACCAGTTCATCAGATAAAAAAACTATTTATTAACTTTTTAATTTTATATGATTATGGTTTCCCACTAAAACTTTTAAAATTTCAGTTGGGCATCAAGTCTGTTGCGTACACAAAGCAGTGGATAATCAAAAGTGGAACAGGTGTAAACTGTTGCATCTTAGGTATACACTGCCCTTCAAGATAAAATATAACGCAGCTTAATCCAGAACCTTAGCTTTACTGGTCAGTCATCACCACTGAAGATAAAAACATATATTTAAACATCTAATCAGTTACTGAATGATCATAAATGAAAGACGAAATCACTCGTCTCCAGTTATGTGTTACGGCTGACAGAGGCACCATTAGACTTTTTCAAAGAGTGTTTCAGGGAAGGTAATTTTAGGAACAAGGCGTTTTACTCAGAGTGAACAAACAAGAGTGAATACAAAATTAGCAAGAAGAGAGCGACGCAGTTGTCAGACCCACTTCTTTTGAAGCTGATGACTCACCTTTAGATATTTGTCTGTGATTCCTTTTATCAGTTGCATGAGTTAAGTGACTCACAGTTGATAAATGAAGTAACGCTTATTAATATACGGAAAAGGCAGACGGTTTATCGTAACAGTATATATTAAGTTTCAGACCACCTGGGATTTGGAATTACTTGACCAAGTCTACACAAACATCTTTTCTTTCATTCTTCCTAATAATTAGATGTGCTGTCAGATTTTAAGGGCACTGTGCTACTACTTTTATCTGACCAGATATGTGACTTGAAAAAAATATAGACTGGCACTTCCAGGCATGAAATATCATTTCATGTCAGTTTTGTTCATTTGCATACCTTGATCTTCCTGGTATAAACAAATGCTTAAAGCAAACTGACGTGAAAATAAAAGGTCGTTAGATAGAAATACTTAGCTTTATGCACACAGACGACAATATTTCACCTAGGTTTATACGATACTGTGTAATTATCCTTTTGTTATGTTTCCTAAAAACATCATGACATTTATCAAACAGCATGGTGACATTTTGTCGTCTAGGTTATTGTGTATGCGAGTCTCCTTTCTACCCAATACTTACAATTATGTACATTCATGAAGTGGTGTAACGACAGAAGACCAAGGCTAGACAACAGATCGTTTATTGAGAAAATCAAGTGATATTTATAGACATTTTTATACATTATTGTCAGCGGAGAAGCAACGTCTTCTGATTTGTTATTTTCTTGCTGAAGGTAATTCTGTTATTACTTTTGTGAACGTATCTTAGAAAATGAAGCCATATATCTGCGAATCATATTTCCATACGTTAAGTCCGCTGTGATTGATGGGTGATTTTCTCATGGTTAAGCTTTGTTATTGTTTTTCTCATGACCCTGACCTAAATTGTTGTCTACAATTTTGGCTTGTTCGCAGCCAGCTCTCACCACAGTGATAAACATTCGACACACTGCTAATAAATGAGTGTTGGACAAACTTTTACAAAGATTTGCAAAACTGGATAAAGTGCCACTATGCTATTGAAATGTTAAACATGATGGTACAAAAACAGACTTCTAAATAACAGACCCGAATGACAGTTTATATCAGAACACTGTTAACTTTGTTCATAAATTTCACAGTATTTAATGTATGGTCAGTGTGTAGTTTGATACTGTATCACTTCTGTAAGCCTAGTAGTGCACATAGAAGAATTATGACTAATGGCGACACAAAAGTGATCAGAAATAAATTTCATCGCGCAGATATATTCGTTATTCGTTTTAATAGTATCAGAGATAGAAAAGTGATGTGAATGAACACCATTGTGGTCGTGTAGTTTATTCGGATTTTTCCTCTCCACCTTATTATTATTATTATTATTACTTATTATTAGTATTTGTGGAGGAAATCATGGGAAAAACGAACTAGGTCTCACTGCTAAGGTCGGATTAGTAAAATTCAATTAACAATAATATCACTGTGAAACATTAACGATAAAAGTAAAATGTATGGGTCAGTGTGCAAACACAAACGAAAGAAGCGGGCAACGTGATAACAGACAAGAACAACAGGATAAAATTATTCAACATTTTAATCTTAAAGAGAACAAGAAGGGAAAATAACACAACCTGAGGACACATTACATTACTTGTTAGGACAAATTGCGATGAGCATCAGGTAATATTAAGTACTACATTCAACTTAATTCATGAAAGCAACTTATTTTTACAAGTATTGGTTTTTGTAGAGATTTTGTTTGATTGGTTGGACGATTTCATCATAAACTGACATCAGTTAGAGAACCATTGGAATACCTGGGAGTACTGCACAGCTGTTTCATCCTAGTTTGGGGCTCTTCGGTGGTACGCACCCACCCACCGGGGCTTGAACCCAGGGCCTACTGCTTACAAGACGAACTAGTAGACCATTAAGCCACTGGGACCCAAACTGGGTCGATGTGTGCAGCTGTTCAGTACTCCCTGGTTTTCTAATGGTTTTGTAACTGATGTCAGCTCATGATGAAATCCTCCAACCAATTTCTTTTGTTTGTTAGCCTTAAGTATTTCACACTTGAACTTCCTATTTCTTTTCTAGAAAACAGTAACCAGTTGAATGTCAAACACTGATGTATATTACTTATACTTAACTGATACACAGAAGTATCCATTCACATAAAAATATTACTTCCTTCTCTTATTGTTTTGCATATTTATAACGAGACAGTGATTTGAATTTTTTGATGAATCCGAACTCCAGCCCACGAAACGTTATATTGTCCTGGTTTTCGTTTCATGGAAATAGATCCCATAACCGAACACATTTGAATCAATTTAATTGAGTATGCATTGTCGTACATCATAAGTTTAGATACAAATTTGCAAGCGTTATAAATCAAAAATCTGTCTTCTATAAGTATAGTTAAGATATTTCAGTTAGGGACCACAAAACAAAAGGAATCTAATATGACTAATAATGCAAGTAATAGCACGTGAGTTGAGGTTATAATAAAACTTTGAAATCAGAATGTAAGTACTAACATCAGCAGACTTATTGAAAGACTTATTCACAGTGCATTTAAAACAGTATAGTGACTAGTAATGAGTATGTTCAACAGGGTAGAGACGGTAAGGGCTTTATTATGGTTAAATATGCATCTAACGAAAGCAGTCATTTAATAAAAGTATAAATTTAAATTAAAGTAAAGCGTTAATTAAACTTATAAGACATCTGAAACAACTCCTATTACGATGGACATCCTTCCCACAGAATGACAGTTCCAGTATGCATATTAAGCTAATAAATCAGTATTTTGTGCTTCTCCAGATCAGTTAACTTTTAAAAACCATAGGACCAACTTCACTTTATGTAATTACATTTTAGATTTTCCTATCGATTGATTGGACCGGAATGCTCGGAGTCACGTTGACATGTTGGCTTCTGGTACACATGTTGCGATGATGTATGGTCATGTAACTTGAAGTCAATCGATGAATGGTGACTAGCAGTGGAATCCAGTATGCGCATTTCGTCCCATTTGGGACTCGCCACCCGGATGTTTCTGCATTCCTCAGTGAGTTGTGGTGTTCCTACCAAGGCTCCTAATTTTCCTGATATTCAGTGTATTGTGATGTTGATGATACAGAAATTTAATCTACTGATATTATTGATTCGATGTTATTCAAGCATTAATGTTGTTAATAACACTAATTCATTCATTATTGTGTATGTTTAACTGTAGAACCTGACGATAAAAACATTGAAAAGAATATTCTTTGTTCAGTAACCATTCTTTTGAAAAATAATATTCATTTGTAGATTCACCAGACTATTCGCTGAAGTAAAGATTTATTTCTCGTTGACTAGTTGGTATTAGACTTACTTGGCTCCCGGTTCAGGGTGATCGAGAATTCTCTGACCCTGGGTGGAAGCTCACCATTGCAACTCGGTGGATTGAAACTCGCGACGGACCCTAATCGCGTGCGCTCAAGAGTTTAGTTTTTGCCAGTGGCGAAGACTCACAGTGATTAAGACGCTTACACATGGTCCGGGATTCGATCCCCAGCCGACGCACAACTGATATCTATGGTCGGACTGCTAAATTTGGGTTACCGATATCACATACTGAAAACTCCATCCCTGTAACAAAATACTTTGAGGAATCAACCTATAATAAAAAATTTTTTTAAATAAATAAAATACTCGGTCTCTTTTGATATTTTCGATCTCAGTATGGATATTCCAATGATGTCTGGTCGTTAACATCACATCAATTAATTGATCGTGGCTAACAGTGTTTCCAATGAGACTCAAACCCAACACGAGCATTTCGGTTCAGTACAATCCAGTCAACGGGAAACATAAACTTGAATGAGTAGCGAGTTATGCGCTTTGCACAAGAAGTGCCTGTTATGTTCCACTGATCTACCGGATAATACCTTGGCGTTTGAAATGATGGTTGTTTGGTTTGAGTGTCGGTGGGAAGACCACAACTCACTGGTGATGCATGTGCAACTAGCTAAGAAGTCCCAAATAAGGTGAAATGTGCATATTGAATTTCACTGCTAGTCACCATCCACTAACTGACTCCAAATTCACTTTATTTTAAAGTACAAATTATTAATTATTAATCCTTCCTGTGAACATTTCAGCATCATCATACAATACTGGATTATATAATTTCCATGTGTTAGATGTATTTTACTTCTATACGTCAAATAAGAGCATTATTCAATGGACTTATTCCATATTTTCCCAGTTACGCAGGTACTTTTTCCACCTGATTAACTTTCCTGTTTATGGTAGGTGAGGATTATTTAAATATCACAACTATTTACTCACTCATGATGAGGATGAATTACTGTCTTTCATACTTTTTGACGATTATTTTACGTTGATCAGTCTAGTTGAATTATCCACATACTTCAGTGCTTTCTTAATACCATAGATGAAGTCTGTTCTTTGCACTCTATGTTTCAATATATTTTAGATTTTCGTTCCAGTCAGTAAACTGTCTATCTCACACTTCATAGTTAATAAACGATGAAAGACACACTGATCCTCGGCACTATGTTTGATGGAATCACCTTATGGGTGTATGTTGATTTGATTGAATGATATTTGAAAGCTTTGAATACAAACATTGAAATCAGTGATACATGTATGTGAGAGAAACCACATGGTTTTTCAAAGATTCTGACTTGAAAGACAAGCCATCATCGAGAAAATGATATGCCACATTATCAGTAGGCTTTAATTAGTTTAAAACGCTTGTGAAAATTAATTTTCAGGTTATCCTATGTCATCCACAACAACCCTCATTGTGAACTACTTTTTTCTTACACACATACATCGGTTTCGAAGCCGAATTCTGTGGAATATTGTTTTTTCAGTGTAGTTTTGGTGAGTGTAAGTCTTAAATACCCTCTGGAATAAAAGTGCTTGGCTGACGTGGACATGATAAGAAAGTACCCTAAAGTCTTCTCTACCTTTATATAATATTACTTATTTAGTTAGATGCAAATCGCCTTCCTCACACTCTGCCTACCTAAATGGTTTGGTATACATATATATATATATATATATATATATATATATACTAATCAATGTCTGTCTATGGATAGTGAATCGCAGCGAGATGAAAGGTATAATAAAGAAATAATCTCATCTAAAACGTATGCTATAAAAAAGGGGAATTGACGAAAAAAGACACAAATTCCACGAATTTCAAAGCTTTTTGTTTCTAAATCATTGCTATGGTGTGCTATAAGGGGTTGGTTATAATAGGACTACTTTGAAGTGCAACAATCAAAGTATTATGAAATTATGCACATGTTTGAAACATTAAAAATATCATTCATCAGGTGCAATATGCTTAAATATCAATTTCATCCTGTTTTCATTCACATTGGATACGGACACTCGTTTTTACATATTTTGACATTGCAAACAGATAATTGCTGAAGACTGTGTATTAAAAGTGGGCTAACTCCAGAAAATGTGTACCAACATCCCCTTTTACCTAAATACATACAAATATTTATTTTTCCATAGTTGGTTTGTAGGGATTTGATTTGTTTTCTAAGTATGACTAAGGATTGATATCAGTTAGAGAACCACTGAAAACCAGGGAGTACTGAAAAGCCGTTTCGTCCTGGTTTGGAAGTCATCTGCGGTACGCACCCATGGTGTTTAGAACCCAGGACCTTCCAGTTACAAGGTAAGTTCGTAAACTGTTCAGTCACTGGGACCCGACTCAACTGCTCACGACTGGCAACAGGATAGAGTTTCTTCAAGTTCTAGTGAGAAGTCATGACCAGTATGCTGCATCAACTAGGGATTGAGGAGAA
The DNA here is from genome assembly GCA_944472155.2 of Trichobilharzia szidati. Lineage (NCBI taxonomy): Eukaryota > Metazoa > Platyhelminthes > Trematoda > Strigeidida > Schistosomatidae > Trichobilharzia > Trichobilharzia szidati. The sequence goes on from OX235279.1 coordinate 69,290,043, forward strand.
ATACTTGCCGATGACATTGGCTGGTGCTGGCGCTAAAATCACGAATCGGTAGAAGTTAAAATTCAGTGGTTCTCTAACTGGCATCAATCCGTAGTCAAACTTGTAAAACAAATATTTATTTATTGGATAAATTTAATAGCCGTTAAGAAATCGGCTTTCAAAGACCTATTATACGTTTTTGAGGCCATTTTCACCTGAGTATTTCTGTCTAACATTAACAAAATTGACCTAAAGACAAAGTTAACTTGAGATCTAGTGTTTCTGTCTTTCTACTTAATCTTCTCGCTTTATTAGTCTATAATATCATACTTTCTAGTATCTGCTTTTTCAACCTGATTATTCTATTTACGTGTTCTTTTTAATAAGCCAGTAAGAACAAATCTAGATTGAAATATTAACACTATACGAAGAAGAACATTATTTACTGATAAGACAGTTGATCACTGTCTCCTTCCAAACATATAGACTAAGTTGAATGTTTTGTTATCAGAGACAGAGTTCGCGTCAAAATTCCCATGCAAGTTACTGGACAAAAACTACTAACATTTGATTAACAGTCCCTCTATGTACAAGCAACAAACGAATGGTGTATTATTATTTTTTCAATAGAACATATTGCTAAACTATCAAGGTGTATCACTTCTTTGAAGAAAAATATCTTACAATTTTGTGTAGTCTAGTCTAGGTATTTTCATTACTAAGCATTCTGCATCACAAATGTAATAATGAAGAAGCAAAGTATACTACTTCTTAAAAACTGAATTGTTGTTTTATCAAGTGAATCCATGATTTTGTGAAATTTCGAATCTATTAATCACTGAATGTATAGAATGTAAACTATTATGTGAATATTTAATTTACATGGAGGTTGAATATGTATTATATCCCTTTATTCCAGAGACAGATTTGGTCTTTTTTGTCATCGTTTTTGTCCTTCGGTGGAGCATATGGCTGTTACTTCTTGCTTATGTTAGCATAAATAAGTTCAAGCAAACACATAGGTCCTCCCATTTTTTCACATAATTCTAAAATATGGATAATAAAAAACCCTTTGAGTAAGGTGAATTAAATCTTTTTAGTAATAACTTTATTTAAGAGGATTAGGTCCCTTTCTGATTTAGTCCTAATAGTAATTATGACCACTGTTTCTGAAAATAACTAGCACTGTTTAAGGTTAGATTGCCAGGACTAATCAGGATAGCTATGTCCAATGTGAACTGTTACAACTGTTGTAAAGCAATTCATCCACAGGATTACGGTGAAGCGCAACAAGACCTATTCGACAGTACATTCAAAAAAAGGTGTGTTGATTTAATTGAAATTTGAAATAAGTAGAATTATTTGCATTTCACGATTTAATTTCATGTACTTCTTGGTATAGCTTCAAATTTTTCTTTTAGATCAACAATAATCCAGCCACTTTTAAGTGCAAGTCGGTTCGTTTTACAAAGGGTTACTCATGGGCTGAACGGTTTTTGACATTTATATAGATTAAGGTAAATTAAAAGCCCAGAGAAGGCATTAATTTCTACGAGGTCGTACTCGTGTTCTTCGGACAAATGCTAACAAATACTAGGGTGAACAGTTTTCCATGGTGCATAACTATACTCATAGATTTAGACCAATATATGACAAAAGATTACTCCCTATCCGGTGACTGATTCGTAAGCAGTAGTCCTTAGATGGCTGCAGTTTAGGTCTTGAGACAGAAAATCAGTAACTACACAAATGACAGCAACTGGAAACATCTAGCAACTGCTTCGTCTCAGATAAGAAATGTTCATCAATGTAGAAGTTGACCCATGATGGTTGTCTTCCCTGTACTGCTTCCTGATATTTGCTCACGCGTCACAAAATGTCTGTGTATTTTCATTTGGCAATATTTCATGACTTTTGTCGACCATAATGCCTACGAACCCACTTGTGTACCGATTTATATATACATATATATATATATAAAATCCTAACTAGTGATGGTGATTTGGACATCACTTATAGTTCTCAAATGTTACAAATTATGCTAGTTATGATGACAATAGCACTAACAAAAGATAGCATCATAATGTAAACGTGTTAACAAAATAGGTGGTCTAATAAAATCAGAATCCGCCATGTCCTGATGACGAGTCTCAAGATCGGACGAAACACGCGTCTTCGAATCCACTGTTTGCTACCATAGGCCGAATATCATCAGGTTGCCTAATTTTCCATACTAGAAGCTAACATAATGACAGAGATTAAGCACTTTGGTTTTGTAAAATCAACCAACGGGAGATTCAAAACAACTTCAAAGTATATGATGATGTGTGAAAAAGTAAAATTGAAGAAATTTTAAGGACTGTTAGTATTGGACCTGTTAATTGATTTTAACTAAGCTAGCAGAGAGAAAAAGGTCGAATATGCTTCTTCTGAACACACAAACTAGAATTATTCTCTCAACTTCCTACAGATCCACCTAAGTATAAAAAAACAGTAGAATATGACAAGTGACTATAAAGATGCTTCTTCTGTCCACTTGACAACCACTATTAACTAAATCAGATAAAATTGAACATCTTAGTGATTATTTTTAGACTTTGTCTACCCGAGATGTTAGGAGCTAAGCAGATAATCTATGAAGTTGTCTAGTTGATCACCTTATAAAACTTTCTCAACAGAAATAGCCCATCATGCTAACCGTTAACCCATTTTGTTTACATTTCCGGACAACTAATTATTATGGTAGTAGTGCAATAGTTGCTAGGGTATACTCACCCTGGTAACTAAAATGAGACGTTTAGGCAAATAATTCTTTGTTAAATTTCAATGACTTAAAACAATTTTGCTGTTATGCGTTGTGTGTTACTTTTATTGCTCAAATTAGGTAAAATACGACATGCTTATAAATATACTATGAAAAGAATTTTGCTGCCCTATTTGTCAACATTTCAGCTGGACCACAATACTTTTCAGGTGGGGAATCCCTTGACATTACTTACTGGTAGTTCATGAGTGTCCACCAGCTTTCATTTCCTCTTCACATGGTCAATCTGATGCCACCCACAAAAGCCCAACTCATTGCTTCTCAGCAGAGTTCCACTGAAGTACCTGAATACAATATGTAACAACAGATTTAATAATATTATTATATTTGTTGATATCTTTGAATAAGGTATTTAGAAAACAAATTTCGTGAGCAGATATCATTTCTCAGTTTCTTTAAGACCGCTTTACAACTTACATGGTTCACAATAATAATAAAATAAAATGTCTGATTATTACTCAGTTAAATAAAAAACAAAAGTATGTACTATGACTAATCATATATATTCTTTTGTTTTATATAACTGAGTAATATTCAGGCATTTTATTTTATCATTATTATTGTGAACCATGTTAGTTGTAAAGCGGTTGTAAAAAAAAACTATGAAGTGATATCTGCTCACGAAATTTTTATTTCCAACGCATACTTCAATATGCAATACGATGATATTTATGTGGTTATCTGCACGATGACAAATTTCCAAATTAACTTTTCAAGCAACAAATGTTAGTTAATGAAGCAAGATTTAGTGAATTCATCAAACTCCGGTAGAGCTTATCAACTGAATACTCTACATATGGTGATATATTTACATATACCACGAGCAATGCTTGGAGAGGTATGTAACTAATGAATAAACTACTGTGAACGTATCAAAGCAAAACGAAAGGTAGGAATGTTTTACAGGTTGAAATGGAGAACAGTTCAGTTGCGTCCCCATAATAAATAAATAGTTGCTAGAGAGAAATCTTGAACAGTGTTAGGAATCGCAAACTGAGTAATAAAAGCAAGATGTTAATAACAGTGAGGTGAGAGGTGTCTTCAAGCCAAAACTGTAGACACCAATTTACATCAATATTTACGTCCGGAATCGGGGCCATGAGAAAACAATAAAAAAGCTTAACCTTGAGGAACTCAACAACCAATCACAGCAGACTTAACGTGTGCAAATATGGTTCGTAGATATATGGCTTAACTTTCCGAGAAACGGTCAAAAACAGTACAAAATAACCTTGAGCAAGAAAACAACCAGGCAGAAGACGTTACTTCTTTGCTAACAATAACGAATAATAATGTACATGAAAATCTATAAATATCTCTTGATTTTCTCAATAAAAAATCTGTTGCCTAGCCTGTGTCTTCTGTCGTTACAATAGTAATACATCAATTTAAGGTGATTATACTGAAAAAAGGTAGTTTTAATTAAGACAAGAACGATAATAATAGGTGAAATAAAACGAACAAGAAGATTTGTGTGAAATAAGATCATGCCAGATTTTATTTCGTTGACTTCTCGTCATCTGCACACACCCTAATGAAGTTAATTTGGCTAATGCACAGAACAATATTAACATACTTGCAAATGTGACATGATGTTAGTTGACAGGAGACTCCAAATTTAGTAAACGGTGCTCAGAAATTACACTTACATCGCATACACACGGAAAATCCGAGTTTAAAAAACATAAGAGCTTGAATACAATGGCCGATTCGTATCTAACGAAATAAAATAAAATGCCTGAATATTACTCACTTATATAAAACAAAAGTATATATGATTGGTCATAGTAAATACTTTTGTTTTTCTTTTAACTGAGTAATATTCAGGCATTTTATTTTATTATTATTGTGAACCATGTTAGTTGTAAAGCGGTTGTAAAAAAACTATGAAATGATATCTGCTCACGAAATTTGTCTTCTGAATGCCTTATTCAAATTTATGAGGGTGACTAATTGTTTTAATTTATTGATAACTCTAAATTTTGCCGTATGATGACATAGTCAGTACCACTGACTGGATATACAAAAGGATATGAAAACAAATTTTTTTATGTCGATGATGTTTTTTGGTGATAATCAATGTTTCAGCAAACAAAACATGGGAACTACTAAAAATAATATTCATCAAAGAACTATTTGTTGAAGCTAATATGTATTTCTCGTTGACTGGTTTATATTAGACCAAAATACTCCGTGTCTGTTGATATTTTCGACCCCAGTATGGATATTCCAATGATGTCTGGTCGTTAACATCACATCAATTAATTGATCGTGGCTAACAGTGTTTCCAATGAGACTAAAAACCCAACAGGAGCATTTCGGTTCAGTACAATCCAGTCAACCGGAAACATAAACTTGAATGAGTAGCAAGTTATGCGCTTTGCACGAGAAGTGCCTGTTATGTTCCACTGATCTACCGGATAATATCTTGGCGTTTGAAATGATGGGTGTTTGGTTTTAGTCTCAGTGGGAAGATCACAACTCACTGGTAATGCATGTGCAACTAGCTAAGAAGTCTCAAATAAGGTGAAATGTACATTTTCGATTCCGCTGCTAACCACGAGCAACCATAGTACTCTAGGAAATCTTTCATTTCAGTAGAATCGGAACGAATTAACTTCTGATTCTAAATGCCTGCTTCACAAATGCTTTTACTGACAGCTCACTATTTCACCCGCATGATTGTGAGTGTGCACTGTCTTTAGAGGACATCTAGTTATTGTCAGTGAAGTGGTCTTTTCGGCGTTTCTCTGAATAGTCTGCTGCTTTCAATGTGCAGAATATTAGGAATTATATATGTTATGTCCTAGAGAGAGAAAAACACCATTTTGGTAGTCACCAATACCAGAATAAACTGTGCATTTCTGTCTACCTTTCATCTTTACAGCTGCCAAGCCTTCAATAATCATATGTCTTCTCACGCTGGTATTTCTCACCTAACTACTGTGTAAGTACTTTTATCCTATTAAACTAACTCTAGATAGCCCCGGCAGTGCTCTAAATAACTTTAATTTCTATAGCGTTTCTAACACTGTTCATAGTTTGGAAATCAGTGGTTCAGCATTCTCGTGATGTAATACTCCATTCATAGAGGTGTAGACCTGTAAAAGCGGCTGTCCTTATGGTCAGGTCAAAACCAGATGTCGAACAAGAAGCTGGTATAAGTTAGTTATGACGATGTTTTTATCTTGTTTTAGACTAATTAAAGCTAGTCTTTCCGATGTTGTTAAGTTTGATTTTGTTTTCTTTTGATTTTTCAGGGTTAATGCACATTGTGCACGAACCTGTTCAGCTGTCGTCTTATCTATTGAGCTTAGTGCTACTTCTATGTTAGGAATGACATCCTCTGGTTTTAATTTATTAAGTGTTACGTTGACATTTAATCCTATCTCAAGTACTTGTATCTCACTAGAGCTTAGTTCCCTTGATGACCCATAATGGAATTACACTCTAACACAGTGCCCAAGTTTTATTCTTATATCACATTTGCAAGTATGTTAATATTGTTCTGTGCATTAGCCAAATTAACTTCATTAGGGTGTGTGCAGATGACGAGAAGTCAACGAAATAAAATCTGGCATGATCTTATTTCACACAAATCTTCTTGTTCGTTTTATTTCACCTATTATTATCGTTCTTGTCTTAATTAAAACTACCTTTTTTCAGTATAATCACCTTAAATTGATGTATTACTATTGTAACGACAGAAGACACAGGCTAGGCAACAGATTTTTTATTGAGAAAATCAAGAGATATTTATAGATTTTCATGTACATTATTATTCGTTATTGTTAGCAAAGAAGTAACGTCTTCTGCCTGGTTGTTTTCTTGCTCAAGGTTATTTTGTACTGTTTTTGACCGTTTCTCGGAAAGTTAAGCCATATATCTACGAACCATATTTGCACACGTTAAGTCTGCTGTGATTGGTTGTTGAGTTCCTCAAGGTTAAGCTTTTTTATTGTTTTCTCATGGCCCCGATTCCGGACGTAAATATTGATGTAAATTGGTGTCTACAGTTTTGGCTTGAAGACACCTCTCACCTCACTGTTATTAACATCTTGCTTTTATTACTCAGTTTGCGATTCCTAACACTGTTCAAGATTTCTCTCTAGCAACTATTTATTTATTATGGGGACGCAACTGAACTGTTCTCCATTTCAACCTGTAAAACATTCCTACCTTTCGTTTTGCTTTGATACGTTCACAGTAGTTTATTCATTAGTTACATACCTCTCCAAGCATTGCTCGTGGTATATGTAAATATATCACCATATGTAGAGTATTCAGTTGATAAGCTCTACCGGAGTTTGATGAATTCACTAAATCTTGCTTCATTAACTAACATTTGTTGCTTGAAAAGTTAATTTGGAAATTTGTCATCGTGCAGATAACCACATAAATATCATCGTATTGCATATTGAAGTGTGCCATCGAAATAAAAAAAATATTCTTTTCTGCACTTTTCACCCTAATGTTCATTCTATGCTGTTTAAAATATTGTTTACGTGGCTATTCACATATGGATAATATTGAATCTTTACAGATGTTAACCTTATGCCCAGCGGCTATAAAGTCACACATTTGCTAGTGATAATCTGCTTTTCCCCCTTCTTCACACAACATACCTTTAATCGTTTTCTCTGAATATTCTTTATCTGCACGGATGCTGCCTCAAATCCATGTTTTTAGTTGTATCATCACTTAAAAACATTTATCTGCAACCGGCGACAGAACACAATGCAACACCAAAAATAATAAATTTATTTTTAATGAAAACGGCCCCAAAGCACACAAATTTCAACTAAGTTGTGAACACACCGTTTGTGCAAACAGATTAAGAAGAATTCTGTTTCATGATTTTGTTGCTGAACTTCATAAAAATTTTAGTATGTGTGAAGTACACTAATAAGAGTTAATTTATCCCATAAAAGAATGCTACATTTATTTTTCCGACCATTTTTGTGCTTGTTTTTTTTGAATCAGTATATTACTGAAGCTTCACTATAAGCGTAATATATGCAAAAGATTGACAAACGCACTGAATTTGATTAATTTTCACATTAAGCCATTTTATGACCTGAAAAACTAGATGTGAGGAGTTTTTAGAATACGAATGCAATCATTTTTTTTAAATGACGCGGTGAAATTTCAGGGATAGTTTAATCTTCAATGGTAATACTTGCATAATAATCACTTTTCGGACAAATGGTTTGAACATTAGTATCCTATTCTATGTCACTGAATTCAGAATTCCACAAAATTGAAGTCGTTTACCTATTTAAAAACTTATCACCACTGAAAAGTGGTACTTTCATCTAGTCTACATGCTTCTTCTCTAAAAGTTGTTAACCTCCACTTAGGTTCGGTTTTTATTCTACCTAATGAGGATTTCAATCATTTAATTAGGATTCTCTTCCTTTCCCTCCCTCCATGATTTAAGTAATAGTTTAGCTTTCATCCACAAGCATTTTCCTTAACCGTGTGAATTCAGTTTATGGAAAAATTCTGGGAACTGTTTATTAACACGTATGCTCACACTTTTACCCAGGGGTAAAATGATTGCAGAAGGTAAATTTTTGGTATCAGGGACTAGAGAAACTCAGGCAGCTAATGTAAACAATCATTTGTTTCTCATTCATACGATAACTGGGTAAAACAAGCAGTTAATTAATTGATTGTGAGAACTGCATTTGTAACCGAACCTGGTGCCTGAACTAGAACAGCATCAAACTAGCGTTCACCATCCATCGTATTGACTTTTACTGTTTCAACTACTTATCCTAACTTTGCTGATTCTTTGAATTCATTGTGTTCCTTGAGCTGGTCGATTTAATTGCGAAGCTTTCGTCGTCCTTCTAGTCAACATCTTCAGCACAGGTTTTACTAATGCCTTACTAGGAAATGTTTCATACAAAACAGAAGTCATCAAGATTCAACACAAACATATCAGATGGTTATGTGTTGAAGAAGTTCTTACAGTCTCTTCACTTTCATAGTTCACATGAACTTAGCGTCTGTTGGTTGTACTGAGGTGACTACTCTTGTCCATTCCATTACTGTGACTATGGTCATGTTTACTATGACACATTTGTAATATTCATAAGAAACAAGTTGCATAAAACTCAAAACTTAACAAACAATGTCTTCCACGACATCAGATTCACAAGAGAAGAGGAGTCCGAGAACAAAATTCCATTTTTGGACGTCTTAGTCAGGCGAACAGCCACAGGAGAATTAGAAACTCAGGTTTACAGAAAATCAACTCACACGAACCAAATACTTCATTACAATAGCAATTATCCAATAACACACAAAAGGAATTGTATACAAACACTAATCAAGATGGCCAGGACTCATTGCAGCACTCCCATCTTAAGGAGAATTGAAGAAAGATATCTCATGGATGTCTTCCAAAAGAATGGATATCCACGGAATTTCATCAAAAGAAATCTACCCCCAAGCCAACCTATCAAATCAAAGTCCCCCAAGGAAAGTACAAAGAAAATTGCTCTACCATATATAAAGGACATCTCAGAAATCACTGTAAGACTCTTCAAACCTTTAAGAATTGACGTCGCACATAAACCAACAAAATCACTTCACTCAGCTCAATGTCAACCAAAAGACTCAACAACGAAAGAAGATAAAACCAACATCATCTACAAAATAAATTGTAACAACTGCGAAAAACACTACATTCACTAAAGTGGACATCCCCTTTGTATTCGTATCCATGATCATAAGCTAACCGTCAAAAGACACGACATCCACTCCCTGACATCACTGCATACAGACAACCACGGACATCAATTCGACTGGGACAACGTTTAAAAATTAGACAGGGAAACATCAAGAATGCTAGAGAATGTTTAGAAACCCGGTATTCCAGAGCGTTGTCAATCAAAAGACACGTCGACACAGACAAAATTCACCAATGTATAAGAAGGAAATCTCACACACAAAAAGGGTCAAACTTCAGGTCAAGGAAACAATCAGTACCAATACAAGTAGACTAGAGGGTGTGAAAACACACAAAAACAACCAACCACGTTCAAGGTCACCAGGAGAGATAACTAATAAACTCGTGGAGAAATCTGAAAGCATACTTCAAATTGAAGTATGCACTGAAGATGTTGCCTAGTAGCGCAATGAAAGTTTCGCAAATAAACTATCCAGCCAGCTCAGAGAACACCACTACATCAAAATTACTTCTAATCCATTGATCAGTTTACTTTTGCACTTTTTTATGGAGATCAACTTCAAACACCTAGTAGGATAGGTTTTTGTTTAAAGAAATCGGTCTAATGCAATTTGTTTTCGTAACTGTATTCTAAAAGACAGATTTCAGTTGACGCCATGTATTACAGAAAACAACGCTAAATGAAATCAGTGGAATATCCCAAACATTTGATCAGGCGATAAAACAGAGTAAAAGGCAAACAAAACCTCAGCTCTTCTTACTCAGACTATTTTTAAGTGCACATTTCACATTGTGAACACTTTAAAAGCATGAAGATTGGTATTTTATGAGGTAGGTGTGTACTCTGATTCAAAGTTCACACGGCTAAATTTCTCCTTATCCCGTTAATAGCTAGGCATAAAAAATCAGCCGTAGAATGTTAACTCTGTAGAGATAACCGCGGGATTTCCTTCAGAAGAAAACTCAACTAGCATACAGGTTAGCTGTGAGACATACAACAGATGTATTTTCGAGTATGTACAGCAGTGAATTTTATCCTAGCACATTACAAATTTTCATGTCCATTGTAGTTGAACGAGTGTAATTGCATTTCCGAAAAGTTTTATCATGTAAAACTAATGTAATCCTGATTTAGGAATACACTATTATTGTGCACTTCAATGGTATCTTTCTTTGCCTCATTCAAAAATTCAGTTATTAAACACTGTAATGAAACTTCGTGTCTATTCGCATATTATTTTCAAAAACCGTAATTAATTATTGCATGGCTGAATAGTGTTTTATTTTATTGCATGGGCAAAAAACCAGATTGTGTGCGCACACATTTATGTGAGAAAAAGGTAGCGAAAATACCTAACGTATACTTTTAGTAGTCTGGACAAGAAGGATAAGGCATCATTTTAGGCTAAAGTAATTTCTAGAATCAGTCTGAAGTATATTTTCTCACAGTCTTACAGATGAAACCAACATAGTATGACTTAGAAACAAGACAAGTAAACTCGATTTTAAAAAATATATACTATCATGAAGAGACCACATATGTTCGTGCTTATAGTATTGCCTACGTTCCACAACATGCTACTGACACTGAAGCTGGAAACAACGTACATATATAGATAAATCAAAAAGTTAGACAAAAAGTCAAATAATCAGTTATGCGCCATTCCTTACAATAAATATATCAAATGTAGGGAAAGTCAACTGAAGAATAAACCGAAAGTTTGCACAGTGCATAAAGAAGCAGTGTTCTAATAAACTGACCAATTAATTACACAATGATCACTGTACACATGAATTTGTTTCAAGTATGCCATGGGCCATGAAAAGTGATTTTAGAGAGAAACAAACAATAGTGAATTTGGATGAAATAATTTTCTAGAAATGCTCTCATAGTGACGTTATTGTGAAACTCTATAGGAATAATGGCGACACTGATCAAAATGAATAACCATAAACAAGTAAACTACACTGCAGTCAGACCTACAAGAGCATACAAAAATAAATGTCACCTGAACATCCATTACTACTCGTAAGTATGCCTCACTTCTGAATGAAGTTAATGCTAAGACTGCTATCAACCCTGGTGGTAATACACCCTCGGTTAAATATCACAGCTCAGGGAATATCAAAACAGTCTTGATACCCTTCCTTTGCTACAAATCTCTTTTCACCGTGAGAAAGGAATGCTGATGGAGTATAATTATTTAGTTAAAGTGAATTCATTGACACAAACTTAGGATAACTTAATTGATGTGCGTTAAATATTTTTTTGGTACATCGGTGGCATAGCGGTTAGGATGCTCGCCGACCATTAACATGGTCCGGGGTTCGATCCCCGGCCGACGCACTCCTTTACCTTGCTAAACCAGAAATAAGGCTGGTAAAGGGGAAAGGTTGGGCATGAGGCTAGCAACCTCATCCTGTAAAAAATAAACACTGCTAAAGAAACTTCAAGCCTCTAGCTTGAAGCCCTATGTTTCACTGGGAACGTGAAGGAATAAAAAAAATATTTTTTTGACGATAGACTTTCCTAATCATTTGTTGAAGTGATCTAGACCGGGTTTAATGTCTGCCCGCATGAAATGATCTTCAACTGTACTGAAATGCTTGCCTCCCTAAAAGCTACCGCAAGTATCCTTCAATAGTTCATAATTCAGTCGATAATGTGTTTAATGGAATTATTATACAAAGTTTAGACAACAATCGCCGGATTTCACTCTGTACTTAGTATCATACATTTTGATAACACATTTGTACACAGTATATTAGTTCATCCGGGAAAGTGAAAACATTCCAATGTAAATTAGTATGGTCTATTCCCATGATTACATCAGTGTGTCCTACAAAGCTAGACGGAAACATTTCAGAATATGATAATGAAAAAAATAACTATGCGAACTGACATTTCACCATCAATAGCATCGACTAAAGTTTTATTTATCGTCTAGTAAAAGATATATTTTCAGCTTAAAGTCTGTCTGGTTTATATTACTGAAAAAAGAATAACTTATTGCATATTAGTGGTGATCATGTGATAAACTTATTCAGAGTGTATACAATACACTAGTTAGAAAAACAATCTGCGTTTAGATTTGTTTTTCGGCATAGGGAATTACAAAAGTCAAGGTCACGCCAGATGGATGTACTTACTGCATTTCTGTTCCTTTTTTGAAAGATTCAAAGAATTATACAAAGGAAATAACGTAGAAATATTCATACTTAAATTTATCATTAAAGATTATAATTTTTACAAAATCTTATGATATGAGGAAGAGATAACAGAACTTCAGGTATTGAATGAATATTGTTTTACGGCACACTTCGAAATTCACAAATTCTTCTGACTGTTGTCTCCATGTAACATCGAATTCAGGATTTATTGAAGGTTTCAGGACTTCATCATGAATTGACATCGGTTAGAGAACCATTGGAAAACCAACAGGGAGTACTGGACAGCTGTTCCCTCCTAGTTTTGAACTCTTTAGCAGTACTCACCCACTGTGGTTCTGACTCAGGACCTTCTGGTCATAAGGCGAGCTCGTAGACCATTAAGCCACTGGAACCCGATCCAATGGCCTGCTCATGAATTCCAACTTCTGACAATTCATCATATGGCTTGAATATCATTCTAATACTCACTAGTGACTGGCCCTATTCAGGCAGGTAATTACCTGGATTCTAGTGGGAAGACGTGACCAGTGGATTACAGCTGGTCGGGTGTGAGGACAAATACTCATCAAAGACATTGGCTAGGGGTCGCGCTATGTCGTGAATTGGCAGAAGTTAGAATCCATGGGCCATTGGATTGGGTATCAGTGGCTTAATGGTCTACGATCTCTCTAGTCTTTTGACCAGAAGGTCCTGGATTCGAACCTTGGCAGCGGGTGAATACTGCTAAAGAGTCCAAAACTAGGAGGGAACAGCTGTCCAGTACTCCCTGTTGGTTTTCCAATGGTTCCCTAACCGATGTCAGTTCTTGATGAAATCCCGAAACCAATCGAATCCCTGCAAACGAACACTTGAATGTTTATTGAGGGCTTTATTACAAACAGTAATAATTCTTTCCAAATTTGTTTCGTACCTAAACCTGGACCGGATCATGCGTGGTTATTAGCTGAATGTTTTCAAATCAGATCCAACGAAAACTTTTTGTATTACAAGGGTTTTCCTGCCTGACTTCAATTTTGGAAGAAGTAAACTTTGAAGTGATACATATTTATTAAAGGAATTAGTGTATCTTTATGAAGATTGTCAGCCTTTTCGTCAGTTTTTTTAGCTGTTATGCACTGACTTACATCCATTTGTAATAGTGCGGACTGGTAGCAATTTTTACTTCAGAATAAATTTATGGCCGATTCTATTTAGCCGAAATTTTTCATGTTAAAGAGAGCTAGTAACAAAAGTCCATATACATATGATTGTGATTATTTTTTCTTATAGCATGTTATGATTATCAGGTAACAATCACAACCTTCGGTTTACGGCTCCTCCGAAACGTTTATTAGTGCTTCTTTGCAAGTTCAAGTTCAGACAATAATGGAAGTTTTGAAAGATTGTTGGCATTCAGTGAAGGACTGATTTATCCCTAATTAGATGAAATCCTGTCAGACTGTTCGATTAAATTCTAATATCATGATTAAGAATGATCATATTAAAGTCTTTTACTACGCTATGAGTTACTACCTTATGAGCATTTGATAAACTAGCTGCAAGTATATTAATCTTCATGGAATCACAACCGGTACACCAGAAACCAGCATTGATTGATACTGGAGGCTCTGTAGAAGGATACAGAACTATTAAAATATCAACAAACAAAACGGAAACATCTAACCACCATATAAAAACCACAGTATTTCTGTAAATTAAATATTTAAAAAATCCTTTAGTCCCTTAGTAGAGCCAATGGCCGATATCGAATCGAATCGGGACACAAAGTGTATATTCCAACTATATTTGTCATTATCAGCAAGCAAAGAAACCCAACTCTACTTCGATTTACTGAATGTATCGATATCGTGCAGCCCATACGAAATCTATGTACACGGAAAAAAACCATGATTAATCTTAGTTCACCCGGGTGACAATTATTTTACTTGTTACATAAGTATATGTTCTGTTTGTTTATTTTGTCTTCTTTCTTTTGGCCCAGTGATTCTAAATAACTACTAATTATATTATTCCCTTGGGTCCCGAGTGGAACATAGGGCTTCAACAACATATCTCTACTTTCTTCTATTTTCTGCCCATCCTCTTCAGCTGGGTTTACGATTTATCATAATCTCTCATCTCCTCCTCACACAATCTCCTCCATGTCACCATCGGACGACCTTCTTATCGCTTCCCATTCAGGTTCCACTGAAGCGATGACCTTCATTGTGCGCGATGTCATTCGGCGGCCTCGTTAATGTGTACCCTATACATCTCCATTTTCTCCTACATATTTGTCGAGCGATCGGCTCTTGGTTAGTTTGTTTCCAGAGTTTCTTGTTACCGATTCTTTCTGGCCATTTGGTCTTCAATATGGAGCCAGCGAAAGCAGCTGTTGATAAAAGTTTGCAATGTATCGGAAATGCTTTCCGTGATGATCCATGTTTCCGACCCATACAGAAGAACTGACTGACTTCACCTTGGTGTTGCAAATCCGAATCTTACTCTTTATGCTGGTGATTGCAAAAGATTTCCAAACTTCTAAGTGCTTACCTATATATTATTTTGCAATCTTTTTCTTGTATGTTCTGGTCATTTAGTGTTTTCTTTATTAAGCCATTTCTCAAACTTCAGTCTTCTTTAAAACCTCTGATAAATAATTAGTTTTCTTCATGTAAGTTGTAATGGTTTCACTAATCGCCGTCTTCATGTCTGACTTCTACTTAGCAGAATAGAAAATCCATGTTCTCACTTCATTTATCCTATTTGTATTTTAGACTATTATTATTATTGTCTCCTTTAATTCCTAGAGGAACATAGGGCTTCAGCCGTGCGTCTCCATTGCGTTCGGTTCTCTGCTAGAATCTTCACCTGGCTCCAAGTCTGCCCACACATTTTCATTTCCTCTTCACATGATCCCCTCCAAGTCACCCTTGGACGACCAACTCTCCACTTCCATCTGAACAGAAGCCTTGGAAGAAAAATGTGCACATTTTGTACTCCTAATCTTTTTTCTCTTGTTTTGACAAAGATACTCAGTTGAGATTATCTACTGCTCACTTCTGTGGGTCGTTTATATCTACGAGATGAAGCTGAAAATGATTATCTGAAGCGATTTCGAACATTCATCGACCTCGAAAATGCCAATATAACTACGCAGAGACCATATTAATCAAAGAGTGTCTGAGAACTAGGGCAACAGAGATAAAATGTTCACTTACTTATATTTCGCGTGTACTCAGTTGGCTAAACAAAGTTTTTTATGTATACTGATGACAACTATTCATTATTGAATGCCCAACAAAAGGAAATGTTTTAATCCACTTCTGATCGAACTTTTCTTCAAGAAATCAACAGTCATTTAAGTAGATTGTAAATAATATATTTACTAAAAGTGTAGTCTTTATTCACTAATTTGTTTAAACAAAATATTAAACTAAATTTTTGACATATTTAAAGTTAACTAAGATAGTTGCATTTATTTTCGAATAAAGAACATTGACAACAACAAAGAACATTGGCTGTACCATAGCAGTTATTTAGTATGGAAACAAAGCAACAGTGATTTTTATAATACAATCTATTGCCATCTGTGTTAACTATGATAGGCTTTATAAAATAATTTGAAAATATCTGAAATGTAAATGTTCAACACAATCCTGTTCGAAGCAATTTTAATTTAAACAACATTATAGATTTCAAAGTTCAGAATAATTCAGATAAATTCCAGTCAAAATAAAGAAAGGAAGCAGCATTTGAAGTAGTTAGAAATGGATTTGTTTTGTTTATTGAATATACGCTTTCACCACCAAAATACCTAGCTGTCAAATCCTGAAAGAGAACACGGGGGATTTATGTACGGATTCGGCATAGATTACTAGCCAGTATGACACAGCATCGGTGATTCCGTTCAGAATTATAACTGCAAATCATCAAAATGATCTAAAAGATATTCATACAAATAATTGCTTGTAATGCCAGATGAAGGAAGTAAATAGATATTGGTGGATATACACCTTTAAGTGTTAATGATGAAACGGAAGTTGGAAGACAAATCCAAGCAGCACGAAAAAAATAAACATAGAAGTAGCATTAACGAGGAAACATAAAGTAATAAAACATTTGAAATAAACTAATTACGGACAGTATCCGAAAATTTGCCCTAAACGCATCTGCACCCACGTGAGCACCTGTATGATGAATAGCTTACTGTAATGTAAACTGCTTTAGTTCAGGTTTCAGTGGAAAAGGATAACACCTCATGCCTTAGACGAGATGGCTACACTAGGATATAGTGATGGCTTGGAATAAATTGTAGCCTGCAAGGAGCAGCAAAAGGCGATCTTCACACTTGTGTATTCAACTTCTCAGTTATCACGAAAATATCTATTTCACTCACTTCCTTGGGAAGATCATTCAGTTTATGATCGAGTTGTATTTTTTTTAAATCCAGTGGAACTTACGTCAGTTTAACGAAAATGCATACCTTCTATTTCCAGTTACTTCCTACTCTAACTGAACCTACTTGTCTAACGGAGAAGTATGCGTATACTCCAGTTTAACCCTAAGTTCAACAAAACAACTGGGTCACGTACCAGTGTTGTGATGTGTAGGGATGAACAAATGGTAGATGTGAATTCTGGGCTTGCAGATGACTGCATATGAGACCTTAAGATTCAGGTTATCTCTGTCTGCTTTTGAACATTGCTTTATAATCTTGTGAATAGTCAATCTTTGTACTTATATTCCCAGCGTAATGTATCCTGTCAAATATTTGCATTATTTGTGATTGAAATGTATGATGGTAAGCCGGTATTTGCAGATCGTACTCGGTAAATCACAACACTGTTATCATCCTTCAATAATCGTTTGATGCTCATAATTCTTCGTCATTGATTGATTTACCTTCATTAAAGTTTTACTGAAAAATATATCTGTTAGTCTTACAAGTAATTAGTCCACATAGTGACTTCCTACTTCTATTGTACTTTATTTAAATTGTTTAAATCAGTGTGTTTGTTGAAAAGCTCTTCCTAATTTCTATCACTGTAAATCAGGTGAATGTGCTATCTGAAAGTATCATACTCAGACATTGTTCTCTTAGTAAATAAACCTCAAACTGTTGCACTTAGTGTCATGAGGATCATTTTCGCTCAGCGTGATTTCTAGTAGTGCTTGGTGTTAAATTAATGGTGTTAGGATTTGAGTTGGATTTGAGTTTGAACTAGTCAACTTTAGGTGGAAACTGTAAGGTGATATCAGTAGACAGTGACCTCTGTGAATGACTTCGTAGCATCAGATTTCTGCATCCTGTTATCACATTGTTCATTACAAAAGTGATAACAATTTATACTGCTAACAGTTATCATCAAGCAATTATTATATAGATTATTTCTACTGAAGTTGAAGAGATGAAAAAGAGTGACAAGTTCAAGGGCACAAGACTGATATACACCCAATCAGCAGAAATAGGATAAATTGGACTTTTTAATACATGAAAGATTCCCATTCGAACATTACTAGACAGAAGACCGGTAGTTCAGTGAAGAGTCCGTTTTCGGCGAATTCATTTTCATAGCTGTACAATCGTAAATATATATGGTTGTTTTGTATATGTGTGTGTACAGTAAATTTGTCAAACGAAAATACAATTAGTAAGTTCAGATGAATTGGATGTTGATATAAGAGAGTAGTAACAAAAGTGATTAGTTGTCACAAACGACTGTTAAAGAAGAGTTACGTAATAATGTGAATAGTTAGATGATAGAGTTGTGCTCAGGGTGTATATAGAAACAAAATAACAAACGGAATTACGCAACGGTTTTAAATAGTTAGAAAAATAAGCATAATTCCGTTTGTTATTTTGTTTCTATATACACCCTGAGCACAACTCTATCATCTAACTATTCACATTATTACGTAACTCTTCTTTAACAGTCGTTTGTGACAACTAATCACTTTTGTTACTACTCTCTTATATCAACATCCAATTCATCTGAACTTACTAATTGTATTTTCGTTTGACAAATTTACTGTACACACACATATACAAAACAACCATATATATTTACGATTGTACAGCTATGAAAATGAATTCGCCGAAAACGGACTCTTCACTGAACTACCGGTCTTCTGTCTACTAACTTGAAATTTACAAACTCTGGCGCAAAATTTTCAAGATTTTCCATCAACTGAATATTCGCTACATTAAATTGTTCGTGTGCTAATTTCTGTATTGTTCAAGGATAAAAATGATTTGAACTGAAAACTAAGCAGTCATTTTGACCAGTTAAATAAGTGACACTTTCTTTATTCCAGTAGTTTTTTTATTATTATTATTTTTATAGAGTTTTTCCCTGTTTAGTCCCATATTTCATCTTTTTTTATGCATGTACTTATCTATGAAATACATGTAAGCTCGTAGCTTTTATGACTTATTCAAAATTGTTATAGTACACAGGGATGCAGACTTGAACATGGTTTCACGTTTTATTAATATTCAGTATAAGTTAGAAGAAATAAATAAAGGAGACTGAGAATATTTAAAAAAAAAAACAAATCTTCGAATACAATTATTTTTCTACAGTGGTCATGACTACAATACACTGATACACAATATATGCATGTACATGTATATATACGCTTTTCGTAACCATGGTTACTAAGTGCAATAGTTTGATGATAATACAAAGTTTTAAATAATGAAAGAGTAGAATAAGACAAATATGAATGACCTTACTCAGGCTTTAAGCATTCGATATTAAATATATACTAAACAGTGGAACTATATTTGTTTTGCATGAATTTGTAAGGACAAGCTACACTTAATAAAATAAGAAATATTAACATTAAATGTTTCAATATATCCTACTGTTTAAGGATATGTTTGCTTGTAATTAGTTACATTGAAAGAAAGTTGGATACTGTATCACTGAATGGTAGTGATTACAAATAATTAATTAGTAACAAAGTTTCTTTATCCACATATATATATATATATATTAATTTTTCTTTTCGACGAAGTCATCAACTACGAAGGAATGCTGACAACCCTCTGAGAAGATCCATCTACAAGAAGCCCACATGGAACGGACAGTCTATCAACTTTCAAATTTGAGCGCCTCTAAGCAGAGAGGGAAACCTAACATACTCTCCTTCCTCGAGGATCCGGGGTATTTGCACTGAGGAGTCGATTGACGAAGAATCGCAAAATCTCCGAAGGTCCTCGACAGAAAATGGTTTCCCATGCAGATTCATAGACAAGAATCTAAAACCAAAGAAAATGCCTGGAAAGGTATAACCCACCCCCAAATTGACGCTGTTACTTAACATCAAATTTAAAAGTGATACCGAAGCAAAATTTCTCCGTAGACGGCTTTCGAAGTCTCTCAGCAAAACATAGTTTGCCACCAGCCTACGAGTAACATTTTCCTGCAAGAAACTATTCAGCCACCATATGAAAAACAAACTGTCGCATTGAACCACCTCAACATACATATACCAGTTCACTTGCTCGTGTGGAGCCGAGTACACTGGCCGTACCATGCGTTCACTTGTAAAACGAGCTCAGAAACGTTATGCAGCATAATTAGCAAGGGGATATGTAGAGTTTGGTAACAGAATATCTGGTGAATTCAGGACATTCAGCTCCATTTGAAAAATCCTTCAAAGTCATATACAGGATCCGATCAAACCTATTAAAGGGAGTGAAATCAAGCCATCTAGAAATAGCTGAGGCATTGGTGATCCCAATACTCAATGCCACACTATGTGTTCGAAAGAAATGCGTCCAACCCGTTTTCCCTACAGTGGCCATCATGAAATGTCATTCCCACCAATAATGATTACTCTATCACCTTTCGTATCCAACCTTCCTGTTTATTTCTGTTATTTTTACATTTTTAATTCCTATCGGCATTACTAGATTTGATTGCTGTTCTTTATTTTTATATATATGTCCAAACTTCCTACCACTTTTGTCATTACTACATCCTTAATCCGTAATTTGTACAAACAGTTACGTTTTTCAGTAATTATAATCTTAATATGTCTTTATTACACTTTGTAACTTCATCATTTTGACCTTTTGGCCTGAAATATTTCTAGAATAGTACTACTACCTATCTATCTTATTGTATTCTGTAGCCGATCTCCCCGTTTGTTACACCTTGTAATTTTATTAATTTAACCTCTGTAATAATTCTGTAACTTTCTCACACCCTTACTATAAATACACGAATAAAAACTTTTCTTCGCTTTAACCGTCTTTTTAATAATTCCTATAATCCAATATGTGTATTCCATGTTATATATATATATATGTATATATGCGTCGATCGTTCAGTGTTAGAATGCTCCTCAACCACACATATATTCCGAGTTCGAATCCCGTCCGACGTACTCTTAAACGTTGCTTATCCGGTATTAAGGCTAGAAGTGAGACTATAAACCCCAAACCATAAAAAATAAGCACCATTTCCACTGAAACTCTAAACCTCAAGTTTGAAGCCCACTCTGAACGCTAAGGAATAAGATTATATATATACATATATGAATGAGATATTTTTCTGGTTAAGTGACTAAAATGAGTTACTGTATGTGATGGCTGCTTACTGAAACCAAACACCGACCGAAAGACAGAACTAACGAGTCTGTTACAGTCTGTCTTCTTACTAGACAGAAGACTAATGGTACACGTAAAACATTCAATACAAAGTAAACATCGGTAGAATTTCTTTTATGCATTACCAACGACAGAACGAGTTTCGACGAAGAATGTGATATATTAAAAATGAAAGATATAAAGTAAGTGACTAAACGGCAAATAAACAAATTCTGCCTCATTTCCTGTTGTTTCTTATCTTAAACTTATATCTAAAAAGAATTGTTTTTGAAAACAAAATGATTTTGCGCTTTGTCCAAGTTCTCGAACAGTTAAATTTTCTTTTCAGACACTTGAAGATTGTTTGAAAGTGGTGAATTTCTAAAAAGCCGACAGATACACAACAGGACAGAATGGGGATGTTCAAGTCAGTTTACTTTTACCATAATTCAAATTATGACTACCTTCAATCACCTTTCTACAATAATTAAATACCTCGTATAAAGAGAGACAGACAGAGGAAAAATTTAAGTCATTGAAAACTGATTACTCAAGAAAAAGGCAATCTACTTATAATGCATACAGTTTTCGTACATTATAGCTCTCTTACCTCGTACATGATCTTTATAGTCGAATGACTATTAAGTTTGTTTCCGGATAGGGAAGCATCAACTGCTAGATTGTAGAACTAAAAAGAAAATGAAACCTCAGAGTGGGGGGTTAACTGGAAAGAAAACATAACCTTTTTACGTCGAAAAAAGGAAAATTCCAGTGAAAAACTGTCATTTATGCGTAAGACAAGAAGACAATACTAGAGACAAACTAAAGAAAACAAGCTTACCACCTGAAATCTGGTTGCTTGTTATTGATAATGAGTGTATGCGCGAATTTATATGACATTTTCAGTCTAGTATAGAAATCGTCGTCAATTTTGTTTCCTTAATTTGCACGTGAAATAATATACGCAAATACATATGGTGATATTAATGACTGTCGACTAGTGAATGTATACACAGACAAAGTGAGAAAGTGACCTTCATTTTAAAATGCGCCAAAACCTGATGATATTTGCCACTGTCTAGTTATTTTTTCCCAGACATTTATTTTGCAATAATTTATTAGAATAAATAAACTTCGCTTAAAGTAAGATTTGTTATAAAGGTGTTTCTTAATCTGACGGGCTACTTTTAATAAATATATATGCTGAGCGAAACCAAAATAAAAAATGATCTTAATTGTTGGGATATTCAAACATTCAAAATAGCTTTCTCTACCAGGTAAAGTAAAGCTTCTTGACCGTTAGTGAGTGTTTTAAGATTGTCTGTAGCAAGTCACGAGATTTTTTCAGAAGAAAGGATACCGTATGATGGCATCCAGTAATAGCAGCAAAATATTGGTTTTTTTATTCCCTGACGTTCCTAGTGGAACATAGGGCTTCAAGCTAGAGGCTTGAACTTTCGGTAGCTGTGGTGTTTATTTTTACGGGATGGGGTTGTTAGCCTCTTTACCAGTCTTGTTACTGGCTTAGCGAGGTAGGGGAGTGCATCAGCCGGGGATCGAACCCTGAACCGCATGCGGTGTCGGCGAGGATTCTACCGCTGTGCCACCGACGCACTACTGTATTGGTAGTTAAGTGAAATGAACCACTGCTATTAATAGATCAGCAAATGGTGATTCATTCACTGAACTCAAATTCATGCAATTTTCTATGTATTCATAAATCATTTCTAATATTGGGCGCCGTATTCATAAATCTTTACGGGGGTTAGAAATGGACTTTACTACAGTTTTCGTAGGGTATTCTTTTTATCACACTATGCCATCTTGTGATATATAGTATAACATACATATGTATATGTATACTATATTACTTTGTTTTACATCAAATAATTTTATCTTAAAAGTGCTGAAGGTTTCATGTAGAAAGACATTGAAAGCTGAGCAATTAAACTGCGGAGCTCACCATACACAACCTAATCAAAAAATTCACCAATCGTTCCTGAAAGTAAATCTTTTTAGAGGGAATTACATTTGAACACAAACTTCTTCACTGTCTTATAATCTCAAGCCTTCATACTCATTTCATTGATGTCAACTCGTGATAACGTTTACTGGTTTTATGTTCCATAGGTAGATCAAAAAGACCAATTACAGTCGAAAAACTTGCAGTGATCAAAATAAGTGAACTATTGGATTATCATTACAATTGAGTAATTTTCTGTAACACTAAGATAACATTTCACTGTCTTAAATTCCAATAAGTTTAGATACCACCAAGATTCAGTTCTTCTCCAGTATTCTCGTCATAAGAGACTAAAGATTCATGCGATTGAGGTGGAACTACGAGTTATCGGTAAACGGCTTATAATATATCTGTAATGTAATATTTCTATCATACAGTCTGTACATATAGTTTAATAGATTTCTTATCTATTTTAACACCATTCAAGTGAATCATGACGCCATTAAATATGTGCTAACTACTTTTTCTAGGTTAAAAGTTTTAACTGTTTTCCACATTGTTTCTTACAATCCGAACTACTGTAACTCTAGTAGAAATAGTCGAATTCAGCTCTGTGTATCTTTGTGTAATCAGGAAGGAAGGTAACTAATTAACTGGTGATAATGTGGCCACAGTGTGTAATAACTGTTTGAAATTGATGACTGTTAACCACATATCTTCCTATATCATCGGCGGTTAGCTGACGTAATTGAAATACTTCAAATATTTTCCAACTGCAAGATTTGCGTTGTGGGAGGAAGAAAATAATGAAGTATAAGACTAATGGTTCAACAAATCAACCGATTCCAAATCAGCATCAAACAACCGTTATCTTTCATGTTTTCATAAGGAGTAATCAACACGTCATAAAGAGCATCTCAAACAAACTACAGACCTTCATTAACAGTTGTCTTCGCTCAATACTCAAGATCAGGTGGCCAGAAAAGATCAGCAACAGAGATCTCTGGCAATGAGCGAACCAACCAGGAACCGATTGTGAAACAAATAGGCAGGAAGAAATGGAGATGGATTGGCCATACTCTGAGGAAACCATCAAGTGACATCACTAGACAAGCCCTTGAGTGGAACGTGAAAGGAAAGCGGCGAGTTGGTCGTCAGTGCAAGGGTGACTTGGAGGAGGTCATGTGAAGAGGAGATGAAAACGTGTGGGCAGACTTGGAGCCAGGTGAAGACTCTAGCAGAGAACCGAACGCAATGGAGACACACGGCTGAAGCCCTATGTTCCTCTAGGAATTAAAGGAAACAATAATAATAATAACACGTAACTTGAAACATTAAGGCAAAATAGTAATTTAACTTTCGCGAAAGGTGAATTATTTTCCAAATAGTGAATAGCATACCTGTTTGAAATATTTTGTCATCAGTTCTGCTGCATCTATGGGTACATCTATGGGTTTTTTATTAATGAGACTGAAATATACAGAGAAATATAA
This sequence comes from Trichobilharzia szidati, assembly GCA_944472155.2. Taxonomy (NCBI): domain Eukaryota; kingdom Metazoa; phylum Platyhelminthes; class Trematoda; order Strigeidida; family Schistosomatidae; genus Trichobilharzia; species Trichobilharzia szidati. Next base: position 69,314,754 of record OX235279.1, read on the forward strand.
GCAGGATGACACATACTAAAAAAGATGAACTTTCGGAACACATAATTCGAAATGATTCAAATATTTTCTGATTAGTAATGAACTACTAATAAGTAGTGTGAAAAATTGTCGAAATTTAAGTGAATCGAGAGCTAGCAGATGTTAGCATTCATGGGCTATTGGATACCAAAAACGAAAGATTTGCCACTATTGGTGAAACTGGCGAACCTATGGTTACTCCACTTGTCTGACAAAATAGAATAAATACATCAGACGGGATCAGAGGAGTATCCAGCAAACTCAACATCACAGTTTTCTTCAAAACGTCAGACATAAGAAGACAGATACATCTACTTGTGTCTGTAAGATAAAATGCTTGGAGTGTGATGAAGTATATCAGATAGACACCTCGGGAAATCAATATCAGAAGGAATTAACGTTGTACAGCTTTTATTTGACACACTGAGAGTTCGAATAGAACTAGAAGAGCTTGAAAAACTATAAGCCATAGGTGCCAACTGGAACCCAAGAGAATAATAATAACAATAGGTCCATTCTATAGGACTAGGTCACAAGTTTGATTCTGTTAATGCTGAAATCATTCAGAGAAATTTCGAAAATCACAAGGCATCTCACATTAAATGAAGTCCGAATTTTCTGAATAAGTGACGGATCCAACATCTCTACTGCTTTTATAAATTGACAAATCACTACAAATGTTATAAGAATTTCCACTATGTAGACAGATTGTCTTATTATAATTCATGCAATTATCAGATTCAGCAATCTGGACATGATTTGTTAACTCCACTAATTCATCCACCTGACAAAGTAAAACTGCTTCATACGGAAGAACTATTATTAAAGTATTGTATATAAGCTGTGATTTTATAAATTCTGGTTTAATATTACTTTGATAAAGCTATTAGCACTAAACAGCGGGACATCGGTCGAAACAGTATCGTTTCGTTTTTCATTTATTAGGAGATAAGAAATATTTTACATAATAGTGAATAGCATATATCTAATGGCCAAATTTTTGTAGACCATTAAATGTGAGCTTAGTTCGGATATATAAACTGTAAGATTGTCGACTGTGCATCGGTGGCATAGAGGTTAGGACGCTCGCCGACCATGCACATGGTCCGGGGTTAGATCCCCGGCCGACGCACTCCTCTCTTCCCTCACTAAGCCAGAATAATGCTGGTGAAGAGGAAAGGTTGGGCATGAGGCTGGCAACCCCATCCTGTAAAATAAACACTGCTATAGAAACTTCAAGCCACTAGCTTGAAGCCCTATGTTCCACTGGGAACGTGAAGGAAGAAAAAAAGGATTGTTGACCAGGTAATTTAACTGTGGTAGTTATGATTCGTTATGTATAGCCAAAAACTGCTGTTTGCATTATAACTTTGATGCACTTCTTCAGATATATTCAAAAGTTGGAAATATGAATGAATATAAGAAGTCTGCCGTACACTTTTATTAGACGTCCACTTGAATGGCATATAGTTTAGGCCTCAGTTTACTATTAATTATGCACTGAATTCGATCACTAAATCATGTCTCTACCTCATTTCTCTAAGTATTTCTGAAATTGTATATTATAGTTTTAACGGTCACAACTGCCAGATTACTCAAAGCCTATTGACCATTTGTCAACGAAGTCGGATTCGCTGTAATTTTTCTGAGAAAAACAAAAGTCAGTTTTCAAAAAAGTAATAACCACAATGCCTAGGGGATCTGATATCTTCAGATTTAGAGGTTTTATTTACCATTGGTCAGGCTGATAGATTCATACTTTGCATCTTGGAAGAAAAAATTGATCATCTCTTTCATGATCCTGATTTTACTTGCTGTCCATAGAACTTTGATACTTACTGTGAACATGTGAAGAATGACCGCGTACAATATACTGGAGTGTGATGACGTCACATAAGAACACTTATGTCTATCTAATATTGTAGTGAAATGCTTCCCTGTGTAAGTTTTCTGTAACCTTCAGATGATAAATCATTGTTTCTGTGCAAAACATTGTATGAATTTCAGCAATGACAACTAAATACATTGACCTTTAACTAACAGCAAATTTAAAAAATCAAATCTATTGGCAGGCAGGCTTTCGACCGAAGTTCCGAATTCGTTACCACTCATCAAGCAACATCTTGTGAAGTATTTGAAATCCTACACCTCCTTCTTCACTGAAGTCGTTGTTCATAGCTGACATCAGAGACGTCACTACTTAGCTATTTCGCCCACGTCCCGCCAATATAGCACTGGATTATTTAGTATAAATTGGTTCTTTATTAGATATGTTTAGTGCTGACGTTCCAAACACACATTATTGCTCAGAGGCATATTGATGCACCTGCAAAACTTTCATCATTACATCCAAATAGTTCAGCCATTTTGTATTCTCTTATTTTATAGGGTAGTAAAACTGTACATAACTCCATAAAGGCGTTAGACAACCTCAGTTACGTGCGTCAGATGAGTAAAGATTTCCTAATAAGTTTCTCTGTCTAACTCCATTGAATCTTAGCACTTTAATGATATATTGAAGAGGAAAAGAAAGGTCGCTGAATGTAAATTACGATGAATGTTGATGCTTTCACCAACAAGTAAACTTTCCTAGTATACTTCAATTTCTTTCCTGATTTTATACTAATTATATATATGTGGCTGAATAGAATCACGAACTTATTTTCACATTCCAATCAATTATGATAAAGTAATTGTCTGGTTTCTGTATTTTCACGCTTAAATCGTTCAGCACACCAACCCACTCATCAATTGGCATATCATGCTACCTTATTCCTTCATAGCTATTAAACTATGCGTTACGTTGATTACAGAATACAAAGATTTTTCGCATCCGCATCTCTGATTAACTTCACTGGTGTCGAGTTGCATTCTAGGTTTCCCTTCTGCTGCGTATTTTCTTTCCATTTATAATTCAAGTACTCAGAGAATATTATATAATGTTACTATTTTTCGTCTTATTCTCGATAACGTCTAAACGTTTAGCTAAGTGACTGCACCTAAATCATTCAGCGATTATTAAGTATCCCCTTTATTATAATTGAATTAAAGATGAATCTAAATGCAGAAGAACACACTGTTATGGGATAATTTTCCGCATTCCCTGAAATTTCAAGAGATATTCAAAAGAACAGCAGAAAAATCACTCTTTGGATATAGGACGCAAAAGTCTGAGGACCACTGGAGGGTGTAAATTTGGGGAAATTTTCGTACTGTACTTTGTTATTGAAAGTTATGAATGAGAGCCACTTTCGAAACAAACTGGGGTTTTTTAAAATTATTTATGAATATACTAACACAGCTTCTTATCATATCAGTCAATCTAAAATTGAATTATTGTTGTCTGGAGTTTTATCATAATGCATTAACAATACTAATCTGTAAACAACCCATTAACTCATAACAGGGCGAAGACCATAAAGTAAGAAAAGATTTTTTCCTCTAAAATGTCATTGAAAACAAAACTTATTTATTTCTTTATTTAACACAGAGAATAAATATTACACGGCTATTTTTAAGATCTGAACATGTGAAAAAATGCAAATTTTGTCTGTTGCCTAGATCATTTACCTGAGAGCTGGTCAAGAAAACACTATGTAGTCTTCTTCATACTGACTTCAGTTTTATTAACAATATAAGAAACCTACGATTTATGAAATGCAGTTTGTAGAGATTATCTGTTCTTACTAGTCACATTTATATGTATCATTTTCTAGTATTCTGTAATGAGTAAAACAGTTCGGTTCTTCTACAGACACACTTTTTTGACTGTATACTGATTTGATTGTTCTTTAAATAGGGGTTTTTAATCTGACTTTAATGCCTTATCAGAATAATATGATGTAACTACTGTTGCTTCTTGAATCTAGACAGTTCGAAATAGACCTAATTTATTCCTACTCGAAAAATATTATTGAACCCCTGTTCAAACAGTCTGCACTTAATTCTGTTTTAAAGCTAAAATCTTAGTGCGATTTTCTGTTCAACCATCTTTGTTTTTTGTACAGAATGAATGACAGCAGTATCTCAGGTCTATTTTATCATTATTTACATTTCATTATATCCATGTATATCTAATTCCTATTTTACTGTGTTAACTGGCCTTCAATTTTCCACGTACTCGATATTGTTTTCATTGTTCACGAGACCGCCTCATTGTAGCTACTATTAATCTCGTCATTAATAGTGTTGTTCTTAAGAAATGGAAGCCTCCTGCTGGTTGACATATTCACAGAGGATTCAATATAGTGTTTCATTCAATGCATACTACATTTCCTGCCCGCCCCTTCCGTTTCCAAGATTTCGTCAGGAATAAGTCAACTGCTCATTTGAAGTAATTGATATTTAGTTAGTAGGCGAAGATACTAACTACACATTTAACTATCCACACTTCACTTGTACTCCAGACAGCCAAACATCTGAGACACACATTTTCAACATTTCAACACGCCAACAGTGTCATTGTGAAAACCAAGCAACAAACCGTCCTATACTGCTAAACTAGGTCGACTTTCTAATTGATTGAAATAAAAGAGACGAGAAATTGGATTGGACTGCCAAGTCCACGTCGCTTTCAGTTTATGAATACAATCAAAGTTACAAATTTTATGAGAACCTCAACTAGGTAAAGAAAATTCTCCTCGACCACTGTTTACTTGCAGAACTGTTACGAAAGACACATATCGCTCCTAGTTAACGAAACTTATTTATCCTCTTGGCACGTCACCAACTAGCTACAAACTGAATTCTACATTTGAACAATTGTAGACAATATCGTCTTAATAACGCAGTGCCTGTCATTTCTCTTTTTGGTATAGTAGCTTCACCTGATTATTATTTGACTGTACATTGTCTACCGATGGTACTAAACGAGGTAGTGACTGAAGTAACCCTAAAACGAAATGTCCTTATCTGCATGATAGAGACAACGTCTGTGTGTCAGGTTATATAAAGATATACATAAAAATATATCTATCTCTTAATTCGCTAGTGTCTTAAAGCAGAAATATACATATTAAGCGCACTAAAATCAATAAATACCTAACGGATGAATGTATATTATGCAAAAAGATAATAACAGCATACAATCGAATCATAATTAAGTAAGCGAATTCTCGGACGGTAAACTGATGATAACTCTCTAATCACTGTGGTGACTACTTCAGTGAAATTCTTGACAGACCTAGACAGTTAGTCACACAACACTATCACCTTTACAAATGAAGTCACAATAAGGAATTTAGTGGATTTTACAGGTTTTTATTGTTATAATTATAATTTTTAAATTCAAGATAATTAAATATGTACAGAGTCTCATCGACGAAACTAATCAACATGGTATTAATGATAACAAAACAGGATCGAAAGTTCATCTCACATTCCTTCATGTACTGAGACTTTCTATTTGTCAAAATAATCTATACAACTGTGGAGGGGAATATGCTTGATCATTCGATCTAAAACAATAACAAGTGAATCACACTCCTTTCCTTTTTGTTCTCAAAAACAAAAAGAACGAAAATATTATTCTTTTTTTTTGTTAAAGAGAGAGAACAAATCGAAAAGAACGAGTAGACTTACACACAATGACCAGTTCACATCCTTAATCCAAAGAAGCCTAGGGTTAATTGGTTTTATTCTGAATGCGAATAAATAAGAAAATCGTTTCAGGAAAAAGAAATATGCATATATAGAGATAGATTAATCAAAAATGATAAACATAAAAAAAGCAAGGACAAGGGAAATTCAGTCAAATACGCGATTTTTGACATAAATATTTTGAGATGACTCAGGCATCCAGAAACCATACTTCGCCACATTCCATATAGTGAAACCACCTCACATCACATTTTACGCGTATACTCCAGTTAGTTGAGCACTGAACTTTCCTTTACTAACCACCTTAATCAATAATTGATATAAGTAATGGCTAGAAATTCAGAAAGTCATTTTGTGCACCTTACGAAGTATACGCCAGGATGATATGTAATGATACCTTTACAGAAGTGGTTTGCACATTCAGTATATGAATAATGCGTCGAAGCATGTTCAATGGTTACCAAATGCACAGGTTAACTGCAACTTACCCTTCTAATAATATTAAAAGTAGCAGCATAGTTGACAAGAGCTTCGTAATTGAGAATGGCTCATCATGATGAACGTTTACATTTGTTCTTGGAACAACTGCTTTCAAGAAGAAATCCTGATGAATATGACCGGTGAAATAAATCAACTGCTGCACACCACTATTTTACGTAAACACTGGAGAAAGCCAAGTATAACACAGCAAAATGAAGCTTAGTCAAACAGACTACTTTTTAAATGAATTACCGTTTCCTTTGTGCTGCACTGGACAGACCATTACATGTGTGTGCATCTATCACCTTTAGTGTAAACCTTGCCCATGTGGTAGTTTCAGTGTGTTTATCGATTAGAAAGTTATTACTGTAGGCCAATCAGAAAATTCTGTTTGTCGCATACTGAAAAAGGGATAAAGCAAACGGAAGGGAAATGAAGATGCTCTTTTAGAATTAAACAGGCTTGTTCACATATTTGGGCACATAGCACTAGGATATGACCATTACTGTGCTTGTTTGTGTGCACACACAGAGGTATGTCTGTATGTACAATTGTGTGTCTGTATTGAAACCTATCCACCCATCTACTTCCCTTCTATCAGTGAATGCCCGAAAGAGAAAAATTGTAATTTCAGGAGGATTATCGTCCAGAAATTAGACCGAACGCAAAAACATAATAAGGGTATAGAAACCAAGCGTTATTCTTATACTAGGCCAAATAAATTCATAAGGGGTTAAATCAATTTTTTGTCTCACTCCATATTGCTGACTGTTTTTGTATGCATATGTATGTGTGTAACTGTTTATGTGCCTTTATAGATAGATGCCTTTTTGCCTAACTTTAACGTGCATGCATTAACAAGAATCTATATGTAGAAAGAAAAGAAGAATAGAGGAATGATGATTGTGCTGATTCATTGAGATAAACAGAATATTGCTTAAGACAAAACAGGGTTTTCAAGGAAAAATTCCCTAAGCAATGACTATATTTTCAAAGCTGTACAGTGATCTTTATAAGAAAATAATAAAGGCAGCTTTAAGACATTCCATCCACTTCAACTTCAAAGAGTGTCGTCCCATTTTATCAACTTATCGCCCAGTGGGTAGCTGAACTGTTAGAAATGCTAAGCAAGAAAGCAAGTCTGTAATCATCCTTTACATGATGCGAAAGAATTTATTGATTACAACATTATCCTTACTATGGAGACGGTTTTCTGTAAGCATGTGTTTTATATTAGCTCACATAGAGTAACTGTTTAGAAAAAACCTACCACACCTTATTAATATCTAGGTGCACGCTAAATGTCCACTTACTGGTTGATAAAAGGGTTTAAGTTGCGTTCCTTTGAGGTTCATTTTTAGTTGATTTCTCTTTGGTGCGTAACATGCCAACTTCTCACCTATTAAGCTTTTACAAGGAATGGTTTCATGATAATTATATTACATGTGAGTATGATGAATATGATGGGCAGGACTTCTGAAAATCATTTAGTGATTTTCAGCCTTCAGTCTATTTCATCCTGGAAAGAGAAACCTGCTAAAGTCTCTCTTAATGACTGTGCTAGTTACAGTTAGAATTAATGTATCACTGAAAAGTTCAATCAACTAGATGTCATAAATTTGTCTCTATAACAGAAGAAAGAAAGTAGTTTATCCACGCTCAAAACGTTTTCTGAAGATTCCAAAGAAAAAGTTAAACCTAAATTTATACTTTGATGGTGATACTCATAGTGAAAGTCAATAATAAATAAAAATGCTTTCTGTCATAGTGCTACCAGTAGAAAATACAAACAGTTGACTGGTGCACCTTAAAGTTAAGGAATTGTTATCTTAATTATCCATATCAGTATCCATATCTATGTTAGAAAACGTAACTGACCATAAAAATGCAACTTCTGATATATTACCTAATAATATCATTTACAAACTGAAACAAACCCCGCTAATAAGCGTGAGCTTATGCTATTTGACAGAAACTTTAGTTGATAAATAAAAATACATAGTATTACTGCCTAACTGCCTTTAACAACTGATAGTTTCTTTATGTACACAACATTACAAACTTAGATGATCCAGTAAATAGTCCAATATTACAAGTGTAAGTTACAATCGGAATGTCTGGAACTTATATCCGGACCAACAGGTGTAAGTTGGGTCCATATGTAAATAGTGGACATAGGTATATAACAAAATATTCTTGGTACAATAAACCGGCTAGTTTGAATAACTCAGTTAGGCATTTGACACATATTTAAGTTTGATTTATGTATGTCCATCTGTATCCATCTCAACTGGTCAGCAGTAGTTTGAGTGTTGTGATTTGTATTTCTGTATTGGTCCTGGTTGATTTTGCTATCAGCAGTCAACCAAGGCTCTCTTAACGTGATTCCACCATTCAGCTACTCAATGTTCATCTGTTCTCAACATACTGAACTATTTTTATGCAGAATATCAGTCGGAATGGGAGGAAAGTTAAGGCACCCAGAAAAGATAAGTGTACTTTTAGGGTTATTGTGTTCTTCGAGATGACTGGTTCAATTGTGATGTTACTAAGCCAGTTTGAAGCTGGGGATTTTATTTAGAAGAACTACACAAACTTTTCGTGCGTCGGTGGCATAGCGGTTAGGACGCTCGCCGACCATGCACATGGTCCGGAGTTCGATCCCCGGCCGGCGCACTCCTTTACCTCACTAAGCCAGAAATAATGCTGGTGAAGAGGAAAGGTTGGGCATGAGGCTGGCAACCCCATCCTGTAAAATAAACACTGCTAAAGAAACTTCAAGCCACTAGCTTGAAGCCCTATGTTCCACTGGGAACGTGAAGGAAAACAAAAAAAACTTTTCAGTTAAACCTTACAGCTCAGAAAACACAAGACTACCAAAAACATCCATTTGAGGTACAACTCTCCGCCATTTTAAAATAAATGCAGGCAGAATTCTCTAACTCAGCTATACAAAGTATTGCTACTAGAGACAAGTAGCTTAGGTATAACTTAATGCATGATTGTTGTTTGAAACTCACTTTTCTACTAATAGTCTAACGTATAACTCTCATATATCATCATTTCCTTTTTCCAGAGTAATACCTGATATGAAGATTGTACTCATGCACACAATACGGAAAACTTTTTGCATGAAACTACCCAATTTAATAGTCTAAAAATTAAATTAAAAGTTTAGAAGTAAAAAGTTTAATGCACACTGAAATCTTGAGCATAAGGCATACTACTAATCGTTAGCCTTGTCAAGCATGTAGTTAGGTTTGAAGCTGAAATAACATTGTCCTTGATAGCTGTGTAGCGAAACATTAAAGTCAGACTAGACGAATTGTCACATACAACCACGAATAATTAAATAATACCTTAAATATCCTCCGCCTTTAATGGTTATGCTTCACAGTCAAATAACAGAATATAGAGCACCACTATATAGTATGTTTGATCCAATTAGCTTTGACATCTGCAGCACAAATAGCTCAGTTTAAAAAAAAAAAATTCAGTCAATTTCTTACATTCTTGTCGAGATTTCTTCAATCACCAGTCCATCACAAGTAAAGCAGTTTTTCAAGTAATAAAATGAGATACTCATTAATCAAACACAAGGTTTTGTTCTGTCTATCTATAGAAGGGTGGAATTAAGTATTACAGTATACCAGGTTACAGCTTGGAAAATTCAGACATATAATTCCGCGTATTACAGTTACTTCGATTTTCTTTCTTCTAAGTTTATCTATACTTGTGTGAAGTGTGACAACTTTTGCAAAGTTCTGCTTTGAAAGTTCATGTCAAAGAGGCATAGATACATAATTATATTTCAGTGGCTTACCCACAATGATAAGTTTTTGTTATTTTGGTAATATCCAGAGCAAAATTACTGCCCGTGATCATACTAACTGCTGGAATTGTTTAGTTTTTAATTCACATATTTATGATTTGTACTCATATATATATATATATATATATATGTATATATATATATATAGTTGATTTTTTCGTTCAATTTTGTGTATTCAGAATTATATTCCAGGATGTTGACAGTTGTGCTGAGTCACCCTTGTTGCATGTATCCGGTGTGACCTTAATAAATATAGATTCTGTCTCTCTCTCTCTCTCTCTCTCTCTCTGTATTTAGAATACAAACATTGTTCCAATCGATATTGTGGTTTTTGTCCCATGCATGATCACGGGCAGTAATTTTGCTCGAAATATTACTAAAATAACAAAAACTTATCATTGTGTGTAAACCATTGAAATGTAATATGAAGCACGCAGACGTGCTCCTATAATGAACTCTGATCATTGTATTATTCGGATATTACCCAAGATATATAGCAGATATCACTCTAATATCCTCTCGAATCTCTCCAGGATAACACAACAAAGATGTTACTCACAAGAAAACGTGCTTAAACTAAGATGTATGTTAAATGAAACAAACTGGGAACTTTTCACTGAACACACTCTGGATGATACTATTTCCAATCTGACTGACTATCTTAAATTCTGCCTTGATGTATGCTGTCCTAAACAGATACTTTTCAAAAGAATAGATCGTTTCTCTTCTCCTCATCTAAAAAAGCTTCGAAGAGAAAAAGAGAGACTGTACAAGGCTAAGGATAAAGCTGGTCTTAGGAGAATAAACATCCAAATCAAATCCGAAATCAAGAGGTTAAACAATATTTATAATCAAAGAATTTTGTCATGTAAAACTCCTGGGAACATGTGGAAGCTTTTCAAAGAAATTACAGGTTGTGGTAAGCATAGTTCTTGTTCTCCCTCTATTGATGTAAATACTCTTAATAGATCTTTTATCCGCCTTCCCAATGTACCTTCTAGCTTCAATGTAACAAATAACATGACCAGTGACTTTAATAGTTTTAGAACTTCTGATGTTCTTAAATGTTTAAAATCTCTTAAACCTTCCCAGAGTCTAGGTCCTGATGGTATACCTGCCATTGTCCTAAAGAAATGTGCTGATATTTTAAGCAACCCACTTACAAACATTTTTAATACTTCTTTTTCTAATAATGTTGTACCTTCTCTGTGGAAAGATATTAAAATCATCCCTGTACCTAAGTCAGACTCTGGTAATAATGCTAAGTTCAGACCTATCGCTATAACCTCTCCTTTTTTGAAACTAATGGAGAAACTATTGTTACTAAAACTTGTTCCCTCCCTAAGCTTCTCAAACGATCCAAAGCAGTTTGCTTACAAACAGGGTAAAAGTACTTTGGACGCTGCTGCTGTGTTTCATCACAACATTGTATCCTCCTTAGACAAAGGGGCCAAGTTTGTCCGTTGTACGTTCCTTGACTATACATCTGCTTTCGACTCTGTACCTAGAGGCCTATTGTTAAACAAGCTTAGCCTAGCACAAACTGAGCCCTGGGTTATCAACTGGCTGCACTCTTACTTCTCTAATAGGATGCAGTACACGGTATATAATGGTGCATCTTCCTCTCCATTGCTTACTGAAGCTGGAGTTCCTCAGGGTGCTGTTCTTTCTCCGTTTCTCTTTTCCTTCTTCTTACATGATTTACCTCTCTCAGATGAAGTCAACTTCGTCAAATATGCAGATGACCTGTCTGTATCGTTTTCCACTAAGTCTCAGTCAGACTGTCTCAAATTAAATAGCTTCCTGTCGGACATCAGTGAGTGGTCCAAACTAAATGGTCTCATGCTGAATTCCTCAAAATGCCAGACTGTCGACTTCTCCCTTAGGCATAAACGAGATCTACAAACACTAGTAAGTTCTCATGAAGACTGTTGCATTGAGGGGACTAAAATTGAAACTAAGTCTAATGCAAAATACCTCGGTCTAGTTCTATCTTCTGACCTTACTTGGACATCTCATATCCTAATGATTTCTAGGAAATTGTTCTGTCTTACCTACTACATTAAGAAACTTAGACAATCCGGAATCACCCAACCTCTACTTTCACAATTTGTCAACTCTTGTATCCTACCTATTCTGCTTTACTGCTCCCCGTTAGTCTTTCCTGGTCTACTGAAAAAGGACTATTCCATCCTGAAAAGGATGTTGACAGTAGTTAGTAGGACTAGTGGCGTTAATCTCAGTCAGCTCGTGACTACTTTAGTTGATAGGCATCTGAATACATGCGAAAAGTGGTCAAAAACCATATTCTCAGACCCCAACACCCCCTCTATTCCCAACTCTCGCCTTGTATCTCATCAATTAAAATCCAGAAATCAGTATAAAATAATCTATGATCGTACAACCAAGTACAGGAACTCAACGATACCATACTTGGCCCGTGTTCTAAGTGACAGAGACAATATTAAGCGCGAAACCTATGACTTGCTTTGTTGTTAATAACATAATTTAAAGCTCTTTTATTTCTCTCTTATTTTGTATTCTATAGTGAACTGCTTCTTAAACATAATTAGCTACCTAAATTATTAACATTGGCTTACTTTTTGTACTTTACTGTATTCCTTCTTTTGTGTATCTACTGGTTCCGACTATATTAGCACTATGAGTAGTACAAAAATTTCCTGTCATTAACCATCATGTAATTATCAGTTTTTGTGGGTTTTTTTATTCTTTATTTTTTTTCGGCAATATTAACTGACAATCATTGGTTGTGAACGCCATTATCACCATCTTAAAATTTTGTATTATTCAGGATTACTCACACTACCACCACAAACACTGCATTAGACCTTGGTAGACTCTGGTACTTTTTCGCATTCATAATTATTTTGTGTTTATCCTGTTTTTTTGGTTTTCTTTGCTGTTGGTGTCTTCAGATTTATTTTTTGTTTGTTTAATACTTATTTTAAACGTCGGTAAAATTAGATGCAAATCTTGTAGATATGTGCTGAAAATTCCACACTGTACCACTAGTACTGTTTCTGGAATAAAGCAAATTATTATTATTATTATTATTATTATTAGTAATTATACTTTATTTGATCTACTCCATAATTCTCAAACTTTTTACTAACATTAAAGTTATAGATACAACCTCTGTAATGTTACCCCGTGGTTGTTGGGGTCATATTGATCTATGCGAGAAACTGTATTTAAATACACACAGATGCTTCGTTTTAGGTTAGAAGAGAAAACTACAAGTTCAAAAACCTCCTTTTGGATTTATATATTTTTCTTAAAATCAATCCTATTCAGTCGTTATTCCAGCGAATAGCATTCAGAGTCGTTCTACCTGTCCTTCACTCCAAAATAAAAATGTATTCACTAAAGTTCAAAGACAACAGTTTTACTTAGAGATTCAAGAGTTGAAACACACCCCTCCCCCCACCAATCAAAAACATCTGCGGTCAGTTACAGTGAAGACTACACTGCAACATTGTTCAGAGGTGGTCTATCATCAGTCAACAATAAACCTTGTTGTTCGCTCTTCAATGATTAAATAGTACACTCTGTTCAACCGGAAACAAAATAAGCCACCTCTGTAGCAGCTGAGTAGTGAAGTTTGTATCTACGCCTCTGTAGAATTATGATTGCAGCCTTTCAAGATGTATCATTATAAAATTCATTTATTTTACTGAATTATCAATTTTATCTAAATATGAAATATTCATTCCGATTTATTGAAATTAATCCTCCTGATACTGCCAACCTAAGTCCGTTAAGATATCTGAGCATGCATCATTTTCGTTTTCACTGGCTCATGAATCGTTTATTGTATATTTTTGCGTCTCATAGTACAGTTTCTGATTGTGGCATCATTAAAGCTTTCGAAACTGATGCGTATACTGTATAACTTAGCTTTTACTGTATTTCTTTCATGTTCTAGAAACTGACCATTAGAGAGTAATGGCACACTTATCTAACTCTGTAGATAAACTCAACATAAATAAATAAATAAATCATAAAACTCTACTTTAATTTTTCTGCTTTCAAAACTGTATTTTCTCAGTTTTATCTTTTCCCTACGGTGTTTCAGAGTATATCTGCTGTGGTCATTTGCTCAGTGTGTGTTTCCTTCTTTCTTATTTAGAGGTGAAGATGTTCCACGAGATTAGAATGTCCATACAAAGGAAGCTCATCAAGGTTCTGCTTAATGCCGAGTAAAATTAGGAATCCTCAATAGCCTACATGCAGTGTTTATCAATGCAAACTAACATGAACACTGTGTCTACGTTTTTATTACCTCCTAGATGATGGGGTGGTCTGAGTCTCACCAAATCGGACCGCTACGCAGGTGCGCTTAATTTTATGTCAATCACATTCATCTGTGCGTTTATCCAGGATTCACGTACAGCAACTAATTCAGACTAAATGATCAAAATGTACTATTCCACAGAAAATCCATTTTTTCCCACGCATGCAGTTGTTAATAATTTGTAAATATTTGTGTATATGCTCATATTTTATTTGTGCATAGTGTATTAAAATGGGGAAACTTAGTGTCGTGTTGTTTGTCTGTCTCTGTTGGTAAGCTGAGTATGTTAGACAAGAAACTCTCAATATATATATTATTAAATCAAAATTTCTATTACTTTGGTTGTCTGACCTTAATTGACTAGAACAAGTAAGCAATCTACCCTGAATGCTTACAGCATTCATTCACTGAAAACAATATATAATTGAGAAATTGAAAATTAATTCTCAGTAAAAGCTCCATGTGAAAAACTTTGACCTTAGAAATCATATAATCATGTGTAACGACAGAAGACAAGGGCCAGGCTACAAATCGTTTATTGTGAAAATCAACGGATATTTATAGTGATACACCCATTGACTGGGTATTGGTTTTCAGGAGAACCAAACAAACCCATCCCTGCCTCTTGCGAGACGAGACCGGAATGCAGGATCATCCTGTGGCGCAACCACATTATTATAGGTTATTGTTAGCAGAGAAACAGCGTCTTCTGATTGGTTGTTCTCTCGCTGAAAGTTAATCTTTCATCTCTTTGCGGCCGTTTCTTTGATGGTCAGACCATATGTCTGCGAATCGTATCCGCCCACGCCAAGTCTTTGTTCTTGTTTTTCTCATGACCAGGATTTGGGAAGTAAACATTGAAATAAATAGTTGTCTACCAATTTTGGCTAGAAGACAGCTGTCACCACACATATACAATATTACTGATACATATCAACAGGATGGTTATATTCAGTATTCGTGGCTTAAATGCAGATAACTTCGAGACTGATTCACAGGAAAAGTTGTCAACAGTTCGGTGCTAACCAATTATCAGCATCATAACTACCAACGGATACTTTACCTGCTTATCATATGTGTCAACTACATTTAGCAACTGGTTTATACCAAACTAACCATCTACTCTAATCTATTTGCAAAAATACTCATTTGAATTACAAAAAACGGTTGCAGTTTATAGGTTCACAAAGATTTACTGTAGGTTATGGTTAATATTTCCAGATGCGACCTAATCAGTTCCTAAGAAAAGCCAATACTAGTCCATTATATTAATTCATTTGAAACTATGGTATCAACTGTAAGTGAATGAACTGTCCCTCCCTACTAATATATACTTCCGGATAGTAATAATAATAACAAAAATAACAGTAATAATAGTAACTATCTATTAGATTATAGCGTAATCGAAAAATCACATTTTATTAAGACTAAGGAGGTTCATCGATAGTTCAGTTGTAGAACGCTTTCCAACCACTTACCTAGTCGAGGTCCAATTCACGGTCAACGCACTCATAAACTTCTCCCAGCGAGTAAAGAGGGAAGGTTGGACATGAGGCTAGCAAACCCACCTCTTGAAAACAATAACTCCTCAAGGAGCCCTATGTTCCACTCGAGATGCGAAGAGATGAAAAACCGAAGGATTCATAATTCATCTCAACAGGATATTCATCCGCTCCACTTGTTATACTAAAAAATGAACACTGTTTCTTTTGTTTTTCCCATATTTCGTACAGAATGCGACCTGCTATGAATTCCAATTCGTCGATGTGATGAAAACAACTTTACTTTCAAATAATTCACAAAGAATTTCAATACCTTCACAAACCGTATATATATGTATATGTCAAAATCATATTTCTTCAGTCTTCATTATGTTCAGTATTTTCCGTATAGCAATTCATTCTGTTGGTATTTTCATTCTGGGCTACTTATTCGTCTATCAAACAAGATGAAATGATTATTGTCTTAGGGTATTCAAGCTTCAGCCACTCCAAAAATAAAAACAAAGTGGCTGGTATCTGTTCTTTTGACGAACTTCAGACATATATTAGACACTAGATAGTATATTATTTAAATATGTTAGGGAATCGATTAGAAAGAAGTCGATAATGTTCATTCTATAACGTACTCCACAGACATATTTTATAACATTACTCATATAATAGTCTTTACAGTACTTGTATCATTTGATTTTTATTTCGATACTGTTCCTCTTACTTATAACAGCTTTTACGTTGTATTATTTTATAAGTATTAAGTAATTACTTTGTATAACTCTTAAACATTTTATTATATAGAAAGGATAAGTTATCCACCGTTGATCGATCTCATTGTAATTATAAATTTTCAACATGGCTACCACATCATATTTTCATTTTGCGATGTACACAAGGTACATCCCTTTGTCAGTTATAAAAACAGCAGTGAACAGATACCTGGAAAATGAAAAGAATAAATTAGACAAATATTTAAACGAGAAATATGAGAAAGCATCAAATGTAATAATTGAAAGTTTGCCTAGCATTACTGGTTTGCCTCTCTCAGCGTTTTTGAATCGTATGCTAGGTGTTGCGCCAATGGTTCAACCAGCGAATATGTCAATTGGAAATATTCTAGATGAAATATGTGAGAAACTATCCATCCAAGATATGGAAGCTTCTGAGACAATTAGAAAAACTACATATTATGAGAAAATTAGTGCACTACGCACACTTTGTCAAATTTCTGCCAATTCCGATAATCATCAAGCATTTGAAGAATGGTTAAGTATGCACAGAGGTTTAATGAATGAATGCATCGCTAACACTCTATGTACGGAACATCATGACTTAATACAAGAGGCATGTTATGCTGTTGCCTACTTAGCGCGTGTATATAGATTTAAAATGTACGATAAAATAGAAGTTGTAATAGCCACGTTGGTCAGAGCATTGGCAGTGTTAATTTTACCATGGGAGAATTATATTGAACAGTACCGTGAAGCTAAAGAACGACACAACGATTTGGAGTTAGCGCGTGGACGTTCCATTTTATTTCATTATCCACAAATGCAGTTATCGTTTTCTGAAGCAAAACATCGTGTAATCGGTTGTATTTATTATACACTAGGAGATCTGATATTTAGTTTACCATCACCAAAATTAATTTGTTTTTTTGAATGTCGTATATTTCGTCGTAGAGAAATGACAAGGACTGTACTCTTCACTATATTGCACGTGGTTGTATTAAATTTGTCTGAATTACGCTCAGAAGCTGTGAGACTATCAAGTGAAGAAAGACCAATACGTATTACAGAACCATCAGGTGGTCCGCTCACCAGTAAAAAATATCAGATTTATAATGAGGCTATGTGGAATGAACTACCAGCCAATCTGTACTCAGATATAATACGCGCTTATAATGATCGTAACCGAACGAATAAAGTTATGATAACTGAAATTATGGCTATGCTTAGGGCTCAGGCACCAGAAAAACTTCCGTTATTTGAAGAAGCAACACTGAAAGCATTAGAACTATACACTGGTGGAAGTGCTGGACGTGTCGGTGAAACTTATCAGATAGGTAGAACAACAGGTCGAGAAAATGATGTCTCTGGGACAAGTAGTGCACGGTGTCGCAGATCGAACCTACCACATGATACAGGTGGACTGACGACAAAAGCTACTGCCAACTCACAAATAACAACTGATAAGGCTAGAAAAAGTGGATATAGTTCAAATGAACCATCTCTAATTGAGGTACACAAAAAGTCTGATGACGTGTCAGCTGCGTCGAGTGACTTCAGTACTTCTTCAAACACATACAGTACAATATTTACAAGAAACGATGGTCATCTGCAACGAAAGTCTTTCATTCCCCCAAAATTACCAAACTTAATTCCACCGAAAATTCCTTCTCGTAAAAAAGACTGATCTGCAAATTTTATCTGAATAACTTTAATGATGATCAATCAGAAAAAAAAGGAACAGGATTCAGATTATTTAAAACAGCTGGCAAATGTTCCTTTGTTTAAATTGGACTATCCATTTGGAAATACAAATGGTTAATACTATTAAAATGAGCATAATAAAACTTGTGTAAACTACTTGTTCGTATATTTATAGTTTACAATGGGTAAGTACTGTGAGTATAGAAAACGTCCTCCTATCATCTACATTTTATTCCAGTGAAGCGATTTATGGATAGAGTTATCATACAAGATGCTGACTAAATATATGTAGGTACACCAATAAATAAACAGAACATCTTAGGGATGTGTTATGCCGCAGTGTGTATTTACAAGAGTCCAGAAATATATATTCGATATGGTTGAAGAATATGAATCTAGTTCACACACCGCGAATGATATGGTTGTTAAACTTTATAAGTGTAATCGACTGAGATATGTATTCATAAATGAGTCGTTGTCGTCGTCGTCGTAGTAGTAGTATACAGAATGACTTTAGGTGATTTGATGAAGACATAGTGCTAGTCGTATGAGTCAGTGAAAGATTACCAGGGCTACATATGAACCATATGAACTACTAGGTGAGGTATCTGCAATAACAGGATTCAATAGTCAAGTACTGATTATGCAATATGTAACAAGTCGATATTGATACTTTAGTATCATTTACAGGACTTCACCAGCTTTCAAGAGGGATATTTGCCAGGAGGAGAATTGTAGTTGACACGAAAATGACTAAGCAAAAATCAGACAGCGACTTTCGGTGATATTATTGTTAACAGTGATGGCAAAAAACGCATTTCTGTTTTTTACGCTTTACTTACATTCATTCCATAAACGGCTTGAAGTCTCAGCTAGTATTGTGTAGAATCCTTAGCCTTTTTTATTCTTTGATAAATTGAAGTATATCAGCATTTGAACATCAACCTAGCAGACTTGTACGTCCTCTTGTTCAAGTCAAAATGACTCAAACATAGTGACATCTTCACTAAGTGAGATTTCAGCTAATCAGTATTCTTTAACTGGCCTTCTAAATAATGAAGCATGTATTGTTGTATTTTAGTTAGTGTTGTCAAACTCCGAAGAAATACACATAAGAGGAGAGAAATGTAATAACAACACAAGGGAAAAACATGGGTTAATTAAATGGAGTTTTATGGAAACTTAAAAAATATATGAGAAGAAGTGGATACACCTGTATCATTACAGATGATTTTAAGTGATGTAACCAACAGTCTTTAACCGTACATTCTTAGCATCCCAAGGACTCTAGATAAGTAGGCTACCCTTGCCTACAACGGCTCAAAGTAGCTGTCATTAAATTCATGGACCAGCATTATACTTCTGTCTGATTGCATCTCGTTTTCTTTTTCCAATCTGATTAAACATCAGCTAACACTGATGATCGAGGAAGATAATGGATTAGCAGGACTAAAACGTGTTCTGCAAATATATACTGGCTAAGTTTCACAGTCTGGTTAATCGACTTTCCTTCTTCACTAAATCAGTACTCTACGCCCAACTTGACTGTTAATTACCATATTTCTTCTTCATTCAAAATGGAAGAATGAATGCAGGCACCTTTAGTTAAAAACCATTATTCTTTTCACACTTTCCATTTGTAAACATCATGTTCCACAGATGTAGGATAGGGTGAAATGAAAGTCCTTAGTACAGTGACAATTCAGTGGGAGGGGAACAATCGGTGTATTGCAGCTACTTCAGCTAAAAGTAAACTGATCTACATTGCTGATGCTGAGCTCTACAATTCTTTTTTGGAATTTTCTTAAGTTACAAACACCGACTCCACTTATCCAATCAGTTTAGACTAAAAAGGAAATTTACTACTTTTAACCATGATAAGGATAAATGAAAAAAAAAATGCTTTATTATGTTTCAGTAATTTAATAATAAACAGTTGTACATTAGAATAAGGGAATTTATCCAACTGCCAGTGTGGTGAGAGCGGTCTACTAGCCAAGTGGTGGACAGTAATTGAGGTCAAAGGTCAAGGTGGACAGGTGGTTACAGTTAACATATAGATGAACTGACACAGCCACAAGAGATGCAAGGTTAACTTTGTGTGAGAAACAACCAATCAACAGACTGTATTTTCTATTAACATTGACCTACAATAATGTACATAAAAATCTATAAATACGTGTTGATTTTTCGTAATAAACGATCTGTTGCCTGGCCCTTGTCTTCTGTTGTTACACCAGTTCAGGAGTTGTTAAAAATAAGTCCAGTGTTTTTATCTAACCAAAATTATATCGGAATGTGAGTCGCATGAATTTTCCACACTGTGTATTTACATTTCAAACTTTTAACTCTTGTGTGATCATTGTCGATGATGAATCATAGTTTTTTTTTAGTAAACATTGTATTCAACTTCTTATCACAGTGACCTATTGAAGGCTTTTTGTCTTTTAATTAACCTGTAAAACTAGAATACACAGAGTTACCTAGAACCTAGAGAAAATTTCTTTCAGGACAATCATTATCATGAGGTTAAATCAGTCAAGTAAGTGAATATGGAAGACAAGTGAGAACTGAACAGCTTTGTCATTTTATACTAGAACTCCTTTTTCGTAGATATTCACAATGTGTTGACCTCTAATCGATAGGGTTAGTTTTTAGCTAATGGGATGCAACATGAATGAAAATGATTTCCTAGAGCATAAGTAGATGCAGGCAATTACACAAACAAAATGTTACACAGTCTGTATTTCATTAAAGCAACAGTTTTTGAGTATGCAAGACATCTCTGATCAGTCAATGAGATTACCTGATCATATGCAACCGTCCTGTATAACTCACTGTTCATTTTAATGATGCACTCCGGATGGACGCATTAATTTAGTAGCGAAAAATTCACACACACACCTTTTCAATGATATTGCTTATTCATCTGTCGGCTATGAACTTTCGCAATATTAAATGATCAAAAGTTGAATATAATTCTGTGAACTAAAAGAGTTTACATTTATAAAATTATATTTGTAAAATCTCAGCGAAATTGAAATGATTAATTCCAACGTTTCGTTCGGCAATCTGGTCCGAACTTCTTCAGGGAAATTAATCGAAATTAACATAACAGAGCTTTATATTTAAAAGGAACAACTCATGTTTTTAAACTTTGTCCAATCATGAGTCATGCAACAGCCATCAACATGTATAATAAATAAAACAAAAAAAATTTTTTATAAACTGTGATCAAAATTTGACCTCAGACTTTCAAAATTAGTCTACTTTTGTTAAAATATATGTGTATATGCAGCATACAATGGTGTGTGTGAGTGAACAGTCATAAAACATTTGTTATTCTCATATGAGTTGTGATCAAGATTTGAGATGTTTTTACAAATATAATAAGATTTTATTTTATAAATTTGTTATTCTCCCCATAACAAGACGCAGACAATCGGGAATTTGACCAAGTGTGACTAGTTGTTGATACATATCCGATTTATTTATTAGTCAGGATTTGCCATGCATCAGCTAAGATCACACCTTCACGTCTGTTCAAACTGTTGGGATTCACCCATATATGTAGGGCTACTGCAGTCAATCTTTCTTTATATGTACGAAAACCTTTCTGTAAAACCTTAGTCTTATCAAAGTCGATTTTGTGTCCCGTTTCTATCGAATGCAGTGCAATCGCTGAGTTGTTTTCTAGCTTCTTCAAGTCTGCAGAGGTCTTTGGAACCACCTTTAGACATTGTTTATGCTCTTTCACTCTTACATTTACCTGTCTGGAAGTTTCTCCTACATATACGGCGTTACAATCCCCACAACTGATCTGGTATACACAATTTTGCTGGTTTTCTTGTTATACTTTTTCCTTAACCTTAACCAGTAATGAGCGTAAGGTGTTTGATGCACGAAAATACACTCTTATGTTACGGTCGTTAAGGATTCGCTTTATTTCGTCGGATGTTTCTTTGCGGTAAGGGATTACCGCTGTACTAACCCAATTCTTAGCATCAGGTTTTGATTTATCCTTATCTTCACATTTTAAATATCTTTTTATGAAGGTTTTAGGACAATTATTTGATTGAAGAGTGGATTTTTAGTATGATCATCAAGGTAGGTGACTAGCAGTCACGATACATATTCCTTGTCTAACATAGTTTGTTGACATGGAATCCAGTTGGAAAAAGTTGTGGAGTGGTCAAATGAGAATGTGGCACCAATCGGCAAAGTCTTTGGCATTTGGTTATAGTCATTCATTTAAGGACGTGTAGACCACCTGGCTATGGGAACAAACAAAACAAGAACCAATCGGCCAACAAATATGCAGGAGAAAGTGGAGATGGATTGGACACTCGCTGAGGAGGCCACTGGGTGACATCACGCATCAGGCCATAGCTCGAGTGGAACCCGAAAGGGAAGTGGCGAGTAGTGGGACGTCCAAGGGTGACATGGAGGAGATCGTGTGAAGAGGAGTTGAAACAGTATGGACTAACATGAATGCATGTGAAAAGTACAGCAAGTGGAGACGTTGAAGCAGTTGAAGCCCTATGTTCCACTAGGAACCCAAGGAAACAATAATAATAAGAGTGGATTGAACCAATTTTAATTCCTTGTTAATATCTTCCTCCTCGGTAACTAGACGTTTGGCTCTGTTTGCTTTTGGATATCTTCACCAGTGTGTCGATCACTCATTCATCCAATTGCAAGACATTCATTAAGTCAAACTGTCACATGGTCTAGAGCAATAACGACCAGTTAAAGCAACATATATCAGATAAATGCTACAGATTGTTGATCAGTGAAAATTCATATAAATATACAACATTACAAAACATCAGTATCATCTGACACACCTTTCGAGTCAACTGAAGGAAAACATTACTTGTAATGAATAGAATTCTTTTCTTTCACAAATAATTCGATTAGAATTTTCTGACAAATGTCACAGGTATACACGAAAAACTAATGTTGTAAGATATGCATTCAATACATGTCAGAACAACACACAGGTAGGCAAAAATAAGTTGTCTTACAGTTTATTTGTATAACTTGAAAAATTTGACGTTTTAAAAATCACGGACTGAATCGAAATTCACGATAACTCTATATATGGTCAACACAAATTGACAATGATTTCTTAGTTTAGTGTGTCATATTTTTTTAACGATGACCTTGAAAATCAGTTCTAGATTTTGCCACAAGCCGAAGAGACAAATATTACACGTTTTATCAGATAACGGTTAATTATATATATATCACGAGTGTAATTCATCTTGTCTAATTATTATTATTGTTTCCTTTAATTCCTACAGGAACATAGGGCTTCAGCCGTGCATCTCCATTGAGTTCGGTTCTCTGCTAGAGTCTTCACCTGGCTCCAAGTCTGCCCACATGCTTTCATCTCCTCTTCACATGACCTCCTCCATGTCACCCTTGCACTGACGACCAACTCGCCGCTTCCCTTTCAGGTTCCACTCGAGCAATGGCTTGTCTAGTGATGTCACTTGATGGTTTCCTCAAAGTATGGCCAATCCATCTCCGTTTCTTCCTACATATTATTTGTTGCACAATCGGTTCCTGGTTGGTTCGATTCCAGATATCTCTGTTGCTGATCTTTTCTGGCCAGCCATCTGATCTTGAGTATTGAGCAAAGACAGCTGTTAATGAAGGTCTGTAGTTTGTTTGATGTGCTCTTTATGACGCTCCAAGTCTCTGATCCGTATAGTAGCACTGACTTCACTTTGGAGTTGAAAATCCGGATCTTACTTTTGATGCTGAGTGCTGTTGACCTCCACACAGACTTGAGAGTAGTGAAAGCTTGTCTTGCTTTTCCGATTCTTGCTTTGATATCCTCGTCAGTTCCGCCTGTAGTTGAGACGATGCTTTCCAGGTCAGTAGGTAAAGGAGGTTGTTTCTTTCAGGTTCCTCCTATTTACCCTGTTGTTGTTGTTCTTGTTCAGGAATCTTCAACACCTCTGTCTTCTCTATGTTCACCTGAAGTCCTATCTTTGATGCTTCTTCAGCCAACTTGTTGCTTTTCGCTTGCATATCTTCGGGTTTGTGGGAAATCAGACATATATCATCGGCGAAGTCCAGATCCTCCTTTTTTTTTGTGAGTCCATTTTATGCCTGTTTCCTCATTGCACTCCTCATCTTGTCTGATACAGATTTAATATACAGTTATTCACTTTCTTAAGCTTTCCTCACTATTAGCATGTGTGAATAATAATTAACTAATCATAGTAATGAAGCATATGTGGTCGTCTTGTTTTTGATCGTTATTGAACATTTTCAGTACTACTTCATTTCTATGAGCACCTATTGAATTGATGTTGACTGGATGTCAAGTTTCAGCTTTGAAGTTTCAATAGCCATGTTGTTCTCACGGAATGCGATTGCTAACCTTACGCTTAAACTCCCCTCATCTCAGAGTTTACCACCAGCTTGTTGACTAGACGATGTTTAGGAGTGCGTCAGCCGAAAATAGAATAGAACCTAAACCCTTCGCTCGACTGGAGGTAATTCCACCACTGAACTAGTGACGCTGTAAAACAGGTGTTGTAATTTACACATGAAAAGCCACGACTGTAGTTCATCGATCAAATTCGCAATGTGACCACTCGGAAGCCTACTGACACTATACTAAGACTATGGTAAAATACGTTAAGAATTATCATTTTAAGTAATATGGATCGTTTAGCATGCTGCAAAATCTATAGCTTATTCCTAAATAATTACTGATATAATTTCCGGAAAGAAGTTAAAGTCGGACAACAGCCAGCGCTGTACACCAAGAATAAAAAAGGCAATCATTTTCACTTAGGCATGTTGATGAAGACCTTATTTAACTTCCGATCTGCCAGCTGATGAAGAGATAGCTTATTTACCAGAGTACCAGTAATGAAATAACAACGATGGTACAATTTAGCTAGTCTCCATATGTTTAATGTGCTAAACTTTGAGCTTCACTGAGCTTCCTATTAGATTATTTATTTTAACATCATTGTAAATCCAGCTAAGTTCGTGTTCTGATAACTTGAAGTATTTATTTTATTTAATTGGTTCTATCAGAATACTGACCGAAGAATGAATTCGTAGACTTAATGCCCACTTAATACTAGCCTTATTAAAATTCTTACGTACAGCTCTAAGCACCCCTTCTTTAAGTAGCAGTACTACGAAGACAATGAATTCCATTTCCTCTGAGTTTTTGTAAATTTCTCTACGAATTCTAGTGATTATCTATTTAGCAGTGAATGCTTCCCTATCTGTTTGACTTCTTATTCTATCTTCAAAATCCTAGCTCAATAATATCAGCATTTAACTAAACCCGCATTTAATGACTTTGGGTGGGATGATTCGAAGTCTAAGTACATAGGAGAATGTGACGGGTTCTTTTTATAGATACTGGTATCTAATCTTCCCTGTCTTGTTTTCATTTTATTCAGTAGTCTAGATTAACTAATTCACTCTGTCATTTACACATTTCCACCAAAACTAAAAGCCTTACACCCCCAATTATCTATAAGTGTATATCTACCACTCCTGAAGATATTAATGGTCCTACTAGCTACCTCTTTTGTTTATTTGTATATTTCATTCTGAAATTACTAGAGTCAACCCTCCTGGTTTATGAAATTTAACAGCGGCATACATTCTGCCAGGAACCAATATGAATGTTGTATCACTATCATAAGATAAATAACACAAAAAAGTCATGCATGAGACTTCTCTTCTCTCTTCTTCCCTAAGGTGTATAAACCTTTCCCCCATTGATGAATAGGAGTACAGTTTAGTAATTCTCATAGAAAAACTGACTACTACTATTGGTTACATGATTGAAATGGCTCATAAATTGTTTCTCAACACACAACAGTGTTAAGCTCGTCATCCATATGTTAAAGTTAGACAAGAGAGAAAAACCAAACAAACATGTTGTCCAACTAACTGGTACAGTAAATAAGTAAATAAAAAGAACAACAAATGAGATTTTCGGTCAGTATATGTTATTTAAAACAAATATTTTTACAAACATTGACGAGAGAGAGAGAGAAGGAGAGCAGAACATCTTATACACATGTGCAAAAAAATAATAAGTGTGATAGACCTTTACAGAAAAAAGGGATTCAATGAAAAATATACAGTGAGTTTGTTTTTGACTCAGTCATTTTAGTCATGATCAGATACCAGCGCCTAAATCTTTTACAGTCACACTGATAATATTGACATCTTCCAATGGTTTATCGTTTTTCGGATTAGTTTTAATATTTGATACCTTCTGTACAACTTCCATGCCTTTGACAACACGACCAAATACTGTGTGCTTATTGTCCAGCCAAGGCTAAGATAAATAGAAATTGTTAAAGATTGATTAGTGATAAAATTGTTAAATGTCATGAACAAAACAACTTTTTTTTAAAATCAAAAATCTTCTAAAGACGCAATGAGTAATACTCTGCTTAAGGTTGCTAAGTGCTGTTCATCGGATTCATAATGCAATAATAGTTTACAAATCATTATTAGACTGCATAACATATGCTAAGAGAATTGTCTTCATTCCTTTACAAACCAGAAACAATAAGAAGATGAATTTGAACAAGGCAATAATAATGACAACAACACGCATGGAGAGCAGGAGACAAAACAGATTCACTCCTATCAAACTGCTTACAATCTAAACAACAATGCCAATTAATAGTTTTCCTACAATTTCAAGGTTGACGTATAGAATTAAACATGTTGCTAAGTCATACAACAGACATAAGGATCATAATGAGTGACTTAGTATTTGGACACATTCATTTGAGCAGCCCAGCAACGTGCCTTACACTGTCAACCCAATTTTAATTTACTTAAGTACAACAGATATAAAGGATGTCATAACGTAAAACAAACCGTCACATTTTGAGAAGGAAAAAACAAAGATAAAATGTGAACATATGTCAGTCAAAGTCATCGGCTCTTAATCGTATCATATTGTGCCCTTAATTGTTTATTTCTGACGTCCAGCAGACCATAGCTACAATTCCGGAACCTCATAGGATGAGTGAGAGAGCAACAGTAAAAGACTATGTATGGTAAGGCAATTAATATATTAGTATAAAGCAATAACATCATATGGAGTTGGATAAAACGGTTCCATTTGATTCTTCCAGCATGTTGTCAACTGCTTACAGCCGGAATAATGAAAGTTATTATTTTCACTACAGTTTTAACCTACCTTAGTGTGCATTGGAGATGGATTGTCGTAAAATATTCTAGAATATAAACATATTGTTGTAATCATATGTATAATGCGGTCAAAGTTTCATGGGGGAAATGGGGACAAGGTCAGTGACAAGATACTGAGCTACATAAATTGTAAGCTTTTGTAAGTCATTAGAAATATGAAAGAAATATTGTGAATTAAGCTCATTCAGTGAGATATAAGACATACGAAGCATAGCGTTTAATAAATGACAAAGTAACCAAGGCAAATTGAAAGGAAATCAATATTTACACTTAATGAGAGAGATGACAATCAATTAAGGTTAAAAATCAAGTTACTGGGATAGAGAGAAAAAATTTACTCCAGCTTCTTTCTGATGACATAAGTCAGATTTTAACCTTTTGGTAGCGATGACCTCTGTGAATTTCCGGAGTTTTGATTTGCCTTTTTGTTTATTCTTTTGTAGGGATTAAAGATGTCTGCCTGATGTCCTATATCCAATCAGATGTCACGTAACTACACTGACTAAAGATTTATTTCCTTTTCAGTATGTGTTAAGAAAATCAAAGACAGATTTTTCATTCTGTTCTATGAATGTACCTGTTTCCGCAGATACACGTAAATTGATATACACAGTTGGAGTTAAGAAAGGAAGGCTATCATCTGTCGACTTTTGACTGAACTGACGAACACGCTGTTAGATACACAGACATCAATCTGGCTACAGGAAATGTCTTAGCCAGTGATTTCTTAAACTTGTATGAAAACTATTGAATTTCATGGTTCAGATTATAAGCAGCTGATAAGATATCGAGGGAACAGAAATGAATCCATTTTATCCCGCTTTATATGCGTTGTAATTGCTCAGTCCAAATTAATTAAAGGGAGTCCGTGCATTAAAAAAATGAAACAAATTTTGCAAACGAAAAAAGTGAATAACCTCAGAAACAACAGAAGGCAAGACACTGAAGCCAAAGTATATTTTTCGTTAATCAAACCGTTGTTCATATATCTACAAAGTTTATATTCTTTAACCAATCACTGGGCATGTGATTTCAGTTTCGGGATTTCATCATGAGTTGACATTGGTTAGAGAACCATTGGAAAACCAACAGGGAGTACTGGACGCCTGTTTCATCCTAGTTTGAGACTCTTCATCAGTGCGCACCCACCCACCGGGGTTCGAACCCAGGACCTTCTGGTTACAAGGCGAGCTCATCGGCCATTAAGCCACTGGGACCCGATTCAATGACCCATGAATTCTAACTTCTGCCAATTCACGACATAGCGCGACCACTAGCCAATGTCTTCGGTTTACATGAAATAGAATGTTCAAATATACATAGTATTCTGTTGCTAACTCAGTACTGAACTGTGTGAAAAGTATTCTGCCTCTAACATCAAATAGGATGTTCAAATAGATGTATCATATTCTGTTGCTAATGCCGTACTGAACTGTGGGAATATGTGGAAATCATATTCCGTTGGAACACATTGTTTGTATCACACTACCACACCCCCAACTGAGTGAATCGTGAGATTAGGAATTATTCAGTTCACTTACAGTTAGTTTTTCCACTCGTATAGAAATAGAACGTGAACATTAATATATGTATATATATATATATATAAGGCTATCAGTCAAATTATTATTTTTTTATTTCGGAAGACTCCTCTGCATTATGTGTTTTCAATATTCTTCATCTAATAAGAGATTAAGCACTGTTTGCAGAATTAAAATGACATTCACAGATTCCGTCCGTTAATTTTCTGTTTTTTTTTTAATTGAATCAGTTGTGGAAATACAGACAATGAAATACGGGGACTTTATCTTGGGTATGTACATACATATTCCCTAATCATTTATACAGAAGCCAAGTTTAAGGTTAGTGCTTTCTGAGTGATAGTAGAAGGTAACAATTATCTCAAATGGCACAGAATAAAATAAATAGACGCAGTCAATTCATTAGAAAACTCGCCGCTTATTTATCTCCTTTGAATGAAATGATAATTACAGTTAAATTGTCAATACCTTTCCTAATTTCTAACACGAATAAGTTAAATTCATTAGTGAGAAGTTGAAAATTGAAACAACACATCAGACGCAAGCTGGTAATCATGAATATTAGAAAGGAAAAATAAATAAAATAGTTGATTATTAACACTTATTATTATTATTATTAAAACACTTACTGTTGGCGCAACAGTAATAAAGAACTGTGAACCGTTTGTATTTGGACCAGCATTAGCCATACTGACGGTATACGGTCGATCATGCCGAAGACTAGGATGAAATTCATCTTCAAACTCTCCACCCCAAATTGACTCACCACCAGTACCGGTGCCTAGGGTCGAAACATAACAGGTTACAATGAATATGATAAGCGATAAAGAAATACCCAAAATGGACAGTTGTATCACAGGCACATAATAATACTCAGTCATGTATACATGAAAATACTGTTTCACTTATTTACGCAGTTTCCCAAATAAATTCATCTTGAAGTCAGGATATTTCAATTAACACTATCTTGTTGAACGTGGAAATGTACAAAGGCGAGTGATAAATGACCAAAAACTTTTTCTTATCATTTCACCTAGATTGCAAGTCGAATGGCTAACTAACACCACTATAGTACTACAGGAGGTCAATCGTGAGCCCGAATAGCTCAGTGGTTACGTCTCTGACTGCAGCACTGTGTGGAGCGGGGGTTCGAATCTCAGAAGGCACATGAGTTCCTTCTAGGTTGCAGATACGCCCTGCTGACTGGTGAGTGCCAACTAGCACAAAACCTAGGTCCAAGGCTTCCTGATTGATTGCCTCCAACCATCTAATAACACCACCTTTATTGATTAAACAGAAATCCAATCAGTACAGTGAATTAAAATTGCCTTACAACTTCGATTCTATTTAGAAAAAGTAAGTTATTCTGAGCTAAAGCTCATAGAACAGTTTTATGAAAAGTGACACTGTCTATCTACACCCATGAAGAGTTAGTGCATTGCGGAATCAATGGAACATAAATGAATAAATCTGTTTAAAATAATTCCTTTCCTTTATGAATTTAGACAAAGCAATAAGATGTAATTTGTCTGAATCGTGTAATGTTGTATTTGCGGAACACATTTCGAACAATCTGATCACACACGGACTTTTAATAGGAATATATATGAAATTAATAAAAAGTTAAGAGGTGAGGTCAAGTTAAAAGGACATATTGAAGGTCAAAATAACAATGAAGACCACTAAACCAAATAACAGAGGTAATAGTACATCTGCTTTAGTATCAAAACAAAGTTTACCGAAGAAGGTTTAGTGTGATGACGAATTGTTTTTGAACGCATACAGGTGGTTTAAACTTTCTAATTGCTAGGGCTTCCACAAACTTTAGGATACGCCCCAAACACGTTTTATAGGTAGGTTTAGAAGACGTGTAAACACCAATTTTGTGGCCTGTTTCGCAATAGACGAGCTGGGGCTTATGTTCTAATCATCAGTGGGTTCTGGGGATTCTGTTTGCTTCTGAAGCCATTTAGGAATAAATTTGTAGCGAACTTTTACATACAATGATAAGTTTATGACTTTGACCTACATCGAGAACTGATGTCATTTACAGAACCATTGAAAACCAAAGACCACTGAATAAATGTTTTCTCCTAGTTTGGGAATCAGTTAGTCTGTGTTTCTAATATAGTATAGCGCCTTCTCATCTGCTTATACTTTAACTATTAACCAAACTGGATATTCATGTTTCTGGAGAATCCCAAGTCACTTCTAGAATATCAATATTTAGAGACAATACAATGATTTTAAAACTTAGTCGGACAATAAGCTTAGATTAAGTGTAGTATTCAGGTATAATCTCATTCGTTTGAACACTTCAATTCCAATCGATGTGCCGCAGACTGGAATCCGGCTTTACTTGCTTCAGCTTAGGTGGAGAAATAGTATTCTGGCATATTTGCTATTGATAAACAGACATAATTGAAATATGGAATAACGTCTTCGGAGAAATGGTAACTTATGAGTGAAAAGCCACTGATGAAGCAACGTGTGGAAAGAACAAAAATTCTCAGGAGAATCTAGATAGGCAACAGACAACGGAGGACAAAACACACACTGAATACATAATGGATGGTACTATATGCAAATAGTGGAACCAATGCCAAGTTTATCAATTTGTTGATGTTCGTTGTATTATGTTCCAACAAACATTAGGTCTGTGCTAAGCAGTCTTCAATCTCTTCAGTATTAAAAAGTCCTACATATCAAGTCTAGACAACTATCTGCTACATTTTAAATATCGTAAAAGAAATTAGAATATTGTTAAAGCAAGTGTGTTCCATTACTAATTCCAAATGAAAGTGATAAATTATGAGTGGAAATACCTGTGAACAGTCTTTTAGGACAGAAAAGAATTAGATTTAAAACCTGTATACAATAACACCATCTAAATTACTGCAGAAACAACAGTGATGAAACAGCTGTTTTGTAAATCTCATAAGTGTTGTTGTTGTTGTTGTATAGTAGAGATGACATGAAATGAAAATAAACTAGTGTTAGACATAAAAGGTATGACAGTTAATCACAATTGTTTCACACTTACCTAAAGGACAACCAGTTTGAACCATGAAACCTTTAATAACTCTATGAAATATATGTCCATTGTAATATCCAGCTCTAGAGTGACCAACAAAATTCTCCACAGTTCTAGGACATTCTCTAGGACACAAACGAATGTGTATATCACCCAAAGTGGTATGTAGAATAGCACTGCCGGCTAGTCTAGAGGCAGCTGTCGCTGAGTCCCTTGTTGCAGCTAAAACTTCTTCCTTAGTCGGTTTCTCATTGAATACATCGCGTTCAGCTGTCGACCCTGGGGTAATTGTATCACCACTGGAAATCAAATGCAAATTAAATATACTTATGCGTTACACTGTTAAAAAAAGACTTACAATGTGTAAACTGTAATAATTCATCAAGCAGTCTTGGATGACTGTTCTAACGGTTAGTTAACAACAGTACATTCTAGGCCACACTACTGATGAGGATTTATCGAGAAGGCTATACATCGCAACTTGGCTAAGAGACCACACTTATTATCGGTACTTGCTAAATGAGCCTGTTTTCTACATTTTTTTATGTATGCTACTTTTTCATTCATAGATAAATTTCCATTAGGAAATGTACAATATGAGAATAAGTTGTCGTTTTCTATTTTTATTATCTTTCCATTCTCTTTCAGAAGCAAAAATGGTGGATAAAAAGAACAAGATGTTAAGCTATTTTCTGGATCAAACCGTTTGTTGTCATTCTACGAATAAGGTACTTTTCTCAAAATCAAAATGACAGTTACGTTGATTGAAAATAAACAATGCTCTATGAGCGATGATGGGCAAATCTCCCATGCTCTCACAGCTGACGATGGTCGTGGATCTTTAACCATGCAGTTGGAAAGTCAAACACACTCCCATGTACCAACGAAGAATACAGTATATATAGAAATCAGTTTCAGCAGCCAGACTTCAGAATAACATGCAAGGAAGATTATAGACATCATGATAGGTTGAATAAGCCGGAGTAGCGGACACAGAGCCAGCATTGAAGAATCCTTTCCTACCATCTAACAGGTACCAAATAAATTGTCCAAAGCAGCCAGATACCGAACATTCCAAACAGTAGAGGCTATTGCAATTCGCCTAAAACAACCGATGCTTTGTGTACAGAAGAAAAAGGTCCAACCACTATTACTACTCTGGCCTGTTGTGAAGTTCAGATATTCATAAATACCTTTCTGATATGGCCTCCAAAGCCTCAGGATGGTCAGAGGTGGGTGCCTTGCGCTGCGGGTTGGCCATCCCTCCGCACACCTTGAAATGCTCCCATATGACCGGGAGTCTTACATAGCCTCTCCTGAGGAAGTCCTACTCACTGCCTTCACGTGGCGGAGGTGTTTTTCACCAAAGTGAGAGGGCGAAAGCGGATGCCCGGCGCTCTTCACCGGGTTGACTGTCCATTGGATGACAGTCTAGGGGAGATGGCTAAACCCTGATTCCAAACCTCCAACGACTGGCGTATGAAGCCCACTGGAGCTCACCGGCAGACGTATGGACAAAGGGCTTGTTGGATGTCCTGGATGTCTAGACCCATTCAATAAGGCGTATGAACCGAACTCCGGTCACCGGCTGCCAATGGATAGTGGACTCTCTACTCCACTCCTACTGCCTTGTAGGTCACACTTGGTTGTGTAAAGGCTAGAGCTGCACTCTCAAACAAAAGGCCGAGAGATTCTGGGGACATCACTCGTACCAAATTCCCATGAAACTTTATGAACTCTCTGATGTTCATGAAGCCGGCTCATCCTCCCGCAGGAGATAGCCGAAGTAAAGTAAGTAAGTAAGATATGGCCCTCCATCTTCTAGATAGGAATTTCCCCTACCCATTGTCATTACACTTGCATTAACTAACCTTTTGTTTTCCTATTTAAATGTAGTGGCTAACTTACTCACTAACATACATACAGCGCACATGAAATTCAACCCCAAAATTATTATTTTTTCTTTACCCTCATCACTCACATGATGATCATTCATCCATTTGAAGTTTATAATCAATATGAGTAGAATTTAATATGAACATGACTCATGAGAATTGATTAATGTAAATTCGTTGTCATTCATAATCGTCTATTTTGTGATATTAATGTTCAATTTAGTATTACAATTTTACATATTGCCACATACACGCATATATTTGGGACAAAAATCTATTAACAATCTAACTGCGAATAACTTTTGGAATTATGATTAGATGTTAATATTATTCTCAATAACAATCATTCTTTCATTATTATGGATATATAACTGTAGAACCAGATGATGATGTTACTGAGAAGAATATTCTTTATTCAGTAGTCAATCTATTAGAGAAAAGATAACTAACTGAGGTGCATAAGTCGGTTTCCGGATGGTAATCGACATCGTTTGCCACTCCTGCCGATAGAAAATAGTCGACTAAGTACCGAATATGGTCACTAGAGTATATGCTAGGATACTGCTATACACTGTTGTTTTGATGTTATGTTAGGCGATAATCGAAGAATCGCTTTCTCATATCCATCAGACAGATATACTGCCGATATTAAAGAGAGTCACGACCTTGTTGTGAGTAACACCTGTGATGTCGAGCAGTTAATTTATTGTATTGCAGTAACCGATGAACAACAATGGTGAATAGAAGTTAATTGGTGGATGGTGACTAGCAGTGGAATCCAGGATGCACATTTCGTCCTACTTGAGACTCGTCATCTGGACGTATCTGCATTCCGCAGTGATGTTCCCAGCGAAGCTCGAACCCACTGCTCATAGTTTCAAACGCCAAAGCGTTATCCACTAGACCACTCGAGCCACCTCTTGTGCAACTTAAAGTCACTGAAACTAGTCCTGGCTTCCATTTACTACTTCATAGCACCCTTAATTACATCTTACTAAGATAGTAGGGAGTAGTAACAAAACACAGGAATTTTCATAGGTGCAAAAAAATTACCATTATCCAATTTCAGTAGCATAACCTGAACATTAAATGAATAAACTAGTTAAATCGTACCTATTTTTTTTTCTTCATAAAAAAACCTCAATCAGTCATTATTCAGTTAAATTAGTACACAAAGTAATATCGATTGTCAGTGGGTTAGTTAGAATAAAATATAACCAACCAAAGGTAATCTCTTCGTATTCGTACATGCACGAATGCATGTACGTATGTGCATGTGTATGTGTGTGCAGAGAGGGTGAAGTAAGAAGAAAAGAACAACCAGTCACTACTACTTTCTGTGATATATTATAAAAAGTAGTGAGTATTGCCCCATTTATCAGCATACACGAGAAGTATAGTCTGAATGTTAGGGTGGTGATTGCTTATTATGATGATGATGATGTTTACCGGGCAAACCAGTCTCTTCCTTCTAAAGTTCAATGGGGGAAAAACACACACACACTGAAATGCGTGGAAATATGCACAGAGAAAAGGTAACAGCACAGTGTAGGAGAAAGAAAACTTATATGGAAAGTTTTTTCCCAACTTATCGACATATTTTTTCTTCAACACAGAAAAAAGAAAATGAACAGCTAACAACAGCAGCAACAGCATTACTGAACAGATGTCTGTCTGGAGGTATGAGTGTTTGTGTGTGTGCATGTGAATATAAGTCTGGAAGAGAAACATGGATTTATTGAATAGATAAAGTCTAACTGATTGTTAAATGACAACAGAACTAGACACATGAAACACAGATTTGACTGACATAATAATAATAACAACAGTAATGATGATAATAAATATTTGGGATAAAAAGTGAAAAGTGAAGCAAACCAACCAAATAAAGAGGAAAAAACTGAATTACAACAGCACAGCAGGTTACCTAGACATACTGTTGTTCATGCTTGGTGTTCAGTGGATGAAGAGTTTAAAGCGGATTACAAGAGAGAGAGAGAGAGAGGCATAAGAATTTAGCTCTCATAATAATAATTACACTACTTTGTCTTGTTAAAAAAAGAAAGCTATTCATTCATAGTGAGTGAACCTTCATTTGTAAAAAAAGTGTTAAAAAGTGGTTAACTTCAGTAGAAACGAGCATGAACCGTTTTTGTGCCTTTCAATGTCAACTCAAACGGATATCAACAAGCTGTAAAGGAGATACTAAACATACCTAGTACCTTATGCTACACCTCTGTTATGCATGTGAAGAGGAGACTCTGTGTGTGTGTGTATGTTTCTGTACGAGAGAGAGACAGAAGCACCGATGTCCATCTAGGTGAATTCATTTTACTCCTAAATTTATTTCATCTTGTTTAGAATACAGATGTATCATACTTCAGACTTCACGAATCAGCATAAGAATAAAAACTTGTGCATTGTGGTAGAACATAATTCCACACTATTATTATTAATGTATCCTTTAATTCCTAGAGGAACATAGGGCTTCAGCCCTGCGTCTCCATTGAGTTCGGTTCTCTGCTAGAGTCTTCACCTGGCTCCAAGTCTGTCCACACGTTTTCATCTCCTCTTCACATGATCTCCTCCAAGTCACCCTTGGACGACCAACTCGCCGCTTCCCTTTCGGGTTCCACTCGAGCAATGGCTTGTCTAGTGATGTCACTTGATGGTTTCCTGAGAGTATGGCCAATCCATCTCCATTTCTTCCTGCCTATTTGTTTCACAATCGGTTCCTGATGTGTTGGTTCGCTCCCAGAGATCTCTATTGCTGATCTTTTCTGGCCAACCATCTGATCTTGAGTATTGAGCGAAGACAACTGTTAATGAAGGTCTGTAGTTTGTTTGAGATGCTCTTTATGACGCGCACTGCAAGTCTCTGATCCATCCGTATAGTAGCACTGACTTCACTTTGGAGTTGAAAATCCGGATCTTACTTTTGATGCTGAGTGCTGTTGACCTCCACACAGACTTGAGAGTAGTGAAAGCTTGTCTTGCTTTTCCGATTCTTGCTTTGATATCCTCGTCAGTTCCGTCTGCCTGTAGTTGAAACGATGCTTCCCAGGTAGGTAAAAGAGGTTGTTTCTTTCAGATTCCTTCCATTTATGCTGATTGTTGTCTGTTGTTGTTGTTGCTGGTGGTGGTGTTGACCAGGAATCTTCATCACTTCTGTCTTCTCTATGTTCACCTGAAGTCCTATCTTCTCTGGATGCTTCTTCTGCTAACTTGTTGCTTTTCGCTTGCATATCTTCCAGTTTGTGGGAAATCAGACATATATCATCGGCGAAGTCCAGATCCTCCAAGTTTTTTGTGTGAGTCCACTTTATGCCTGCTTCCTCATTGCCCGCTGTTTGTCGCATTATCCACACTATGGGTAAAATTTATTTTGATTAAGTCTCACAGTGTTATACAGTAGTATGTACTGATGACGTTTCGAGCACAATTTATCACTGCTCATAATCACATCAAGGTTAGGCTTACTAACAACGTAAAGGTTAATTCACACAAGAGTGGAATCAGCACTAACAATACTACTCAGCTGATCAAATCTTACTAGTTTTTAGGAACTTTAAGCCCGTTAGACTTACACCAAAATTATAAAAAAAACCAGGTAAAATAATGGACAACGACCAAGCTTTAATCAAGAAACATCGACCGAGCAATACATTCTAGTTTACTCCACCATCCAGTGAAAGATAATGCTCCTAACGACACTGACGTTTATGTAATATGCTAGTTATTGGCAATAGAAAAAAATGTTACAAGTGATGGATCACTGATTCTTTTCAAAGAATGCTGGAAAATGCTCGGAGGATTAATTTGATAATTCCGTGATTCCGCTGCATCCGTTGAGCGAAAAATTTGATTCCATAGACCTCTTCTTATCTACCGGTTTTCGTGTTAGTGCATAATACAGAGTTTCGAGGAAACAATCTACGATATGCCTAATGATAGCTTTTCCCTAGCAGTGACTTCAAGACACTTTAGTTTTGATAAAACACTAGTGATCAATCCATTCAGCTTTAACAGAAGGATAATTTAATTATTAGGGAGCATTACACACCCACAGAGAAAAAAAAGGACTGCAACTGAAAAAGTAGCGTAAATAAATTAAATATCCGACACAACTTACTCCGACTTCACATCATGCGGTTCACGATTAGTAAACAGATAGATACGGTTTTTCTTGAAGGCAGTACACACCAACACAGGGGTGCGTGCTGCTACTGTGTTTGTCCCACTACCACTACTACTATTCAGCGTCGTGTTGTCATCATTTGCCATTGCCAACATCTCTAGACTAGGCACACAGCTTGACGTGCCTGAACCAATACAAGTGGAACCATACAACAGTGATGAACTACGTGGTGGAATGAAAGCCAGCTGAATGAAACGAAGATTTTCTGGACCACCAAGATTCCTAACAACGCGATTGGTTACTACATTGATTACTTTTATTCCCAATAATGTAGCATAGGCTAAAAAGTTGCTAGATAGATCAAAAACTGGAGGAAAATTGAAAAAACAAAAACAAATATGCGTAAGTGTAGAATATAGGCACTGTGGTGGAATATAATTCCATATTAGACAAGTTAGTGAGTGATACAGTATTAATCAATCACTGGATGACGTTACGAGCACAATCTATTGTTCATAAGCCTAAGGAAGTATTCACATAACTTAATAGTTTGCAGAAGGAAATGGAGAGGCCATACTCTGAGGAAATCATCAAGTGACATCACACGCTGGACCATCGCTCGAGTGGAACCCGAAAGGGAAGCGGCGAGTTGATCGTCAGTGCAAGGGTGACTTGGAGGAGGTCATGTGAAGAGGAGATGAAAACGTGTGGGCAGAAATGGAGCCAGGTGAAGACTCTAGCAGAGAACCGAACTCAATGGAGACGCAGGGCTGAAGCCCTATGTTTCTCTAGGAATTAAAGGATACAATATAATAATAATAATAATAATAAATAGTTTGCTTTGTATACACCTATCCTGAATACATGGGAAATTGAGATAAAAAACAACAGGGAATAGGGATATATATATATATATATATGACCATGAGCTTTAAATAGTGCCCAAAACGTCATCCAGTTATTAGTACTGTAACACTGCGCGTTATATCAAATAAACTTATTGAAATAAATGAAAATAGAAATTACTCAACAGATAAACAAAAGACAACACTACACTACACAACAATGAAACTCGTGTTTGAATTGAGTCTTCGTACGGTCAGTGTTTTAATGTTATGCCCCATAGGTGGCACCTTGAGGTAGTGGTCAGGGTTACACATTACAATGACCCAGAGAGATACAGTGTCTGGAACTAGTGTTTCTGCAGGTCCAACCAAACCAGAAATGTTGTTAGGAAGGCGGTTAGACTGAAAGTAAATACCGTCATAGTGTAAGTCGTTTTCACTACGTTGGGTGTGTGTGTGTGTGTGTGAAACAAGTCGTACTGCTGGTGGGTATGAATGTAACAGCATTAAAGTGTTTCTCTCAGATGATCAGCATGCCAGATATGCTGCCTGTCTGCTCTACAGAGGATTGTTAGGAAAGGTCGACCCTAAATAAAGTAAATCCCGACTTACTTTACAACGGTGAGATCTTGATACGGAAACAACTCTAAAAAACCAATTCAAACAGGCCGTGTGTGACTGGCATCTAGGCTCTGAGGTAAGGCGATGCTAATGTTCCTACTGATACACGTACTCTAAGAAGAAATCAACTCTCATAAAGTGTGGGAGTTCGGGAGGCAATAACAACCCGAATAAGCAATGAAGTAACTTGATTAAAAACCTTAGTATTGCGAAAGCATACTTTCTCCTTGACTGGCCGATATTTTGAACAAGTGTTTTAAAAAAGATATGGGAAATTTTTAATTAAAAAGACTGTCTCTGCTTTGAAACATGTTGAAAAAAGCCATATCAGAATAATCATATTCTGAGCTAAAATCAGTTGCCACCGTCTAGGATAGATAAGAATGATCACACAAACAACAATAATAATTTGAATATCACCGTATTTGTTAGATGCCTGATATGTCTCGTGTTAAAAAAAACAGGAAAATATAATTAAAATAATTCGCAAGACATTAGAATCCAGAGGAAAGGAGGATTAATTATCGACATAAGCTGAGAAATGAAAGCATTGACATTAGATGGTTGGAGGCAATCGGCAGGAAGCCTTGGACCTAGGTTTTGTGCTAGTTGGCACTTATAGGTAAGGCAGGTCCAAGGCTTCCTGTCGATTGCCTTTAACCATCTAATACCAACAATTCACAGTGCACTGTGATGGTAAGCCACCTAACATGATGGCCACATTGCAAATTTGACTGATAAAATTCAGTTTGCACCTAAAATAGGACTAGACACTTTACACTAGTTACTGACTGGTATCCAATCAAAAATGAACGTATTTGTAAAAATTGTCACTTTTCCACCTCCACCTTGTGTTTTGAAAAGCTGGATCCAGTCTCCATAAGACGCACAGGCAAAGAACCAAATTTTTTTCAGCAAATCAGTGCCTTGATAGCTTTATGCGGAATTTCACTTTCAAAGTCTACCAAACGCGTGATCACCTTGTATCCAATCCAATAAACCACGAAACTATCGTACTATTATTTCGAAAACTTGAAGGCACTGTAGCTTCACACAAATGAAGGAAAACAACTAAGTCTCACCTAGGTTGCAACTATGTTTGAATTCTGACCGATCAAGCTCTTTCTCCTGGGCTAAACGCCGACCGAATTCCATACTAGGAAGAAGCTGTTTGGACTAGAAAAGCAAAAAATAAATGTTTGATGGTTCAATATTTTTCTAAATACGTGTGGCTACTTATAAGTAGTCAAAGTAATCACACTGAAATATCATGCATTTCATTTCACTCATCTTCAAACAGACCAAAAATTTAAACGCATTTACCAAACAAAGAGATAATATAATAGTATAGCTTTTCATCAACTGATTATGCGTCAGAATTTACAAAGAGCTAGTAAAATTCACATTTCGTATCAGTTTTCCGATACAGTTTGCGTATAAATAAACAGCGTAAGGAATGAGAATGTGCTTCTAAAAAGTAAGTTCTTAGATATACCTGACTAAAAAGAAAATAAAGCGCATCACATGTACTGAAATACACGTCCCATGTTTTTTAAATATCCTATCAAACCTTTTTGTTTCCATGTACTGTAGGACGAACAAAAACCTTTCGAGCAACGAAGTGATTGCTCAAAAGCTAAGGGAACGCAGTCTCCTACAGACTACATTAAACCCATAAAGAAAACAAATCATCTCAGTGTAAATAACTGCAGTGAACAGGGTCATGGGTTTAAACTTGAATTATCGCAAACTCTAACTAGAAATCAATCAATGAGCAGCATAAAACGAATAGTTGTGCAGTACGAAAGTCCTTTGATACTTCTTGTATGTCACTCCTGGCCAAAGATGACTCAAGTTGGTAAATGTCAACACTTTTTTGGATGTGCATCGAGATTTAGTCAGCAGCCAGTCCATTAAGCCTTCTTGAATATGTAAATCAGTTAATTCTTCAGAGCAGGAGTCTGTTCAAACCGATCCTATAGCACCACCCAACATCTGAGACTCCTTAGTAGTCATACTGGGCAT
Source organism: Trichobilharzia szidati (assembly GCA_944472155.2). Classification (NCBI taxonomy): domain Eukaryota; kingdom Metazoa; phylum Platyhelminthes; class Trematoda; order Strigeidida; family Schistosomatidae; genus Trichobilharzia; species Trichobilharzia szidati. The sequence goes on from OX235279.1 coordinate 69,356,249, forward strand.
CCCTAATGGATATCACCAACTATCATCAATTCCAACGAGTAGTCCCAATAAGCTCTTAAACGACGGTATGAGTGCAACTGGAGAGCGTTGATTAGCATATCATTCTTTTTCAGAACACGTTTCACAGCGAATTTTCCCACAACACCTTTTGAAGGACAGAGTAAGGTGACACTTATGTGTTGAATGCCGGTAATTGTATGCTTACCACCACTTCCTATAGTGTTAAGGCGGCCTAACCTGCCAACACTAAAACTCTACCCTTACACTTCTATCATTGTGTAAGCAACTTATACCATGATAGCCACTGTTTTTAGTCTAACTTCTATCTAATTAACTTTTAAGGAATGTTATCATCTGCAGGAGCATTCATTCCAGTCAACATAGCTCAGTGGGTCATATGGACATATAAAACCAACCTTCACATCAAGCTAACACTTATCAAGAGAGAAGAGCATATTGTATTAGGTAACAGAACAATAAAACAATTCGGTAGCATCAACACTATCAACACCAAAGACTAGATGCACGACACTGGTTACTCTTTAATGACTAGCCAACGTATCCATTACAGTCCTAGGGTAGGTCAATCCTGAGCCCGAATAGCTCAGTGGTAATGTCTTTGACTGCAGTACTTGTTGACGCGGCTTCGATGTGTATTTTTAAAAATACTATAATTGCTTTTTTTCTCTTGCAACACGGCAGAAGAATAACGGGAACTTGGAATAGTACACTATTTTGTTAGCATTTACACTTATCCAGTTACTTAGCTTCATTTTGCTGAAAAAGACTCAAATTACAAATGATGGGAGCAAACAATTGGATGGTAGTGAATATTATTAGATAGTTGTAACTGGTTAAAGATCACTTCAGTGAATTCTGTAGTACTGACGCTTTAATACCCAGGATGGTTAGCAAATACTCGATTAGCTCACTAAAAACAATAAAAGTAATGAAATCATTTTCTCCACGTGAAAAAAAGCCTTAAGTATTTATAGAAACTTATGTCAGCTGTAACAAACCTGTTGTAGGTTAGAATACTGTTGAAGACTTTCATCATAGACGCGAATCAATTTCCCAGTTGCAAAACGAAACAACCGAATCTGAAATAAATACAATACAAAAAAAATACTTGAAAAATAAAGACCCATCTGGAGGACAGAAGTTAAAGCTATAACAAGAATATAAATTTGCAGTAATCAAAGAGGGTTTGTTACAGAGATTATAGGGAACAAGTGTTCGACACACTTAGAGTATTACTAGTCGCTACCAACCTAGGTAATTGCATTTGCATCGCCTGCATATAAGGATATGGTATATCTACACATTTATAATATATAAATGTCCAATAATCTCTAAGTCTACTAATGTAACGACAATATGTAAGCTAAAAATCAACAAAATCTCACACCATATAGGGATCAATCTACTTGTATGATGTATCAATATGTACCATATATATTTGCAATTAATAGTGTTCTCTGAGCTGGTTGGTTTAGTTGCGAAGCTTTCATCGTCCTTCTGGACATCTTCAGCGCCATATTTAGCACAAAGTGAAATGATTTAAATTTCTTCATGAGTGATATAATTGCGTCTCCTGGTAACTATCTTTACATATGTATTGACGACGAAAGCTTCGCAACTAAACCAACCAGTTCAGAGAACACTATTAATTGCAAATCATCCACCTGAGCTATAAATCTTCTCTATTAGTACCATATATATATACATTTCATAACCAAGTGCATACGGAGAAAATTTCGATTATTCGGTGTCATCTTGAAACGCTTTAAAGGCAGAAAATAGAATAATGAAAACGGGGAACTAATCATTGAAAGTGTAATGAGGTATTGGACAGAGATAACAAAACACTGTCAAAAATATTTCACATCACTATGGTTTTATTCAGCTTCCAAACTCAGCCTCCATCGGTAGACTTCAGGATATTACTCCATGCTACACTCTTAGTCGCGTCGGTGGCATAGCGATTAGGACGCTCGCCGACCATGCATATGGTCCGGGGTTCGATCCCCGGCCGACGCACTCCTTTACCTCGCTAAGCCAGAAATAATGCTGGTGAAGAGGAAAGGTTGGGCATGAGGCTAGCAACCCCATCCTGTAAAAATAAACACTGCTACAGAAACTTCAAGCCACTAGGTTGAAGCCCTATGTCCCAGTGGGGAACGTGAAGGAAAAAAAACACACTCTTAGTACAGATAACTTCGGAGACTAGATATCTGACTCTCTCTCTAACTGCAAAGTGCAGATTAGCAAGCAATAGCTAATCAGAAGGAAAAAAAAGAGGTTCGAAATTCCGAACTACAGCACCGAACACTTTGGTTACATAGTGGGAGGGGGTGGTTAAATACGTCCGAATGTTGATTTTTGACAAGCAGTTAACTGGTAATCAAGATAGATTAGTTATTAAAAAAAAACATTTCAAAACCTGTCTAAAAATAAGAGCTGAAAGTTAACATTAGTGTACTCAGTCCATCGTATTACAGTCATCTCAGCACCATATAACCAGAATATTGCTAAATAAAGTGTTTATTAACAAATACAACCAGTACAGTTTCTCAGAAAAAAATGAAGCTTTCAGAAATCCATTTGATTTTTACACCAATTTTATGGGAATATTCCAACATCCTTTTGATATTTTTGATACTTTTCAGAAGGAAATGATGACGCAACAGTTCCGATTACATTTGCCTAGTCTATGAGGAGTTAATCGACAGTGTTCAAAGTTTACCCACTTTAACATAACTGCCAATTGGAAAGTTTATTTAATAATGCAATTTAATGACCTGCTACAGGTTTCTAAATTAGACAGTGCGGTAATTTTTATGTATGGGCACTTTGACATTACCTAGCTGTTCGACCCCAGGTATGCGGAGAATGATTCAAGTACTGGTTACGTAAGGTTCCCTTATTGATGTATTCAAGTCACAGGGTTAGCCAAGATTCACTTTGCTATCTTAAAATACATAACTATAGTACTCCACAAGTGATACATTTTCTAAATGGCGAAATAAATGTTAATTCTAGTTGTGATAACCAGTTGGCTGGTTCTCTTATTTCTGAACAAGTGAACTATCAAATTACTGATAAATTACACTCAATATTGTAAGGTTGCAGACACTACTACTTCATGGTGCATTGACTGAGATGGCAAGGACACGAAGTGTGCATACCAAGCCATTTTACCTGATATAGGATTGGATTGGGTGGGGAAAGAGTTCTGAGTGGTCAAACCAAAACCTGGCATCAATCCATTCAGTCTTTCACTGTTGGTGTTTCAGTCACGTAGCCAGGTATAGACTGGCTGACTGGTTGGGGACCTTGGGATGATAAGTACCAATGTCTGCAGACTATTGGTGCTATGACTGAAAATCCTTCTCGATGGCTCAGATGCATTCACGCTTTGTCATCTCCCATTTACACTGAACCCTCGTGTCTTCCCATCTTACTATTCCCTTTCGCCTACATTTCTGCTCATTAGAGTTCCTTTGAATTTCTTCCTTCTCTCTACTCTCTACCTTTGTGTGATACATGCAGTGTGTCAACTTGAATTGCTGCACTTCTCTGCAAACTTCTATGCTGAAACTTAGTCAATCAGTCTATTGCCCTATGCAGACAAAGAAAATTTATTCAAGTATTGGTTTGTAGAGATTTGATTGATTACTTACAGGATTTCATTATGAGCTCACATCGATTAGAGAACCATTGGAAAACCAAGAGGGAGTACTGGACAGCTGTTTCATCCTAGTTTGGGACTACTCGTCAGTACGCACCCACCGGGGTTCGAACCCAGGACCTTCTGGTTACAAGGCGAGCTCGTAGACCATTAAGCCACTGAGACCCGATCCAATGGTCCATGAATTCCAACTTCTGCCTATTCATGACACAGCGCGACCAAAGCTGTTTAGTACTCCCAGGTTTTCCAATGGTCCTCTAACTGATGTCAGCTGATGATGAAATCCTATAAAAATTTTTACTTGAAAATGGTCATCTCAAACCCAGCGGAATAAGAAACACTTCTTTCATACTGAACTATTGTCAAGCTTTATTATAGCCTGTAACTTTAATGCGTAGATAAGAATCATTTTAAGAAATATACGAATATTTATGGATAAACGATCCCAGATCAATGCAAAAGTTTTAATAAATGAATACAAGGATTTACAATAATATCGTTTACTTTACGAAATTTCAGTGAACACTGGTGATAGTCACACGAATAATATTAGGACTGCTAATAAAGAAAAATTGTCCTGGGAAACATTACGACAAGCTGGATGCAATTCTACAGTGTAAAAACAAATCCTTAACACTTACTGTCGGGTAGGTTGAAAGGTAAAAAAAATCTTTCGTAACTACCCATTTGAAAATGATAGATAATATCTGCATCTCAAAATGCGGAAATGTAACTAGAAGTGTCCTTCAACGCAATGCTGCTTTCGGCTATGTTTACGACAGTTTCAATGGAAAATTAATATCAGTACCTAAAGCACAACTGGACAACTAGCAGTCTTAGACTAATGCTTAATTTCTGTTCTGAAGCAGTCGAGTATTACCGACCGTAGCACTGCAACAAGCATATTAACTATTGAGTAATAAGGTGTGAGAATCGATAGCTAAGCTGAGTACTTTATGACTGGTATTTATCAATTCCGAATAAATAAAACATACAGCAACATTGTCCTCGAGTTTTACCCTTAGTGAGATCAAATGGTCAAAAATCTGGAGAATTTCGCCATCTAGAAGAATGGGTCGCTATTAAGCGATGCGATGCAATCTCGACTTATAACTATGACTTGATTCAATCTACAATACACATGTCTAGTAAGCTAAAATCAGTTGTAAAGCCCTTAAAAGTTGTGACGAATCGTGAACCGTTGATGGAAACCATCTGCGTTTTCTCCTTAACAGCACTAATTCACTTGAATTTTATTTGTAATTAAAACTGTCAGAATGGCTATAGAAAGTTGATTAATGCCCATTATGTAAAATAAATCTTCATATAACCAACATTTAACGATAATCAGGAAGTCATAACAACTGAAGTGTTGTCCTCTAACTCTTACCTTTCTATCTGCGCCGAGAACAGCCAGTATTTTGCCAGAAGGAGAGAATACAGCATTAACTGCATATGTTTTAGCAGCTAATAAACAATAATAATCTGTGTCTGATTTGTACTTCCATTTCAGTGTGTTTGGAAATCCATAATTATTCTTTGGACTAGACCAACACTCAAGCATACCTTCGGAATCAGCGCTTAAAACACAATCGAATACAGGATTAAACTGTAACACAAAACAAGAAGGAAGAAAGAAAAATTAATAAATGCTGGTAGTTGTTAAACAAAACATTACAGATACAATTAAATATAAAACAATTATTTAGCTTTACTGAGGGCATGCATCAATTACAACACGAATATAATAGCAAAAAAGAGGACATTTTGCTCTTTGTGGGAAATTACCCAAAGAAATGTAACGCAAATCATATATTCATGAAACAAATCAGCGACTAAAAGAAAAGCGGAAGCTAATTTAAAATACAACATGAAAACCACAATTTGACAAAACCACAAAAACTACAAATGGAAAAAATTGCAGAGAATAAGGGTTAGATATTGCTTCTGGGATCTGAGAGTAAACTATGAGTTATAAGTTATGAGTAAACATAGTGGAGCTGTGGATAACTGCACTATAGATCATACTGGAAACTATTACACAACAGATTTACATCCTGCTCCATTTAACATGGTTTACCCAATCAAGTACTATTACAGAAGTCACACGAAATACGTGTCGCTAGTTTCCTATAGTATGGGCTTGTGTTGCATCACTATGGAACGTTTATAGCTCAGCTTACACAATGAACACAAGACAGACCAGTAATATATGCTATATGTTGTCACACATACACACTTGTGTTACAATTGATAACACTACTCAGCTGTCCAGGGTGAGGCAGATGGATTTAAACTGACAATCCACTGGATAGAAATCAAATATTGAAGCCATGAGTTTTCCATAGAGTTCTGAAACTAAGTACACTTCCTCTGAAGTAATCAATCAAGTCACTACGTCTGAAATCTAGAAGTAAACTTATTCACATTTACTAAGTCTGATGTATACAACTTTGTAATCAAATGTTCCTAGGTAAGGGCTATAAGAGAACGAAAAAGTGAGGCAGGCTGTAAAAGTTGTAGATCAGTCAAACCACCCCTACAGTTTTATATTTCAACTATGTCAAAGTGATAGTAGATGGAAGTTGAATTGCAGACTTTCTAACAATATGGAATATTTTTCTAATGGTTTCTTATTGGTTTGTACAGGAAAACTCAGGAATGGGTCTGCCTCTCAGAAGACAAAGATAGTCGAGGACTAGTGCCTACCTGAAACGATGAATTCATCTCTCCAATATTCAGTGAAAAAAACGATGAAGAAAAGTTTGCCTACATCCAACTTTGAGAGAAAATACTCTAAAGAATAAACTTTTGTGGAAATAGCGGATAAGATTTTTAGCTCAGATGGATGATAATGAATTAGTTGTGTGTATACTAAAATCTGCGCTGAGGATGTTGTCTAGAAGGACGACGAAAGCTTCGCGATTAAATCAACCAGATCAGAGAACACAACCAATTCAGTATGAGTACTTATCACAAGATGAAAGTATTTCTTCCGATTGCCGAGACTTTCGTCTTCAGCACATTTAGGTTGAGTGATCTGTTAGCAGATAACCGAATTAGTCATATCAAATTTCGGCGATACATGAATGAATATAAAACAGAGTAGAGAGACTCTTTTCAGGCTTGACTATAGTTGTCGTTTATCACTCAATATGGAACGATAAATAACATTCGATCAGCCTTCTTACAAAATGACTTTCCATAAAACCAAATTATCCTTAGTCATTCAACAGCTTTTTTCGATGAGTACATGGTGTTTTTTGAAAGGGACAAAATCAGTTAAGACAATATAACTAGTCAGCGTGTGAGAACAGAGAATAGACAACAATTCATAAATGATGGTGACAAAATCATACAATATGAAAATGTTATTCAAAAGACCTACAGCTAAACACACGATCGGTGCTTCATGTAACTTCTCCATTATATGCAACAGTTCATCTTGACTGCGTGCATCAAATATCCGGATTTTCGAACTATCCTGATCTGTTCTACAAAAGGGAATAACAAAGTGTGTTTTGTTTGAAATAAAGACATTGCTTCAAAAACTACTACCTTGATGAATAAATATCATTAAGCAAAGTAAAATCCCCCCCCCGCAAAAAAAAAATTAAAGAAGCACTATAATAACAAGACTAACACATAGATAATGACATCTGCCCATACTTTGTGGAGTTTTCAAATAGTCATCTGTCTAGAGTGTGTACACACTTCAAGCATACTGTTAATTCCAAGTCTTTCACAATCAAAAATTTCATCCATAAATTATTCAGTTCGAATAGACGTCTTCTGATATGAGAAAAATTAATTTCCCTCTCAAGACTGTGCCAACAAACGACATAATGCGAAACTCTGCTTATCAGTAAGTGATATACAAACCACGATATAGGGGGAGAAGCTGACAAACAGATTACACTTGACTAAAGTATACTGTCGCATTTATAAGAAGCCTCAATATAGAGTATAGAAACGGTTTTCTCAAACCGAATCACTGTAAAGGCAATACTGGAAGTTTAGACCGAAACTGTAACTTCTACTCAGCAGCAGATACTAACGTGTTTCAATGTACCAAAAAGAAAATGGCCTCAAAATCACCTGTAATCTTTGTAACCATGTTGGGAAGTGTAGGCTGACCAAGTCAGTGTCTTTCCGATCTTAAGAAAATAATATATGATAGGGTACAGGTAATTAAAGTCACCTCTTACGTGTGTAATTTCCGCTTATTTATTCTCGCTTGGCTAATACAGTTTTTGTTGTTAATAATAACAACAACATCATTCTGTTTCTTTTGACTGTCGATCTCTGTACTACTGTTAGTTGTCATAAATTGGATTAATGGACGTTAGTGTAAGGTTAAACAGCGATATGCATCGCTATCAATCTATCCATCCTCTGAATTAACAGTTATATGTACTCACTTACTTCCTTGTCTAGAGTTGATTAACTTAAAAGGAAATACATATTGCTACTGAGTATTTTGGGCACGATTTCAAGAACAATTTATAGGAGATTGAAAATGAAGAGTACAGTTGAAAAACAAACATTAGGTTTCTCAGAAACTTATCATCCCCAAACTTAAAATTCCCTGTGAGGTGAACATGATCATCCGTAATGAAAATGACACAGTGCGTCACGGATGATAGTAACAACCAACCAATATCAAACTGTCATTTTTTCTCATGATTCAGTAATCTCCTCAGAAGATTGCTTGGTGAACATTCCCTTCACATACTATCAAACTTCACTAATCTAAGATATTTTTAACACCCCTAGGATAGCTGCAGGATTAAAGTGAACATAGTAATATTCCATTCAAATACAAAACTTTAATGATCACACAACTAAACAATTATGTATAAGCAAACAAAAACAACGCCATAATACCATCATCAACCATCAATTACAAGCACTAACAGACTAAACACATACATGGCTAATGCAGTGATTTCATCTTTCGGTGTATAAATAAAACAGCATCCACTCGGCAAGAAATTCAATTTCAACATACTAATCATATCTGCAGAATTAAATAAAAAAAGAAACAAACAAAAACAAGTTTATACAGAAGTATGTGTAAGTGTTAACAGTTAATTACTGAAATCTGCCATAATTGTCCAATTTCACCTGTCAGTGTTCAGAAACAGTATGACGGTTATTATTAAGCAAGTGTATACTAACTACAGTCTGAATAATCGTAATGAAAAATGTACGCCACACATTCTCTAATCCAATGAGAAGAAAGTTGTTTAGAGGATTTTATCGTGAGCTGACACTGGTTAGAGAACCAATGGAAAACCTAGGAGTACTGAACAGATATTTCGTCCTGGTTTTGGACCCTTCAGCAGCACGCGCCCGCATGGGTTCGAACCCAGGACCTTACTGCTACAAGGCGAGCTCATAGACCATTGAGCCACTGGGACCCGATCCAATGACCTATGAATTTCAACTTCTTCTGGTCACGCTATATCGTGAAGTAAGTGCCTATACAAAAGTGATACCAGAATTGTCAATCTAAAGAAATGGCAATTAGTCTTAAAGTAACTGAATGTTAGACTGAGTTGAAATGAAAAATGTAGGCTTTGTAACAGAGGCTAGGGAGATATGAATAACTGATAATCTTAGAGTGTTTTTTATGTTTCCATTGGAACATAGGGCTTCAAGCTAGAGGCTTGAACATTCGGTAGCAGTGGTGTTTATTTTTAAGGGGTGGGGTTGCTAGCCTCATTCCTAACCTTCACTGTGTACCAGTCTTATTACTGGCTTAGCGAGGTAAAGGAGTGCGTCGGTGGCCGTTGATCGAACTCCAGACCACATGAGTGGTTGGCGAGGATTCTACCGCTGTGCCCCCGACGCATAACCTTGGAGTGTTAGTGTAAAAGACACTTACAGTGTGATAAGTTGATTCAATTCCTAGCTTTCACCGTACATTGAACATCATATAACTTTACACTTAGTTGATTTTTTTCTATATATTTCCTCCTATAATTAGATTTTCCTACAAAAATACAGTGAAACTCAAGTATCAGACTCTCCTGCTTTTTTTCAACCATTTAAGTAATAGCTCAGTTCATTATCGAAAAAAATTTATTATTGAGCTTAAATCAACCTAACTGATTAGATAAGCCAAGTCTGTGTACAGAAGTGTATAAGGGAAATGCAATTTTATAAGCTAATAAATGCTTACCGAAATTGATAACATCAAACACCTTTGCAGTCTTATCATCACCAACAGTACACGCTAGTTCACCATCACAGCTAACTGACAAACCGAGTATAGCTCCTATTTTGGAACAGTATTAATGAAAGCAAAGTGATTAATTGCATCTTAAAATATTTAAAAAAATATCCTATTAATTAGAATATAATAAATAAATTGATGAAGTTACGCAGACTAACTAGATTAAAATATAATATTTTCACTTATATGAAGGGTCAAATAGAACCGCTATTCAAAGTCTTCATGAGAAGTTTAGTTAATTTCACATTCACTCACCGAGTCATCCATCCCTCAAAGGATAAACTGCATTCCTCGATACTAGTAGGCTCTAAATGACTTGGTGCCGTCAGGTCATGAGTTTAAATCCCAATTCCTACCAGTCAAACAATAACGTTGTATGTAACACTAAAACACATTTAATTAGCAGACAGAAATGTCGCGCTGTTACTGAAGAAAGTAAATAAATCCAGACAATTATTTATAAACTGACTGGCGAAGGCTAACAGAACAAATCCAAACTCTTACCTAGAGTCTTGGTATTGGAACGATCAAAATGGCTCAGTTTATTTCGAAGGTGTTGACGATGCTGAGCTATTTCTCCGAAACTCTCCAACCTACACCATATTTCAGCATATAAGATGACTATTCACAGAATTCATAGATTCGAGTCATGTTTTGATACGACCACTCGTTAACTCTTTTATACCTAATCCGGCTTCAAATAGCATTACTCTTTAATGGGAAAATTGAAGCTTGGCGAGTATAACACAATTTTAAATCACCCTATTCACTGATGAATCACTACCTGATCTCCTAATTTACCTACCTTATCTAACATTCTGCATTGCAGCATCACTAGCCATGTTATTCTATCTAACATAAGCGCTCGAACGATGACACTTATAACCAAGAAACTGCAGTCTCTTTATGTTGGCTACTTTGAATTACCATGTCTCACAATCATACAGTGGTAAAAGTGTGGTTGCTGCCTGGTGAGAAGATCACTATGTCTAGTGACTTTCATTTGTGTTGCATGCTTTGGAAACTACAGTACTGCAGGACAACAGTGCAATGCCTTAATTATTTGAGATTAAACACCTTTCCAAAGTTACAAAGTAAGCAGAAACACTTTATTATTATATAATGAAACTTTCCAAAAAAAACTATACATGAGTTAAGTTGCCTATTGCATATAATATACGAAGTCGACGAAAACTTTCTTGATGCATTGATTGATGCAAAACAATAGATAATAAGATGAGATACCTTCTTCTTACCTAAATGTGCTCGATAGTGCTTGATGAACTCCAATCCAACACCATCAGCTTTACGCCAAAATTTAAAATGACCGTCATTACTACAAGTCATTAAGTAATGAGTTCTGGAAGGAAAGAAAAGATTTTGAAAAAACTTATTCAAAAAAGAATTGGGTGTGTGATTCATTTGAGAATGAAAGCGTTTGTGATATGGGATACTTATGCGGATCGGTTGGCGGGTGGTAGCTGGTGCATATTTCTAGATTCCTGGGTGCCTTAATCGAAAGATATAGATGTGTGTGCGTTGTGGTAACTAAATGAAAAGACACACCACTGTTGGACATTGTAATTCAGCATTAAACGTTAGGGGATAGCTGGTAGAAAGCCCTAGACATACATTTTATGCCCAAAAGAAAAGATCCTTCTGAAGTTTAACATCAAACATAGGATACATACTACTGACTGATATGAGGAGACTTAAAGTATTTACACGGATGAACAACGCTCGGTATTCAGATCCCAGTTATCTAGCCAACTGACAACCATTTCCTTTGCTTAGTTCAAAACTTATTACTATATCAAGATTACAATTGCAAAATTGAATATGCTTGCAAACACATGATCTAATTGTATGGTTCATTAGTTTTTCAAGTTGCTGATAAGGATTCGAATAATTTGGATTCCTCATTTATCTCAAGTGAGTCAACCACCATAAACTGCGCCAGCGATTGAAGGAATCTGTAACCAATCAATATTTCAACTCAGTTATCAAGTGCACTATTTTGTGCTTTAGGATGAATCTGACTGTATAAGTCAATAATATTCTTTGCCAAACATTACGCCTAATTCTAACAACATTTACCACGCCCCTCCACTTAATGTAAGCAACTGAATGAACAAATCTATAGTTAGAAACCTCTACTCTTCTCATATATTTGACTTTCGATAGTAGTATTTCTCTAATAAAGTGTTACAGAGTGAAGTACTACGTTGTACACATGCTTATTTTTGCTCTCATCAAAAGAATACATGTCCGCTGACTGGCTTCCAGAAGGGTTAGACCAACCCGCGTCATTTCATTCAGACAATTCCAGCGATGGATAAATTTACCTTTTATATGTTTTCGGTACTTTAAAGTTTCTGCTGAGGTTAGACTGATTTTTCGAGGTAGGGTTGCTAGCCCCACGCCCAACCTTCGATCTGTCCCAACCATCCTTTCTGTTATGAAACTTTCAGGAGCAACTTTTTCAGTCGTTATAGCTTGTTGGATCATTCTAATATGTTCGCCAATTACGAAGTCGAAGTGAAATATTGGTCTTGCTATTCAGTATTAAAAGAGCTAATAACAACCGGCACATTTAGACCCATGTGATTACCTATCTGACCGCTACAGCATAAGGCTTTTTCTCTATTTCAATAAACGATAGAAAGAATAAATACTGGCAAGTCGCAATTTAACCAGCGAAATTATTTAGTAACACTAATCTTCATGACCTGCATACACTTTACACATAATAAAAATGAAAAGCTGATATACAGATTGCCATCTTTTGAAAGAAAAGACAACTGAACTATTGATAACATAAGACCGTCAAATTAAGGAATGTTATGGTGGAACAAAATGATACTTCTTTGAGTGTTAATAGGGTGAGAATGCCGTCTTAAAAAACGTCACTCAATAACTAGCGTTTACACACAGTTGGCAGTAAACACCACACTTAGTGTGTCAGGGTTAATGATGCTTAGACCTCGACAAGTGGAGAGTAGCTTGAACCTATACGTCAATAGCTGGAAGTCGATTCAAACGGATAGTAAACACACTTAAAGCGTTCGTGTAATTTATGAATTTGCTTTCCTCTTTTTCATTCCTTTACGTCACAGTGAAACAAGTTTGACCGTTAAATTTTCAGTAGTGGTGACGTTTCTTATGAGGTGAGGTTGCTATTCTCATAACAAACCTCCCCTCCTTTTTGGGTTTATTGTCGGCTAGGTGAGGGTTTAGGACTGTTTCAGCCAGGAGTCGAATCCGGATCACGTGAACTATGTAGTCAAGTTGTATTTTGACTAATCCATGAAAACAGACTAACGGTTGACGGGGATGAACCCATACAACGAAGAATACAAGATACAGTGGAAGTAACCTATACATTCTTTTATTTGCATAAGCTCTCTATTGAAAAGTGTGCTATCTCCGCTTACGGATGTCAGCATCTCATTCTGATTCCATTTATGAATTTCGAATGTGCTCATAAATACTAATCTAAGATAGATAACCCCAATTTCCCTGGATGAATCATACAGTGGTGACATCTGCATTATATCTACACACGTCGCAGTACCAAAAAAATCCATTACACAATTTTATGGGATGAAACAAACAAGACCTACCGATGTCGCAAGACAAAAATTATGATATAAACTTAAATGGATACATAAACATGCTATTTAAAAGTCATCGGCATCAGAGTAGATAAAGTCGGTACTTTTTGACTACATCTATTGAACACTCTATCATCGCCACATGAACCACTTCGTAACTTAATAGGCATGGTTAAACTGTGATCACTGCTATTGCCGAAACTAAAAATACACTTACTTAGAATAAGCAACATGCGTAATTATGTTTCTATGCATATAACTTATTTCGTAATATTGAGCAGTTGGGATATTTTTCAGGTAGACAGATTCATCCTTCAGAACTGAAACACAAATTTTAAAAAACCAAATAAAATTGCTTTTTGGTAAATTAAATATAGTAGCTGACTAAATACGTATTTTCATTTAAGCCTCACGAGGATCACTGTTTGCATTCAGTAGTATTTACATTGAAAATATGCATACACTGAACGACTTGATAAATCTGTAGTGACAGTTAAGTGTACAATCAAAATTGCAAGAAGAAAATAACGAGGATTTAAAAGTAGAGCCCAAATACTGCGACAGTATATAAGTACTCTTCATATAAGTGCATTTGATATGAAATAAATCAATGCATTACTACTGAGTAGTGTTTTAAATACGAATAACTGTGAATTGTATTCGAAACCTCCCTCAGTAAATAAATACTGTATCGTTCTGTCCAATAACACGTAAAATAATTTAAAATAGAATAGTTAAACGAGATGTTTTCGCACCTTAATAGCCCTATTAACTAAGTGTGAAGTAGTTAACTTCCTGGTGACATTACTTCGCTTCAATACCAAACCCAATGGTAACACTTGTTAAGCATTAAAAAGAACATCATGATTTTTGAATTTGATCCACTAAGAACTTTACAAATGATATACCACTTAGTGCTACCGTTAAACCACAGAGATGTTTCGGATAAAAACATACAACTTTGCACGATATTAAGAGTTAGTTGACAGGAAGTTATGAGTCTATGTTTTCGCCTGTCGACACTCCTCTGATATCTTAATTCATATCATTCTGTGCCAAATTCAGATTTTTTTATTATTATAGCTTGATTCCACACCGTATTTTGGTACAAGTATGGGATTTTCAGCATGTGATATCGGTAGCCCAATTTTGCAGGCCGACCATAGATATCGGGTGTGCGCCGGCAAGGGATTACTAAGCTACTTAGAAGCCTATTACTGTAGTGACTAGAACCTGTTCTACCAAACTAGTAATTCATTATTTTTTGAACTTCTGTCCACAAAATTACCTTCAAATTATGAAATATAAAGGACGTTTTAAAAAGAAAATTCAGAGGAAAAAAGAATTCCCTCAAGATGTTAGGTATAACTTGGATGTAAGTGACGGAAATCACAAAGTTTACAGTCCCTAAATACAACTTGCTCGTGAATATATAGAAGCAAGAATCCCACATTCAGAGGTTCTTTATAACTGTTCTCGACCGTTTGACCTTAAGACCTATAAAAATATGATACCCAAAATATCTACGGGCTTTGTTGTCTCTACGCACTTTTACACTGGCTTTTATATTTTTCCACAAAAAAACTGACTAGAATGTAAAAAGCATAGCTAGAATTAAGAAGTGTGTATTTGTGCTATAACTCTGAAGTAAAAGCAGATAAGGCAGCCGCTCACTGAATTAAAGCAGATATTTTCAGTCTGTCACCTTATAAATAACTACGACATGAACTAAGGGAAAAATTAAAATTATTCCGAAGTCTCACGTATTTAATAAATAAAGTGGTTAACCTTTTGGCTTTTTGGGGGGAGCAGGAGAACAGTCATTACTTCCACTAACATCATCAGACTGCGGCATCATTTCAGTTGGTAAAGGGCCAACTGTGTCTTCTCTAGATCCATCATCGACATCAACTTCATTAGAAATTTCGGTCGGGAAGGGACCGATGTTATCCTCATCATCAGACATGGTCCTTGGTTGAGGGATAAAGCTTTTCTACTGAAATAAGCAAAGATAAAGAGGATAAAAATTGGTGAAATAACATGTCACTTCAATTGTTCACGGGAAAAAAACCACAACAATAAAAAAATCTGCGGGAAATCACAATTGTGGTTGGGTAACAAGGGCAAATTCACTAAGGAAACTAATTTGAGATCAGAAGTAGCAAAATACGCTCATTAGTTGAGCGACTTAACCATAAATTCTGCTTTTTTAAATCTATTCAGAAAGACCGTCATCTATTCGTATTTCAAAAAGGATTTAAAAATGGGTTATTTAGGTATTGTAGTCAGACTACTTTGAGACTATCTTCACTCTGCCCCGATGAATAATATAGAAGTTTGCGATAGCTCCATACCCACCGAAAGCATTTTCCAATTACCTCAAGAAATACCTTGTTGCCTTAGCAATTCAGCCACATACTAATCACTTGGATTTTCCACGAGACAATAACAGCGCTTCAAACGCACTGATGGTTGGATATTTCTACGTTTTACATACGTCTTACGTTTATCAGATAACATTAACAAAGCAGAGTTGTGCAAGATATCAGACACTTAAGAGAATCTTGTTTCGTGCTATTGTCAGAAGCATCTTCAGAATTTCTAAACAGCTGGCATTTCATCATTTTTAACTAAATATGGCTGGTGAGACTTCTATATTAGGCCATGATCCATACATATGTGAGTTCATGACGCTACTCCGTGGACTAAGTTGAAGTAGGCAGAAAGAGACTTAAACTCAGAACCTATTGGCCAATGAGCCAATGTAACCACACAATTAACGCTTCTGATCAAAGTACCCAAGTAAATTTCTTTAAAATTTATGTTTGAGAGTCAAGATAGCAGTAGTTCGCCAGAATTTGAAACAAGTGGGACTACATTAAATGTTAGTTCTACACAATAGTAGTGCTTCGTAAAAAAGCAATATCAGTCCAAAGCCCCTTTTATAACTATTCAGCCAAGTCAAACGGATATCGACTGTTATCTGAGATTGTGAATTTCCTGTTACTTGTTTTTACTGAACCGAAATGATCGGCCTGTTAGTGTATGCACTCTTTGTACGGAATCCTCCATATCTTTGATATCCCTTTAACAGACATTAGCTAGTAATGTGATCTAGAACGCGCATTTCCTTATACTTGTGACTACTCCCCTTTATCCCAATGAGTAGGTTTACCAGATGCTTGAACCTAATAACTATTATTTCACCTGTCAACGAGCTATTGGGTAATGAGGGCCAATATATAGGCCGATCATTCAGATTTAGTGCAAAAATACAACAGAGAACACATCCTTATGACAACTGGCGACAAGAAACTTTGTAAACAGAAAAACTCGCTGTAGCATTCCTACAAACAATGAATTCAGCAAAGCAACATACAATTTAGTGAGCCTAACTGTGATACTACGTTAACATATAATTTTTACGTGTATACTGAGAAGTGTAAGATATAGATAGTTATCAGTACTTTCCCCCAACGCACCCATTAACTGTAGTCTGGAAACAATATTCTACAACTGCCAAATATAGTCGAATGTTCACTCAATAAATTCAAAAGACAATACATTCCGCCAAAAAATATATATCGCCTATGTACTTTAAGATTAATATCTACCCACTAGTAAACAAAAAACTTGAGAGTTTTAGTCACAGTCAACAGGGTATCTATAGCAAAGTTGAGTAAGAATAGGGACAAGAAGTCCACAGTGAAAATCACTAGTCGCAACAGGTGAAAACTTCACGAAGCATATTACTTCTGTAGAAATCACAGTACACATTTTTACTTAACATACCTTTTAGTTCCTAGTTTTACAGTTAAAAGCCATCACCATCTCTCAAACGCAAGTTAATGTTAAGCAAATAAATGCGTAACATCAGTGGTCACAGCGTACAAATAAAACCTTATCACAGTAGTAACATATTGCCATGACAATAATCAAAAATCCACAATCTTCAAAATAATAAGGAGTGAATATATATCCGCTGTTAGGATTCACTAAACACGTTATATTGCATCTGCCCCAGTCGCTTCACAAATGAAACAATCAACACACTAGGTCACTAATCTCGTTTTACAATACAAAAACATTGGTTACCTTCACCATACTTTTTTGGTCAACAGGCAAAGCAACCTGACTGTTAATAATCCAACACTCTGAATATGCTGTATGTTACGAACATAACTAACATAAAGTGGAACACAAATGCATTTCGTCTTAGCCTAGCGCAAGATATGTGATGAATTGATAATAGATTTACCGAACTCTTAATATTTCACAACAAATTCAGTATAACATGTTTCCAACTCTAGCTTGAGCAAATAAAACTCTGAATATTCCATAGTGATATTCAAGCATATGACGTATAAAAATGTATTTCAAACGCATGAGGTGGGCTCTAAATAACAGCTAACTGAAAAATAACTAGCAGCACTAACATTTCAAAGGACATAATCCAATATCTGAGTAAGATACACCCAAAACAACAAACTCAGACGAAACCTATGGAGCTTTTCAAGCAAATGTGTTTATTTAGGTTACAGATACAGTTTGTATTACTAGCAAGTGCTGAATTATTATTGAAAAATACGAAGCTTTATTAAATTCTTTAAAAACTGGCTTGCTTTACATAAAAACATAAATCAAGTCCGAAATGCTCTAAAAATAGATATATTCTACTTTTCCCTAAAGCTTTTGTACAAACAAAACGTATGTGTAATCAAATACTTTTAGATTTTATGCATCATGTTGGTGGAAATGGAATATTAACTTGATGTTCAGGAGTAAAACGAGTTGACATTTGGATAGGATGCAAAAATAATTTCCTTGACGGAAATCCAGGGTCTTCATAATCGTTCGAAGTTTCTGAAGTATATCCACTGACTAGCACTCAGCGTTAAAGTTATATACTTTCTTAACGCCACCTAATATCCGCAGGCGCTTGCGCGAACACCTTTACTTTACATAAATCATATTCAGGCCTAGTTAATACTGCCAATTTACTATACAACTGGTACCGGGGAATTCATGATAAATCAATGGAACTATGGTTCCAGTATACTGAGAAATTACACATGTTTATAATGTCCTAATGGAATCTCTGATGCTTCCTGAATGTTTCTAACCAAACAAGAAATTTTGAGACGAGGTGGAAAACATCCGAATCATTTCTGACTATCAAACATGCTTGTTTAGACATCTTTAGTACAACACGTGGTACATTGCACTCGAAAATGCGGTGATCTTTACTGGTTCTGAAGTTAACTACACAAAAAATAAAGGCAAATTTCAAATATGCCAATGTCGTTAAGTGTTTAGAAGAAAATAAGAGGTAAAACTGTCAATTTTACCAAACACAGGCACTAACTTGCAAGTAACGCTTCGCTTCGTATTGGTAGCAGCTTGTTGAGAGTTCAATTTCCTAAATATCTCTAATAAGTTCAAAACGAAATTGCATTGTTTCTGTAGTACAAATCTCAACTCCGCTGCAGCCATTCACTCACATTCCGACGGAGTTTTCCAATTTCAACCCGACTGTAGTGTTTGTGTGATATGGTCAGCATATATAGGCCGATCAGGGAAATAATAACAGTAATGATAGGGGAACCAGAGTGAAACATATGGAGGTATGAAGGGAAATCCTGTGACACTGTTAAGGTTAATGATGAAAAAGAAAACTGGGTAGCAGAATTAATTATGAAAGCTGAAAAACTGATGTGTTTTCAATATGCGTGATAGCTACGTCCGAAATATTTGAACTGCAAGTTGGCGTTACTTCGTGCCACTAAAGGCAGTGTACTTATGGCTCAGTAGTTTTGGCTTGTAGTCCTGATTTCAGTGACTGCAAACCAGTAGGGGGAATATAGATGTGCACCACTGTTTAGCTGTGTGGTAAGCGATCTTTCGTAGGGGTTTTTATTCAAAAAGGTCCATAATCTTCAAGTGATCTTATATGTGGCGATCAAACTGACTCTTCAACTCGTTTACATCCATTCACAAACTAATGCAGAAACATCCCACAGCATTCCTATATGCGACATCAGATCGTATTTAATCTATGAAGACACAAAAGCATTATCATGGACTAAACTTCGAATAGATCAATTAGATGTGCTGCACCAAATTTATTTTAGCGCTGTGGCCTTTAGCCTGAATATTAATCCTCAGCATACCATCCCTCACAAAAAATTTTAAAGGCCGACGACATAAGTTTGGAGGCTGAGAATGATGAGCGGTTTTGTTACTGCACATGATATATCCGATGTGAGCGATTGATAGCTCAAGATATTGCCTATAGCTAACCCAGGAATCAGCCATTATACGAATGCAAAGAAGTTGAGTACAATACCTGAATCATCTACCCTAAGCTAATATTTTGCATTCATGTTTTACACAAATGGTTCAAGTGGTTTCATCTGAACACAAGTACATCACCACATATGCTCTCTGTGTGGTAGTTGTGTGCTCAAAGAATATCTGTTCACTTGGCTACACGTGATGCATCTACTTCTGCAAAAGCTCTTTCACTCAATGCTGAACCATTTTCAGACACTTGGTGTTGGCACAGACAGTATAAATTCCAGCATGATCATAGGCTTTATCAGAAATACTGGTGACTGCTGCCAAGTGTCAGAGTGTGATTCTCTCATCCCTGGCTGAAATACAGTAATTGCATTAGTCTGTTCGATTAGTGATACAGTTATATGGCTGATATACGCGTTTCGTCCCGTTGCAAAATTAATTTTTAATATCTGTTATTGCCAGACCATGTTTTATCCTGACATCAGTATTCTTGAAATGTCTGCAGATAATTGGTGCAGTTGTTCAAGAGATTCTGATCTCCACGTAAAAGATATAGATGTCTACTGTTAGTAGACCACAGATGGAGATTACCTAAAGAACCACTGTACCTTCTGTTGGAGTAGATTCCATCTTAGGTTTTTTCTCATCTGCTGAGTTGTTTGGCTAGAAATATTATCCACTGTAAGAAACATCACAGATGTGATTGCCGGGCAATATTCTGTGACCACTGTGTGTTTGGAAATATAACAACTTCCATCGAGGTAAATTGTTCAGGTGATGTCAAGCGGCCGTTGAATGGTACAAAGAATACAAATCAAGGAGAATTAAAGCAGGTCCATATTCGGATCATGACGAACGTGTTGTAATCGTCAACTTTCTTTTGGCTTTAACTGTAAGAAGGGAAATGCATCCAGAGGGCAGTTATTTGCACCCCTAGAACGATTTGCATCTCCTTCTTTTCGTGACTTCGACTAGAAAAAATAAGCTTGATCATTATGTGGCCGTCTATCATTCTGAACCTACAATTTGATCACACAACTCGCTGAAGCAAAGTATTCCCAATGGCAATTTAGCCACCAGTCCACCCTAAACACTGCCGCAATTAAGAAAAAATATAGCTCCTGTACCCATTCAAGGGTGCACTGATCAACTGATAGTGCTGCATGTAGATATGCAAAACCAAAGGACACTACAGAAGTTCCACTTCCCTACCTTCAAAATCGAATTCCGTGTGACAAGCCATCATTATCACCTTAAGCACAAACAAATCAACTGATCGTTGCAGAGGGAACAATTGAAACCCAACTGAATTTACGAATATGTCTGATTTACAGCAACAAAACAATGAATATTAAATGCCTGTAAATCTTTCCACATCCAAACCTCATGAACTTGGGCCATCTCCGGTAATTGTTTATTGAGATTTTAAGGTCTACATTTGCTAAGAATAGGATGCTTCCTGAGTTTAATTCAGAAGTCTCATTATCGCTTCCAGAACATTAATCAGAATTTTCACATATCAACTGCACACTGATCCGTTAAATCAAATATATAGGGTCTTATTCCAGAAACCTTTATCCAATATCAAATCTTTGTATACATATAGACATAATGACCTACTATAGGCTTTATGATGTTTCAGTGGTCACTTCTTGGTACTGAGGAACAATTTCACGCTTAACACTTTCCTATACAACAGACTCAACGACGTAAGTCATGTAGGTTAGTTGAACTTGTCAGCGACTCTGAAGATAGGAACTCAAGGCAGATGCGCGTCTAGGCTGTCTTTAGGATGAACACCAAAACTAGTTTAGCTTACAAAATACGTATTTAATCTTTTGTTGGTCTTTAAAATATGGACTTTACCTGTGGCAAGCCATTCGTCAATCTTCAATGAATGTCCAATGACCTGGCATAATGAATTCGGTTTCGTTTCCGTTGGAGGTTAAAACCTCCACTATGATGTAGTTGATTGCTGTTCAACAGAAGACTGGAATAATTCGATCAGAAGTACATTATCATCAGTCGTGCTTATTTGCATGCTTTGAAGCTGAAACTTTTGCATCGGTAACGTTTCTAAGCTGTATTGCAGCCACTAGTGTTGCAATTTTCTCGTGCTGAATTCCTAACAATAGAAAAATAAACAGTCCTAGAATTATCAGTTTTTCTTCTGGTATTTTCGAGTTATTTGCAGTTCATAGCATTCTGAATTGATCCTATTGGTCTTCTGGCAACAACAGCAGCTCTAAAATTCATCGGTTGACAGTCCTTGAACCTGATACATTTAGACCAGTCTTCCACTGAAACTTTATGGATTTCATTCTCAACCGTGCGAAGTCACCACATAACAACACACTACTTGCACTGTAAATTTCGTCGTTGTTTGTTGTAGAGTTTAAGACTCGCCAGTTGACAGAACCCGTTGTCTCAGCTTCTGCTGGTACTCATCGAGGTACGCTTCTTGAGAACCAAGGCCTATGAAATGTAGCTCATACCACTGGCCATCGTCGGGTAACCATCAGAGTCAACGATAGAAATTCATGCAATGACTGGCTATTCCACTTCAGTGTAGTCCTCATTGATGAATGTCTCTCTGAGTTCAGGCGTCGCTTCTGTGGATTTAGTGCATCTCGCCGTCATTTTATCTGCTCCGGTTATATGGTCAAATGTCCATCACAAAGACCTGTCAGACTTGAATGTTTACATGCATGATATTTTCACGGGAGGACAACAACATTCCAGGTAGTCCATGACTTCTTTGCTCCACCCTTGTATCAGACACTATATTGGGCTACTGTAGCGTTGCTGAACAATTGTATTTTCACAGGCCTCAAAATGAATTTTAGAGTGACCATTGATTTAGCTGCACCAATCCTCAAGACGTTAGTACACGTTCTTATGTTTCGGTTCATTCAGAAATTATAATTGTTATCCATCATGGATACTCAGTACCTCGCTAGGACAGCTTCTCACTGATACATTGAACCATTCATCTTTGGCTAAGTTTCTTTTGGATGCTTCACTGTTGGAAATGACTAGCTCTCAGACAGCACTTCACCTACAAATAAACTTATTAACACGTAGATTTCAACGTTCAAAGTAATCTGAACCCCCATATTCCACACAAAACTTATTTTCCTGAAGTCTTATCCCGCTTTCTACATCTCGCTGACGATGCCTTGTGATGCTGTCGTTGAATGAAATTTATCAGAGGAATGGTGATGTGGCGTAGCAAAGTGTCATTCCATCCACCGAAGAAATTCTAGAAAGTTATAGAAACGGTGACTCTAAACTATAGCAGCCCAAAACGAAACTAACCTTAGCAATTAATCAGATTCGTAAGAAGTAAAAGTGCGCAGTTTGAAATAGACGTCTACATACAGGTAATGCAATGTTAAAAATTGTTATATAAGATAAAATCCTTGTAAATGTTCCAAAAAAACCTTCCAGTTCCTCGCTTGAGTCCTCATAGTCAGGTTAAACCAATTTTTGTAAATAAATTTGTCAAGGTCATTAGGTAGTTTCGTTTTGGGCTGCTATAGTTTAGAGTCACCACAGAAACATCAAGATGTACAGAGGGTTTTGAAGGTGTGCTACTTTCAATAGAGCAGTCGTTTTTCATTTGACAAACAAGCTCATTCACATCGGTTATATTACTTCCACTAGGTTGTAAGCAGTTTCATGTGTCTGGCAAATTAAATCAGAGGCATCTGAAAGTAGGGATCATTAAAGGGAAAAACCACCATACACTTTCGTTAATAAGTTCAGGATAAAGGAATAAAATTAACTGAAACGGAATTAATGAGTTTCTAGGACGTCATCTTCCTACACTTCTTGGAGGATTGCGAGCGAGATTAAAAAAGAATCAAGTCAAGCGATAAGCGTCTCACCACTTTGCTCAGAACCATACAGCAAATTTCTATAAACGCCTCCCAGCTGCTGAAAGAATGGTAACGTACGTGAGTCCTTTTATCAATGTATTGGAAATAATATGACCAAGAAATTTAAGTCTACAAAACCACAGAAAAATACAATCAACATTCCATCTTTATTTAATACACCAAAATTTTTGACAACCTTTTCTGCTCACCTCAGCGACTGATATAGTCAGGTTGATCAAAGGATTTGAATTTTCTGTAATTTCAGTGATTCTGTGAATTTTTGAACCCTATGCGGGCTTTCTAGTTTATCTTTCGGTGTTTCGCGAATTCATGTGACTGTCTAAAATTATCTTCCTCGATATACCTTCTGGGTGGCTTTATTGCACATTACCGCTAATTATAACGTCGTAATCCGTTTCTCTGGTTGTTCATTGGTAATTTAATAGTATTATAATATATTTATTCCTATCTATGTAGGACACATAAGTTGTACTTGGATGAAGTTTTGCATTAAAATCTTTTTCTGACGTACGTATTGTCGATGGCATTATATTCTTGAACTGAATTATACTTGATGCACTTTTATCAGAAAATGACGCTTAATACTAGTATCTGAGGAAGATAATGGGTTAAACGATTTAACAAGAGTCAAATGTATGCCTCTAAGTTTTCAAGAAATCATGCTACTATACTTGGCCTACCTAATGAAATCCCACAGTAACCACCGAATAAGCAGGTGGAGCCACTTTAAGAAAGGATACGTCGTAAAATCGACTCTACGTATGTCCATCTGTATTATTTTGTGACTGTTCAAGTATCCTGACAAAGCCAGTTAATCCTCACATTGGCATCAGATATATATTCGAGAGCACCTTCACAAATAGCAGGAAACAACACCTTTTTGATAGATTTGACTCTTAAAACGAGTATGGTGATCTGAAAAAGGTTCAGACGCAATTAGGCAGCTAGTATCCTGTGATTATTAAGAGCTTTTAGGATAGAATCATACAGGGTAGTGTTAGATTAGGGATCGTTATCGCTGTCTGAGTGGAATGAACAGGTCATATGGAAACAACACAGGTAGCAAAAAACAAAAAGTTGGTAAATTTGCAGTCCCTGGCTATCAAAATATGTTTTATAAACTCAGACACTAATAGTTTGGAAGAGTAATTAGCTGCCATTTTGAAAGTTATTAAGGATAGCGAAAATTTGCCAACAAGTGATCACTTCTAATTATAGCACTGTTAGTAAGAAAACAGAGAGTAAGTCCTGCTCTTTCTGCGAATTCGTCGTAAACACTATCTGATTAATGATGACCATGGTTTGTAACCTACTTTACGGTCACTTCTAAGAACACCGCAAGCAGCTCATCGACATGGTATAACCAACATGAAGAAATATCGCCAACGGCGCAGTGAAAAGTGAAACGCAATACACCGAAGTTAGCGATGAATGACAGCAAATAATATCACTGTGCTTATCATCAATATGAACTTTTTTGACGTACAAAATGATCTTCACTTATCCTGAGGAAAGGTAGTTGAGGTGTGTGTGCGCTTGAACTGGCTATTTTCATAACGAGTAGCGCTAGCCACGATTTTCCATAATCTACCAGACGTAGCAAGAGCGTGCGCGTAAGGCAATATCTATTTAATCGAACGGTCAGATTGTTGTTTGTTTATTCCTGATTTGTCGGCTGCGTGTTGGGATTTGTAACGTTAGCTTAGCCCCAATTCCTGATTACGAGACAACAAGTCTTGTCCCCTAGCGATTTGAATATCTACTCAAGTGAGTGTTTCTCTCTGACGAATGTTGAACTACAAACACACATTTTTCATATCGGTAAACAATATTTTCATAGTAACAAGCGATTAAAAAAACGTTACAATGCTACTGAGATGAAAACTATGAAGACCGAATAATTACTTTACTAAAACCCAGCTTCCAATTTACAGCCTCTCACAAAAGGCTTCCACTACTCTGTAGCTTTTAATTTAAGCAGTGTGATTTAGAAATTCCAGTACCTATGATAGAAACCTATCAACTATCACCTAAGAAGATGCCAGTTTTCATCAACTTGCGTCTGGGATGTGAATTTTTAGCACTGCTTGATATCTTATATGCGTTTCTAGTGACACCTGAACTATACATACATAAGTAAACAGAAGCGGTTTCCATTTGACTCGATTTTATGCTTTTGCTGTCTTAGACTACTGCCACCAGCATACAAAACGCATTTGATAGCGTGAATCACGAAATAACTCGTAAAATTAAAAATTTAGGGGTTAATATTTATTAAGGTTATTAAATGACCAGCAGCGGTAAACAAGATGTTACCTTACATAGATACAAATATATTTGTAGTAATGTTTAGTTTCCACTACAGGAACATCATAGGCTGCACCAATCACCAGTGCAGGACGAGTTCTTCACATTTGTGGTTTTGCGCTGCGAGTACTATTCTGCATATTTATGTCTACAAATTTTCTGTTTTCTTTCGTTGCATTACTTTCAAAATGTTAAATACCGATACTGTAGATGTTAATTTTTAAAACATTCACTCACTTTTGAGATATCTTGGAATTACGTTTCAGAAAATCTGTAACTTTAATCCTGCTTGAAATGACGCAAGGGTCTAAATGAAGAACTATCTCGTAATTAATATCCTTTTTTCTAATTTTAGCGTCTGCAGATCAATAGAAACACAAGGAAATTGCAGCTTATTATTTCTGAAAAATGAACTTGACCTTTATCAGAAAAATTTCAGGCATTACTGCATTAGATTTAATAACCACCTGGAATTTGAGCTCTAAATGCATTGGACATTGAGATGAATATATTGTACCTATCGAAGTGGAGGCAGGCGGTTGGTAGTTTGCGTTACTTAGTGACTTCCGAAACTCATATCATGGATTTTTTGAAGCGTTCAAAGTTCGACAAGTTAATCGGTATGAGTGATTTTGAAATTCTTTGAACACATCATATTTTTCAGAAAAAGCAACTAGTGAAATGTTAATCGAATCGGATATTGAGACCACAATAACGATTTGTGATATTATTCGCAGTCAAGAGATTTCGTAAGCTAATGACTTCTCTTATTTGAACTTTAGACCGAAATACGCTGTTCAGTGTGTTAAAAAACGTCTTCAGTGCGACAATCCCAATGTCGTTTTACATACACTTGATGTATTATTCACTTTTATAATAAATAGTTTCTGTAGGTCCTCGAGTCATTGATGAAAAATTGTGGCTCACCTGTCCATGAAGAAGTTTGTAGCTCTGAGTTCATGCAGGACCTTGTTGGATTGATCGATGTAAGTTTTTTGACGACGCTTAACCTTGTCTAGACCTCTCCAGATGTCCGCGCAAAGCTCCTCGAGTGTCTCCAAAACTGGGCATATGTTTTTCGCGATCAGTCGGGTTACTCGGCTGTAACAGCTGCCTATGAAAATTTGAAAAATGCCGGATATACTTTTCCGGAATTTTCAGAAAGCGCAGCTATGTTTAGTGTTGTTTGTGCTCCGAGTTGGAAAGAAGGAAATGCTTGTCACCGATGCAAGTCTGCGTTTACCACATTTAGACGCAAGGTAAGATCTTGTTTTTAATTTTGATTTTTATTAATTTAATCCTTTCTTTATAAGAACCTGCTCAGATGTAATGTTTAGTTTCTTGCCTTCATCATTTCTTTGAGATTAAATCGACACTTGCAACTTTGTACTACCTCTCATTCAGGTAGATAACCGTCACACGTATGGTGACTTATCATCTGTTAAGTTAATTTGTCAACATTTCGGAATTTCTGTTCTCTTATTAAACTTAACCCCGGGAGACTTAAGCCAGCTTATCACACTGAAGATATTTTTAAAGAGTATGAAAGTCAACTAGATATAGAAAAATTAGTCCTTTTCCTGCATTGAAATGAGTAGGTTGTGCTTTATTTGTTCAAGTTGTTTCGCATCAGGTCACTAACCTGTGTTGAGATTGTAGGTCAGGTACTTTGGCCATTAAGAACTTAGGTATAAAATATCTCATGAATCAAAGCAAGTCAAATAATAATAATCAAATAATCTGGTTCTGTTAAATAAGTGACTGGCAAACTAATGAACATGTATCGTAATAAACTTACTGAGGCAAAGTCAGGTAAATGTCAAGTAAATACAGCAGGCAAAGTTGGAAATATATCGTTAATTTTTAAAGGATCATTTTTGCGCCACATTTTAAGAAAATTTCTAAAATACTTCACATACGTCTCTAGACAGTTAATTTGCCCAAATTCGCTTCCTTCGTGCACATCACATTAACTTTAAGCATGAAATCAATTTTGGATGCTCAGTTTTATTCCTATATTATGTTTTATCTTCGAATGCTTCAACTATCTGAACTTTAAGTTGTAAATCCAACCAATCACTTTCAAAACCACGTATCAGATAATTTTATTTGATATAACGTACAGTGATATTATTAATAACTGAATGATTTTCATTGAGTTAAGCATTGTTAATAAGGCTCAAAGGCTGCTTAGTTTCCCAGGGTTTGTTTTTTTCCCGATCACTTTTTGGTTTAGCCGAGTATTGACACTAAAATTCGAGACGTTTTTATTAGCTAAGGTAATTCGTTTTAGACTTACCTTTCTTAGAAATTGTAGTCATCAGTAATTACTAGTGGTCAAATACATGTTTGATTCCCGTCCTTCAACTGAAACTTCGATCAACTTCACTTATGATCTTGAATTGTCATTGCTGAATACCTGTGAAGATATCATACTAGGTGGCTATTCATTCCATTGTTTCAGGTTATTTAAAACTGCCTCAACTTTATTAACTGTCTAATATCGTGTGAATCTAGATAACACTTGAATAAGGGGCAACGAATGAGTCAATGGAGATGTGGCTGACTAACTTAAACACCTGACTTTCACCGATGGGGCCCGCTCCATTTATTTAAGCATGAGCAACTGGGTAGTGTCACCAGCCCTCAAACAAGTGTGACATACGACATATTCTGGGTAACTGAGTTCTAACTAACTAAATAATGAAAACGTAGCTGTAGCTCAGCCATATTCTTTAAATTGTTATCGCTGTTGACTCCGTCGCCTCTCTTGCAAGTGGATCATATAATCATCATTCTGTGACGTAGTTTGTGTAAGCTCTGACCGCATTCTTGTCCCCGTAATATGTCTAGACCGTTAACTGCTGTACTTTAGTACTTTTACCTTGTGCTGTCCAGCACTACTTCTAGTCGTTGAGCAGGAATTGGTGACCTGCAATGTTTTCGCTTCTTGTGCTCGATAACTTCTAATATAAGTTGTTTCGCATCAGCCTGATGTGGGTGAATTTAGTGAAAAAATCTACTCCTTTCAGTCTTAGGATCAAAAGTATCTCTTGCTGTTGCTACAGTAGGTACTGTCAGGCTTCCAAAGGTCTAGCGAGCACGCATTTTTCTTTTTCATGATGACACTTCGCAGTTTTGGTTCAGTTGTACTTGGATTTCAGTGAATCATTCTTTGAGTATGTAATGATTTGCATATGCCACCACTAAGGTCCGTTTGTGATCACATTTTTGCGTTGTAAATACATTTACTAAGTTTCCATAGTGGCAGAATCTCACTACGTCTATAATTTCTCTTATGAACCACCATTTTTAATTTTATTTTAGCATCATTGCCGTAATTGCGGTCAAGTATTCTGTGGAGAGTGCACCACATCCCGTGCTATCTTACCCAAATATGGTATCGAAAAAGAAGTGCGCGTTTGCGACTTGTGTTTCGAGACAATTAACAGGTAATTTTTTCGAATATTCCTTTCTTACTCAGCATTCCTCTATTACTCTATTAGGTTATAAGCCTAAGTTCTGATAAACTTTCATTTTAATACAATCATTAATTGTTTGTGTCACACACTGTATGAACCGGAATCTTGTAGTCCGAAGATTCATATCATCATAACACTTATTTTTTATCTAAACATAAAGTCTCAGCAAGTCTCGCTAAATGCTTAGCACGACGTAGTAATTAAACTAAATAAAGACTAGGTGGAAAGTAACATTGAAAGAATAACAACAGCACTTATTACTTTGTATTCCCTTTAATAGTGGGAGGATCAAGTAAGCTGCTGCATACTCACAACTGATTAAGACTAAATCATTTATTTATCAATAATTGTCAAGTCGCAGCAACATTAGAATGGTCGAGATATGCGATTTATCCAAAGTATCATTAGTAATTTCCGCATACTTTACTGATATTACCTCTTCAGTCTCTCTCAATCCGTTTTAAGATAATGAGATAACATGAAAAAAATTGGTTGTGCAGTTTTCTATTCCTAGAAAGACTCCCATATATTTTATGATACCGAGCAGACACCTCCTTGAAGTCTGCGTTTATATACATTGGCTGAAAGTGCATCGCCTAAACCAAAAAATCACAGAGAGTAAATGCACTGCGTCATCCATCAAGAACTATTTTGAGCCATATCACCAATTGTCTCCAGCCTTCATTGGTTTTTACCAACCCGAGGGGACCCCAACCAGGATGTCTACACCTCCCTACGTCTCTGGTTTGACTAGTGAAGCCATGTTTTCGTCTGACCACCACCGGCTATCTCTTTTCCAACCTGATCCATCCTATGTCAGCTAACATTACCCAGTGTTGAGGAAGGCGATCGATGTCTAGGGATGCGTAACAAACACATGTACTAATCATCTCAATCGATGAAACTTCACAAGCTCGTCAATCGATTTACTCTCCTTACCTAGCAGTCGACCGATCGATGCCTTACCTCAATATTGCTCACACTATTACATCTATCACCTAATATGGGAGATAGAACGCAGTCATGGTATGCCAAGCTCCCGAGCAACCAATATAATGGGACACGTTAAGGGAAAATGTGTTTCATGCTAAATAATACATTGGCTGTTATTTACCTTTTAAAACTAATATATGTGGCTTTCACCGATGCATTGTTTTAAGGAAACAAAAATAATAATGAAATTGTCATCCAACTATCGGTGCCTGAATAGTGACTGAAGGGAAAGTTTTTCCTACATAGACATTCCCAGGAAGTTCTTCAATGAATAAAATATCCCCAAATTGAGTCATAAGAAAAAGGCGTAAACAGCGAAGAAAATTTTCTTTTCGACGATTCATTTTCATGAGCTGTACAATCGTAATTATATTTAACAAAGAAATCTTTAGACCAATCAGATACTGGTAAACTTTGTCCTCGAAAAATGTATTACGTAATGTAAGGTGTAACCTAGAAGGGATGACTAATTGTAAGTTAGAAAAGAGGCAGAAGTTGGCATGACGTAATAAGTGTGAGATAATGACTAATCAATAAGCTCGTGTAGAATGGACAGGAACTAGTGGAAAGGCGATAAAGTGTTTTTACATAAAATCTGTATGAAAAAGCAATGTTATTAATAAACAGTAATAGAGTGGTAATAAAATATGGATGATGGGAATAATAATGATAATAAAATAATAGTAGTAATAACAATAATAATAGTGAACTTACATAATAAAAAAGAAGCAAAATTATAGTAAGAACTTTACTCTGGCCACGGTAGGGCGAGTGAATGTATGTATCGCTTTTGAATGCAGAGGTCCGGTTTCAGATCTCGAATAGCTAATGCTTCAGCTATGTACAGATGGCGTATGTACGATATTGAGGGACTCTGTGTAGCACTGTGAAGCATTCATGCGGGGGTGCTCGATGTCCGGAGATGACAAGGTGTTCGAGGATAGAGCTGCTGCTATTCTTCTTTTCTCCTCTGGCTAACCAAGCTGGACAGTGTTCCAGAATACGTTTGTGGACTTGACGTTGCGTACGGCCGATATACTTTGCTCCACACGAGCAAGTAAATTGATAAATACACATTGAAGTGGCCAAAAGCGGTATCTTATCCTTACGTTAGACTGGATTAACTGTCTGCTGGAGAATGTGATACGTAAGGTGGCTGTTGGAAATGTCTTCTTCAGACATTTAGAAAGGCGGTTTCTGAGAATTTCCGCTGCGATGTCACCTTTGAATTCCAGGTTCATGAAGAGAGTTTTCTTAGGAACAGTTGCGATTTTTGGCGACGGAGGCTTCTCTTTCATGTTTTTGTCTATGAATCTTGGTGGATACCCGTTCTCTAGTAGGGTTTCACGTAATAAATTTAATTCTTTCTCTATCATGTCTTCCGAACAGATTTTTCTAATCCTTGAACTTAATGTACGTACCAGGTTTCGCTTTCGGATCAGTGGGACGAAGCTCTGGAAGTTGATAAACTGTCCCGTCCATGTTGGCTTGCGATATATCGATCTTTGGATCGTACAGTCGTGTCTTCTGGTAAGTAGTACATCGAGGAATGGAAATGCCATGTTCGATTCACGTTCTAAGGTGAATTTTATTGATGGGTGTGCTGCGTTGAAGGTTTTGAGGAGATAATCTAAATCAGATTTTTCATCACAAATTATGAACGTATCATCTACGTATCTCCTGTATAAGTGCAGTTGACTTATCAAAGGATCGAGGATGTTGTTTTCGAGACTAGCCATGAAGCAGTCGACTAGGAGTGAACCGAGAGGAGATCCCATGGCTATACCATCTTTCTGTACATAGATTTGTTCATTGAATTTGAACTGGATATTAAACGTACATTTGAGAAGTAGTTTCTTCAGGTAGTTTATGGGAAGAGGAACTTTTAGGTTGTTGGTTTCTACATCGAAAATGAATCATTGAAAAGAAAATTTTCTTCGCTGTCTACGCCTTTTTCTTATTCCCAGGAAGTGTGAAAGATTTGTTGTTTTAATGGAACTCAGATGACTTCGAAGCCAAACTTAGTGTTTTCATCAACCCCGATCGCTATCGCTAATTTACAGAGCGGGACTTGAAGTCAAGATCCATTGGCTACATACAGTTTATTAACTATATCTACACTGATATGTGTATCAGTAGAGTAATTTTTGGGGTAGTCAGAATTTCAATTTTCATCGGATTCACTATACCTCTTTTTATATTTGGGGGAGATAAAAAAGTCGATTCTTAAAGTATACATTTCTCAAAACTCTAATTGTTTATTATAGCTGACAAACAGTATCTTCATACTATTAGCATAATCAAAAATTCAAATTCAAACGACAAGGTTTGTTGTGTAGTCTAAATGGAAAACGTTTTGTTTGTTATGTCGAACAGTCACCAGATCAGTAAGTGTTGGTAAGTTGTCACTTATCAAAACACAGTTCTGTGTTCCAATTCATGTAAGTAGGATGTTTCTTCGTAGCATAGTGATTTCCTTATTCTATACACTGCAATACTAATTGGTGAAATAATTTTTTTCCCTCTATTGAATCAAGACCGTCAACAGCTTCAAATAATTTAGAAGATAAAAAGAACATGGAAAAAGAGAATCAGGTAGGTATGTTTGTGTTTTGTGTACAAATTAAGTTCTTAGATAAAAGTCTTTAATATTTCATTAATTCTCTTAAGTATTTCTGATGTCTTAAAATTTAGCATTCTTAATTCATATTCCGGCATCTTTTACATAATCGTTATGGCGTTCACTTTCACAAAAATATTCTAGATTGTCCTTTGATGCATTTATGACTATGTCTAGTATTCCTCACAGTGGTTTATAGTTTGCAATTTTAGTTTTTGCGATCTTGTTGTATGCTGGGTGGGGGGCTCAAAGTGGCAAAGACTTTTCAGTGTTGACTAGCACTCTATATTTGTATGCGCGGATGTTCTACCTGTGTATATTTATTACCAAATAGTTCCATAAATGATTCCATCACATTCTTCTGCAATGTATAATACCATAAAGGTTTGATGTTTTTTCGGTGCAAGAGTGTGTAGTACTTCTGTCGAATTTCCGTAGATGCACTGGATTCAACGAATAAGCTAAAATCTGTAAAAGACAGTGGACGTTTGTAAGATATATTACACTTTATATCACTTCACTCTCTTTCTCATCCAACTGTCATAATGATTAGAGGTTAAAAATGTCCAAATATATCAAATATATAATTCAGCTGTTCTGGCGAGAATGTACAACACTGATTTATTCTGTACGTGCTATCCTAGCGGCTTCCATTCCGTTTTCTGACTGAACATGCTTGGGAGAATCGAAGGTGGACTGACCACTTAACGTATAACCTTGCACAGAAGTATACCAGTTCAAATTGCTATATAAAAGAGAATAGAAATAGTCATTCTACAATAAAAATATGTGTATGAAAAAAAGAATTGATTAAATGAAGAGTAGTGAATACATTCTATGATCAAAAGAATTTGTCTTCAACTTCAAAATCTACATCTGTCTAACTCTAAATCACCAGGAACTATTCCTGTTAACGTATCGATTTCTAAGATTGCTAACACTCGTGTATGTTCTTTAAGGGATTCTGATCAGTTGTATTACGTTTCTTTTCTTAAATCCTTTTCTATTGTTTTGTGAATGACACATCCGTTCAAGGTTTTGTTTAAATCCATTTGTCAGTCTGACACTGAATTGGGGTTTCATCTTTTTTAAATATGACTGAAGTGATGCATCCCCGTCAATCATTCTGCTGCTCTTGTAATTTTGTATGCCTTTTTAATGGTACAGGGTTATGAGGTCATATGTTTAAAATCCTAAATATGAATTTTCACTAAGGCTTATCTTATCAACAACAAGTTTTCTGGGAAATGCTTGGAATCCTCTGCCGATTGCTACTTAATCTCATAACCTTAAGGCAGAGTATTGTCTAACTTGGTGATGTGTTAGAAACCAGTGTCCTGAGTTACTTTATGACTTTGTTTAAAATGGACCATACATTCATTTATTCATTGTCTTTTTCCATACCGTTAAAATGCCTTGCAATCCGATATATATATATATTTGATGTTCTTTCGGTTACTTTTAATATTTCGTGTGTATCACGAGGTATGTCAACTTGAGCTAAGTCCATATCATGAGGTTTTGCAGTTTGTTATTTCGTTATAATGACACAGTTGCATTTTTAGTGTTATGCCTACGCACAATTGGATCATCTGTTCTACCTTGCTAGGTTGTGGTAATTGTCCACTTCTAAGCATTTAAGTTCTATTTTCACTCTGACTTATTTAGGTTACCAGTTTTGCGATTTTTTGTAAGCTACTTACAACTCGAAGACGAACTGTCTTTGTTGCTCAGTGATTTACAGAATTTAACTTTATCCTAACTACCAGCTTCGACGCGAAAGGGAACTGAAAGAACGACAACTAGAACAACAGGAAAATGAAGATTTGGAATTAGCTCTAGCTTTAAGTGCCAGTGAAGCTGAGACAAACCAACGAAATGTAAGTTGTTATATTGGTATACTTTTTTTTTCATCGTGATTCATAATTACTGAGTGCTATATATTTAAATAGTCCTATAACAAGTTCCCGTGCGTCGGTGGCGTAGTGGTTAGGACGCTCGCCGACCATGCACATGGTCCGTGGTTCGATCCCCGGCCGACGCACTCCTTTACCTCGCTAACCCAGAAATAACGCTGGTGAAGAGGAAAGGTTAGGCATGAGGCTAGCAACCTCATCCTGTAAAATAAGCACTGCTACAGAAACTTCAAGCCATTAGCTTGAAGCCCTATGTTCCACTTGGGGACGTAAAGGAAATAATAATAACAAATTCCCAGCAGTTTTACCTGATTTTATACAAGGTAATATATAATGCTTCTTAATAAGTTGAACAGTTACTATCGTCATCGTTTGGATCATTGTGAAACCCTATTTTATAGTGCTTTGTTATGTTCTGTTTGCCGATTGGTGTAAATCGTGAAGTTTTCATTGATCATTTGGAATTCTAAGTGAAATAACCGCCTTCCCTGATAACCTTAACCACGGAGATTTCTTTATCGTTGTATTAATCAAAACATTCATAAATGGGATTTTGTCCTCTTATTCTTCTTCCTGTGTATATTCCATGTTGTAAGAAACATTGTTGGTGAAGTTATGAGTGCTTTCCACATCAAATTATTTCTTCATACTTTCACGAATGCATAGTATCTCTTTCTTACCTGATACCATTTATACTGTCAAGTGGGTGACGTATTTTGGCCCGTTGTAAAATCGAGGTAAAATGAGTTACTTAGATTTTATGAACCATTTATCTTACTTTGCGATTTATCCTGACATGAGTTAACTTAAGATTTTTTTTGTTTCCCTTTGGTTACGATTTTTTCATGAGGTAGTCGCATGCACAAATTATCTTTGAGCAGATCAGTTATCAGGTAGGCAGGTTATTTCATTCAAGGGGAAATCCCAAAAACTCAATTCTGTTCCATGTTAGTCCTGGAGAATTTGTGGAGAAGGATAGTGAGGGCTTCACAATTAAACTATTCTCCTTTAAGAACACAACGGCACCGAAAAAATCATATTTACCCACTAACCAGTTACTTTCTAATCATTAGTCTACTGTAGGCCTCCGTTCATGGTAGAATGTTAATCTGTTTTTATTTTCTGTCAAATAAATAATGATGGTTCGAAAAAAATTTAGTAATTCTTGCATCTTTTGCATTGTCTACCTAGTTGGTGTATATACTTTCACCCATTCCCGTCTAGTATTGTGTAGATTGTTATTTTCCACATATTACTTCAATAAACAAATAAATGACAGCATCAACTATTGTATATCAGCCTGTCAGTTGTCAAGAATATTTCAAGTTATCGTTTATGCATTATTCGACTGACAAAAAGTTTCTATGATCGGATAATATACTACTTTGGTTTCCTAAACACTTACATGGAACAAAATTCACACTCGTTGCAAATCTCTTTGGGAATTATATATATAATGTTGAAAATATGGTTAAAATGTGTGTGCAAGTTTACAAATTTTTGGCACTTATCTATAAAATTTAATTCATAACGACATTTACACTATACAGTACCTAGCTGATGTCGGAAATATGCTCTTGTTATGTTATTAGTTTATCCTATATAGTGAATTTGTTTGTCTTTTTGTAACAGAATCAAGTAAAACCTGTCTCTAATGTCAATAAACCTCCTACATCATCGACGTCTGGAGTTGCTCATCTCCTTCCGGTTCTAGATACAAGTGAAATGGATCCTGAACTTGCACAATACCTGTCTAAACACTATCAGAGAACGCATAAGACTCCTCTTGATATGAATTCACCTGGTGTGCCATTTCAGGAATATTCTCAAGATCCTTCTGGCCTTTCACAGTCTACTACTCAACCGAGTGCACCTATATACGCTTCTAGTACACCATCTGAGCATGGTATGCTTTCACTGACCTCACTTAAATCGGGTTTAAACAATGATTTAAACGCATCAGAAAAAAGAGCATCGCTTGTAACAGTAAGTTTTCTGAATTCACTATTGTAATGTCCTTCATGAAGATATACCACGAATTCATATATATATATATATATATATATATATATATATGAGAGAGTTTACTGATGACATTACTACGGAATAACATTGGATCTAATAAGAATAAAAATAATATTACTAGAAGTCTTGGGGGAATTAAACATGGAGAGATTAGAAATGGCAAGAGAAAGACAAAGTGTACAGTTTGCTATAGTCGAATTTTCGTTGTATTACATAAATGCTCGATCTTGCCCATAGTGTGTTGCTGCGATTTGGTCGTTAGAGGACATTAAAGTGTATTGGTACCCGTACAAGCGTATGGCGAAATTCTGGCTCCAGCTTTCAAACAACACATTTCTGCAGTGCGAAAATTGCAATGCTTTGAAATTCAGTGTATTTGACATGTGTTTCACATCTGTTAAACTTGAGGCAATGCTACAAAATTGTTCTGCACCAACTTCTTATTTTGAAGGCAGAGGACTGAATGTCTGACTGCTTTCTGGTGAAGTGGTTGCTGATAAAATCACTGCATGGATAAAGAAAGAATTGTTAGGAACTTATAATTTTTTCTCCACACCTTAATATCCTCTAGTGGTTAGCCAGTGAGTGACTGTCTTGTACAGCAATCCTCTCTGTTTTTCTGGGGTATGTGACAATTAAAGCCAAACACAAAGGAAGTATGCATATATTTATTATGTCTTTGAAGTAACCTATAGCTGTAGTGAAACAACAAGAAGCTGAGTGAGAAAATCATTTCGAACGGTGTAGCTATGAATATGCATTGAAAGGGATGTCCGAGATATTCTTAGTACATGTGTGAAATCATTGATTTTTCCGAAGAGTTGTTACGGTCAAGGCCCAAGAAACCCGATCTCCTACATTTTGCTGAAGTAATTACCATCGAAATCTTTTTATGCAGAAAGAGACAGTGATGTCAACCTTTTACTACGTTGGTGATTATACCTACAAAACAAAGGTAGACGTATTTTTACTGCATCATCCACTCTTGAATATTCTTTCTTCTGAATGAAAAGTCTTTAATTTTTGTTTGAACTTCGCTCACCTTACTCCTGTGGTTATTGTAAAATGTTTTCGTAATTAGGCAACCTCTTATATACCAACAAACTGTTTCGAGTTGAACTTTGTTTCTATCCAAAGTTTTGGTCTCTGTCCCCAGTTTTTTCAAGAATATTCGTTTAAATAATCTTATAAATAGTTAATCCTTTTGCCATCTAAGTAATTAAACTGCTTACACTATTCTGACTTATCTCACCTATGCTTTTTGTCAATAACATTGCCAGTGTGATAAAAGTATATACAAACTTCTTTATAATTTGTATATTTTGATATAGTTTAGGTTGTAAAGAATCTGCGAAATAATAAAGATGAGCTCATATTTATCCTGTTACACTTGTTCTTCTTGCTTTGCTTAAATTTACCAATGGGAAGAATTGTTACTACTATATTATGAAAGCCATATCAGATTCCCATTTCTCAGTAATTTAAAACAGTTTATCTGTTAGTAAAAATGACTTTCAAAAATATTATTTTCAGAATTCAATTAATGGGAATAGTGATGTAAACCCCAATATGCCAGATGTTCCTGAATTAACAAATCCAAAGCAAGAAGAGTTTCTTGAAGCTTTACGCGGTAGTATAGAATTCTTCGTGAATCGCTTACAAAGCAATAATCAAAGAGGACGGAATATTTCAAGTGATACAACAGTTCAAGCTTTATTTCTGACTCTGAATGATATGCATCCACAATTATTGAAGTATAAACATTTCATGGAGGAACGGCGAGGTGAGCGTTTTAATTGTTTCCTCAAATGTTCAGTTAACCCGATTTTACTATTTGGCTGTGATAGTTATCAGAATTATTATAGCACCAATAGTATTACTGATGTCGAAGAAACTTACTGGCAGATGGATAACTACCATTTTATCAGCAGCATATTATATATTAAGCCAGTGATACAAGATTACGTTCAGCAGATTACTGATACCTGAGTTGTGAATATTATTATTATAGAACACTTTATAATGTTTTTTAACCTCCTCGTTTTTTTTGGAATATTTATCGTCCGCCTTTACTTATTTTTTTATCCTAGCCTATTTTGAAAAGCTGCAAGATAAGTTGAATCAAATTCGAGAAGCTCGTGAAGCTCTGGATGCACTGCGTCACGATCACGCTATTCGTAAACAGTTGGAAGAGCAAGAAGCAGCTCGTTTGCGTCAGCTACAAATTATGCAGAAATTAGAAGCTATGCGTCAGCAGAAAAGAGTAAGTTAAATGTACATCTTAGCTGGTCTGTATGCATGATGCAAAATGTGATGGAATTCATATTTCGCTTAATTTAGCGTTTTAGTGTCTTTTTTTTATTCCTTCACGTCCCCAGTGGAACATAGGGCTTCAAGTTAGAGGCTTGAAGTTTCTGTAGCAGTGTTTATTTACTTTTACAGGATGGTGTTGCTAGCCTTATGCCCAACCTTTCCTCTTTACCAGCTTTATTTCTGGCTTAGTGAGGTAAAGGAGTGCGTTGACCGGGATTCGAACCCCGGACCGTGTGCATGGTCAGCGAGCGTCCTGACCACTGTGCCACCGACGCACGTTTTTGTGTATAAATAATTAAAAATGGTAATGACATTCGACAGCAATATAAAGAATATCGTAGACGTGTAAATACCAATGCATTTGTTGGTACTTACAATTTAATAGCCATCACACATTCATCTTCAATATCATTTCCAATAGTAAGGCTTTTTCGAGTTATAGTAATGGGGCCATACTCCTATCAGCGAAGTTCTAGTGATTAAGTACCCAACTTTATAGAAAGGCACCGAATACCGTTAGTGTAAACAATTTGATTGTTGCTTCCATTCCTGAAAAACAGTGAAAATAAAAAAATGTTGGATATACTTATCCCGAAAAGTAATGCTATCAGTTTAGTCGCCGTCTTTATCCCATCCGCACATAAATTATGTGTTATCCTTGATGTAGGATACAATTTTAGTTTATTACCAAAGGTTTAATGGGGTTGATTTTAGGTGTCGTTATATTCCTATATGCTCAAAGAATCAAGCCAGCATATTCAGTCTATGCAATAATCTCTCTTTGGCTAATGTCTTATAAACATTTATAGCGTAAACGGTAATTTACCACTAACCAGTAAACGCAATGCTTTAAATTGGATGTATTTTTTCAGATCAACAGAGTATCCTGAGAAAACCAATACGCCTATGAATTTAGTTATTAAAGATAGGTGTGAGGATATTGTTGTATCATATAAGAAATAAGTCTTATAATGGCTTTTACGAATTTAAAACAAGCAACAAAGGCTAATAAAGCAGGATTTAATGAATTCATCAAATTTCCGTAGAACTCGTCAACTCAACTAATATATATATCTTTGGACATTTTAGGAATTATCGGTTCTACTTTTTATGCATGCACTGTGAAAAAAGAGTTGTAAATTTTTCATATCAATCGTCAAACCTGTTTTTTTGCAAACTTCCATGTATCTCTATGTAGGATTCTCTGGAATACAAACTGCGTATGACACTTAAACAAAATATGCAATATCAACAAGAGTTTGGAGTGTCACAACCACAGTCTATGCCGTATAATGTTGAAACATTTCCTCATGTGCCGACTGCCTTGCCTGCAGACAGCTACCCTTCTAATTATAACTTACCTTATACGTCTGGACTTAATTACTCACAGTTTCAACCTGTGCAAAATGGTTATCTACCAAGAGACAACAGAGTATATACTACGCAACTACCAGAACCGGTTTCACTTCCGCCAAACCAAAATGTCACTAGTGGGTCAGCTAATACAGCTTACCCAACTGCTCACTTCCATCCGTCTTATGTTCCCAATCTGCCCGGGCAAGATATTCAGTCACATCCGACATTCCAACAGGGAACACATAATCCAGTGCCTGCCAATTCTTTCTCCATGCAAAGTGAGTCTTTTGAATATGTGATGTCATATATATACATATTGATGTGGATGCGTTCTCTGAGCTGGATGGTTTACTTGCGGAGCTTTCACTTCCTTACTAGGCAACATCTTCAGTGCGCACTTCCATTTGAAGTGAGCTCTTAAATCTCTCCACGAGTTTACTAGTCATCTCTCCTGGTAACCTTGGGCGTGATTGGTTGCCTTTGTTTTCACACCCTCTAGTCTACTTGTATTGGTATTGATCGGTTTCTTGACCTGAAGTTCGAAAGCTTCGCAGGTAAACCATCCAGCTCAGAGAACGCAACTACATCGAAATCATCCATCTGAGCTACAAATCTCCATTATATCTACCCATATAACTCTATATATACATATACATGTATAAACTCACTTATTGGACTTCACATGTTTTTTACATTTAGATATGCAGGCAGCTTTGCCAATGTATTCAGGACAAGAGGATGCTGCTCGCGAGGAATTAAAGTCTTTTCCCACTAATCAAACATATACCTCCAGCCAATTTCCGACAGAAACACAGAATACTTCCAATTATGCTCCAGGTGGGACTGTACCAAGTGATACTCCAAGCAACTTTGTCGAACCAGCCACTACAGAAGCTCAGTTGATATCCTTCGACTAAACAGAAGAATTGGATTCATTCATCTTATACACCAATCAAATCTCGTGATATGTATTTTTTTTTGGAGCAATTAGTGTTTATTTCAGTCATTCGTATTTCACTCGTTTTACGCTTGTTTTTTTTTTTCTTTGACGCGAATGGAAGATACCATAAATGTGATTTTATTGATTTGTTTACATTTTAATGGTTTACTTGTCTTATTTCCTTTTTACGGTTCTATTATTTTATACTTTTAATTTTATCTATATTATTATGATCATTATTTATATGATTGTGAATTTCACTGACATTTTACAAAGTATCTTGTTGACACTTGGACAACTTTAACTTTACCCACTTTACTTGGATAATTTTAAATACTAAGCTCTAATAGGTACATAAAAAAGCACTGTAGAGGTAATCACAATACAGCGTTGAAGGTGTTCATCTGTAATTGTCACTTTATTACAATTTTTTTCTTTTTATCTAATACAATCAATAAATTGCAAAGCATAGTTGTTAATTTTTAAATAATCCGAGAACAGAACTTTGAAATTACGAAGCACAAATGTCAGGCGTGCACGTGTTTCCGCTGCACAGGTTAATCATTTCAAGTACAGTTAAATGCTAGATGTTAATCACGCATTACATATTACCATTGATTATGTAGAAGCAGCTTTAATGCTGAGTGCGTGTGCGTTAACCGACTAAGCTGATTTTCATTAAGACGTTATGTAGTTATAGTGTTGCCTAACTTGTAGAATATTCATATGGTTGGTGATGATTGACTGGAAGTAAAAATCTGACTGCTGGCAAGATTCGGACCAATAGCTTCCGATTTAGTCATCGTTTGACTGACTAACTGTGCTTTGATATAGGACTTTGGCCATACATGCAGCAATTCAAGCAGCCACACTCCATATAGCCCACAAAGGAGAAAGAGAAATAGATTCCTAAGGACCATAATAAAGAGAAATGTGGGGGAGAATGAATAGCAGTGTGAAAAGAAACTTGACTGTTTAGTGGATATGGTATATTACGAAAAGTGAGTGCGTCTCCGCCATCGGAAACGATTCTGAGCCATATCACCAATAGCCTCCAATCATTGGTTCTTAGCATCCCAAGGACCCCAACTAGGCCACCTAAACCTCCAATATGTGGTTCAAACCAACTGCCAGTCTTCATGAACTGATGCAGGTTATCGCTCAGACCATCACACTGCTCTTCGAAGAAGAAGGAGACGGTTTGGCCTGCTCTAAACTTGTCCTAGACGTCTCAGTCGATGTAGCTTCACAACCTCATCGACTGACTTACCCTCCTCACCGACTGCTCTACGCGTAACGTCAATACTACTCAGCATACTATCCAATTAAGAAGGGAGACAGAGCGCAAACATCTGTGGTCAAAG
The DNA here is from genome assembly GCA_944472155.2 of Trichobilharzia szidati. NCBI lineage: Eukaryota > Metazoa > Platyhelminthes > Trematoda > Strigeidida > Schistosomatidae > Trichobilharzia > Trichobilharzia szidati. Next base: position 69,399,313 of record OX235279.1, read on the forward strand.
GCATTCATCTGCATTTCTGAATCCATTACGAGTTCCATCAGTAGTTATGGGAGAGGAAAATTTCGCAACTATGGTGTACATTTAATTCATTTTTCAGACTGAGTTATACAGTAACTGCAACGCGGGGGCATTCATTTGCAACCGAGTGGAAAAACGTGTTTAGCATTTCTCGTTTCAATACACTTTAAGAATGCATTAGCAATTTAACTGTCAGTCATATATGACAACTTTTGTGTCATAAAATACGTTTTGACATTAAAAGTTGATGTTCAGCTGTAATAAAAAGCCGCCCCTAATATATTAGATCATATATCTAGATTCCACTGATACTAGAGTATGGATATATGTTTAGTGAAAGTATTCCCCATTTGATAATTCCTATTAGTATTTTACACTAACGTGAACCTTCGTGTAGCTGTTGTATATGTGTTTCTATACTATACTAATATGTCTGATCCAGGTCCTTTCGTTTGGTTTTTCGGCGAACGTAGCTACAAACTTCAGTTTATCATATGCAGTTAGCTCCTGGTGTTATTGTAAGTTGAACTGTACTTACTTTTGGTCTCTTGTAGTTTGTCGAGCATTCTGCTCAGTTTCGTGATTAGCGGCTTTAATTACCACAATCATGTCGCCATATAATAGTTGACGTTGAATCGAACTGTGATCGTCAGGTACAATGGAATGGGCAACTTTTAGTTAGTTGTCTCAACGTAATCGGGACAAATATTATGATGACTGCCAAAAAGCTAAACCAGCGTACGGCTCACTGAAGAACTATCAGGTGCTCTGAAAGAGTCACCAATGCCACTGGTAGCTGCTTGTAGTATAGGTCCAGTCGACTGGTTAATAGAGGTCTCTAGACGGAGCTACAGTGTCTGGATGACGACTCAACTTTCACTTGCATCCACCATTGTGCAGGCAAAGCTGATTAAAATACAACACTTCTTATGCCAGCTACTTTTCACATCTATCATAAACTGTTCGTAAACTTCTGTTAAAGATCTAGCATAGTGTAATTTCATCTGTATCGCGTAGTGGAATAGTACAACATAACTCGTAGGTTGAAAACCTGAGATGTGCTTTCCGAGGTGATTACTATTGTCCTGGGCTCCGAGCACATCGCCGTCTCACTCTGTTCTCTACAGTGTTTTCTAGCTGGCTTTACGATCACCTGCAAGCTTTCATTTCCTCTCCACACAATCTCTTCAATACCACACTCGGACGCTCAAGACATCGCTCCTCATGCGGGTTCCACTTGGAGATCCGGTGTGTGATGTCATGCAACCGCCTCCTCAATGTGTGTTTAGTCAATCTCAATTTCCTTCTGCATATTTCTTGAGCAATAGGTTACTGGTTGTTTCTTCGCGAAACTTCCTTGTCGCTTATGGATTCTATCCAGCTATCTGACTCTCAGTGTCGGTTCAGAGAAGACAGTTGTGTAGTCGACTGTTCGAAATGCTTTTAGTGGCGCAAGCACCAAGTATCTGAACCGTAGAGAATCACTGAATTGACATTAGTGTGGGAGATTTAGATTTTTCCTCATGTGATGGATGTATTATCAGTCATATCATCGTTCTCTTACTCCTGTCCTCCCTTCAAACGCTTCACTGATTTTTCCGTTGTGAATCACTCTGAATGTGGCATCAACATATTGCTGCTGAATGTGGTTTATTAATGTTTGCTGAGCTCCATTTCGTGGTGTTGAACCGATCTCCAAATCACTTCACGGTCGACGCTATCGTAAGACTTTCCAAAGTCGATGATGCCGAATTGGAGAGCTAGTGGCGATTCTATGCTATGTTCGATGATGATGTGTAGCGCTGCAATTTTATCAGCATATGATTGACTTTTCTTGAATTTGGCTTGACCCGGGTGGAGTTTCACATCCAGTGAATCTTTTAGTCTTTGTGGGATAATCCGACTCAATGTTTTGCTTGGTATGGACAAGAGCATGACTCCACCGTAGTTCATTCAAAGGCCTAAGTCATGCTAATATGGGAGTAAGATAAGGTGGTCTTGTTTCAATCGGTAGGTAGCCTTCCTGCGAACGCTTCAAATTGAAGTAAGCGCTGAAGATGTCACCTAGTAGGGTGATGAAAGCTTCGCAAATCAACTATCCAGCTCAGAGAACACAACCACATCAAAATTATCCACCTGAGCTACAAATCTCTATCATCTCTGAAGCTTCTACAGTAGTGGCGTGAGCACATTCGTTAAGGTTACTGTGTGTGTTTCCTGTACTTCTGACTGACTGGTTTCAACGTAGAACTTTGCACCGATGTGCAGCGGTTTGAGTCACCACACTCCATGTAGCACACAAAGCAGGATAAGAGAGTGGAGAAAGATTCAAAAGAGAGATAACAAACAGAAGTATGAGGCAAAAAGAATAGTGATATGAGAGAACATTGTAGTTCTATTGGATCTGGTAAATCACAGAAAGCGAATGCACTGCGTCATCCATCAAGAACGATTTTGAGCCTATTGTACCAATTGTCTCCAGCCTTCATTGGTTTTGTTAGTATCAACAACTCTCCAACTCTTTTGTGTATAGATAACTGCAGATACAAATGAGGAAGTGATCGAAAAGAATATTCTTTACTCAGTCTTTTTCGTCTTAGAAATGAGAGTATGCATTGTTTTACATTCTGCTAAGCAGAAGTTGAGCATGAAGTGTTATGTGATGTCATTAACAGTACAGTTGACTTAAAAGTAACTAGTTATTTGTCACTTTCGAGAAGCTTCGGTAAATGACCTAAGAACAAAACACTGATTAACCAGCGATATACTGGGGAAAAGATTAAGCCATAATATGTAACAAAACACCGAAAAGTTATGTGAAATCGATCAAGTGAGTTGAGGTCAGTGGGTCAGAAAATGATGATTACAGTAATAGCAGTAGTAACAGTAATGATGATAATAATAATAATAATAGAGAACAGAATATGTAATTATGTTGTGAGTGGAATAATTGTTACCAGGGTGAACTTAGATTCATCGTGGTTTGTTTCTGTATACACATGGTCAGTTTGAGTAGCTTGATAGCTATAGATCCAGGTGAGCGTAGTTACTTTGAATTACTTTTCTTGTTAATAGTGGTAAATGAAGTTAGAATATCCACTTTACGTTCCGATTCCAGTAGACGTCGGCCAGTGGTGCTCTTAAGGGACTGGGGACCTTTGAATCTGGAGGTTGGAACATGTTCGAGGAAGCGGGTGGATGCCCATATTTGTGTCCTTTCCATGTACTTTCCTTCGCACACATACGTGAACTTGTAAACAAAGCTGGAGGTGGCTTCTGATGCGTACCTGCACACTTTCATTTAATAAACAACACAAATACTTTTGTAATTGGAAACAAGTCTGGCTGTCAGATAGGCTGAAGCAGTGGCAACTTTTAGTCTTTTCTTTGTTCGGTGTGACACATCACTTCCTTTGAAAGTTCACTGGATAAGTATGGGCTTCCACTGTAATCTCTCCCTCTTCATCATATGATTTTTTCACACATCTGTTTTCCAAGAAAGTTCAACTCTCCACGCAGTCTGTCTATAAGAACGACTGGAGCTGAAGAACAGCTCCACTGTGTACCAAATCACCATTATCAAGTACATATATAGGTCTCATAAGTTGTACAGCTCTCCCTCCTCGAAAGAGAAGGCACTAATCCAGTGCCTGCTCGCGGAATCGGATAAGCCAGTTTTCCGTCTTTTGCAACTTCACACTTAGAAGCCACCAGTGAGGTGTTAGAGGTTGACGGAGCTGGGATGTCATAATGTACTGTCAGTATTTCTTCTGGCCTCTGCAAATATCGTATGACGAAAGCGACAGGAGAACGTTTGAGGATGATTTGGCAAGGATAGTGCCATGGGATAGCAAACGTACTGGTTTGTGGTCGATATCACCAAACACGGTTCCATGGTATATAGGTATCACCAGGGGTTAACCAATCATGGTTCAGTTATACATATGTGGCTGCTTCATTCCCTCGGAGCTTCTGTAAATATGAAGTGTATTCCAAAGTCTCATGGGAGAGAAGAGTTATGTGAATTCCACATGTTACGCGTAGTTTATGCCCGAAAAGCAGACGGGCCGGAGGAAATCCAATCCACAAGTGCTTAGCTACCCGGCATGCAAGTAGGTTTCGTGGCAAAACTTTATCCTAGGAATCAATCGAAGTGTGACTGACGAAAGCCCTAGGTGTTGCTTTAACTGTTCTGTTCGTGAGTTCTATCTTGTCGTTCCCCTGTGCATGATAACGGGTAGTGCATGTCTTCCCAATCCTGAATATAGAACAAACCTGGCTACCAGTCGGCTTTCAATAGCCACTCCCTGATCACAGTGCAAGGCCACTGGAACTCCATACTGTGTTTTCGCCATATTAACCGTGTCTCGCTGTGGGATTACTACCGCTTCACACCACTTGTTAAAACAGCGGATCACGAATGGAATATATCGATTACCATATTTTGTTCTTGGTAACGGTTTCATAATGTCAATTACTAAAAGTTGGTGTGGTCCTGTCGTTGGCATCAGGACCATCGGATCACATGGTCTGTGGACCGGTGATTTAGTGTATCCACAAGTCTTACGAGTTCTAGAGGTCTTCTCAACATCACGACGTAACAATGGCTACCAAAACCGTTGCTGATGCGTAGCTGCTGCCTTAGATGAGCCAGCATATCCAAATACTTGATGCGTTCTCCTAACTGTATAATACAGCTTTGATCAGGGTGCTATAGGACGTGGTATTTTGGCTGGTTCTTCTGAATAAAAGATATTATTAGCCAAACGTAGATATCCCCACTTGACACAAATATGACGCGACACTGAGTAATGCGTTCAGCATCCTGGTAGTCTGCGATTTACGTGATAATGGCGTTGGCATTACGATGTGATGCTCTTTTTCTATATTCTAAAATGAATTAGAAAAGCTGCAAAGTTCTTGTCGATGAACAAGCTAGTTGTCTGCATCACGGAAATTCTGCAGCCATTGCAACGCTCTGTGATCCGTTGATACCTGAAATTTTAGCCTCAATTGGTAGCGTCGAAAATAACTTTTTAGAAAGTTTACATGCTGGAAATTCCATATTTGTACCAAAACACTGTTGGGAATAAAGCTTTTATTATCACCATTATTATTGTCATCATGATAGTTACTCCGTCAATGTGCTCATGGTCGTTGTCTGGGTGAGCAGAATAGATGATTGATTCTCCAGTTAACATTTTGCGGAGTCCACTTCTACTGCACCTGCTCTCAAACCAAATTTTCTCATTTATTATGCCCTCTTACCAGTATTCTCGTTTACGAACATCGTGTAGACATTCCATGTTCTCAAACTTAATTTTTATTTTCATGGGAGAATATGCATTGTGTCACTGGCTCCGGGAGCCTTTCACCAGCCGATATCATTTCATCTCTCCAACTCCAGAGAAGAATAAACTTATCCCTAATTTTCTCTCTCTCTGAAGTTTCGTTAGAGATTGGGTTGATTCCTCGGGGTAGTGTCTCTAGCTCCATGCCCAACCTTCCCTCCCTCCGGGCAAAAATAATACAGTTTGCAAAATATCATGACTGTGAGATCAAACTGGTAGATCAGGATCATTTAGATTATACAAGGTGGAATTTAGCTAAATTTAGAATGAGTGACCCTGGTAAGTCAAGTAATCTAGGAAAGAGGCGTTCACTTGCATGTAATCACACTTCAAGGTATCAATGTTAAAAAGTAGTATAGTTGGGAGTAAAGAGAGAACTACAACCGAGTCTTTACTTATCGAATCAACATCAAACACAGGCAACCAGAATAACGCGACACCTATCCTGGATATATGCGAAATTGATTAAGAAAAGGGTAATGCTTCAAAAAGCAAGTCAGTAAGTTGTGTGAATACACTGATGTAAATATTATTATTATTGTTTCCTTTAATTCCTAGAGGAACATAGGGCTTCAGCCGTGCGTCTCCATTGCGTTCAGGTCTCTGCGAGTCTTCACCTGCCTCCAAGTCTGTCCACACGTTTTCATCTCATCTTCACATGACCTCCTCCAGGTCACCCTTGCACTGACGACCAACCCGCCGCTTCCCTTTCGGGTTCCACTCGAGCAATGGCTTGCCTAGTGATGTCAATTGATGGTTTGTTTCCTCAGAGTATGGCCAATGTATCTCCATTTCTTCCTGCCTATTTGTTTCACAATCGGTTCCTGGTTGGTTCGCTCCCAGAGATCCCTGTTGCTAATCTTTTCCGGTCGGCCATCTGATCTCAAGTAGTATTGAGCGAAGACAGCTGTTAATGAAGGTCTGTAGTTTGTTCGAAGTGCGCTTCGTGACGCGCTGGCCAAGTCTCTGATCCATCCGTATAGTAGCACTGACTTCACATTGGAGTTGAAAATCCGGATCTCATTTTTCATGCTGAGTGCTGTTGACCTCCACACAGACTTGAGAGTAGTGAAAGCTTGTCTTGCTTTTCCGACTCTTGCTTCGATATCCTCGTCAGTTCCGTTCGCCTGTAGTTGGAACGATGCTTCCCAGGTCGGTAGGTAAAAGAGGTTGTTTCTTTCAGGTTCCTCCCATTTATGCTGATTGTTGTCTGTTGTTCTTGTTCAGGAATCTTCATCACCTCTGTTTTCTCTATGTTCACCTGAAGTCCTATCTTCTCTGGATGCTTCTTCTGCCAACTTGTTGCTTTTCACTTGCATATCTTCCACTTTGTGGGAAATCAGACATATATCATCGGCGAAGTCCAAATCCTCCAAGTCTCTTTTTGTGTGAGTCCACTTTATGCCTGTTTCCTCATTGCCCGCTGTTTGTCGCACTGTCCAGTCTACTGCAATCAGGAAAATCATTGGCGATAGTAGGCAGCCAACTTGTCTTACTCCTGTCCTCACTTCGAATGATTCCGTAAGTTTCCCGTTGTGAATTACTTGGCATGCAGCATTGTCATACAGCTGTTGGATGAGATGTATAATTGTCGGTGGCACCCCTTGGTAGTAGCGAAGTAGTTTTCAAATCACCTCTCGATCGACGCTGTCAAAGGTCTTTTCAAAGTGGATGAAGTTGAGATAGAGAGGTGACTGCGATTCCAGGCTTTGTTCAATGATGATCCGTAATGTGGTGATCTGATCGATGCATGACTTGTTTCTCCTGAATCCAGCCTGTTCCGGTCGAAGTTTCTCATCCAGGTTGGCATGTTTGATTCTCTCCAGGATGATGCGGCTTAGTATTTTGCTTGGGATGGACAGGAGCATAATTCCGCGTCAGTTCTTGCATTGACTTAAGTCTCCTTTCTTTGGTAGTTTGAATAAGTATCCTTTCTTCCAATCCTCGGGCACCTTGCCTTCTTTCTACACTTTCTCCAGTAGTGGCGTCATCAAGTCTGCTGTTGTCTCTGGGTCCATTTTCAATGCTTCTGCTGGGATTCCATCTGGTCCTGCCGCTGCTTTTCCAGCTTTTAGCATCTTGATTGCCTTCAGGACTTCTGTTGGAGACTTCGTCTTCTCCTTGGTTTCTTCGGCTTACTAGCTCAGCTCTCACCGTGTTGTATCTTTCGGATTTATTGTAGAAATCCACTAGGCTCAACCGAAGACAATTATGCAACCGGGACACAGCAGCTATAACCTACTCCGTCCAAACAATTAACGTCTCCGTGGGATATATAAATAATTTGTAGCAGAGGACTTAAACCTTATTTCCAAGTAACCCTTTTGTTGATATAACGTGTCGTTACATTTTTGGTAATATACTGTTACTTAACATTCCATTGACTTGAATTTTATTTCTCATATTTCGTAATACTAGTGAACTCTAACATAAGTCCCCTACACTTCTGATTTCGTCGGGGGGTTGGCGTTCACTGGTAGCTCTGTCTCCGTCGTTGGTATTGTTGGGCACGTTGTAGGTGGTGGTCGATTTAGGAGTGTTTTGAAGTGTTCAGCCCAGTGTTTCCTTTTCTCCACTTCTTTGGTGAGTGACTTTCCATTGTCATCCTTCACCGGCTCAATTTGTGTCAAACTTTTGCCCGATAAGTACCTAGTTGTTTGATAGAGTGTTGCGAGGTCTCTTTTGACTGCAGCTTGTTCTGCTTCACTTGCCATGTTTTCATAATATTTTCTTTTGTCTTCCCTGGCACTCTTCTTTACTCTTTTGTTCAGTGTCTTGTAGCTTGCAATCAAATCCTGTTTTTGTTGCTCATCGGTGTACTGGAGAATCTTTTGTTTCACCATCCCTCTCTCTTCTATTAGTTCCCAAGTGTCCGTAGTGAGCCACTGTTTGTCCTGTCTCTTTTTTCTGCCCAGAACTTCCATGTAGGTTTGACTCCACACTGTCTTCAAGTTGTTCCAGTGCTTTTCGACGCTGACCTCTTCGCCAGTGTTGATTTGTGTCTCGGCTTTGTCTTTTATACTTGCAGTGAAGATGTCCTTTGTGTCCTGGTCCTTCAGTTTTTGAGTGTTGAATTTGGCTTGTGGTCTATCTGCAGCTCCTGATCCTCTGAAAGCTTTTAATTTGATTTGGACTGTCCCTTGTACGAGATAGTGGTCTGAGCCAATGTCTGCTCCTCTTCTTACTTTTGTATCCAGCAGGCTGCGCCTCCACTTCCTTGAGATTGAGATGAAGTCAATTTGGTTTTTGGTTCGCCCATCTGGTGACACCCATGTAGCCTTGTGGATATCCTTGTGTTTGTATACGCTGCCACCAATCACCAGTTCATTGAAGGCGCAGAAGTCGGCAAAGAGTTCTCCGTTTTCATTCATTTCTCTGAGAGATTCTCTACTCATGATGAGTTCCCTTCCTGTGTTGTCACATCCCAGTTTGGCGTTCATGTCTCCCATTAGTATTTCAATATCGCCGATTGGAGTATTGTCCATTGTTGCCTGTAGTTGTCTGTAGAATTCTTCTTTCTTTTCGAGGTCTGCGTTGTTTGTCGGTGCATAGCATTGTATAACTGACACTTTCCTTCTTTTGCAGTTGCATCTGGCGGTCATTATCCTGGGCGAGATCGCCTCCCATTGCACCAGGGCCTTCGTTGCCGTTGGTGACATCATGATAGCATATTTATCACTTCTGCCCTGTGACACAGCAGCAGGAAGCGCGGTCTTTGTTAATGCGGGCCCCGACCGATCCGGCATGATATTTTGTGAGTTTGTTTGAATCATGGTATTGGATCGGGTAGCTGCTTTTTGTCTAACCACTATCCAAACAACCTTTCTGGCATGGTAGGACCTACAAGAACACAAGTTCCAGCCAGTGTAGCTCGTTGGGTCATTGCAATATGCAAGCCCGACCACCACGTCAAGGTAGCAGCTATCTGTCGGGGATGCAAATATAGGTAATAAATTTTACTGGAGACGTCAACCAGTTATCAATACTGTGTGTTATGTTAAATGAGCCTACCTAATATGGAATTCTATTCTACTACAGTGGCCACATCATTCTTCTTAGTGTAGAACAGATTTTCGGCATAAAATATGCACATTTCGTTAAGGCTACTCTTCAGCTACAGACAGTCTAAAATTTATATAGGATTAATGAAATAATGAAATACCTTCTTTATTCTGCTGATCAGAAGTGTGATATGAAGATCACATTTCAGGGAAACAACAATGTGACAAAAGATGAAATTCCTTGCTCCCATTTCACACGGGGTTCTCAAGAGCGTTGGTATGAAAACCAGTCTGTTACGTACATTAGTCCAATCTGTATCCGAGATACTAGCGATAATCAAAAGACAGTTTTTGTTCGGGTGAGAAGCATCTTTTTTCAACGAATTCATTTTCAAGCTGTACAGTCGTATTTAAATTACGGAAAAAGGCATTAAATATTATCCTCAGTATTCTGGTGTAATCTTTCTTATCTAACTGTGGATTCACCCTCGTCTTTTTATTTGCTGTATAGGACAATGCACAGTAGTTAGCTTGCTATCTGAGTCTATTAGATGACCTAGCCGGAAGATCGTGCACACCCAGATTAATGTGAAGATACTCAGTTACAGCTTTCTGCTCAGCCAAAATGTAAAACATAATATTATGTCGCATCTTATTACATCACAAACAAGAAAAAAGTGATTGCAGCCGAAATGTTGCATGGCGACTGATAAAAAACTTCATTATCTGCCTTAGTAGCACCACCATTACTGCATTTAATTTTTGTTTCCTGGTGAGGGGTTTAGGGTGTGCTGTCATTATCTGCGCAGATGACAGAGGATGAAGCCCATGTGTCGAGTGAGAAAACGCATTTACTCCCTTTGTTAACCCTTCAACAATAAGTGGGGACTAGGAAACATCACCTGAGGTTCTTCCTTCGTCATGACGCATAAACAGGCTTTGTGACCAACGTTTTTTCAAAACGACTAAATTTTATGGGTTTTTCTGTTGTTGATCGCGTTTAGGACTGTGGTTCAGGCTTCACAGGTACCGGTGTTGTAGAAGACCGTTAACAAGTCAACTTTGATTTGAAGACTCCGAGAAGAATGTCAAACTAGTAGATGGCGAAAGGTTATGATCAGCATCTTCAGGTCCTTAGACTATCGAGAAATAAACCCACAAATTCATGGGGAAAACATAGTATTTCTTCAGCGAAGAAATATCGCTTTTCAACGACTTCATTTTCAGTCGCATTTCTATCACGGAAAAAAGTATAAAGTGGCACTAGAAATTACTCAGTCAATATACATGTGACAAAAATAACGATACATAAAGTGATTCATTAAGGGAATAGAGTTGAAGTGGATATATAAATGATACAATTATGACTGTACAGCTTGAAAATGAAGTTGTTGATTATCGCTAGTATCTCGGATACAGACTGGACTAATGTACGTAACAGACTGGTTTTCATACCAACGCTCTTGAAAACCCCGAGTGAAATGGGAGCAAGGAAGTTTATCTTTTTAATTCATAAAAATCCCCATTCGAACATTAATAGAGTGAAGACCAGTAGTTCAGCGAAGAGTCTCCTTTCCGCGAATTCATTTTCATAGTTGTAAAATCGGAAATATGTATGGTTAATTTTGTATGTGTGTGTACATTAAATTTGTCAAACGAAAATACAATTATTAAGTTCATATGAATTGGTTGTTGATATAAGAGGATTGTAACAAAAGTTATGAATTGTCTAAACGATTTTTAAAGAAGAGTTACGAAATAATACGAATAGTTTGATGAAAGAGTTGCGTTCAGGGTGTATATGGAAACAAAATATCTTACGAAACTATGCAAGAGTTTTAAGTAGTTAGAAAAATAATCATACAAACAAAAGTTAAGTCAAATCAACAGAGTTGTTACAATGATAGTAGAAGTGGTTGGAGAATTTTCTTTTGTATGCATGATTCTGGTTCTTCTGACTGAATGCATAGGGCTTCTGCAGTGTAGAGAAGACGGAAACGCATTGTCTTTGGCAGGTAGTTCTTCACTTTCCAGATTACCTTGAAGGAGGCGTTTGTTGAGATGGAATGACCAGTGGTGACGAGATGTTCGATTATTGCACTCCTTATATGGCCAATACTTCCTTTCTGCAGCCACACTGTATAGTGATCCTTTGTCTCATTGTTGTTTTCCTATAATGTGATCTTAATATCACACTTGCATCTGAAAGTGAAATTAATCACCTGACATTTGAAGGGATTAAGCTAAAGACCACTTGACGAGGAGCGTTGACTAATTTCTAATAAAAAGTTATTCATTTTGGAACAGTCTGACTGAGAAGTAACGGGTATAGAAACACTCAGAACATCCTTAACAAAATTGGCTTCACCAGAATGAGGCAAGTCATATAAGAAGAAAGAAGAGCTCCCTAAGGAACACCAGCTAGTGTAAGTGAATCAGTAGAGGACTTCCCATTGTAAACAGTGCACTGCTTCCCACCAGAAAAATGAGAATGAAACTATTTGGTAATCCAGCAGCCTGCTTGTGTTGCAGCAACCTTGTTTAACAAAAGAGGCCTAGGTACATAGTTGAAGGCATATGTATAATTAAGGAAGGCACACCGAATATATTTGGCATCTATGTCTAAATTAGAGACAATATTATGATATAAGACGACAGTGGCATTTAACGTACACCTGTCGTGTTTATCAGGAAGTTGTTTACGGTCGTTTCAAGCTTTCAATGCGATGTCAGTTAAGGTTGCCTACACAAGACTTAGCCTTACGCTTTTGGCACCTGGATGAGATACCTTAGAGACAAAACCTAATCTGGCTTCGTCCTGTCCACCGGATTATATTAGTTTCAAACCGTGCCGTTCGGCCTTATGAATGCTCCCACCACGTCCTTACCGTTAATGCAAATAATAACTGCAGATTTGGTCCCCAATCATTGTATCATTTATCTTGATGACACGACCATGTTTGATCAGCCAATATAAGAACATCATACAATTTAAGAGCTGTTCCTCTACATACTATGACAGCAACCTCACGTTGACATCGTCAAAATGCCCTGTTTTACAAATATGATACATCAATAGGATATGAAATTACGCCACAAGGAATCAGTACTGACGGATGTAATGTTGATGTAGTCGCCTACTTGCTTCTTCCGAAATTGAAAACATAGATCCCATCGACAGTTTCATGGTAGTCGCTTTTTTAAAAGTTTGTCAATCTAGTAGCCTCACTCCGTCACTTGGCTGAGAAACGATGTAAATTCGATGGGACTAGTGAGTGCCAGGAGGTATTTGATAAGCTTAAAACATGTCTGACTTTCCCTAACGTATTAGCATTTTCAGATATATCCCATGTAGACGGCTCATTCATCTTAAAAACTGAAGCTAGCTGTCAAGTGATCGGAGCTGTACACTCTCAGGTGATGTTTTATGGGTAAGAGAGAGTTACTGCATATGCCGGAAGAAAGTTAGATAGGGGAAACAGAAGTTGCTCAGAGACCCATCGCGAGATTTTAGCCTCTGTAAACTTTCTTAAAAACCTCGCCTAGATTACTAGGTCACTAGTATTCTAGCCGGTCCCAAGCCCGGATAAAGAGGGAGGGTTGGGGAGTGGTGCTAGCAACTCCACCCCCAAAACTTAACCAAATTGCTACTAAAACTTCAACGCACAAATATATTAAAAACTCTAAAAATACAAACAATGACCTTATTTTTCGCTGGAATCGGAGAAGTGAAATGACGCAGGCTGGTGAAAGCCTTCGGGAAGCCAGTCAGCCGATGTGCCTTCTTTCGATGAAAGCAAAAATAAGGATGGGGACGTGGAATGTTCGTACAATGTACGAAGCTGGGAAGGCTGCTCAGGTAGCCGCAGAAATGAGAAGATATAAAATAGAAGTGTTGGGAATCTGTGAGAGCAGATGGAACGGATGTGGAAGGAGCCAACTATCAACTGGAGAGACAATAATCTACTCCGGTCACCCAGAGGACGATCACGAGCACACCGAGGGAGTAGCCATCATGATGTCACCAACAGCGGCTAAAGCTCTCATGCAGTGGGAACCAATCTCCTCCAGGATAATGACAGCCAGGTTCAACTCAAAAGGAAGGAAGGTTACAATCATTCAATGCTACGCGCCTACAAACGTCTCAGAAAAAGAGAAGAAGGAGGATTTCTACAGTCAACTACAAACAGTAATGGACAACGTCCCAAAGAGCGACATCAAAATCCTGATAGGCGACATGAATGCGAAACTGGGAGGAGACAATACAGGAAGAGAACTCACCATGGGTCGTGAGGCCCTCGGTGAAATGAACGACAATGGTGAACTCTTCTCAGACTTCTGCGCCTTCAGTGATTTGGTGATTGGTGGCAGTGTGTTCAAACACAGAGATATACACAAGGCGACATGGATTTCACCAGATGGACACACCAAAAACCAGATAGACTTCATTTCAATCTCAAGGAAGTGGAGACGGAGCCTACTGGATACAAGATCGAGGAGAGGAGCAGATGTGGGTTCAGACCACTATCTAGTACAAGGGACTTTCAAGGTGAAGCTGAAAGCCTCGAGGATAGCTGGGGATAGGCCACAATGCAAGTTCAACACTCAAAAACTGAAGGACACAACCACAAAGGACACTTTCACTTCAACTGTCAGAGCAAAGCACGAAACACTATGGGGTATCACTGAGGAATCATCCGTGGAAGACCAATGGAGCTTTCTGAAGGTGACTTTCAACGAGACGTGTTCAACGGTTTTAGGAAGAAAGAAGAAACAAGACAAGGAATGGCACTCAATGGACACTTGGAAGCTAATAGAGGAGAGGAGAATGGTGAAAGAGAAAATGATTCAATGCAAAGACGGACAAGAGAAAGAGACGCTGAGTTCAACTTACACAGCACTGGACAAAGAAGTGAAGAAGAGTGCCAGGAAGGACAAAAGACAATTCTACGACAATCTGGCTACTGAAGCTGAGAAGGCAGCAGGCAAAAGGGACCTGAGGACACTATATCAGATAACCAAGTCTCTATCCGGGAAGAGATCAACACAAGTGAAACCTATAAAAGACAGCCAAGGGAACCCGATTAACAAAGAAGAAAGACAGATTAAACAATGGGCGGACCACTTCAAAGGACTCTTGAACAGACCACCACCTACAACCCGTTCAGAAATACCAACAACAGCACGTACACAACTGCAAGTTGACACCGATCCTCCAACGAAAGCTGAAGTCTTGAATGCAATCAAGCTTCTGAAAGCTGGAAAAGCAGCTGGACCAGATGGAATACCCCCGGAAGCATTGAAAGCGGACCCAGAAACGACAGCAGATATGCTGACTCCATTATTGCAAAAGATCTGGAAAGAGGGAAAGGTGCCTACTGACTGGAGGAAAGGTTACCTTGTGAAACTACCAAAGAAGGGCGACTTAGGACTTTGCAAGAACTGGCGAGGAATCATGCTCCTGTCGACGCCAAGTAAAATCCTGAGTCGCATCATCCTGGAGAGAATAAAGGACGCACTGGATACAGAACTCCGACCAGAACAAGCTGGATTCAGGAAAGGCAAATCATGTTCTGACCAAATTGCAACTCTACGCATCATCATCAAACAAAGCATGGAATGGAAATCAAACCTCTACCTCAACTTCCTTCATAGACTTTGAGAAGGCCTTCGACAGCGTTGACCGCGAAGTAATTTGGAAACTACTCGAGTACTACGGCGTACCCCAAATATTCATCAACCTTATTCAACAACTGTACGACAACGGCACATATCAAGTGATCCACAACGGAAAGCTCAGCGAAGCGTTTGGAGTAAACACAGGAGTCAGACAAGGGTGCTTATTATCACCAATGATATTCCTAATTGGGGTGGACTGAATTATGCGTCAGACAGCGGGAAACGAGGAGACAGGGATATCCTGGACCGACGTGAAGAACCTAGAAGACCTGGATTTCGCGCGTGGATGATTTATGTTTGATGTCACACAAAATCGAAGACTTACAAGCAAAAACCGACAAACTGGTCGAAGAAGCAGCAAAGACAGGACTCCAGGTGAACATAGACAAGACGGAGGTCATGGAAATAACCAACCAACAACAGCAGCAACATCCAGTGCCAATCACCATCAACGGGAGGGATTTGAAAGAGGTTACTTCTTTCACTTATCTAGGGAGCATTGTCTCAACCACAGGAGGAACGGACGAGGATGTCAAATCGAGAATCGGGAAGGCGAGAAACACATTCATCAACCTGAAAACAATCCGGAAATCTTCGTCACTCAGCATCAACAACAAAGTGATTCAGATTTTCAATACAAACGTCAAGTCAGTCAGTTCTTCTATACGGATCAGAAACTTGGCGGGTCACAAAGAATATTTCCAACAGCCTGTTGCAGACCTTTATCAACAACTGTCTTCGCTCTATACTGAAGATCAGATGGCCGGAAAGAATCACCAACAAGAAACTATGGGAAGAAACAAAACAAGAACCAATCGCCCAACAAATATGCAGGAGAAAGTGGAGATAGATTGGACGCTCGCTGAGGAGGCCGCTGGGTGACATCGCGCGTCAGGCCGTAGCTCGAGTGGAACGGGAAAGGGAAGCGGCGAGTGGGACGTCAGCAAGGGTGACATAGAGGAGATCGTGTTAGGAGGAGATGAAACAGTATGGACTAACATGGACGCAAGTGAAAAGTACAGCACAAGACAGAAGCAAGTGGAGGCGTGCAGTTGAAGCCCTATGTTCCACTAGGAACCCAAGGGAACAATAACAATATATAAACTTTCTAAAAAGTTATTTTCGACGCTACCAATTGAGGCTAAAATTTCAGGTATCAACGGATCACAGAGCGTTGCAATGGCTGCAGAATTTCCGTGATGCAGACAACTAGCTTGTTCATCGACAAGAATTTTGCAGCTTTTCTAATTCATTTTAGAATATAGAAAAAGAGCATCACATCGTAATGCCAACGCCATTATCACGTAAATCGCAGACTACCAGGATGCTGAACGCATTACTCAGTGTCGCGTCATATTTGTGTCAAGTGGGGATATCTACGTTTGGCTAATAATATCTTTTATTCAGAAGAACCAGCCAAAATACCACGTCCTATAGCACCCTGATCAAAGCTGTATTATACAGTTAGGAGAACGCATCAAGTATTTGGATATGCTGGCTCATCTAAGGCAGCAGCTACGCATCAGCAACGGTTTTGGTAGCCATTGTTACGTCGTGATGTTGAGAAGACCTCTAGAACTCGTAAGACTTGTGGATACACTAAATCACCAGTCCACAGACCATGTGATCCGATGGTCCTGATGCCAACGACAGGACCACACCAACTTTTAGTAATTGACATTATGAAACCGTTACCAAGAACAAAATATGGTAATCGATATATTCCATTCGTGATCCGCTGTTTTAACAAGTGGTGTGAAGCGGTAGTAATCCCACAGCGAGACACGGTTAATATGGCGAAAACACAGTATGGAGTTCCAGTGGCCTTGCACTGTGATCAGGGAGTGGCTATTGAAAGCCGACTGGTAGCCAGGTTTGTTCTATATTCAGGATTGGGAAGACATGCACTACCCGTTATCATGCACAGGGGAACGACAAGATAGAACTCACGAACAGAACAGTTAAAGCAACACCTAGGGCTTTCGTCAGTCACACTTCGATTGATTCCTAGGATAAAGTTTTGCCACGAAACCTACTTGCATGCCGGGTAGCTAAGCACTTGTGGATTGGATTTCCTCCGGCCCGTCTGCTTTTCGGGCATAAACTACGCGTAACATGTGGAATTCACATAACTCTTCTCTCCCATGAGACTTTGGAATACACTTCATATTTACAGAAGCTCCGAGGGAATGAAGCAGCCACATATGTATAACTGAACCATGATTGGTTAACCCCTGGTGATACCTATATACCATGGAACCGTGTTTGGTGATATCGACCACAAACCAGTACGTTTGCTATCCCATGGCACTATCCTTGCCAAATCATCCTCAAACGTTCTCCTGTCGCTTTCGTCATACGATATTTGCAGAGGCCAGAAGAAATACTGACAGTACATTATGACATCCCAGCTCCGTCAACCTCTAACACCTCACTGGTGGCTTCTAAGTGTGAAGTTGCAAAAGACGGAAAACTGGCTTATCCGATTCCGCGAGCAGGCACTGGATTAGTGCCTTCTCTTTCGAGGAGGGAGAGCTGTACAACTTATGAGACCTATATATGTACTTGATAATGGTGATTTGGTACACAGTGGAGCTGTTCTTCAGCTCCAGTCGTTCTTATAGACAGACTGCGTGGAGAGTTGAACTTTCTTGGAAAACAGATGTGTGAAAAAATCATATGATGAAGAGGGAGAGATTACAGTGGAAGCCCATACTTATCCAGTGAACTTTCAAAGGAAGTGATGTGTCACACCGAACAAAGAAAAGACTAAAAGTTGCCACTGCTTCAGCCTATCTGACAGCCAGACTTGTTTCCAATTACAAAAGTATTTGTGTTGTTTATTAAATGAAAGTGTGCAGGTACGCATCAGAAGCCACCTCCAGCTTTGTTTACAAGTTCACGTATGTGTGCGAAGGAAAGTACATGGAAAGGACACAAATATGGGCATCCACCCGCTTCCTCGAACATGTTCCAACCTCCAGATTCAAAGGTCCCCAGTCCCTTAAGAGCACCACTGGCCGACGTCTACTGGAATCGGAACGTAAAGTGGATATTCTAACTTCATTTACCACTATTAACAAGAAAAGTAATTCAAAGTAACTACGCTCACCTGGATCTATAGCTATCAAGCTACTCAAACTGACCATGTGTATACAGAAACAAACCACGATGAATCTAAGTTCACCCTGGTAACAATTATTCCACTCACAACATAATTACATATTCTGTTCTCTATTATTATTATTATTATCATCATTACTGTTACTACTGCTATTACTGTAATCATCATTTTCTGACCCACTGACCTCAACTCACTTGATCGATTTCACATAACTTTTCGGTGTTTTGTTACATATTATGGCTTAATCTTTTCCCCAGTATATCGCTGGTTAATCAGTGTTTTGTTCTTAGGTCATTTACCGAAGCTTCTCGAAAGTGACAAATAACTAGTTACTTTTAAGTCAACTGTACTGTTAATGACATCACATAACACTTCATGCTCAACTTCTGCTTAGCAGAATGTAAAACAATGCATACTCTCATTTCTAAGACGAAAAAGACTGAGTAAAGAATATTCTTTTCGATCACTTCCTCATTTGTATCTGCAGTTATCTATACACAAAACAGTCAGAGAGTTATTGATATTAACAGTACAAATGTTTTTCAAATAATATCAAGTTTTGAAGCCCAATAGAATTTCAGCTCGAAAGCATGTATAAGTGATGATATGCATGGAAATGTAGTACCACATTGAATACCAGGTAAAATTAAGGAGAAAATGTACGCAGCAATTAAAGATAGTTCAAACAATGAAAGCGGGTAAAAGACTTAGAGGCAAGGGGAAACTGTCAAATTTTCATAATCATGTAGAGCTGACAAAGGTAAGGAAAACATTTATACGAATTCGTTTTGAACACATAAGTTTGACTTCTGCATGTGGCTTGAGACACTTCAGTTACATGTAGAAAACGAACTCGTAAGACAAAATAAAGATCAGTCGGAATACGTTGGATAACCTAACACGACTTGTTAAACCCGAGTTTATTTTAAGCTTCTAAAAGGTGAGATAGAGCAGGACCATGAAGAGACTGCTTACCCATGCAGGTTAATGTTCAGAAATTCCATTATGAACATGCCTAATTTTACGACCGATGTAACTGGCGCCACAGGAGCAATCGAACTCGCATATACACGTAGGGGAAGCAAAATAAGATAGTATATTTTTAATTTCAGAATGTAAAACTGGAGTGATTGCTAAGAGACAGTTAATTTCCGCATTCAATGCTATTTTTGCTGCATTACTTAGGCGTTGTGTAACTACTTCATGTATGTGATCAAAAGTGGAACTGATGATTTAAGAACACCGACTTATTCGGAGCTGTCAAAATAGAAACTTTCGCTTTATTCTCATTTCATTATATCTATGTATATCTCAGGTTGTCTGTAGCTGAAGGGAAGTTGTGTGATAAATTGTTTGTTTTCATCAATACTGTACAAATGGACTTAACCCTATCTGACTTCAGCGACTCAGCGATTGACTTGTTGTCAAGGAATAATAGTCTCGTTGACTTAGAATATGCAGATGATTTAGTCCTACCTCCTAGGTGAGGACTGTGACAAAATTCAGTCTTCTGAACACCTTGAGCAGCAGCAATCTCCTAATGTTTGGAATGCGATTCGCTCCCGCTGTCAAATGTAAGATGATGATACAGGACTGGACTGGACTGGACTACACCGATTGCTAGCTTAAAGACAGGCAGGAGTAAAGTCATTGGTAGAGCGTGTTGAACACTTCACTTATTTGATCAGTTACCTCAGTCTGTGCCAGAGGGTTGGTCGCTGACGGTGTCTCGACACGGATACAGAGATCTCGTTTTGCATATGCCAGACAACTTACACCATCTCTGGCGTAGACGTGATTTCCGGCTGGCTGTCGACCAAAGGACGTGTGTACTGCTCAGCAGTTCGCTGAGACCTCTTTCATGGCTGTAAGTGAGACATGCTCGTTGAAAACGGAAGACATGGAAAGCCTGGCTAACTGACTTTGATCATCAGTGTCTGCGTTCTATCTCCCGTATTAGATGATAGATGTAATAGTGTGAGCAATATTTAGGTAAGGCATCGATCGGTCGAGTGCTAGGTAAGGAGAGGAGATAAGTCGGCGATGTTGTGAAGTTTCATCGATCGAGATGAATAGTGCATGTGTTTGTTACGCATGCCTAGACATCGATCGCCTTCCTCGATAATGGGCAATGTTAGCTGACATAAGATGGATCAGTTTGGAAAAGAGATAGCTGGTGGTGGTCAGATGAAAACATGGCTTCTCCAGTCAAGTCAGAGACGTAGGGAGGTGTAGATATCCTGACTGGGGTCCTCGGGTTGGTGAAAATCAATGAAGGCTGGAGATAATTGGTGATATGGCTCAAAATCGTTCTTGATGGATGACGCAGTGCATTCGCTTTCTGTGATTTATCAGATCCAATAGAACTACAATGTTCTCTCATATCACTATTCTTTTTGCCTCATAATTCTGTTTACTATCTCTTATTCGCTCATCTTTTAAGTTTCTTCTCTAGCTTTGTGTGCTACATGGAGTGTGGTGACTCGAACTGCTGCACATCAGTGCAAAGTTCTACGTTGAAACCAGTCAGTCAGAAGTAAAGAAAACAGACACAGGAACCTTAACGTATGTGCTCACACCACTACTGTAGAAGCTTTTGCAGGAAGGCTACCTACCGATTGAAACAAAACCATCGTATCTAACTCCCATATTAGGACGACTTAGGCATCTGAATGAACTACGGTGGAGTCATGCTCTTGTCCATACCAAGCAAAACATTGAATCGGATCATCCCACAAACACTAAAAGATTCACTGGATGCGAAACTCCACCCGGATCAAGCCAAATTCAAGAAAAGTCAATCATATGCTGATAAAATTGCAGCGCTACACATCATCATCGAACATAGCACAGAATCGCTATTAACTCTCCGATTCGGCATCATCGTCTTTGGAAAGTCTTACGATAGCGTCCACCATGAAGTGATTTGGAGATTGGTTCGACTCCAGGAAATGGAGCTCAGCAAACATTAATAAACCACATTCAGCAGCAATATGTTGATGCCACATTCAGAGTGATTCACAACGGAAAACTCAGCGAAGCGTTTGAGGGGAGGACAGGAGTAAGAGAACGATGATATGACTGATTGTAGTGGACTGCATGACGCTACAGATCATGTGGTGTCAGTTGGACCGACAAATTGCACTAGAATATCTGGACTTCGCAGATCATTTACGTCTAGTGTCACACAAACTCGCAGGTCTGCAAACGAAAGCCAGCTAATTTGCGGAAGGGTCAGTGTGGACAGAAGTTCAAGTGAACGTAGAGAAGATACAGGTGATTAAGATATCTAACCAACAGCAAGCACTAATTACCATCAACGGAAAGAACGTAAAGGAACTCACCTCTTGCCTCTACTTCATCGTTCCATCTACAAGGAAATGGCGCGGATGTGGATGTCAAAGTCGGGACCGTGGAAGCAAGACAGACCTTCATTGCTCTGACATCGGTTTGGAATTATACTACATCCAGAACATGAGGAAAAATCTAAATCTCCCACACTAATGTCAATTCAGTGATTCTCTACGGTTCAGATACTTGGTGTAGGCGTCACGGAAAGCATTTGTAACAGGCGACCACAAAACTTCATTGGAAACTGTCTTCTCTGGACTGATACTGAGAGACAGATGGCTGGCTAGAAACAACCATAAGCAACAAGGAACTTTGACAACGAAACAACCAGTAACCTATTGCTAAAGAAGTATGCAGAAGGAAATTGAGATTGACTAAACACACATTGAGGAGGCGGTTGCATGACATCACACACCGGATCTCCAAGTGGAACCCGCATGAGGAGCGATGTCTTGAGCGTCCGAGTGTGGTATTGAAGAGATTGTGTGGAGAGGAAATGAAAGCTTGCAGGTGATCGTAAAGCCAGCTAGAAAACACTGTAGAGAACAGAGTGAGACGGCGATGTGCTCGGAGCCCAGGACAATAGTAATCACCTCGGAAAGCACATCTCAGGTTTTCAACCTACGAGTTACGTTGTACTATTCCACTACGCGATGCAGATGAAATTATACTATGCTAGATCTTTAACAGAAGTTTACGAACGGTCTATGCTAGATGTGAAAAGTAACTGGCATAAGAAGTGTTGTATTTTAATCAGCTTTGTCTGCACAGTGGTGGATGCAAGTGAAAGTTGAGTCGTCATCCAGACACTGTAGCTCTATCTAGAGACCTCTGTTCGCCACTCGACTGGACCAATACTACAAGCAGCTACCAGTGGCATTGGTGACTCTTTCAGAGGATCTGATACTGCTTCAGTGAGCCTTGTGGTGGTTTAGCTTTTTGGTAGTCATCATAATATTTGTTCCAATTATGTTGAGACAACTGACTAAATGGTTGCCCATTCTATTGTACCTGATGATCAGGGTTCGATTCAACGTCAACTACTGGTTTTTCAGAAAGTATAGGCGAACATCAGCAGCTATTACATGGTGACATGATTGTGGTAATTGAAGCTGCTAGTCATGAAACTGAGCAGAATGCTCAACAAAGTACAGGAGACGAAAAGAAAGTACAGTTCAACTTACACCAACACCAGGAGCTAGCTGTTTTATTGCATAGGATAAACTGAAGCTTGTAGCTACGTTCGCCGAAAAACCAAACGAATCAGAAATATTAGCATATTATAGAAACACATATACAACAGCTACACGAAGATTCACGTTAGCCGTGAAATACTAATAGGAATTATCAAATGGGGAATACTTTCACTAAACATATATCCATACTCTAGTATCAGTGGAATCTAGATATATGATCTAATATATTAGGGGCGGCTTTTTATTACAGCTGAACATCAATTTTTAATGTCAAAACATCATTTTATGACACAAAAGTTGTCATATATGACTGACAGTTAAATTGCTAATGCATTCTTAAAGTGTATTGAAACGAGAAATGCTAAACACGTTTTTCCACTCGGTTGCAAATGAATGCCCCCGCGTTGCAGTTACTGTATAACTCAGTCTGAAAAAATGAATTAAATGTGCGTCATAGTTGTGAGATTTTCCTCTTCCATAACTACTGATGGAACTTGTTATGGCTTCAGAAGTGCAGGTGACTGCGTTTGACCACAGATGTTTGCGCTCTGTCTCCCTTCTTCAGTGGATAGTATGCTGAGTAGTATTGACGTTAGGCGTAGAGCGGTCGGTAAGGAGGGTAAGTCAATCGATGAGGTTGTGAAGCTACACCGACTGAGATGTCTAGGACACGTTTTGAGTAGGCCAAACCATCTCCTTCTTCAAAGAACAGTGTGGTGGTCTGATCGAAACCCGGCATCAGTTCATGAAGACTGGCAGTTGGTTTGAGCCACATAAGGAGGTTTAGGCGGCCTAGTTGGGGTCCTTGGGATGCTAAGAACCAATGATTGGAGGCTATTGGTGACATGGCTCAGGATGGTTTCCGATGGCGGAGACGCACTCACTTTTCGTAATATCCCATATCCACTAAAGTCAAGTTTCTTCTCACACTGCTATCCATTCTCCCCCACATTTCTGTTTATTATGGTCCTTTCGAATCTATTTCTCTTCCTCCTTTGTGTGCTATATGGAGTGTGGCTGCTTGAATTGCTGCATGTATGGGCAAAGTTCTATATTAAAGCACAGTTAGTCAGTCAAATGATGAGTAAATCGGAAGCTATTGGTCCGAATCTTGCCAGCAGTCAGATTTTTACTTCCAGTCAATCATCATCAACCATATGAATGTTCTACAAGTTAGACAAGAATACAACCAAGAGAAACCTGATCCACTTCTTTTCCTCAAGAATAAGAATGATATGTTTAAGTGATACAGTCGACGGGGAACTGGAGCAACTCAGACGAGTGCTCATAGAAAATGGTTATCCTCCAATATTCATCGAGAAAAAGATGAAATTAAAGCAAAAGCCTAAAAGAACCCAGACGGTGCCGAAGAAACTGCTACTTATAAACGTTGAATTTTCAGATGATGCTGCAGCTGTGATCCTCAAGAATCACTTACGCAGACCACTGAGAAAAGCTTTCTTTGTGCCTGAGCTACGCATCAGTTTATACAGCCAACAAATGATCAATGGATGTGTGAAGGATAAACTGTCACTTCGGACCACTTCAGTGTTTTTATAAATTCGCCTGCTGGTGTGGAACTAGTTATATTGGCCGCACAAGCGCACACTTTCCAAACGCATCCCTGAACATTATCCGGCATGGTTAGCAGAAGGACAATGCAAGACAGTTACCAGCTCAGTTAACGAGCACTTGGTGAACTCAAGCCACGTAGCTCCACCAGAGTCGTCCTTCAAAATCATCTACAAAGTCAGGCCAAATGGTACAAAGGGCGTCAGGTTTCCGCATTTGTATATGGTGGAGGCGTGGGCAATTCTTCAATGCAACCCCGAACTCTGTTTACAGAAAAAGTTTGTTCAGTCTCTCATTCTTATGGTCTTGACCTCTTCATTAGCCGTTCCCTGTAAAAGATTTTATTTATTTTTATTTTCAAACTTAGTTTAATAATCAATTCACTATTATCACTCTCACCTGTTCTTTTTGTACATTTGCACACCCTTTCCACAATTGCTAAGTTGACACTCAACTACTTTTATTCTTAATCAATAGCAATTTTAACCTAACCAAATTTCTAACCCTTTCTTCCTTTGTGCAGTTGAATACTAAGTAATTTCTATTTTTACTTCTAAAGCCACTTCTGAGTAATTATATCAATTAAGTCAACCCCATTACTCAATAATAGACTACTATACAATTTTGGTAATTATAAATACGACTGTACAGTCTCTGAAGATGATTTCGTCGATAAAGAAAATTCTATTCGCTGAATTGTCTTTTATTTTCTTCATGACCCCAAGAATAGTGTGAAAAAATCCTACACTATGCCGGTAACTGCTTTTACTATAATCGTTGTCCTAACAACTTTCCTGGCATGGTAGGACCTGCAGGAACATTAGTTTCAGCCAGTGTAGCTTGTTGGGTCATTGCAATATGCAAGCCCAACCACCACGTCAATGTAGCACCTAGCGGTCGGGAAGCTACAGAGTATGAAGAGCCGAAGAAAAAATGAAAAGGTTGATCTAAGTCTTCCGTTTTAGCATCTTACGCTCCTCACCTTTCTAAGACGGTTCGTAGCTCCCTTGTTGCTTAGACATCTAGTTGTCTACAGTCCAAGTGTCAGTACTATCCTCACTACTTTTCCTACGGGGGATTATATGCTGCTAGCTTTCCTGAGAATGGGTTCACGCTACCAAACTTACATACGCATTCTAATACATGGTTAAAATCTATGGAAGTCTTATCGAAGGACTTTAAATGGTTTCTTGACGGTTCACTTTGTAGAACTAACTAATCAAAGACTAGAAAACATCG
Organism: Trichobilharzia szidati; assembly: GCA_944472155.2. Lineage (NCBI taxonomy): Eukaryota > Metazoa > Platyhelminthes > Trematoda > Strigeidida > Schistosomatidae > Trichobilharzia > Trichobilharzia szidati. The sequence continues at coordinate 69,424,844 of OX235279.1, forward strand.
TATACTGAAAAAAACAAAGGCTTTTTCAACTTATTTCTTAAGTACAGTGTAATAACAAGAAGTCAGAGCCATACACATTGTATTTATCCAGGTATTTAACAGTTAACTAGGAAAGAATAGTATTATTTGTGCCCATTTTGATCTCCATCCTCTGACGCTTCTCCATCTTCTCCTTCCTCATCATCATCTTCATCCTCCTCATCATCATCCTCGTCATCATCCTCGTCACCGGAAACTTCACGATTTGCTTTCTCTAACTCATCCATTTGACGTTGAAGATCGGCTTCATCTGTGTCAGAAACAACACGAGGCTAAAAGAAAAGAAAGGAAAATAAACTAATTAGCTAACTATGGAAAAATGCATCCATGTCAGTAAATAAAAACTTCGTTTATTAACCGAATTTAAGATGTTCATATATATATATATATATATATATATATATATACATGACTGGTTTCAACGTAGAACTTTGCACCGATGTGCAGCAGTTCGAGTCACCACACTCCATGTAGCACACAAAGCAGGAGAAGAGAGTGGAGAAAGATTCAAAAGAGAGATAACAAACAGAAGCATGAGGCAAAAAGAATAGTGATATGAGAGAATATTGGAGTTCTATTGGATCTGATAAATCACAGAAAGCGAATGCACTGCGTCATTGAGAATGATTTTGAGCCATATCACCAATTGTCTCCAGCCTTCATTGGTTTTTACCAACCCGAGGACCCCAACTAGGAAGTCTACACCTCCCAACGTCGAAGGCTCAAACTAACTTATGGATTTCATTGACTGATGAAGCCATGTTTTCTTTTGACCACCACCGGCTATCTCTTCTCCAACCTGATCCATCCTATGTCAGCTAACATTGCCCATTGTCGACGAAGGCGATCAATGGCTGAGCATGCGTAACAAACACATGTACTAATCATCTCAATCGATGAAACTCCACAACCTCGTCGATCGATTTACCCTCCTTACCTAGCAGTCGACCGATCGATGCCTTACCTCAATATTGCTCACACTATTACATCTATCACCTAGTACGGGAGATAGAACTCAGACAGCCGTGATCAAAGACAGACAGCCAGGCTTTTCACGTCTTCCACTTTCAATGACCATGTCTCACCCACAGCCATGAAGGAGGTCTCAGCGAACTGCTGAGCAGTACACACGTCCTTTGGTCGACAGCCAGACGGATATCACGTCTACGCCAGAGATGGTGTAAGTTGGCTGGCATATGCCAAACGAGACTTCTGTATCCGTGTCGAGATATTGTCAGCTATCCACCAGCTGTCACTGACTGAGGTAACTGCCCAAATAAGTGGAGTGGTCAACACGCTCTAATACTCCACTCCATATATATATATATATATATCACTTTGTCATAGTAAGCAAATCACCGGATGAATACAGAACTTATCAGTTAGTCTCAAGTAATCATTCAGCAATCATTTCTATTATTACTTTAACAACATTAAATCGAAAAACTACAGAAACGATGAGTTCCTGAATAATCAAGAAAATAGGAGGACATATGAACAAAATTCATGTTTAATGTTGTGCAAATAAGAGACACATGTTAACTAGTTAACACAGTTCTATAGACTGCGTCTTCAAAGCAGTTAAGAAGCTTTGGAATGGCTGAACTGGCTTCCATATCAAACAAGCGTTTGGCCACTTACAGCACCCAGTAATAACAAGTAGTTGTATCAAACAAAGGTGAGTGCTGTTATCCTGTCGTTTATGCTGGAACTCAACAATAAAAAATAACTGATTCTGGCATTTATGAAGTTTTGAGTATGCGTAGTGAGAATTTTCGTGAACTCCAAAAGAATGAATTTTATGAAGTTCTAAACCAATTGCGAAAGACACAAGTAAATGTCAACAAAGATAACTTCGTAATAATAAAGAAGATTTGTAGCCTAGATAGATGATTTTGATGCAGTTGTGTTCTCTGAGCTGGGTGATTTAATTAAAGAATTCAAATAATAAGCTAACTTCATGTTAAAGCTTGCATGGAAGATGTTATCTAGATAGGACAACTGAAGCTTTACAATTAAGTCATCCAGCTCAGAGAACACAACTATATCACAAAGATAACTATGCTATTATTATTATTATTATTATTGTTTCCTTTAATTCCTAGAGGAACATAGGGCTTCAGCCGTGCGTCTCCATTGCGTTCGGTTCTCTGCTAGAGTCTTCACCTGGCTCCATGTCTGCCCACACACTTTCATCTCCTCTTCACATGACCTCCTCCAAGTCACCCTTGCACTGACGACCAACTCGCCGCTTCCCTTTCAGTTGGGTTCCACTCGAGCAATGGCTTGTCTAGTGATGTCACTTGATGGTTTTATCAGAGTATGGCCAATCCATCTCCATTTCTTCCTGCCTATCTGTTTCACAATCGGTTCCTGGTTGGTTCGCTCATTGCCAGAGATCTCTGTTGTTGATCTTTTCTGGCCAGCCATCTGATCTTGAGTATTGAGCGAAGACAACTGTTAATGAGGGTCTGTAGTTTGTTTGAGATGCTCTTTATGACGCGCCAAGTCTGGTCCACCCGTATAGTTGCACTAACTTCACATTGGAGTTGAAAATCCGGATCTTATTTTTGATTCTGAGTGCTGTTGACCTCCACACAGACTTGAGAGTAATGAAAGCTTGTCTTGCTTTCCCGATTCTTGCTTTGATATCCTCGTCAGTTCCGTTCGCCTGTAGTTGAAACGATGCTTCCCAGGTAGGTAAAAGAGGTTGTTTCTTTCAGGTTCCTCCCATTTATGCTGATTGTTGTCTGTTGTTGTTGCTGTTGGTGTTGCTCAGGAATCTTCATCACTTCTGTTTTCTCTATGTTCACCTGATGCTTCTGCCAACTTGTTGCTTTTCGCTTGCATATCTTCCAGTTTGTGGGAAATCAGATATATATCTTCGGCGAAGTCCAGATCCTCCAAGTTTTTTGTGTGAGTCCATTTTATACCTGTTTCCTTATTGCCCGCATTATCCAGTCTACTGCAATCAGGAAAATCATTGGCAATAGTAGGCAGCCTTGTCTTACTCCCGTCTTCACTTCGAATGATTCCATAAGTTTCCAGTTGTGGATTCACGTAAAAAATATCGAAATATATTACAGAATACTTCTTGTGTCCATAATGTTGGCGATAATGAAAATAATAATAATAATGTGATAATGAATCACTGAGTAGAAGAAATGTTAGTTAGTATCTATTAAAATTGTCCAAATTAGGTTTTTCGACATCATAAACAAATATCAACTTACTGCTTGTTGTATCTTAAATGATCCACCTTGACTATCAATTGATTTTTTGATGACGTTCAATACTTCATTTAAATGGTCTAGACCCGCAGCTCTATCCATTGTTTGTGTCGTTAACACATAAAGCGGTGGTGCGATTAAATTAATCTGAAAAAGATTAAGTATTTATATCACTTACAACAACAGGATAAAATTAGACTGAGAATCAGTTTCAATGACTACATGACAAATAATTGATGCATTACAACTTTATCCATATTTTATAGGCTGAGCTTGCATAAGATAACAATATGATGAAAATCCGCAATTTGCAATTTACACATATCAATGTGGAGTCAAAATAATTACTACACACAATGCATTACATATCACACCACTACAGAGATCAAATAAAGCTATACGTTTTGCATTGGTTGAATGGGGAGGCGAAATGCTATTTGGTGGATAAATTAGAAACGATTTCAAGCGACTGATGGTTAGTCATAAGATGAAAGTAACAATACTAACAGCAGCTTTGTTACGAACAGTACTTTTGGTACAAATATGGAAATTTCAGCACGTAATACAATATTGCATCCAATTTTCGTCTTTCAGGGGCAGTTATTAAAACAGCGCATTTACATTAATAATATTGTTCAACAAGAAGTGAGTATAAAATTAAATCAAGTGAAAATGTTAGCGATAATGCAATAATGAGAACAAAAAACAATGCCGATTACTTAGGGTTTCTCAGTAAATTGGTATTGTCCTGTCGTACACTCTTCTCATCGCATTAAATGTGATGTGTGCTAAATAAGGTGTCGCAGAGTTTTGTACTTAGTCATCCGAGTATACAATCTTCTATAGTTGTTTCTAGTTCTACCCAATGAGATGCAAAGAGAGAGTTGTATGTGGAGAGGATGTTCAGATTCTTGCAGGAATCCAAGCGCCCATCTACAATAATATTAACGAGTTGGTTCAGCAACACCACACCCACTGGCCCTACTGGCAGTTTTTAGTGCCCTTCACAGTATAATAAAGTCTTTCTTAAGTCGCCCGGAGAATATTCAGGGGGAACAGTAAAGAGGCATAGGCAGAATACAAGAATTAACAAACGGTAACAGTAGAGACGGAATGATACCAGACCGTCTTAATGTCCTCACATAGAAATTCAAACGAAATATCTTTCTGGAAACTAACATGATGTGGGAAAACGAGGAAACACAGGTCAGAGGAAATACACAGTCCAAGGTGTTTAACATTCGATTTGTACACATTTGTTACACATTCTTCTGTAAGTACTGATTTACTGAAACAGGTTTTTTATAAAAT